>JAAGVU020000040.1:15582094-15616968 GCA_011763525.2 Mormyrus iriodes | reverse complement strand
TCCCCTGTTGGCAGCCTATGCCCCAGGAGGGGTAGTAGGTAGAAGAAGAAGGATGGTGCACAGGTGATATATTTAAGCAGAAATGAGCGTAAACACAAACCGGCTTTTTCAGGATGGACTGAGTGATCTCAGAGATTAAATGATCATGTCCCCTCACCCATCCTAGATGTTCTTCTCAGCTCTGGTGGATTTGTGGCTTTTCATCATTTTTGATTCCATAGTGGGGAAATATTCAGTGTTAAATGTGAACTGGCTGTCCTGCCTGTGAACTCTTTCACCCTTCCACAAAGCCGTGTCTGTCTTCCAGACCCCCACGTGAGGACCAGTTTGAGTCATCTCATTTTCTGGAAACTAATGTAACTGCCGTGGGTTCAGCGGGAGGAACTAGCAGGCCGAATGATCATAGAGCAATGAGAGTTGAGGGGATACTGTTGAAGCTATTGTCTGGGGTGGCAGCTTGGTGGGTGGTGGCCATATTGTCAGTATTTGCTCACATGGTAATCTCAGTGTCCACCCCAATCCATGTAGTTGGCTGTGTGGCCTACTCTTTGCCTCCTGGATTGCACTTGATGGATATGAAACAGAACAAAGAGTATGCAAAACTCTTCAGGTCTTTTTACATTGCCGTGACAAAGTATTTGATTCCCTCTATTTTTTCTTATTCATAACATTTTATTGGCTCTGATCTCCAAAAACTTTTACAAAGGACAAGCTGAGTAAACACAACACACAGGTTTTAATCGATCAATTGATACAAATGAAATGAAAAATATTCACCAACACTCATATCATTCATATAACAAAGTTATTGCCCTATTATACAGAGTACAGTCACTCAATCAACCAATGAACCAAATCTAAATGATGATGGATTAAATGGATTAGGTCGATTGCTGCAGATTCTACATATCACTCAAATAGAACCATTACAGTAATGTGGAGCTGGATAAGGGGTCTCTGAAAGCAGCAAACAATATCTAAATCAAAATAACTTCTTCAAGACCTGAGAACGAACGTTATTCAAGAATATCAGTCAGAAAAGGGATACTAAGCACTCTTTAAAACCCTTGGACTCCAGCGAACCACTTTGAGAGCCACCATCTCCAAATGGAAAAACCTTGGAATAGTAGCAACTCTGCCCAGCGCTGGCCAGCCTACCAGAATTACTCCTAAAGCACATAGAAAACTCATCAGGGAAGTCACAGCTGATCCCAGACAAACATCTAAGGACCTGCAGGCCTGTCTCAGGTCAGTTAATGTCTGCACTCATGATTCCACTATAATGAAGACACTGGGCAAAAATTGTGTCCATTGGAGAGTTGCAAGGAAAAAACTGTTTTCTACAATGAGAACATCATGTCCACAGTCAAACATGGTGGAGGTAGTGTGATGGTCTGAGGATGCTTTGCTGCTTCAGGGCCTTCAGGGCTTCAGCGATGCATGAAGTCAGCTGTCTACCAGAAAGAATTGAAGGAGAATGTCCGGTCATCAGTCCGCGATCTGAAGCTCAATTGGGTTTTGCAGCAGGATAATGATTCGAAGCGCAAGAGTAAGTCCATCTCTGAATGGCTAAAAAAGAGAACAGAATTAAGGTTTTGGAGTAGCCTAGTCAGTCTTGACTTGAACCCCATTGAGACGTGGCAGGACCTTAACTGGAGTGCATTTCCCAAAACCATAGTTGCTAACTATGTTAGCAACTTCCATAGTTGGACCCATGCAACTGAATGGGCCCTACTATGGAAGTTGCTAACATAGTTAGCAACTATGGTTTTGGGAAATGCACCCCTGGACAGTTCATAGTTGAAATACCTCCAATGTAGCTGAATTAAAGCAATGCTGTAGAGAAGAATGGGCCAGAATTTCTCCACAGCGATGTCAAAAACTGATCTCTGCTAACTGCAAGTGTTAGAATGTAGTTGTTGCTGCTAAAGGTGGGACAACCAAGTATTACTTTGTCACATTGGTGAAATGGGTGCTGGTGAATAATTTTCCTTCAATAAATCAAATGACAACTTGTTTGTTGTGTTTACTCAGTTTGTCCTTTGAATTATAGTAAATTTGTTTGAAAATCAGAAACAATTTAATGGTATAGATATATACAGCGAAAATAGAGGGTGTTAGGAAAGGGACATATACTTTGTCATGGTACTGTATATATGAATCCCTTTGACATCCATGCATTATATTCAGCCAAGAAATGTTTAGCGCTGTTGTTAAAAATGTGAGAATGCTCTTGCATGGTGTAATCGCTGTAATGGCCCTCCTCACCCCTAAGTAGATCAGCACACCTCCACCAGCTTTGACCAACATCTGGGTGGCATTATAAAATTATATCCTAAAGTGAAAACCAATAACATTTTACTAGAAACTGTTGTTAAAGCTAAGGGTTAAAGTATCATAGACATTAAAAATGAGAGATTTTCAAAGCGCAGTTAACTGGTGGTCACATAAACAGAGCTTTGTTTCTGGAAAGTTCTTAGCCACACCCTTATAAAAGACACGGAATGAATGTGTGAAGCTGCTTGCATTTTATTCTCAGCCTGTTTTTGTTATTTTTGAGCATGTGTAGGGTAAATGGTTTCTTCTTTCCTTCAAATAAGTAAAGCAGACTTTGCACAAAAGAGTGAATGGATGCAGCTTAATGAATGTGCTTTGGAAATCACTATACTGATATGGTACACTGTGTATGACTCATACCTGGGTCACATTTAACCATATTTCAAGAGAAGTCAGGTATTTATTACGGAAATTGCTGAGTGATAACAAAGTGACATTGATGAGAGCTTTTAGTTTATTTCTGGATGTCCTCAGAGCTTTGATTCCCAGTATGACTAATCACTGGAGCAGGAATAACTGGTGCTGCACTGGTCCTGGCCCCAGTTATATCACTGTAGTTGCTGCATTTGGAGCCCTAACCAGCAAATAAATTAGATCAGAGGTCTTATTATGTTTGGTAATGTGTTCTGTTTGAGGCTTGGTGACCAGTGGTATCTGAGTTGGGGACAGTCTGGGGACAGGCAAACGCTTCCCTCAGATCTGGGGACAGGCAAACGCTTCCCTCAGATCTGGGGACAGGCAAACGCTTCCCTCAGATCTGGACCGGGACCGCATCAGTTCAGCTGATGATACATCCAGTAACAGCCTCAAAAAGAAACTGCATTTCATACATATATGTGGTTTAGATGCACTTACATTACAGCACATTTTTACAGGCTTGTTAGATTCATGTTTAGTTTAGTCATCGCTTGCTGTGTAATATACTACTCATTTTGGGACATGTATTAGCAGAAAGTTTTAGAAAGAACAAGTCAATTTCCTAAAAATGACCCAGGGCAAGCAGCAGGCTTTTAAGTAAAGATAATGCTTTGGTGTGCTTATATTTAAATCATATGTTCATCCCTCAGGATTAATGAGAGCTGTAGACAACAATCTGTGTGTTGAGGATTCAAATGAGGTGACTTAGCAAAGGGTTTGATTTCCCCACTTTTAAATTCTAATACATTTTTCACTGAATATGATGTAAATTATATTACATATAAGCACACATGGATGCTATTGATTTTTTCTTTCAAACTTATTTTTCCAGGTTGGTAACACTTAACTTGAGAGGGTACAAATAATATAGTTTTATGCTGTTACTTATGTATTTATTAAGCACAAACTAATCTTACACAGTGATCTCATGTTAATTCACCATTAATGAATTGTGACGTATATTTTATCCCAAGCAGTAACTATATTTGTTACTACACCTGTTAATTCTGTAAATCTTTGTGGAATAAGTAAGAAATAAAACAAGTGAAATACTGATCTTATGTTTCTTCATCATTAATGAACTGTGATGCATCTTTTATCTCAAGTAGCAACCATATTCGTTCATGATTTGTACTTCAGTAGTAACTGAGTTATTACTCAGTATTTGTGCCCCATCAAGTAGTGTTACCTTTAGTGTTATTTAACAGATTGTTCAGTCTATTTTTCTTTGAATATTTCCACAGTTGGTATTGTGGTTCCACAGTTTTAACCCTTTTTTCTAGTGCAGTGTTTAATTATCACGTGCTCCCACTGATCTCCCTGAGTAAACGTGGACTGTCTGTGGGTCCCTAAGAACCCAACAGGGAATAACTGATCTAATGCTGTTCTCCGACATGTTGTATTAAGTCCGTGTCCTTAGTAGTCATGATGGCAGAGTGGGGTGCCCTGCCTTGCGAGGCCTTGCCTCTCGGGCGTGTCTCCCAATGTTTGGGATTCCTCTGCGTGCTTCGTTGTTCTCAGAGAAGCGCACTGTTCAGGTGAACTGGCACACTGCCTCGCTGTGTGTGCACACTCAAGTGCCAAGAACTACCTCAGCTGCACCCCACTAAACGCTGTGTTTCCAAGAATAGACTTCAAATCGCCGTGTCCCTTGTTAACACCTCCTCTGTTATCACGTTGGAAGTCAAATCTATCTCTGAGTGTATTTTTTAATGCTTTTTATTTGCCATTTGCACAAGTACAGGTACATTGGAATGCTTCTCTTTGCCTTTCCTTCTCTGCAGCCATAGCTAAATAATTCCTAGGCTGGTATTTAGGGCGTAAGGTTGGAGAATATAAACAGCTGCATATCAAAGGCACGGGTATCTGCAGTCAGTGCCCTCAGCATGGTGTAGCTGCAGCCTGGGTGCTGTCAGCCATCCTCCTGTGAAGATGTGTGTAGTAGAGACAGGGGATGTCACATGCCTGTTTAGAGACGCGTTTTAGCCCCAGCCAGCTCACTGATGATGTCACAGAGGGCCTGGACCTGGATCTTCCACACACTTAGACTGGTGAAAATAGTATTGAGCAGCACTGACAAAAGTTGCAATACTAATAAAATTTCAAAGCACAGTTATTGGAGTTCAGTCATATTTTCCTCATGTGTTTTTTGAAAGTTTATGCACGTAAACCTTTGAAAATGCATCGAACAGCCTGCATTCAAATGTGGTGAGCAGTGTTTTGGACAGAATGTGCTGCTGGAAGCCATGAGGCAGTCTAAATGTTTCTCATTATCCTCTCACTCTCCCCCCTTTGCCTCCTTTCTCTCTTTCCTCTCTCCATTTTCTTCCACTCTGTAATTTTATCTTCTGCTTGCATAAATATCTGTAGGGTGAACTCTTGGGTATAAATATGCTTCTAATAACTGTCTGTTAAATAACATAATAGGGCCGCTAGTCTGCTGTGATTCACATTGTACACAGTTGGCACGCAATGACTAACAACACTTAAACATGCCGTCCTACGCTTTTAGCTGTGTCATACCCTCCCCCCATAAAAAGGTCCACCCAATCCTTTTATGGTACAAGATTTGCAGAACTGGGAGGGATGCCAAAAATATCTTCTCCCAGAACCAATGGGGTAAGACTCACATAGAGGAATTAGTGTGACCACGAAGGTCTGCTTCCATGTGTACCAGGAGAGCCTTCTGGTACCAACGTGCTCCTCCTTCTCTCACCGTTCTCCTGCACCTCTACTCAGCATGCAGCAGCATCCACCCAGAAGTGCTGGCACAGCAGATTCTTATGCGATTAGAAAATGTAAGTGATGTCATGCACCAGGCTGTCCTCAAGGGGGCACCTTTCCCACAGCAGGAGCTTGGAGTTTTCTGTGTCTGAGGTTCTGCTTTTGCACCTGAAACACACTTGTGTTTGATTGTTTCATGATGTTCAGCAAAGCAGCTCCTGGATACTGGAATTGACCGGACAGCAGATGCCTCACAGTCAGAGCAGATATGTAGTGACTTCTGCTTCCGCACCAGCTACTGGTCAATATCAGTATTATTGCATATTACTACAATGTATTTCCATTATGTATGCATGGAATTGTAATGAATATAATCAAAGTATGGACATCTTAGAAATCTGAAGTTATACTTGTGATTTGTATAGTGTGCCACACAATGCCCGGTTTTCAGCACAAATGAAACATTTTCAGTATTTAGCATTGTAATCACAATCATTACTTGGCAGATGCTTGTCACCCTCTACAGCCATTACACAGCTTTACAGTTTGTGTGGCAGGTGCTACGTCGCCTCAGTATCCAGTACAGCAGAGTCGGGTTTCTGGTAAGACAGTATGTTATGTCCCAGCAACTGCTGTCTGGGGCTAGTTTTGTTCTGAGGGTCTGTGCACACATTTAATGTTTGTGGGCAAAGAAGAACTCAGGAATGAGGTACGGGCCAGAAAGGATTTCTCCTAAACCATCATACATTGAATTTTCAGCCTTGGATCCAACAACAAGATGGAGGATTCAAACAAAATACCTTTATGGGAGTATTATGACTGAAGGCCTTTACTGTAGCCTGAAAGAGCTGCCTTTCCAGCACAGATTCAGCTCCTGCTATGGGTGAATGGTTTGGGTAAAATATTGTCAGCTCACCTATGATTCTTTCATCTTTTGAACTTTACATTACTTTCTTTACTAACCTGCTCATGACTGAAAAGCAGATATTCATCCAAAAAGTATGCTCAAACGAAAACAGGCCCAAGTTAAAAAGCACTGAATATTGCACCAGCCTCTCCAGTTGTTTTGCAACCAAAAAGATCTCCATCAGCTGCTGCATGGAAGATAATAAACACCACGTACATGTACTGAGCCAGACCCATGATTCCTGGCTTCACTTAAAACAAAAGTTGGAGCATAATAACCATGAACTGAAAAAGTAAACACAAGCCTAAGCCTACAGTATTTAAAAAGATTCATGTTAATTAAAATCCTGCATTTGTGACGTTCTAAGATTGCTAAACAATAACCAAATGGATGTTGAAGATCTGTAACAGGCAGAATAATCAAAATACTCCATCCACAGAAGTTTCAGCCAAAGATACATAGCCATAAATTCTATATTTTTAATGTTTTTTTTCCTCTTTGGTCTATATATCATGAAGTGTTACGTAACATTATGCTAAGGATTCTGAACATGCACAGGTTTCATGAAAACGTTATCCAATTCTCAGCCAATAAAAACACCAATGAGAAAGAGGTACTTCGAGCATGAAAGGTGTGGTATATCCAGCCAATGTCTGACAACTTGATTTAAATGGTACCAGTAAAGACTTCAACACGTTTCTCAAAAATAATCCACAGATACTATCATTTTTCTACACAGGGGTCATTTTGAATGACATGCTTTTGTAGATGAGGTGAATGTATCTGTTCAATGTCATAAAAGATAGAAACATTTGGAAACCTTCATCTGATTTTAATTGGGAAGGTTTAGAGGAAAAATATGAGTCATCTTCTTCCAGACCAGAGTCTGGAAAGTGCAAAATAGATTTGGAATTTAGTTGTACTTTCATAAAATTCCTCATTCCATTAAACATGAAGACAGACCTTTATAGCTACACAGCTGCTCCACCCTTTTAAGATCACGACTCTACTTGGTCTTCTTGGGTATCCAGAAGGGGAGTGCCTGGCCCACTCTTTCTCCATGTGTGAGTGACAGATGCTGTACAGAGACCACTGGCTCCTTTGGGAGAACAGACCCCAACTTTCCCCATCATCATCCATATTTTACAAATGACTATATATTTTGAAAAGGTGGAGGAAAAAAAATCATTTTTTGCCTCAGTTATCTGTATATATCTATTCCTCCTAATATTTTTTTGGAGAGAAGTCTACTGTGTGTGAATATTATGGGTTAAGTATTGTCAGAGTCCTTCCCCCTCACTCTCTCTCTCTCCCAACCCCCCCCCCCCCTTTGCCGGCCGCAAGTCTCCACCTCTTAACACATTGAAGGGCTCCCTCTCTCCTCTCTTTGCAACAGGCTGTAAGGAAGTTCACATCAACATCCCCCAGACATCCTTCAGAGGGCTCTCTTTCTGCTCTCCTAGGGGATGTTTGAGGAGCCATCAGTCCTCAGGAGTCACTTGTCCTTTTTCCATTCTTGCGGTGACGTGCTGATATCATCAGATTTCATATCTGACTGGGAAATTCCTCTCGCTCTCTGCTGGGAAAGCACCATGGATCTTTGCACCAGTACTGATCATTTCCTTGCCTTTGTCTTGGTGGAATCATTCAACTGAGTGAAAGATTGCCTTTATTTTTCATTTCATAACTCATCATCATTTTCACTTGTCTGTGAAATAAAACTTTTTGTATACATTTTTAAGGGTTTTCGTAGCAAGGACCCTTAACCTCAGAACGTTCTGTGTGATGTTTTTTGTAACTTTTTCGTTAAAGGCTCCTAACCTCTGAGTACTTTTCTATAACACCTGCAGAAGAGAAATTTGTTTGTTAACTGCAATTGTTTCAGTTAACTTTTCTTTGAATGCGACGGGCGGATGCAGACTTCTCTGTGACTCTTTGCCTGCAGCTGCCACCGCCTCAGGTGCCCGCCGTGCCTGGGGACCCACCCACATAAGCCATAATGAAGGTGAGGGGAGCCATGCCGTGGCTGGGTGTTGCCGTGCTCGCTCTGTCCTGTGTCCTGGCTTATAGCCGCAGCGCAGGCATGCTGACAGCGGCCACAGACGGAGCCGTTGGAGAAAAAAAGGAGGTCAGTTTGCAGCGGAGAGAGAAGGCGCAGGACAAGTACCATGACGAGGTGCCTGTCATTCAGCCTGCTGTGGACCCAGAGATGGGGGCTCCTACAATCAAAGTCAAGGCCCAGAAATTCATGGAAGAACCACTGAAAGGTAAATAAGACAAAATCACATGGTATCAGGCTTCAACCTATAAAGTCATCGAATGTAAGACGGAGATGAGAAAATAAGAAGCTACCAACTGACGCTTGATACCAAGTCTTGTGTGGCCTATACATGCCCTTGTGTGGTGCATGTGGTAAGCACAGTCAGATATTGGCAGAAGTAATATATTTATCGGAAAGTTACCATGACTCTGGAAAGTAGAAGTTGGTGAGAGCATCACTATAACATATACAAGGGAACGTGCTATGCATCATGTAATTCCACCCCTGACTTTCCATTCTGAATTGAAGCTGAAGTAGCAAAACTTTCTCTCGTTTAAGGAAATATTGCTGGCACTTGAATCTATTATCACTTGAGTACCAAAATTCTGTAAGTAAGAATGAGGAGGTTTCTTGATAAAACTGATGGCTTTTTGTTACACTTGCAATAATGATGACTGACTCGGCTTATATTTTCCATTTGGATTTTAACAACTAGCATTCTGTTTTTATTATATGCACATTGTTAGTCCCCATTACTGGGCATTAGTATAATTACCATTTCTCATTCAGTAGACCCCTCCATTGGTTTCAGTTACATATTGCATATTTTTACCTTTGGCTACTTTAGAAATTAGACCCCTTTTGATAAAGTCCAGGACTATGTCACAGATCTTTGCAATGATCTGTCAGCCAATAACACTGGTGTTATGACAGAAGAGTTTTCTGGCACAAGAATCCTTAATTAGGAATCATGGAACTTGGCAGCACTCAGAGAGTTTCCCATTACAGTAAATCATTATCCCGCAGCCCTTTTAAAACCTACTCATAATCAGAGTATTATCAATCTCAGCACACGGGGAAGACAGAAAGGGCTGAAAGAACACTATATCATAATCCTCAAATAAGTACTCACTGACATTTTATGAAGTCCCTTTTAATATATCCCAAGATGTATAGATGTACCGCTTTCCATAAAAACTTGGAGACCATCATCATTTCAGTGCTCTTTACCAGTTAGGAAAAGTGAGGAAACTGCAAGAGTTAAAAGCAGGTCACTGAGCAATTGTTTCACTCCAAAGAAGTTTTAAGATGGGTTACGTGAGTCAAAGTGCAATGCGAATGGCTGTGGATGGAAAACAAAGGTCTGATACTTCTGTCATGGACAGTGATTGGGGTTATTGTCCTTGAAGGCTTCCAGGCTCCAGCACTGTAAAAATAATCCCATGGATGCCTGAGAATCAGCACTGTCTGAGGTCCTTAGTACTAATTTTATAATCCCAGTGACTTTGTAATACTACCCCCTTGGATGGTGCTTAACCTGAATGGCATCTTTGTACAGAAGCATGCATTTGTTCAAAACAGGTTAAGTAAACCAGTTTGTATACGATGACCAGCTGGAAGGATCAGAAAAATGTCCTGAACCTGATTTCAACAACTGCAACCCAGGGGTTCAATATGCATAAACAAGGCAACAGGGTTGTATTTGATGTCCGTTTCTTTTGTGCAATATTTTATTGGATCTCCTTGACAGGGAATATTGGTACATGTACACCTACTTGCTTTTGCTTTTGGCTCTTCGCCAGTGTCGTCTGACTAGTGCTTTTCTGGGCACAATTAGAAACAGATTCTCTCACTGTGCTTCAGTCCAAGAGAAGGCAAGGATGCAAAGAAAATGTGTAAATGAGTCAACGCAGGCTTGAATAACACTTACATCATCCATAAAATTATATCTCAAAGGCTCTGTGAGGCTCATTGACTGGTACAGTGCAGGGCAAGGTAGGCACCACAGTACCTAATGTGACCTGTATGTCTGCGGTGGCAAGGGACAGATTGACTTTGTTTAATCGCTACCATTTCACTATAGGTAGGTCTAGGAAAGCAGCCAGGAAAGAGGCCAGAGGCAAGAAGGACAGAGGTTCCAAGCCCACGAAATCACCCAAAAAAAAGAACAGAGGCGACAAGAAAAATAAAGACAAGACTGGAAAAAAGCACAAGAACAAGAAAGTTCAGATCGAGGAGCCCCCATCTGAACCTCCCCACATAGAGGAAGAAGAGCTGATGGTGGTGGACCCAAAATGGGACCGGTGTAGGTACCCATTAGCACATACCTCAGGGCCACAAACTACTGGTCAGACTCAAACCACAGCCTGGAAGTGTCATATAGCACACCGACAGCCCCTCAAAGCCTGTAAAATATGATTTCCTCTTGTCAGAAAATGTAATAGCAAGCTACTAAATCTGCATGATCACTGTATATGTGTAGGTAGATGTATGAAATCATAAAACGTGTTGAAAACATTGCTTCAAATCCTGTATAATTCATTAAATACTGGATCATCATATTATAATTTATCATTGCAGCAAAACCCAAAGTGCCAATTTGTAGCGTAACTGACAATGTGTCCTGTGATTGCATTTCTCTAGTGGTCTCCACGGATGTCCCTCCAGTGACTGAAGAGGCGTATCCAGACCAAGACCGCAGTAAGACAAGCCTGCCTTCAAAAACACTTTTCTTAGTTTGATGACTCAAACCGTAGCTACCTCAGACATCTTTCCAAGACTGTAAATCCTAGTGAAGTGTCTTCTTTTTGAGCATCACCAGCATCATAATGACATTGTGGCTTGCCTGAAATGGATGTGTCCTATATCCATACTAGATCTAGCACACAGATGATTCCTATTGTGGTGTCCTAATCTCTGAGATCTTTGTTTCCCTTGCAGTTGACCGATTCTGGATGGTACCTGAAAGCCCAGCTCCTTCACATCTTGTGACAGAAGTTATGGGGAAGGAGGGTGATGACTACTGGGATGCTACATGTATGTTTTAATTGAACAACATTAGCTTCTACAGTCAGAACTTGTTTCTAGGCCTCCACAGGGTTCAATATAGAACACCTCTCTGTGTGCATTTATGTTTAACAGATGGAAAGTCCCTTTTTGGCATCCATCACGACTCCTTGTCATTTACAGATTCAAAGATTCTGGAAGATACAGATGAAAAAGACAGCAAAGAACCGAAAGGAGGTGTGTGAATATACTAATATGTGTTGACTGAAATGGGTGCATGCTATAACCATACTAAATCTAGCACATAGATGATTCCTATTGTGGTGTCATGAGCTCTGAGATCTTTGTTTCCCTTGCAGCTGACCGATTCTGGGTGGTACCGGAGACCCCATCTCCCTTAGATCTTGTGACAGAAGTCATGGGCAGGGAGGACTACTGGGATGCTACATGTATGTCTTAACTGATAAACATTTACAGTCAGAACTTCATTCTTTTGGAGTCTTTTGGGTTCAATACAAGACATCTTACAGTCTTAATTCCTGTTTAATAGATGACTTACCAGATGCCTTCCCTTACGGTAAAGAGCTTCTTCCTACAGAGCTATCTTCCACTTCAGGTGACTTTTTCTTTAAAATTCTCAGGAATGTGACTTTGGGTTTCGATAAGAATAGAAACAACCTATATGACAAGGGAATTGTAAGGTTGTGCTTCAGACATTACAAACATATTGTCTTGCATTCATCTCATTAGATTTGAGTGTACATATTTAATGCAGTCTCACAGATGTAAAAGTTTACAAAACATATATTATAAAATGCTATATGAAATGAAACAGTATGTTCTTGTCTTCAATTTAGAGTTATTAGTATGAGTTCAAAATGGAGCTGAACTAAAGAATCTAAGCCAAAAAGCCAAATTTTCCATAGTTCCTATTCGCCTATAAACTGACCAGTTTATGGAGTTATCTCATATGTGTTTGAGCTCCAGGTAAATCTGCTTCTGTCTAACTTTTGGTTTGTCTGTTTTACAGAGCCTCCCCTGCCACCCTTGGAAAACTCATTGCACTATGACTACGAGGACATGTACTGTATGTAACTGACTTATACCATATGTAACTGACTTATATTGTATGTAATTGACTTATATTATATATAACCATCTATGCTGCCATGATGTTCCTGTACCTGGAAAACATATCACTTGAGCATAAAGGAGACTTTGTTATCTATTCATTCAAATGTGCAATTTGTTAATCCGTAAAATAATTATTCCATAAATGTTTCTTAGAATTTTTTTGGCAACCTACAGATATCTGACAATTATCTGTTTTTCCAATAGATGCAAGTGGGAAAAAAAAAGCATTCAGCCTTAGCTTACCAAATGCCCTGTTTCTGATGTATGTGCTACCAGACATTTTAAGGACACTCTCTTCTTGGTATCACTCATGACTGCTTGTTATTTACAGATGCAAGGATTCCAGAAGAGACAAGAGAAAAGGAGAGGAAGGAAATGGAAGAAGGTATGTCCATGTGTTAATACGGAATTTACGCTGCTCTAACCCTGTTTGTGTTCTCTTATGCCTGTGCTGGGTTCTGAGCTTCCTGATGCCTTGCGTGTTTATTAAAAATGGAAGAAGGAAATACAGGAATACATAATGAAAAATAAAATACGTTAAAATCATTTTAGGGATACTAATACCATCGCTGGATACCTTGTTGGATGCTATGGGTAAATTATACTTTCAAGGCATCATATTCTGAAAAAGAGATCCATCCTAATTTTAACCTCCAAAATTGGACAAAAATCCATTTCGATGTGTTTAAGCAAACTAGGACAGTGAAGATGGGGTGGGGGCGGGGGGGGCGGTGACTAGAGCTCTGTGAGAGTTGGGGAAATAAAAAGTGGACTGAAGGCGGAGAGAAGATGGTGATGTAGGAAAAAAAAAGTGAATGAGAATAACGGAGAAAGCGGTTTTAGGGAAACGGTGCCCATTTTCCCCAGAGCAAAGAGTAAAACAGCAGATGTAGGCTGTGGGATGTAGGAACAACTGCGCGCTCAGCAAAGTAAATGTCATCTTTGGACAGAAATGGTCCCAAGAGATGTTGTACATTCAGGATGAGGAGCTAATCAATCTGCAGCCTGTGCTGGATGTAAGATACGTAGGTCTGCGTGAATATATCGCTGTCTAAATATAGGGCTATAGAATGAAAAATAGCCTGAATAGACAAATACTTTAAATCACTTTCACTCTAAATGGACAAATACAATAAAATAGAGGAGACTGGGGTTGGTTGGCTTTAGGGGTTGGTTAGCACAGCAACAATTTCCAAGTGAGTAAAGGGAGCTTACACAAAAATCCAGAATTATACGGTGTCCACATGAGCTACATTCATTTGATCTTGTCAAGAGATCAGAAGGCTGCACACTGCTAAGGTACCTATCACTTTTGTGCTTTTATCATCAAAACAAAAAATTTACCTCATGGAAAATCTGCTATTCAACCATTTACTTCAATATACTTCAATATTAGTTCAAATACAAGAACTCGTGGAAATAGGTGGAAATTAGTGGGAGAACATTTTAAATTGGATTTGAGAAAGCACTTCTTCACACAGCGTGTAGTTAGAGTACGGAATAGTCTTTCTGTTAGTGTAGCACAAGGTAAAACTTTGGGTTCTTTTATATCAGAGCTAGATAAGATTTTAGCAACTTTATGCCATTAGTCGAATTCTCCCCAAACAAGCTTGATGGGCTCCTCTCGTTTGTAAATTTCTTATGTTCTTATGTTCTAATTTTATATGTATCTAAGTGAGATATTGAGGATTTATTTAAAATTAGTTGTACGAAACAGAGATGGGGATTAGCTATATTTTGGTTGACTGTCACGTAATACACAATGTATTTTAATAGTTTTTTTTTGTTCAGTAATTAAAAACAAGTTATTTGAAAAATTATTTGGAAAAAACTTTAAGAAGATGACATGTTTAAAATGGTCAGTGGCCAAGATTTTATTGTTTTTTTTTTACCGTTCTCCTGAATGAGGCACATTACCTGCATTGTGAGGGAGCGTCAGTTACGGCACTAAGGCCATATGGTGTGATTCCCTGAGGGTGATACGGCTCGCAGGATCCTCATTGCTGAGGACCCAAGCAGCTGGACCAGGCCAAGGGGACACCCATGTAACACCTGGCTGTGGCAGATAGATGGCCATTTCTGGAGGGTGGGACAGGACTCTGTGTCAGCCTTGGGGGTCGACAACCAGGATCCCAAGGTGTTTCATCCTGTGGTAGGCGTTGGAACGCACTGTACCAGTGCATGCTCCCCAACCTGACCTGACCTTATTAGTCTACTAGACTGTGTTTAAATTGATTAGACATTTTGAGTGCCCCTGTGAACCTGAATAGGTTAAGTGGGTACAGAAAATGGATAGATGGATGGATATTTTGAGTATTTTTTATATTCAGAAGCATTATTTCACTGACATTTGGTGTTATTTTTGTATGATACTAGATTCTTACAAAATTCATAAAATAATAATGTTGTGCCAATCAACCCCATAATGTGTGTCAACCAAACCTGTGTTTGGGCTGGTTGGCATAAGTTATTTTCATAACTGAAAAAACTATTTACAGTAGCTGTTTTCTGTAATCTAATGTGTCTGATTTTTAGCTGAGATCTTTCAGATTGATGTACAGGTAGCTCGGTTATCATAATGTAATACATTTCTGAAATTTACAGTGCTGAATGAAAGCTGTACCAACCAGACCCGGTCTCCCCTATTTTGGCTAATGGTTTTAGGCTCAAGGGTAGGCCTGTGCAGCTTTCTGTGTCAGCTGATACAGATGACTTGTTTTCTGCTCTCTGCTGTTATCTGGTCTCTGATATTTTATCGACTGCTGTCTGTTTTAAATTTCCTGGTACAATGTCTGAAGTTTATCATTCCTTTCCTACACTAGAAGAAAATAAAGCCTGAGCGGTGGGGTGTTTCTGTTGGAGATAACAGTTATGCTGAGCCAAACCGCAAGTCCCTTCTAATCATTCTCACCATCCGTGATTTGACACTGGCGTGGCATTTTTTATGTGTCTACTTCGGAAATGGATTCATCTGTGAAGGGAACAAAAATGATAACATCCAAAAAAAAACAAAGAAAAAGACATTTACTTTTAATGTGCATTCTTCTAGAAAACAAAATTTGTGACTCAGTTATGCTCTAAATAAAGCTGACAGCATTATACTGGACTAACAGTTAGGTGGTATTAAATATATAAATTCATATGATTGTTTTATAATAGTTTTGTTGCCGTACTTGTGTTATTTTTAAGGCTGAAGTTACCCCAGTCCATTTTCAAAATGAGGATAAATTCTATAGAATTTAGAATTTAGAACAGAAGAAGTAAAGTACACAAGGGTTAAATGGTTAACCTATCCCAGATAGCATAGGGCATGACGTACACCCCAGATGGGATGTCAGTCCATCACAGGAACTCTCACTGATCCCGTCAGCCTTCATACTGACTAATCTCTCTCTTATATTTCATGGAAGATAAACAGAGACGATGGGAAGAGGCAGAAAAGGCACGACGGAGACCGCCTCCCATTTTCACAGAGGAAAAAAGTAAGAAATCATTGCAGTATAAAACGCCAGAACATTGTGGTGGTCTTGTACACTGTTCAGAGACCCACAGATGTAAATACATTTAAGTTTTTTCAGTTGCTGTTGATGTATTTTGCAAAACCAAGTCATGTAGCTCATCTGTCGTTGCTATGTTGGCACTCCTTTATGGGACATTTCGGACATTTCTTTTGCCCATTCATTTATCCTCCAACTCAGCCAGGACCACCAATATTTATGTAAAGTGGAAACTGGCTGCATTCTGCCAGCGGTGACAAGTATTTGAAAAAGTGCATCATGAAAGCTGGCTCAGTTTACTGTGCAAACCGAAAACAAAAATGACATAACGTCTCCTTGGTTCAGCTGGCTTCCAAATTGGATTGATGCTGTTTCCCGCAGTCCTGCCACAAAGAATCTAAGCTTCTCCATCTTTCATATTGGTGATTCTTTCTTTTTTTTTTCATCTATCAATCAAAGTAACACAGTAGAATGTCAGCCGAGTTTGGCAGGAGTCACTTGTTGCTCCCAAGATCTGAACAATGACACACTTTTGAGAATTAGTGCAGGGGACTCCAACATCAACACTCTGTCTTGTTTTCTGCAACAGCTGTGTTGCTTTTGGCTCCACAGCTCAGCCTTGAGGATAAATGAGGAAAACACAGCTAAGCTCCGGCATGTTCTGAAAACGAATATGATATGTCCACATTAGACTGTCTGGGTTGTTTGTCTTACGTAGCAGTACACACAAATTCCCCAGGCCAATAGAACAGTGCAGAAGAGTATGATAACAAGTGTTCCACTTTTATATTATATGATGACTGATGAATAACAGTGTGCTTTTGCTTACAGAATGCCCTCCGCTGGGCATGGAGTCCCATCGTATAGAGAATGACCAGCTTCTGGCATCTTCTATGTCGAGCCTTGCCTTCAACCCACAGAGGGCCCGGCTCAATATGCAGGTAAGAAGTGTATTTAGCAGTGTTGGGGAAGTTACTCACCAAAGAAATCCATTACAGACAGAGGTGGAAACTTCAGGTTCAGAAAGTTCCAAATCCAGACCAAACTTTTGTTTTGACCAACCAGCTCTGTGACTGTGACTCTTTATACTCAACTGGTTGGTTGAAACAAAACCTTGGTCTCGATTTGGAACTTTCTGGACCTGAACTTTCCACTTCTGTCTGTAATGGATTACTTTTGTGAGTAACTTCCCCAACACGTGTATTTAGATACCATGATGTGGATCTGATGCATTGGGGTGAGCTTCTTACTTACAATGGTACCGAACATTCAACTAATGTTAGCCTAGGGTTCTCCTTTGGTTAGTTTTACATAAACTTTCTCATAACGTTCATAATCAGAATGTTCATTACTGGTTATTATGCATCAGAACATTCCCCAAACGTGTTGGGAACTAAAGTTTCTAATGTTACATGAACATTTAAAGAACCTAACTGGATTGTTCTCATAAGGTTTTCCAAAGGTTTCTTGTATTGTGATGGTTATGGGATTGTTAATACAACGAACTGGAACATTGTCCAAAAGTTATCCAGAGGTTCCCACATTACTAACATTATGAGATTGTTCTATAAATCAAAACATGCAACCAAAAATTACTGTTATAGTTCTGTTAAAAAAAAATTCCTGGCTAACCATAGGATGACCAAACAACCCTTTAGGGAATGTTCCAGTAACCAAAAAATAACCTTGCTGGAACAATCTGGGAACCAAAAATTGTTACCTGGGATAATCTGACTAAGAGAATATATTAGCAAACTCAATTATTACAAGGGCAACTACCATTGCCCTGGCTGACCCCAAGGATGATGGATGATTCCAGGCCTCAGATGATGAGGAGGAGGTGTATGGAGGAGCATGGTGTGCCAATCCCAATGAGAGGGAGAACTGGTTTGAGATAGATATGCGACAGGACACTGAGTTCACCGGAGTCATCACCCAGGGCAGGGATTCTGACACAAGGTAAGTGACCTCTGCTGCATGGTCCACAGCCGAGTGGAAAACAATTTATACTATCATTCTTGCTTCTTCTTTCATTACATGCATTACATGCATTTTCCTTGTTATGTGTTTTACGCATATGTGTTTGACATTTCCAACACAGATTTAAGAACATCCCAAAAGAACCAACGAAATCTAGTTAACTTTGAGACCATACACGTCAGTAGAAATCCCTTTGATTTCTCAAATCAGATATTCACAACAATAGCCTTACTCCTACCTTGGGGGATTAACGGCTGTGTTCTTATAGGTAGAAGTGATCCTTCAAGCAGACTCCAAACCAAATACTATGCAGCAAAGTCCATGCAGCCCTCTGTTCAACAGCTATGGTTATTCAGTGAATTATTAATTGGCACAGAAGATCTGAGAATTTTTGTGATCTCTCTACTGATGGCATTCCTTTCTTTATAACAGCAGTGACTTTGTCACCTCCTACTATGTGGCCTTCAGCAATGACAGCCGGGAGTGGACCTTACTTGATGATGGCTACACTGAGTGGGTGAGGAGTCTGCTTTGCTCACATACAAAACCACCAATGCATTTATTTATTTGTTATGGTTGTAATATTCAATATATTGTTTTATTTCATTTATTTTCTATGGATCGCAAAATGTTGTATTCAAGTTAACCATGTTAAAAATATAACTTTTAATATGGCTTCTATTTATGAAAGAACTGAACATTGTTTGGTATGTTTTTGTATATTTGGCTTAAAGTTACAGCAGCTGTCAATGTTGATATTTCAACTGGTTATCATGCTCTACTGACCTATGATATTTGTATTAGTTGCTTGTTTAGTGGCATTGAAAGATCAGTTAGCAAGGGGTAGGTAATGTCTTGAGGTGAAGGCTGAATACACACCTTTGCTTCTCAGCTGTTTGTGGGGAATTTGGACAAGGACACGCCTGTGGTGTCTCAGTTCATAGAGCCTGTGGTGGCTCGCTATATCCGGATCCTGCCTCAATCATGGAACGGCAGCCTGTGCATGAGGCTGGAAGTGATGGGGTGCCCACTGCCTAGTGAGTGTTGCCCAGGTCACAGAGACAAATGCCCCTAATGCTGAACCTGTCCTGCCTTCCAGCATGGAAAAACCATAAATTGCTGTTTGTTCCAACCGTTGATTTCATAATAATATGCTATTGTCTATTCAGATAGTAACAGCTACCAGATTCAGAATGAAGTTATTTCAGTAGATGACTTGGACTTCAGACACCACAGCTACAAAGACATGGCAGAGGTTTGGAGAGTTCTTTGCATTACCACGGGCAAATTTATATCGAAATCAGTGAGCTATCAAGCACTGAATGACCAGGAGAATGCAAGAACACTTCCACACCCCTCATCCTGTTCTTCTTCTAGATGATGTACTCAATCAAGAATGAGTGTCCGAATATCACCAGATTGTACGACATTGGGGAGAGCTTCAAAGGACTGAAAATCTATGCCATGGAGATCTCGGACAATCCCGGGGAGCATGAGCTGGGTGGGGACAGAGGCTACCGGGTGTCAGAAAGCAGCCATCGCTTCCACAGTCATTCTAAAGGCTGTCCTTCCTGTCTCTGACAGGGGAACCAGAGTTTCGCTACACAGCTGGACTTCATGGAAACGAGGCTTTGGGACGAGAACTGCTGTTGCTGCTTATGCAGTTCCTGTGCAAGGAATACAAAGACGGCAACCCTCGTGTGCGCCGCCTCGTCGACTCGATACGTATCCACCTGGTGCCATCGCTCAACCCTGATGCCCATGAGCTGGCATTTGAAGCGGTTAGAGCTCTTCACCTTCTACCATGAGAACCATTTTCCCCATTAAATTCTATGGGGTTTGTGTTGTTTAATGTCCTGTTCTATCATCTCTGTTTTCTAGGGCTCAGAGATGGGAACCTGGGAACTTGGACACTGGACAGAAGAGGGATATGACATTTTCCAGAATTTCCCAGACCTCAATAGCATCCTGTGGGCAGCAGAGGATAAGGGCTTGGTTCCACAAGTGACACCCAATCACCATATCCCTATTCCAGAGCACTTCCTGAATGGCTCTGTACGTATGAACTACAGCATATGCATATATTAGAAAACGCCAAACTGGAAATCTCTGAACGCAAAGTAGGCCAGTCACAGACCCAGCAAATGTAGAGTGTGGCAATACAAGACCCTGCCAAAGAGAAAACTTAATTTATGGAAACTGAGTCCACTTTCATTACACATTTTAATGATCGGAGAGCACAATCATTAATGATTATGGTATTTCAGATATTCCTGAAGGATTGTTTTAGCATAAAATAACCGTAACTCCACAATTTATCAGATGCAATATTCACTTTACTTGGGAATGCATCTCAGTGCATAACTGATGACCCTGCATAAGTACTTTGCTTGCAATTGTAAAACAACTAACTAGGTTTAACAAGACAAGAAAGTGGGTGATAGGATTCTAATATCTTAAGCACCTAGTACAATAATTAATCAACACTCATGAAACGAGCAGACTGGTTACTTAGTTGTGAATTGTACTGAACGTGAACATGATCCTTGTAACTTTACTGTGACCTCTTGTGTTGTTTAGTTTGCAGTGGAGACCAGAGCAATCATGTCCTGGATGGAGAGTTACCCATTCGTGCTGGGGGCCAATTTGCAGGGGGGAGAGAAGGTTGTCGCATACCCCTTTGACATGCGCCAGGGAATCAAGGAAAAGGCTGAGAATGAGAGGAGACGGACAGTGCGACAGTATGAGGAGGAGGATGAAGATGAAGACCCATGGCATGGGGTCTATCCAGAAAGCGAGGAGGAGCTGAGGGAGATGGCTGACGATTCCATATTCCGATGGCTGGCTGTCTCCTATGCCTCCACCCATCTTAACATGGTCAACAACTTCCGTGGCTC
Organism: Mormyrus iriodes; assembly: GCA_011763525.2. Classification (NCBI taxonomy): domain Eukaryota; kingdom Metazoa; phylum Chordata; class Actinopteri; order Osteoglossiformes; family Mormyridae; genus Mormyrus; species Mormyrus iriodes. The sequence continues at coordinate 15,596,028 of JAAGVU020000040.1, read as the reverse complement.
CTGCCACAAAAATGATCTTGCCCGTGGTGTGGGCATCGTCAATCGTGCAAGATGGAAGCCTATTGTTGGCAGTGAGTGAAAAGATCAGCCAATCAAGAGCATTAATAACAGAATTAAGCTGTTTTTTCCCTTTGCATTGACCAAAACTATACACACAAACACTGACCAAGATCCAGTGTTTTATTTTTATTTATTTATGGTGTATATCCAGCTGGACCTGCACATGTTGCCACTGCATAATGAGATCATGTAATCTCCCTTGTCAAACTTCAGTTTTCAGAACACATTTTCCAGATTATCATAAGTCTTGACAATAACAGCTGTTTGTCACGTTCTGTAGTCCTCTATATCGTCTCTTTATTTGCAACAAATAGGATGACACCTCAGGGATTGACTCTACAGTCAGCTACAAATATTAACAGTCTGGCACAAAACACTATCATTACTGATGAAGACTAATTTATCTGAATAGCCATTTTCTTGGCTGGATTTTGCATGATGCTTATGGCCCCTCTGATTCCACTTCAAGGCATGAATGACTTCAGCTATCTGCATACGAACTGCTTTGAGCTCACCGTCTTCCTCGGCTGTGACAAGTTTCCCCATGAAAGCGAGATCGCACAGGAGTGGGAGAACAACAGAGAAGCACTTTTGGTCTTCATGGAGCAGGTGAGAGCTACTGTACATTACATAGAATAATGCTCATGCAGAATGTTATATTGAGGCCAGCATAGTAGCTCAAAAAGGAATTGTTACCTCATGCCTCCAGGGTTGGGGATTTCCATCATGCCTGCACTCTGTTCCCCTCTGTTGTGTGGGTTTCTTCCCACAGTACATAGATGTGTAGTCAGGTGACTTGGTGTCTCAAATTGCTCATGATGTTTGTGTAACTGTGTCTCCTGTCTTGTGCGTGGTAACTTGGAATGGCTCCACATGAGCCTATAGTAGATACTCTATATGAAAGAAACATCATGACAGCTAGCCCTTCTTTTGATAGAGGCATGTAATTGTTTTGGGGAATATTTTGTCCCTGTAATCTATCAGGCACACCGAGGAATCAGGGGAGTGGTGAGAGATCGGGAGGGGAACCCCATAGCCAATGCGACCGTGTCTGTCGATGGGGTAAACCACGATGTCAGGACAGGTAAGCACTGTGGCTCTTAAAGCGCTTGTGAATTAGAGAATTACAGTATCAAAGGAAACATGTAGTCATTTACTGCTTCACAAGGGATGTCCATTAGCTCATCCATATTAGCTTTTCTGATATCTCAGAAATGTGTGAACGCATTGTTCTTTGCTTGCAATGTGACACATACAAATCAATATGCTGGACATGGAACTAGTCATACATGAATGCTGACTTGAGTTTCAATGCTATGTGTTCCTTAGCGGACTCTGGGGACTATTGGCGGCTTCTGAATCCTGGGGATTACCATGTGACGGTGCGTGCAGAGGGCTTCGCCCCCCTCACACGCCTATGCGTAGTGGGCTTTGAACCAGGAGCTACCCCCTGCAGCTTCACTCTCAACAAATCCAACTGGGATCGCATTTGGCAGATCATGCAAATGAACGGTCAAAGGTCACTGAGACTGTTGTCCAATGGCCGGCCAGGAGGATGGAACTGGCAGCCCAGTGTCAATAACATTAGGAGAAGACCTGTCAGTCATGGCTCACACCAGCGGCCTTTCCGTCGATCGAAGCAACAGAGACTGAGAGTCAATGCTGTGAAAAATTTAGCCCCAATGACAACACCCATGACAACGACACCCCCAATGACCAGTCTCCCAACCACAACACCTACAACAACCACACCCCCAACAACCACACCCCCAACGACCACACCCCCAATGACCACACCCCCAACGACCACACCCTTCACTGACACTCCTGCACCAAATTTTCCACTTGAGATTTCCACCTCTCTGTATGATTCCTGGTACAACGAATATATGAGCAGTACCATCAGCCAACCACCTGACAGTACCCCACAGTACCATGAGTATGAACACAATACAGATTATTATTATTAAACTGAAATCACAACATGCATTCCTGCCTCTCATCTGAAAGGTGTTCTTGTTAGAGTGTAGCTGTGTGCATCCAGAATCTTAACATTGTCTTTATGATCCACTGTTATCACCTTTTTCTAAAAACAGAGCACAACTCTCTTAATGTAAAACTAACCTGTAGTTATTTGTATGGTGATCAGAGGGTAGCTTCCCTGGAGTCTCAGAAAGTAGGATGTAATTCAGGGCACGCTAATAGATCTTCAAAGAACATTCTTTGCAAGCTCCATCTTTATCAGGCAACATATCCAGGTACCAGGCTGATATTAAACTGCATAATGGAGTTGAAACCTGGATGGACCTGGTGGTAAATTCCCATTTATTAACTCAAAATTAAAATCCTCCAGTGCTTAAGGTTTTTCATTATAAAAGTTTATTTACATTTTTTTGCCATTGTACATGCTACTGACTACAAAAGATGTAACATGGTTTTCAAAGGGAGAAACGAGACAGAAAGTACTTGAGAGATTTATATAAAATGTTCAACGCTGCCATATAATTCAGCCTTGTTGACTATTTGTGTTTTTTTATAGCTTGAACAACAAAATTTTACTTGAATGTCTTCTGATCCCTTCTGGCACTTTTGGAAGTATCTGTATTATACAGTTAACCTCCAATAATTATCCTGAAATCCATATTCAAGTATAGTAGTGCTCTAGACAGTGACTTGAGGTACAGCCATTAGACACGTTTATTTTGAGAGGCTGCTGTCCTGCGCAGCAGACAGGCGACACAGCAAGTGCCCTGCACAAAGCAGACGGGCGGGCTCATCGCTCTCAGTGGCTTACGTTCATTTCAGTGTCCTCCTCATCTTCGGGAGAAAAGGAGGAGAACACGATGGGTTCGCACTCCAGAGTTCGCACATTGACCAAGCAAGCTGTGTGTGTGCTGCTGAATTCTGGGACAGAGACCAGCAGGACATCCTGACCATCCACACCTGAACAGCATGGGGAGACAAAAATGCAATAGGCTCAGTGACATCATATTTAAGCTTCAGCTTAATCAAGAAGCTTCAGTTTAGCATAATCCAAGAAGAACAGTATGACTATATTAGCTAAAGTACCTCAGAGATTTAAAAGTAACTCATCATATCATTTCAGACTCCTCATAAATTCTTTTAGATGCAACACAGAGACCTCTGTACCTAAACACATACTATAAGAACAACCTAAATCAAGAATACATTTGGCCTGGGGCTGGCTCACCTGTGATACGCTTAGCCTGGTAGGAAGGTGCATTTCCACTGAAGTAAACATGGGGGCACTCTTCAATGATGAAGGGATCACTCTGGTAGAATGGGTAGCAGCCTTATAGAAAAAAAACAAGGGGCAACCACCAATCAGACCATGCCATCCACGGGACCACATCCCCAGGGTTGATCTGCCTCTAACTGGCTCTTACCCAACGTGTCTGGAGCAGTGGGTGCCAAGTGGCGGAGACGCAGCGTCCTCTCCAGTATGTCAAGGTGACTGTCCATGCTACTGTACTTCACTATGTCGCTCACATTCTGCCCCGAGGTACCCAAGAACCTGGCAAGGAAAGGCTAGTCTGTTACAACAACAATCTCTCACAGACCCACTGAAGGCACATTTCGGCCAATGAAGCACTTGCGCATATTGTGAAGGTACATTTGGCCAATCACATACTCACACAAATTCTGAAGGAACATTCCAGCCAATCACATACACATAGAAAGCATGCACGCATTCCCCATCTGCCTATCCCAGGTGCTCACCGGACTCCATCGATGTTGGCTTCATAGGGGTTGGTGACCAGCTGCAGTGTTGGGTACGCTGTGGACAGGGGGAACATGCAGCGATGCAGGGGCTGCTGAGGCAGAGTGTAGTTGCTTGGGTCATACTGCCCGGGCATAACATCCACTGGCACAGAAGCCTACAGATGGGAGACATGGAAAAAGACCACTGTACACCTTCCTCAGAGATGGATTTCATCCCAAAAGACTCTGGCCAACCCTGTGCTTAACAGGTTCTGCTTCACCACAGCCTAGACTGAATCCAACGTTTATAAACAACTTGTTAAACCTCAGCCGGTTCCCAGGAAGCGTGCCGGGGCACAGAGGGGCCTCGCTTACCACCAGCTGTATAAGCAACTCGTCCAGCAAACGGACGGCTTCCACGCTTCCTGCCTGGGTCTTCTTTGTCAAGTACTTAGCCTAAGACAATGGAGGGTGCACACACAGTCATTTTGTATTTCGGATAACTAGAATACCCTGGCCTTTGGCCCACATTACGCAAGTCCTCCTGGAGCATGAGAAGCACTGCAGTCTCCCAAGCCGTTTACCTTGTTGACGGAGTCTCTGTCCTGGGTGCTGTGGCTAAGAAGGTTCCCAGCCAGCAGGATGCGGCAGATGTGCGCAGCCCCACTCTGCTCACCCTGGTCACCCAGCTGTCCAGAAACCATGTCCACCAGAAGCTGCAGGCTCAGCAGGCTGTCTGCCCTGCCGCTGCCCAGACCCAAGCCAGAAGCCAGGAGCACAAATCTGCCAGCCAAAATACACATTAGCACAGACCACCTCATATGTGCTTGCATCTATCCCACAATGCACTACAGTGAGATTCAGGCTCACCGATCGGAAGTCAGGGGTGGCCTGGGCTGCTGCTGTGGGAGGTCTGCCATGCAGAAAGCCTCCACTGTGAACATCCCGTCGTTCCTCTCAGTTCCGAGCACAGCAATCACGCTGCCTGAAGGTGGAGTCAGTTTCAGGGACATCCTAAAGCTCAGCTTCATAGCAATCCAGCAGTGGTTACATATCCACACAAAGCAACAAATGAAACCCTATTTTTCCCACAAACCAGCAATAACCACAAAATCATCCCAAAACATACCAAACAGCCAAAAATCATAGAACACTACAGAAGCAAGAAATAGGACACACACCTGTGACAAGTTCAGGCATGTCAATGCTGCCCTCCAGCTTGATTCGTTGCAGTTCATCTTCCAGAATGAGCTCATCTGATTGGCTGATGTACTTGGCACGTGGAGGCTGGGGTAGCAGGTTGTGCTGAGAGCCCAGGACAAAACATGAAAGGTGTGTACGTTCAAACTGATCAAGCAGGCTAATTTAGGATGGCCAAGTATTAGCAGTTTTTTAATGATTTAAAAATTTTTGATGGCATACCTCTTCGCTTATTTCTTTCAAGATGGATGGCTGAAGCTCCATGTTCTTGAAGACAGTTCCCACAATGCAACACTGCTCGCCAATCTGAAGGTCGCAGAGCCTCCTCACCGGCACACCAGCACCTGAAATCACACACCAATTTAACACCAGCTGGTACGGGACGCTATTAATGCAAGCCAAGATATGAAACAGAGCCTCTGTGTACCCCAGTTCTGCTTGGCTCTGGAGATGAGAATGTCTCTCATCTGCATGAGCCTTGTGGCGTAGATATGCGCGTACTGCCGGTTGAAGCTGCGCTCCCCGACTCTGAAGCGCTCGGTGCAGCTGGCGTAGTCGGGCCGAACACGCTCGAACAGCGGGCCCTCCGACTCCGGCGGACAGAGCAGAGTGCCTTCCTTCCGGACTGCGAGATCAGAGAACATCGCGGGGACCTGCGGGGACACGGACACCGTCTGAAGAGAGCATGCCTGGGCCGGACTGCGGCTCTGCACAACCCGAGTACTTGTTTCACACCACTGTAGGTGATCGTTCAAATATGGGACGCAAATACATATAATAACGTTATTTTAATAAATATTCTGTCAATTTACTGTACTCGTTACCAGTTAAATAAACTTAGCGATTCAGCAAGATATTTCACACAGATCCCCAAGCATCACTGTTATTTAGTCCGACCGCGTTTATTTCATTAAATTGTCAAACCAAATCAAAACAAAGAATTCTTCCGCCATCTTCTAATATAAATTTTAAGGTAAACCAAGCATACAGACAGCTGGTGAGTTAGGCAGTAGTTAATGTGCCTGATACTGGTCCATAACTGAAGGTGAACCAGCACAAGCTTTTGCTCAAGCAACATCAGATAACATCCAAGAAAACTACGCGACACGTCATCCTGTAAAAAGAGAAAACAATATACTTACTGAGGACTTTTAGAATTTACTTGTGAAGCAAACTGCAATGCTATGTGGAAAACGTTGTATTACTGTAGTGTATTTTTCACTGTTTTTCTTCGATTGACGCGGGCAGCTTAGCAGCATTGAGAACTCCCGCCGCTGTCATCACCTTTCACCTGTGACGTCAGAGGCTGGGCTCGGACGCATCGCAGTACCATATTGGGAAGGGCGTGCACTTAAAACAGGGCTGCAGGGTATGTTTTGTATATGGTAGCAACATTTACATTTATAAATTATCAGTGACTTTCGGAATATCTTATTTCTTATGAAGTTTTGCAGGCTGCTTTTAGTCTTCTTTTGTCAAGTTAGCAGTAGATGAAACGTTATTATGGGGGAAAAACAGCAAAACAAAACCTGAATTAAAAGTGAAATCTATTTTATTTTCATGCGAACTATTTATTCTTCACTTGTGTTACTGTCCAAGGCAAGAAATGCATATTTATGTAACATATGACAATTATCCTTTATTAAACGCTGGGTTCACCATGCTCTTATAATTTACAGAAACAATGGCGAAAAACAGTAGGGTTCCAGCATTACAAGCTCGGATTCCTAAAGAAGGCCAAGGTACTAGAATAAGAATATTAATATTAACGCAAATGTTAATAGAATAATAACTGCTGCAGCAGAAGCAACTTAGCTAATTATATTATGCGTAACCCTACATAATAACCTCCATTTTAATAGCTGACGCATTAACTAGCTATACCAGTCTATGTAATGTCAGAATCTGGTAGTGTGCAGTAAGTTGTAGGGGTGACCAAGTGCAAACCGGTCTTTCAGTGATTGATAGAGGTGGGTCATCAAAACGATTCTAACATGTGAATTTTATTATTTTCTTTTTTTTTTTTCTTAAAAACTCACTTAAGTAAATGTAACAGTAAGTGTAGCACGTTACTACTTAACTTTGGTCATTCGTGTATGTGAATGTGTATCATTGTAAATATTTTTTTTTCATTGCAGTCCTATGAGAGGTGGTTTCTCAAGGAAACTATTTGAGCAAGAGAAAACCGTTTAACTCCTTTTAGTATGATTCATGAATAGTATTTACGGGCAGCTGTCGACTTATGTAAACCCATCCATCCATACATACATACATACATTTTCTGTAACTGCTTATCCCATTCAGGGTCCCGGCTTATGTAAACCGACTTACGTAAATCCAAACTATGCAAAAAAAAAAAAAAAACCCGAGATACAGAAAGTTTACGGAAGCGCTAACGCAGAAAGGCGACACACGTAATACGCAAGCCGCCGCTTGGCCGTACTCCGCAAAGGTGACTTCCTGCAGCTGCCCAGTTCTTGAGTGTCTTGCTGTGATCAAATTATCTTGGTATACAGTACGTATTTTGTATTGTTTGCACTGCGTATTCTTTTATATTGGGCATCATGGATGGCAAGCGTCCTAGGGAATGTAAAAGTGAATCATCTCGTAAGCGTACAGCGATTAATTTAGAATTGAAAATTAAAATAATCCGGAAATATGAAGCTGGACAATGCTTATCCGCAATCGCACGTGAGTTCGGTTTAGCCAATTCAACTGTAAACACTATAGTTAAGGATGCTGCACGTATAAAACAGCATGTAAAAGGAACAGCATGTCTGAAGTCGACAATAATAACAAAGAGACGTGAAGGCGCAATTAGTGAGATGGAAAAATTACTAACATTATGGATGGAAGACCAAATCCAGAAACGTGTTCCTTTAAGCGTGATGACAGTGCAAGTAAAGGCAAGAAGCCTATTCGACGATCTCAGGAAAAAATATCCCGAAGGCACGCAGTCATTTTCTGCAAGCAGTGGTTGGTTTTCACGATTTAAAAACCGTGCAGGTTTTTGTAATGTATTCGGCGAGGCTGCTGGTGCTGATCTTGAACGCGCTCGAAAATTCCCCGAGTGGCTACATAAAATCATCGTTGAAGGTCCATATTTGCCTGAACAAATTTTTAACGCAGATGAGAAAGCCTTATTTTGGAAAAAAATGCCATCTCGCACATATATCGCCAAACAGGAAAAAACAATGCCTGGTTATAAAGCCTCCAAGGACCGGCTGACACTTTTGTTCAGTGGAAATGCATCTGGAACTTTTAAACTAAAACCTCTTCTGGTTTACCCCTTTGAAAACCCATGCGCTTTAAAAGGCATCAGCAAAGCAACTCTGCCAGTGCATTATCGTTCAAATAGCAAAGCATGGATCACTGTGGAAATATTTGAGGACTGGTTCGTTAACTCTTTCGTTCCAGAAGTAGAAAAATACTGCAAAGAAAATGACATTCCCTTCAAGATATTGCTTATTCTGGATAATGCACCTGGTCATCCTTCCCATCTGGATGATTTTCACCCAAACATAAAGGTAGTTTACCTCCCCCCCAACACAACTTCATTAATACAGCCCATGGATCAAGGTGTAACTGCCCATTTCAAGGCCTATTATTTGCGTGCAACTTTTGTTCAGGCAGTCACGGCATTAGATGAGAATCCTGATAGAACACTCATTGATTTTTGGAAATCATACAATATTTATCACGCTATTAGGAATATTGAAAAGGCATGGGCGGAGGTTTCACAAACATGCATGAATGAGGTTTGGAAAAAACTTTGTCCGCAGTTTTTTCCTGACTCCGCAGGCTGCGAAAAGGATGAGATGTTTGAGGAAGTATGTGAAAAAATTGTTCAGCTTGGCAAGCAATTGCAGCTGGAAGTGAATAAAAAGGATGTGGAAGAAATGATTGAGCATGATGAAGAATTGTCTAATGAGGATCTCATGGAGCTGGAAGCAGCACGAGTTGCAGAAGATGAAAGAAGTGAAGGTGTGGAACCCGAAGTTGAACCCAAATGGTTTATGGCAACAGAGATGGCCATTGCTTTTAAGGAATTAAATTCCTGTTTGGCGCGGTTTGAGAAAATGGATCCAAATACATCTCGATTCCTAAAAGTGCAAAGAATGGCAGAAGATACCTTTGCTTGCTATCGCGAGATATATGAAGAAAAGAAGAAAGCTGCTACAGATTTTTTTTTTAAGTAAATTTACAGAGAAAATACAGAAAGTGTTTTTATGTACATTTTACTATTATATTTTTGGCATATTTTTACTGTAAAGTGACAAACTGTAAGGCATACTGTACAGAATTTTTAAAAGTAAATTTAAACTGAAAATATATTTAAACTTCATCGTATTTACTTAATATGTTCTTCAGTATGTATTATTAGTTGACCGATGTGTGTTTTTTGTCATAAGGTGTCTTTAAAGGAAATGGGGGGGTAGATCTGACTTACATAACAGTATGTGGTACGGATTACTTGCGCAAGTGGAGATCTGCCTGTATAGAATACTTCAAAATTCATATTAATGCACACATCTCAGGAAAAACAAACAATCTAGCAAACAATCATCTGAATCTAGCAGCTGAGAACAGTAGGTGTGTATTTTGTCACTAATGGGAAAACAATGTGAAACCTGGTTTTATTGTAGCCATAACATTTATTGCACTCAATCTAGAGATTTCAGTCCGCATTAGCATCTTAGCACTTTGTAGTCTGAAGGACCGATTGTTTTGTCTCTCCTCATGATTCCTCTTTCTCATCCCCATGTGTGATGATGTAGCACAAAGACTTATAGTCGATATTTCCAGTTGCATCAATCGGTGCCACAGAGAAAGCCTGGTCCACCTGTAAATTTCATTGAAAGTGTCATCTTAGCTCAGACAATATCGCAGAATTGAAAAAACAGATCTTGATAGATATGAGTGAATATATGTATGGCAGTTTTTCAGGAATTAACCCATCGATACGTACCTCTTCAGACGTAAATTTGTCCGCCTGGTTCATCAGCAGCCGCCGAAACCTTTCAGGCAAAGGAACATGAACGACTTCTCGAATGACCAGTATAATCTATGATGCATGTTTACTGTGTTGTTACACAAGTCCATTTGACAACTGCGATAACAATATTACATGTGGGTTTCTTTTAATGTGTAAGGAATCCACTTACAAAATCTCTCACCAGTGAAATTTCAGCAAAATTATTTATCAAACAGCAAAATAAATCATGTAATACAGTGTAGACATATACCTTTCATGCTGAAAGGTAGCTCATATACAAAATGAAGACAGTCCTTTACCACCCATGACACTCCATAAGACCCACCTCATCAAGATATTGTGAATAGGTGTGGTGAGTGAATTAGCATTAAAAATGGTCTCCTGGAGTGTAAGGAGCCTGAGGCAGTACAGGTTGGAGGCTAACCAGCTTCCAAAAAAATGCTAGCCACACATTTCTCTGGCCACTGCTAATTCTATAATTTTCTTCACATCCTAGTGGTGCCCCAAATGGACCCCCCATCATTTTCCAGACTTTCCTGTGATTATAATTAGCTGTCTATTAAAATCATCAGCCATGAACATTGGGGCATTTCCCTGCAGATAGTTATAATTTTTTTATATACTAGGACATTAGGAGCTAAAAGATTAATCCATCCATCATCTGACGGTACAGAATTGTGTGGGGGGGGGGGTTGCTATCCCAGGCAGAGCTACACCTTGGACAGAAAGCCATGTATCATGGACAACTGAGAAACACCAACAGACCTAAACAAAAGCTTAGATAATTCCAAACTATGTAATGATATTTAGTCTAAATACAGGAAATTTTGTCAGGGAAAAAGCCCTAAATTTGTTGGTTTTGACACTCCATAGGATTGGAGTTCTTATTGCTGGCAAGTAATACTATCAGATTTATTGTTACAGTGAATACTCACTCGTCCTTGTTAACAGAACCCGTGCCATTTGGGTCAAAGAGCTTGAACGCATTCAGAATAGTTTCCTCCGGATCAGTACCTAGGAAAACAAAGAGAAACGAGCATGGGTCGCCATCAGCATTGAAAGGTTTAACCAATTTTCAGAAGAGACAATTGGTCCATAACCCTGCAAATTATGCCAGAATATTAAGAATAAAGATTTTTATTCTTTTAGATAGGTTATGTATTATGATCTCACCCTTGACTATGTTAAATTGGGGAAATACTATTATGCACCATACTCTTATATGCACGCCCCTGCTAAAATGTTAAGAAAAGCAAATATGTTTCCCACGAAGGGTACTACATAACCTGTTACTTTATCTAAATTGAGTTCCATTATTGTTATTTTGAATTTCAGCTACCCTGCAGGTCCAGCAATTCTCACCATTTAGTTTCTCTCCAAAGAGTGTAAGAAAGACTGTGAAGTTGATGGGGCCTTTTCCTTCAGCCAGCATCTCCTCCAGCTCCTCGTCCTTTACGTTCAGCTTCCCTGTAGTAGACACTGTGTTACCCCTTATACCATAGTCACAGAACTGGACATCAACTAGAGCGAAGCTTTATCAATTAAAACCAAAGACCATACCTAGCTGTGCGTAGGTTTCTTTAAGGTCCTGCTTTTTGATGATGCCGTCTCGATCCTGGTCGATACAGCTGAAAGCCTGTCAATTTTTCATTTTTATCAAGGTTGATTCTCACCCTATGTCATATGAATGTTCATATAACTAGAATGTTCTTTGAGCTCTTTGACGTGTATCTTAAGTAGCATGGGTCTAAATTCCTGCACTCTTCACGCAATTTTTCCATTGGTGAACAATCCTGGTCCTTACACACCAACCTGGTTAGAAGTAAATGGAGAATTTAAAGCCAAAGGGCCAGACATGCAAAGGTATACAGCATACCTCCTTAAACTCCTGGATCTGTGACTGTTCAAACATGGAGAAGACGTTGGAGGAGCCCCTCTGGGCACGCTTAGCAGCAGCTTTGCCTTTTGCTTTCTTGCTGGCCTGATCCAGAGAGAACATCCAGTTAATACGTCGCTTTTAGTCTGACTTATTGCAAACCACATAGAGAGAAACTTGCCCAAATATATACACTAACATAGCAATTAACAACTTGCAGAAAATGAAACAGTAAAGTTTTGTAGACTTTTTAATGCTATGATTTCTTCACTTTTTTCCTAATTCTGTTTTTCAAGCTGTTGAGATTTTCCGTGTAGTAGGTGTTGGCAGTGCTCATCTTACTCACCATGTCTGCTGTGGAGATGCCTCTGTGCCCAAGGCCATAGTCAAACTTGCAGTGGATATAAGTATGGCATGCCTTATCATCTCCTCTCCTATAATAAGAAGGTGTTGGAACCTACAGTCCCTTACATGGAAATCCTCATCCCCTTGGACCCAGTGACTATGATAAGTGCCCAATTGCTTAAATTCCTAAGGGGTGGAACTGAGATAAGGAAAGGGAGGGGCTTGCCAAAATGGCATCATTATCACAGGAACATCTCTGCGCAGAAGTGATTTGTGAATGTGTATGATGTTTCTAGAGAACATTTCTGTGCACGCAAATCCACATAAACATACTTCCACTCTTTTGTTGCAGTACATTGAGTAACTAATGGAAGCATTGTACTGTAATGTTAAGGCGAAATGAGAAGGGGGTTGTGTCTGATATCTGACAGGTCGAGTGTGTCGAATCGTCACTCTTCAATGGGACCATCCTCATTAGGTGCCTCTGTTAAACGTTACAAAGATAACCATCCTCAGTTTCAAACGAAAGCCTTGGTCAGGCAGATCGTCTACTGAAATTCTGAAAAATGTGACCATCTTGCACTTGGTAGTAAGTTAGGAGTATACACCAGTATACAAAATATGTCTTTCCTGAAACTACTTCCAGCACAAAAACAGACAATTTAGTTCAATGGCATGAAGAAAGATTAATAAGAGATGTTTCCTACATGATTCAGAATCATACCTATAGTTAAATCACATCTTTTTATTAACATTATACACAATATACAACTGTTTGATTTAATAAATACGCAATAAACAAATCGATATGTAGAATTAAATATTTTTACTAAACACTTAATACATTAAATTATTTAGGATTTTACCATTTACAGCCTATTGAAATCTGAACCAAAATGATAGCAAGATCACAGTAATTCTTTCAAAACGAATGTAACTTAGTAAAATAATACTCAAGAACCATCTTTACACTATAAGTCCAATTAGAATCCATATTTGGTGCAGCTCAGTACCATGTTCCCTAAACTGCCTGTTGGTCCATCAAGAGGAAGAGGTACAAAAATATTTAATAATTTCATCGCTGTCTGTATTATTAATGGAAAGAACACAATCGACTTCATATCAATATCAACCTGGCCATGTGCCAAAATCTAGCAAAACAATTGCAGGCTTGGAAATTTCCACAATAAACATGAAAATGGTAAATCATCTAGGTCTGTGCAAAAGTAAGGAAGGCAAGCTCAGCATTCTTCCTTTATATAAACCACTCATCCAGGCAGGAGGCTTAGGAACCAGGGGGATTTGCCCCTCCTCCACCCAATAATTAATTTGGCTTCATTCATCCCCCCAATAAATTGACAGGTCAGGTCAGGGAGCATGCGCTGATGCAGCGCGTTGCCGCACCCACCACATGACGAAACGCCTCAGGATCCCAGCTGGCAACCCCCAAGGCAGACACACGGTTCTGCCCCACTCTCCGGAGATAGCCATCCATCTGCCGCAGCTAGGTGTTACGTGGGCATCCCCTCGGCCTGGACCAGCCGCTCGGGTCCTCAGCAATCGAGCTGGATCACCCTCAGGGAAACGCGCCACATGGCTGTAGTGCTGTAACTGACGATCTCTCACAATGCAAGTAATGTGCCTCATTCGGGACTCTCCTAGCAACCGCTCATTCGACACAAAGTCAAACCAGCGGTACCCGAGGATTTTCTGAAGAGACACAGTACCGAAGGA
>JAAGVU020000040.1:15565403-15581753 GCA_011763525.2 Mormyrus iriodes | reverse complement strand
TGTACCTAAGAAGTCATTAAAGGCCTGGATCTTGGTTTTTATCCAGGACATTTGCAATCCCAGACACTCAGACTCCTTGTTCAGTCTCTCAAGAGCCCCAATCAGAGCCTCCACTGACTCAGCAAAAATCACAACATTATCAGCAAAGTCAAGATCAGTGAATCTTTCTTCACCAATGGATGCCCCACAACTGCCGGACTCAATGACCCTGCCCAACACTCGGTCCATGCAAGCATTGAACAGAGTAGGAGCAAGAACGCACCCCTGGCGAACCCCAGAATCAACTGGGAAAAACAAAAATAAATTGACCGTGTTATTTAAATTATTAAGTTGTGTCCCCCCACTCTCAGACTCTCTCCTGTGCCACGGCACCCAGGTAACAGCGATAATCATGTTCTGTATATGGATATAAATATCGCAGTGTATAAAACTGTCCAGTAAGGTCAGCTTGCCCATTACAAAACCTGCTGGATCCACCTGCATGTGTTCAGCTTGTAAAAGTCTATTTTGTTTTTCCATCTGATTTTCTGTTCACCCTGATGGGTGGTTTCATGACGAGTGATGGTTAGATGATGATTTCCTGTCCAAAGAAGCTCCTGCCGGACAGACGTGACATGTGATATTCATGTGATATTTCCTGAGGGTCATCTCATCCTGGGAGCCTCTCTCACAGGTCCAGCATGCACACTGCCATCTTGCAGACCACAGCGGAGACCAGGGCCGCTCCCCGTCCACTCCCCTGGCAGCAGGTTCTCATTGACCAGCTTCAACAGCACTAGACGGACCAGCTCACCCATGTATTCCCACTGATGAGCTAACTTGAAGGCCACAAGTGGAAAATATACCTGCACAGTACAACAGTGGCATGCAGAATGGCCTTTGACATACAGGCAATCAACCTTTGGAATAGTTCTGGAAACAAAACAGGGCCCGACCTCTTACTACCTAATAAAGTGGCCACTCAGAGTACATGCAAGCTGCTTTTGATCTTTAGGTTTTATGTGGCTGAATCATAATAAAAATGTACTTAAGCAGAAGCGCTACAAAAATGTTCAGTTCTGGACCAAGTCGTTTATTTTGTGTTAAACCAAATATGGATGTAGCTTGAATACCTGCCAAATTTATCTTCAATGATGATTATCTCGCCTTATCAAACACAATTACAGCGTACTGTACTGCTCATATGGCTATTGAGTCACCTTAGCACTCAGAAGCTTGTGCAGAATGTTTGAATAGTTTGTCACACCGATATAGGTTTATAGAGCTATAGAGATAAATCAAATTACTTTATAAGTACTGTACATAGCTTTTTCTTGTCTTACGTCGTTTTACAAGAATTTTACATTTAGTTTTATAATCATGGGGCATGCACAAGGGAAAATTGTATAAAATTCAAGCACCGATCATTGTGTAATTAAATCCTCTCTCCTGTTCACCCATTAATTATACCATACCTCACCTGATAAACGAATTAAGCAAAAATAATGTAGATGCACCAGGATAAAAACTGCACCGTAATCATACCACTTTAAAACCGAATCGAACGTTGTGTTAATGATTTCCCTTTCTGGGCAATAACTACATATGCCTGTAGATCGACAATGAAGTAGGATTTCCCCACCACATTGTTTCCAAACATCTACATTTCAAATAAAATCATTTCACAGGACAGGAACATTTCCCTTTCCTTCTCCATGATACATCGCCGGTCGGTCATGAGGAATACTTTGGACCGGGTAAAAATCGGCTGAAAATCGTGGTTGCAAATATTGCGTTTAATCAATATTCTGGTTTATTTTTCAAGGTCCTAACTAAATTGCATTGAATGTGGATTACTGGTGACTAAGAAAGAGATCTGATCGAGTGACTTATTACCGTTACCATTATCTATTTATCTTTCAGTGTTGTAATTTTGTAAAACAGTACATTTAATCACGCAGTCTTGTAATGAGTGTTCTAATCAAAACAAGAGTTTGTATTTTTAAAAGTTATTTTAAACAATTGTAAATCACTAACACAAAGTCGAGGAGTCGTTGCACTGAGTCTCCCTGTTGAAAAACAATCGCCGTCACTGTTGAGTCTCGTGGTGCGCGCTTCTCAGTGTCGCTCCGGAGCGTAATATCTTCAGTTCAAATGTCTCTGCATTATCTTTGATGGCAAGCACGGCGCAAAACCGATCTTTCATGCGCGAAGAGTTTTAGAGTCTCTGTACCCTTTTGCCGAATGTAATAACAATATGATACTCCCCAAATATGCATTCAATAAATATTAACCAGTTTTATTATTCTGAATCTTTGTACAATTTCCAGCTTCGTTGATCATTTGTTTTTGTTTTGTAAGGTCATTTAGCAATGACTTGCGGCTGAGGGTTTTGTAATTTAATGCTATGCCTTGAAAGTTTCTTTTTTTCTGTAGGCTACCTATAGCAACAAATACATCCCCGCTTCTTCCCATTCCATTTTAACCAAAAAACACCTGTCACAACCACTCTGTTTACAGATGCTCGAACCTCGCTTGGTGCGGTTGCCATGCCAAAGCCTTTGAATCGGTTGCTCTGGAAATCTGTTAATTTGCTCACTTCTAGTAAAGAAAACACTTACCAAATGAATGAATTAAGCAGACAAGAGGAAATTGTTAAATGGAGGAAAATTCCTTACGAAAACATTAGTCGAGTATGTAATTTATTTTGATACAGATGCATGGGGTCTTGAAGTGGCCGTGTCTAGTGTTAGCTTTTAGTTTTTAGGGAATGATCAGTAGTAATACGACACATTTTACATTATTATATTACTCTAACAAATCTCAACTAGACTAACCCACCACTTTATGGAATAAATTCAATGAGGAAAACTGATTTGACATACGAGTAATTCGAGTTACGAGCTCCGTCACGGAACGAATTAAACTCGTAAGTCAAGGCACCACTGTATTCCTAAATAGCGTCCGGTGAAGGACGCTGTCTGATTGGCTAAAAAAAAGTCAGAATTTCGACTTAATAAGTCAGAATTCCGAGATATTAATTCAGAATTTCGACTTAGCAAGTCAGAATTCTGAGATAAATGTGTTTTTTTTCTACTACAAATGGCGGAAATGGGCTTTCAAACCACCTCGAACAGAATAAGCCGTAATGCATGGATGGATCAAGAGCAATTTAATCAAAACTATTAATTAACAATTTCGCTAGTGTATTGAGGGTGTTTAGATCCAAAACTATATAATGCCTATAACAGTAACGAAGTATAGCCATATGAGTTTATATACCACAAAAAACACAAGAGTGCTTGTACGTGAGTGCTAACGAAGAGCGATTATATTGCCGTTTCTCTAATTTATAATTCTTGAACTTTGTCAAAGAGAATAATTCAAATTAGTTGGCAAAAAATCAAAGCCAGTGTCGGAAATGATAAATACACATATAAAATTAGCTACTCATAATGCTGCTGGCCAAGTTATCATACCAATCGTAAGTAAAATTCAGCAGTTAAGAAAGGTTAATTAGCTGGTGTTAAAAAATAAAGTTGCATTTTATTTAAAAATTCATAACATAATAATGCAGGCATCACAGAGCAAAAATGAAATTATTTGAGAGCGTAGTGTTTCTACCTGGCTACGTGCATACAGTTCAGTTTACTTTTGCTTCTGCGGGGACTAACCGTATCTACTCACTGCTTCTTGAACTGAACGCGACACTGGAACAATATGTTTCTAGCCAGTACACTTTTACTGTTGGACAGGAAACGGTGAAGTGATGTCTGTGTGACGTCTATTTCCGGTTTAACAGTTCTCTGTTAAAATAAAAGTCAAGAGAAGATTATACGATTATATTTCAGGTACGTAAAACTGAATTACGTTCATTTCTAAGAAGCGATTACATTGGGAAAATGTACTTGACGAGCATTTTATTGATGTAGAAGCTCATATAACTAAGACAGGGAATTTTGTTAGGTAATCGGGCTGTTTAGAATTTAAATAATAAATAGAAATTAAGTCTCCATTGTCACATCGTCATGTTATAGAAAAAAGCACCAGTCTTCTTGTGAGGTTCAAGATTCTCAAGATAATAACGCGTAGGTCTTTGAAGCAGTGTGATAAATTTGGAATTATCATCAAAGTGGAAAGGAAATTTGGGCATTTTTTCAAAAGATCAGTAAATTGACAGGTAGTATGACAGTTTTCATAATTAATGACAAGTGGGTGTGTATATAATACACTTGGTTCCCCAGTTTTTGCTATATAAAAACATCCAGAACACGTGCGCAAATGATTCAATGTAATGATTATGGAGGAAATGGTTTTAGGAATTTTACTTAAACTGAAGTAAAATGAAACTTAAACTTTAGCACATTGGAGTAACCCCCCAAAAAAACAAACAAGCAAACAAACAAAAAAGTGATTTTATTAGTGGTATCATTACAGTGTGCGGATTATTTGTATTTTATACAAACGACAACAGGTTATTTTTTTTCGGCAAAACTTTTATTTTGAAACTTTTCCAGCAGCGGCGCCTAAAGGATTAGGATTTCAACGTTACCGCAATGAATGGTCTTTTCTCATCTTAGCTCACGCTTACTTCTTGGACTTTTGGGGTTTGTTTAGTCTGGCATTTTGTTACTTGATCATACCGATTAAAGTCTTGCAAATATACAAGATAGAAACTGACTCTCTTAGAATAACTGTCAGGTGATTACTATTAATCGCGCTTTCTTGTACATATGAATTATTAAATTCCTGTGTGTTTGCTACCTATCACAATATATGTTGAATAATTGTACTACCGGGAATAGATCCTTAATGTTCAAACTCGGATGGGTAACGCTTATATAGGCCTATACCCTATTTATCAAACTGTAATCTTGAAATATTTTGATATAGATCAATAGTTTATAGTTTGCTTGGTTGGGGAACCAAAAGTATCAATGACTACAACAGATAAAATCGGCTAAGCAGCTACGTGATCTTTTGAAATGCCGATTAAAGTTGAGGAGGACAGAGTTATGTTTTATAGCTATGCTTTTTCTAAACTGCTTAGCCTCGTAGATGATGGTGTTTTCGCCATGTCACCCACAATGAGCTGTATGCCAGGTGACAGGCACCGTCTGACGGAGTGGCAGTCATGGTTTTTCACTCTGACACCCAGGTTAAATTGCACTTTGGGGGTGTTTCAGCGGGTCCCCGACGCCGACATGAAGCTATTCAGCCTCAGCATCCTTTATAAAGACACGGACAAGGCTATCCTTCTTAAAGCAGCCTATAACTTGTCCTCCTTCGGTTTTTTCCAGAAATCCAGGTGTGTTCCGTCGCGCCTTGTTTCCCTTATCACTTATGTCATCGTCCCACATAGAGGCCAGTTATTACCTTTGTTCTGCTGGCGGATTGTGTGCGCCGTGACTTTTGTCAGCGTATTTCTCGCTTCGCTTTTTGCCCTGTAGTGTGCAGGAGTTCATGACATTCACCAGCGCCCTGGTCGTAGAGCGCAGCTCCCACGGGAGCCGGGCATCTGTCACGGAGCAAGGTGGGTTTAAGATATCCAGGGCTGCCATCTCTTACGCATCTGGCGTAACACTCACACTTTCAGACTGTCAGGCTTATCCAAGCAATCTTACGGCAAATCTATATTATTCCATTATAAACCTAATATTAGCTACATCAAAAGCGTTTGGGTAGTTTGCAAACCCTACAGACTATTTACAAGGTAATAAAACTGTTACATACATGTAAATGCATGTGCAGACTTGTCTCGAATTGAAAATCTCACTCCAGTCATCTGACCAAAGTTGGTAACCCTGGAGATCTAGCCTGGTTACAGGTATGAAACTGGAGACAGGTGTGGCAAATGTGTTGACACTCGTAACGTCGTCATACACACCACTCCACACCTCAGTGTGCCCGAAGGTACAGCTGTATTCAAACATTTAAATGCAAGAATGGCCACTAGTCAGATAATCCCAGTGCCTTTTGCAAGGGAACTGTCTCTGGCCTGGCAAACAATCTTTCAGCTCTCCATATGCACACACACTATTCATGTAACAGGAAAAACATCTTACATCATCCCACTTAGAAACCACAGTCCAAAGAACCCAGTGATTATGGTCTGCTGGTGCTGCCATCAGGTGTAATGAAATCCTTCGAGTGAATTCTAATTCATTACCCCAGGATAGAAATAATCAGTGGCTGGAATCCACTTCAGGTCTCTTGGAAAGAGGGTCATAGTGCTAAGGATGTGGTAGTTTCTGGCTCAGCATGTTTCAAAAACACTGGAAACCAACCTGTGCAAAGAGCATTGTTTTTTGGATTTATATTAGTATTCGATGTCGCTCAGTCTAATGTCTAATATATCAAAACATTTCATGGTAAACATTACTCATCTTATTTACATTTAAATTATTTAGCAGGTGCTTTTTCCCAAAGCAACATACATTTTTTGAGAAAGCGGGGTCAGCCAGTTTCTGGAGCATTTGGGATTAAGGGCCTTCCTCAGGGGCCCAAAAGTAAAATTGTTTTGCCATCCCTGGGATCTTAACCGGTGACCTTTTGATCACAGGTATAAAATCCTAACCAGCTGAGGTATGCACTCACATGATGTCTATTCTATCATGAGTAAGGTTGATCATGAATCAGGTCACTAGTGTTATTTTGACTGTATACCAGTGACTTTTGAGCTTACATACCAAATCAGTTCATTCCTAAATATTTAGATGATTTGTCCATCTTGCAGACCAGTCAAGATGATCCAGATATACAGGGTGTCCATAAAGTCTCTTTACAATTTCAAAAATTTATTACAAAGGCAATTGATGCGATATCTTCATCAGATTTGTTCTATGTACTCAGTGGTTATCAAGGTTTTTATCACATTGCATTTGTGTCTAAAGCAGAGGATCACTGATGCCATTGCCACCATTGATGAGGGTTTGCTACAGCCAACATGGCAAGAAATCCAGTACCGTCTTGATGTGCTTCGTGCAAATAATGGTGCCCATATAGAGGTGTATTAAATGAGGCAAAAAAAACTTAAATTATATACTCATTTTGTAATAATTTTCACTTATCTGTCTTTTCATTTGCTTTTGTATTACATTTTTGAGATTGTAAAGAGACTTTATAGACACCCTGTATACCAATAATCTGTGGACAGCTTAGTTGAGTGATATGATCACAATATTCATACTCATACTAACAAAACAGTATAAACTACTATTGGTATCCCCTTTGAATCACCTTCGAAAGTAATTAAGTATAAAGAAATTAAGCAGGTTTCATCTTATAAATACATGGATGTGCATGAATCTATGTCATGGAACACACACATTGACTATGCATGTTGTAATGCGCAACAGTTGTTTATTTGTAGAGTAAGATCCTTTGAAGTTTGCAACCAAGTCCTTTTACTATTTTTCACATCTATTGTCCAGAGCTGCATAATTTAATTAGTTAAACAATTCATAGCTTTCACATCTATTGTCCAGAGCTTAATACTGTGCTCCAAGCTGGTGTCAAGGTGACTGTCTGCCTGCCCTTAGATCTTGGGCAAGCCTCTATGGCAGGGGTGTCAAACTCCAATCCCGGAGGACCAGAGTGCTGCACATTTTTGGGTTTCCCCTTATTTAACACACCTGATTCAGTTTGCATTTCCTTCTGCTGATTACCACACAGCTCTTGAGCTGAAACATTTGTGCTGGAAAAGGGAAAGACCTAAGCTACACAGAGCTCCGCCCCCCAGGACTGGGGTTTGACACCCCTGCTGTAGAGCAGTGCTTTCCGGAGGCCTTCCTGAAGAGCATGAAGAGATTTGTGTGTGATATTTCTTCAGACCGCACACATATCAGGTTATGCCTTTGAACAGACACTTTGCATGGGCCAGACTCTGCAGTTTCAAAAGCTCCTTCATTTAATAGGCATTCATTCGTAAACCTGAACAGTAGGTAGCATAAATTAAGTCCCCTAGTAAGTCTGATATATGTACATTTGGGTGCCATAGGGCAAGTGCAGTGGAGGATTAGGTGCTGGGGTGTAATATTTGGGTTAGTGTGATCTATCGCATGTGTGCATGGTAGCGTTTGACTTTGAAGAAACGGGTCCTCCAGCTGCTGGCTTTCATCAGCTGGAGGGAATGTTAGTGTGCAGAAGGTGGCTTGTAACTACCCCCCCTCCCCCCAGAATACCTGTGTCACGTGTACGTGCGGAACGACTCACTCAGTGGGGTTGTCATCGCAGACAGCGAGTATCCTCAGCGAGTGTGCTTCTCCCTGCTTGATAAGGTGCGTCTCTCCTTGCACTAAATAAGTTGCACAGTGAAACTGTGATTCTGTGCCGTACCCCTTCCTCCCCATGATGTTTTTTGAAATTTTTGAAAAGATGTATAAGAAATTAAATACTTTGGACTACCGGGTTTAGTTTATGGGTAGTTGCAGTATTTATTTATTTTTTTGTTTGTTTATTGTATGCACTCACCTATAGGTGCTGGATGAGTTCACCACACAGGTTGACAGCTTAGACTGGCCAACCGGGTCCCCAGACACAATCCGATACGCAGCTCTGGATAGTTATCTTGCAAAATACCAAGTGAGTGTCTGGCTGCCAGCCTTTGAAAGTGACATTCCTGGCTATGTTGATTGTTGGATAAAGACTGTTTTGTCAGTAGATATCAGCTGATGGACTGATTGGCTCTCTATAGAATCCCCGGGAGGCTGATGCATTAACGAAAGTACAAGCTGAGTTGGATGAAACCAAAGTAATTCTGGTGAGAATCCTGATTCATTGTTTTTATGGCAGTGTCCCTACATGGAATTCTGAAGCATTGTAACATTTTGTTACGTTTTTACTTTATAGTATATGAAAGTGAATATAAAGATTGTTTAAAATTGAAGTTAATTATCAGTTGGCTAAATGGCATAGCCCATTTATCACACACAGTTCCTGTTGAGTGACATTGAGTCACAGCTTTGTAGGTTCAGTCAAGTTGGGACAGGTAACCGTCGTCTCAAAGTGCTACTCTCATTCTTTCTGATGTTTAATGCCTGTTAATATGCAGATAGTTTTAGCTGCTCCTGGCTGGATGCTGGCATCCTCCCCTTCTTCAGTTGAAGTATTACAGGCAGCACTGCTTTCTGCACATGGTCAGACGCCAAGTTCTCATGGAGCCCCTCTAAATGGCTCTCGTCTTCTGGCAGAACAAGACGATGGATTCGCTGCTGGAGAGAGGAGAAAAGCTGGATGATCTGGTGGCCAAGTCAGAGCATTTGGGATCCCAGTCAAAAGCCTTTTATAAGACGGTGAGTGCACACCTGTGGCACCTGACGCTTTACCCCAGCAAGGCCTTCTCTGGGGTACTGCGTCCCTCATTCCTGTTATTTACCTCATGTGTGCCTCCCTTCCTGTGTTCTTGATATGAAGTTATTGACATGTTTTATGTAATCAATGAGTTCAGAACCTAATTACATTTTCTAGCTACTCTAAAGCATATTGTACAATATCTGAAGTAATTATCATTTAAATGTCATAATCTGGAATCACACTGATTGTCACATAATGCGACAGTTTAAATAGCTGGTGTCCTCCTCTGTGGTTTTGTCCCCAAAGGGGGAACGTTCCTCTTGTTTGCCACGTGTGTTTTATGTTTTCATGCACAAATAACGTTCGTTAATTAAGGATAACAGGTTAGCCCAGGAAACGATGAGTTTAGCATAAACATCTCTTAGTGTTTACTCTCTTTTTTGTGTGTGGAACTTTGATCCTGAAAAAACTGCTAGATTAGAGCTATTATAAGATGGCCAGAACTAAAACACTAGGTCAAATGCAGTTTTTCTGAATGAGCAAGCATTCCAGTGCATCTTTGCATATGGGCAATAAAAATCTTGAATCTTGATCATTGCATTATTTAGCGGAAATATCTACTTAGGATGATATTGTTAGCATTTGCCCTAATACCCGTTATTTTCCACAGGCCAAGAAGCACAACTCATGCTGTAAAATGATGTGATGCTGCATTCGGGCTCCTTCCTTTATCCACGGAAGGGTTGGAGATGAGCCGAGAGCTGTGACTGAGATCAAATAGTGTTTGGCGTTTGCTGATGCCCCTTAAACGGCACCTGACAAGCAATGGGTTGGCAGAGGGGGTGCAGCTAGTATTTTAATTAGTAAAACTATTCAGAACGGTTTTGAGATTCTCTTTTGGATTCTTTCATATTTGTTTTTTTCTAGTTTTGAACAATTTCTGAAATTTAAGAATATTGTCTGTATCTCCTTCAGTGGACTTTTATGGGTGTTATGATGTTAAAATTTTGCTGTTTAGCTGGTTGTGGTTTAACCTGAACCCTTAAAATGTTAATTATTCCAGACATACAGAGTTGTCTGAGTTAATTGCTGTACCTGCAGATGGCGCCATAGCCCCTCTGACACCTGTTTATTCCTCATTTATTCTATTGTTACATTCTACTGTCTTTTGTATATGTGCTCTGACCTTTGCATTGACATTCCAGTCTAAAACACAGATGTCAGGATGAAAATGGTGGGTTTTTCATTGTAATTTAGCATTTCTCGATTTTCAGCAGGGTACAGCGTCTGTAATCATTCTGACTGAAGTAAAAGCAGTGTTACTCATCTGAAATGCACTAAAAGTAAAATTATTGTTTACTCTGGCAGGGTGGCTTATTATTATTGGGCTCAACGTTGATAATAGCATTTTTCTTCATGCAGAGTGTATTTTTGTGATGATACTGCTTTGAAACATTCTGAGTGCAAAATAGATACCTGCTGAATCAATATAATTGCTCTCTATAAACCATTATTTCCCAACCCAGTCCTTGGCAACCCCTAGACAGTCCATATTTTTGCTTTCTCCCAGTTTTCACTGCATGAATACCAGGTATTCGGTGTTATTGATTGGAGGGGAGCTGAGAAGGAGCAAAAAAGTGGACTGTCTGGGGCTCCCTTAGGACTGGGTTTTGTAACACTGCTATAGAGTACATAGTTGTCAGTCTGGGTGAATCTGGGTAGCACTCCCCTCTGCAGGTGTCCTGTCTGGGATTTCCCTTGGATCCTGCTTTAGTTACTGCCAAAGGTCTTTGTCCTGTTGTTTATGGAGTTTTTCCTGTGATGCTGCTTCCTTCCTCTGCAGTGGTTTTCATGAGCCCCGTATCCTTACTGTTATATGGGAAATAGTAGCATTTCCTTGCAGTGACTCTGAAATAACTTTATATTTAGTAAAACACTGATATTTTTTCAGTATTCCAGTTATTCCACTGTCAGAGAAACAGTACAACCCTGGCACAGTTTTGTTCCCTAAGGTGCAAACAATATTAATGTACCCTCAATGGTACAAAAATATTCTTGAGTCCATTTCTGTACCTTAAATTAGACTAAAAGGTACATTCACCTACAGCTAGGATACAATTGGCAGGACCTTGATGGTACAGTCCTAGTGACAATTAATTGTACCCGCAAAGGTACAAATTGGTACTTTCTGATGGTGAATTGTGATTGAAATACTTGTATTACTATAAGCTTCTTTTTATAGAGACCAGGACAGGGGTCTCCAACTCTGGTCCTGGTGAGCTACTGTGCAGTAGGTTTTCTGTCCTACCTGGCTTCTGAGGAGCCACACCTGTTCTCAGGTAAATATCAGAAACAGGTGTGGCTTATCAGAAGCCAGGTAGGATAATAAACTTACTGGATAATAGTTCTCCAGGACCAGAGTTGGAGACTCCTGGACCAAGATGTCTTTGATTAAGAGGACCCATAAACCTTTGGGAATCCATGCAGGTTATTATAAACTGTAATTATCTCATGTATGTGAATTACATGGGTTGCAGCAGGGTCATGTCCAGGTGTGAATCCTTAGTCTCATACCAATGCCAGCTGTAACATTTAAATTATCTTTTACTGGAAACCTTTGTAAACCTTTTGCTCAACAAACTGCTGCAGGAACTTCTTATTATACAGTATTGATTTCAGCTGAATACTGTTAAGTTGTAAAATTGCAGCTGAACAGTTTTGTAGCAAAAATTGTACTTGGTAAGGTATTTAAAACACTTTGACATACAGAATTCCATAGAATTGGTTTTCTATTAAGTGTGTGTGTGTGTGTGTGTGTGTGTGTGTATATATACACATATATATTTAGAGGGAAGGCTTAAAGTGAATTTTAAAAAGTTTTTGTGATTTATCTATGTGTTGTCAATACACTGTGATCTTGTTCTAAATTATTATCTATCTATTTCTTGTTTCTTAATTTTGGTTAGACTAGACAAAACATTTAATGTATTGTCATTTTTCTTATGTTGGCCTTGATGGAGCACAGTTATATACTTCAGTTACACTCTGAAAGTGCCTTTGGAGTTGGTCTGTTTGCTGATCTTTTTTTGCTGAAACTTGGATCTCTTAGGGATAGTTTTATTAATACTGTATGTTTCACTTTGCAAATATTTCATGAATTTAATTTCGATCAGTTGAGATTACTGTGGTAGTAAAAATGCAATATACACTTATTCATCAGTCTTTTGGCCTTGTAATCTGGAGAAAATGTCAGACTTTAGACTGAGGTAATATTGATGTAATATTGAGGTTTTGTGGTTCAGTTAGGGTGTTGGGGGTGTTCGAAGGTTCCCTTAACTGTTCTTTGAGTTTCCAATAAAATTTTGTGTGAATAATAATTCAGATTAAAATTTTTGTGAAAGTTCTCTTCTTTCAACCTTCTTTTCAACTTTAAATTTGTTAAAAGTCACTAAAATTTTTAATAATTTCTAATTAAAAACTAAACATTTTAAAATGTTCTAAAAACATAATTTTGTATGCTATAGGCAATTTGTTAACATAATGGTTGTACTTTAAATATGTATAGGCCTATACACTATTGTGTGTATCATTTCAGATTGTTTAAAAAAATTGGTAACACTGTTACTTTTGTAAGGATTGTTATACACTTTAAGTATTAGGCCTACAGTCTAATAATCCAACTGCTGTATCTGAGTGCATCACTGTCATGACTTAGGCACAAGGGCAAACTGAGAAATGTTATGGTTTTATAACAAATATATGCTCAGTTTGAATTTGATGCCAGCAACACGTTTCAAAACAGCTGGGACAGGCAACAAAAGACTGGAAAAGTTGTGTAAATCTAAAACAAAACACCTAGTTGAATATCTCACAATGAATTAGGTTAATTGACAACAGGTCAGTAAGATGAGTGAGGCAGAGGATCTGAGCAATGAAGATGGGGAGAGGTTCACCACTCTGTGAAAGACTGCATGGGCAGATAGTGCAACAATTTAAGAATAATGTTCTTCAATGTAATATTGCAAAGAATTTGGGAATTTCATCATCTATGGTACATAATATCATTAAAAGTTTCAGACAATCCGGAGAAATCTCTGTAGGCAATGGACAAGGCCAAAAACCAATATTGGATAGTGATCTTCAGGTCCTCAGATGACACCACATTAAAAACAGACACAATTCTATAGCGGAAATCATTACATGGGCTTAGGAACACTTCCGAAAACCATTGTCTGTGAACACTATTCATCTCTGCATCCACAAATGCAGGATTAAACTCTACCAGGCAAAGAAGAAACCAAATCTAAACATGATCCAGAAAAGCTACTGACTTCTCTGGACCCATGTTCATTTAAGATGGACTGAGGCAAAATGGAAAACTGTCCTGTGATCTGACGAATCCAAACTTCATAATCTTTTTGGAAAACGTAGACGCCGCATCCTTGGGGCTACAATGGAGAGGGACCATCCAGCTTGTTACTAATGGACACTTCAAAAGTCAGCATCCATGATGGTATGGGGGTGCATTAATGCCCATGGCTTGGGTAGCTTGCACAACTGGGAAGGTACCATGAATGCTGAACGATGTATACAGGTTTTGGAGCAACATATGCTGCCATTTAGACGTTCTTTTCAGAAAAGGCCTTGTGTATTTCAGCAAGACAATGCAAAACTGTGTTCTGCGTGTATTACAACAGCATGGCTCCAGAGTAGAAAAGTCTGGGTGCTAGACAGGCCTGCCTGCAGTCCAGACCTGTCACCCATTGAAAACATTTGGTGCAGCATGAAATGAAAAATAATAATAAAATAATAATAAAATGAAAAAAACAGTTCAGAGACCCCGAACTGTTGAGCACCTGAAATCCTGTATCAGGCAAGAATGGGACAACATTTCACTTTATAAACTTCAGCAACTGGTCTCCTCAGTTCCCTGACATTTACAGTGTTGTTAAAGGAAGAGGTAATGCAACAAGCCCTGTCCCAACTTTTTTAAAATGTGTTGCTGACATCTACCCAGATTCACTCAGCTGGCATTCTAATTGAGCATGTATCAGTCATAAACAAAAGAATCTCTCAGTTTCAACATTTGATATGTTGTCTTTGTTCTATTTTCAATTAAAAATTGGCTTATATGATTTGCAAATCATTGACACTGTTTTTATTTATATTTTACATAGCGTCCCAACTTTTTTGGAAACAGGGTTGTATGACTGGTATTCCTCATACGGATGTTTAGCAACAGAAGACCGGCCTCTGTGGGGTTTGCCTGCATAGATCTGACGTAGTCGTCCTGGTTTTGCATATAGACAGACATATACCTGACAAATGCCTCCAAGCGGTGATGATCTGAGCCGCCTTTCGCCGCGGAAAATGTGGACAGTAGCAACAAATCGGACGGACGAGCTGTGGGTCCGAGGAAATATTAAGAATGCTTCTCAGGTAAGCCAGTGATTTAGAAAGGAACTGTTTAAAAATCGACTTGATCAGGTTTAGTGGCCGTGAATAAGTTGAAATTTTTTATGTCTCTTTGCTTTAATGTTGAGGTTTACCATGAACAAGGCCAAATACCTAAGTAATATCTTCATAACATGATATAATTTAGCTCACGTTAAAGGACTATTTGTGCGACTTGAAAATAAGTGATTTTTCGTTAAATGTAATATCCTTCTTGTAATTTTTCCATAGTAATAATAAAAAGTTGCTGGAACTAGTGTCATTTACTAACTTATGTAAGAGTATTATTAAAGTATATAAGCAACGCATTTCTTACAGTAAGTTAAATGTTACTAATATTTTTAAAACTTAATACATCATTAGTCCTATATCAACTACTTTATCACTCTTAAACACAGGTTCAGCAACAGATATTGTTAGTGAATTGCTAGGTTTAATATGAGAAAAGTGCTGATCTACTGTTCATTATGAGGAGAAAGATTTGGTTTAGACGTTACAATTATGACGAAAAATACAACCCCGAATATAGGCCTATTGCTTTATTTGACATTTATTACACGATTTTTTTAGATGAATTTAACTGAAAGAAAATGAAATAGTTATATGCAGACCATAAAAATCGTACTGGTTTTACCTGTATGCTGTAAACTGCGTAATGTATTCCCCAAGGCCCTATAGAAACACTGGTAGATAAACGTAAATCTCTGAAAATTCGTTGAGGTTTTGATTATCTCCAAGTTGACGGAGCAAATTTAAGTATAAATTTAAGATGGCCCACAAGACAGCTGCCGTGTTGTTTTTTTACCTAAACAAAACAAATATCTGGAACCAGTGTGTACTTGCATGTGAGAGCAGACTGTCCCTGATAAGTAAGGCATGAGGCATTCGAAACATGTTCCTGCAAGACCATACAAACCGGTTGTTATTAAACGAGCTCTTCTGTTCAGTAAAATGAGGGTTTGGTTTGCTGTTCATGGCACTGTTTGAGTGCTGGAGGCACCCTGGGGGTGTCACTAAAATAATATGCTGGAAAGAGGGGGCAGCTCTGAACACGGTCTTTTGTGACTGTGGTTGGGCCGCTGCTCATAGATATTGACTGACTGACTGCCTGTACGGGCCTTGTGCCGCTGTCTTCCAGAGGGCTACTCCGGAGCAGCTGCGGCTTTCCCTTGCTGTTGCACACAGTAATGGTGAGTGTCCACATAATCAGGGCCTGACCCTCAGGTCACCTAGATCCATGACTGTGTCAGTGCCTGCTGGGAATGTTTCTGAAAGACAAGCTCCATGGCTTTTCTGTTAAGTTAGTAGCAGGAAATAAGTCATGCTTGAGGTCTGGAATTACTGCTTGAGGGGTTACCCAGTATATATGATGGACATGATGGACAAGCGACTGATTTCAGAATTCCTATATATGATGGGCAAGTGATTGATTTCAAAGGTCTTTGATGGACAAGCACCTGATTTCAGGGGTTCTATAAGTGATGGACAAGTGACTGATTCTGGATTTGTTACACATTTGTTAAGTTTGCTAGCACCAGCTACTATAAGCTATACACTCACCTAAAGGATTATTAGGAACACCTGTTCAATTTCTCATTAATGCAATTATCTAATCAACCAATC
>JAAGVU020000040.1:15535840-15563737 GCA_011763525.2 Mormyrus iriodes | reverse complement strand
ATAGTCATTTACCACATTAACAATGTATAGCGTGTATTTCTGATTAGTTTAAAGTTATCTTCATTGAAAAAAACTGTGTTTTTCTTTCAAAAATAAGGACATTTCGAAGTGACCCCAAACTTTTGAACGGTACTGTACATTTTCAGACTTGAAAATGAAATGTAACCAGAGGACTGCCTGTAGTCAGAATTGATTATTGTATATATTGTCAGTTCACTGTGGTAGGAGTCTGTACAAATTAACTCTTGATGAGCATATTGCCAACATTCATACTACTCATTTATAGAAATTATGTTCAATAGCAAGAGGTAGCCCCCTTCTAATGTAAATTTTGCTATAAAAACATAGCTGCATTGAAATGCAAATGACAATCAGGCATACACATATTTCCTTTGAAAAATGATATTAGCAATATGGCATTGTACGGTGACTCAGCAGGAAGCATTGATACCTCACATATACTGGGCTGGGTTTTGAATCCTGCCCCCACTCTTTGTTTTCGCCATGTCATGTTTCCTCCCACAGTCCAAAGACATGCAGTTCAGCTAACTAGTTTGTCTGTGATGGACTGGTGTCCCATGCATTGTGTACCCTGTCCTTATGGCCTAGACTGCCAGGGACAAGTTCCAGGTAACTCTGACCAGGATAAGCAGTTAACCGATGTGTTACATTAGACATATATTAATAATATTTACTATGTAAATGTAACTATAAGCATAAATATAAATGGGACAGAAATCTTTCCTAGTAAATGAAGGGCGTTTTTCTGTAAAAAACTTGTTCTTGCATCAAACTCCCTTGAAGTATCAGTCAGTTTTAATTCCCCTAACATAGATGTGTATAGTATGGATGTAGTGCTTGAAAAACTAACCACTAAAACATGCATCTGTCCATCCCAGAAAGTATATGAAGTCTGTGTGGCAGTTGTTTACCTTTAGGAGACAAAATGGTAACACTTTACATGAGGGGATACAAATAATGTATTACTTATGTATTAAATAACCACAAATTGTTAGTTACAAACTGATCTCTTGTTTGTTCATCATTTATGTCACATCTTTGTCAAATCACAAGCAGTTACTATATTTGTTACTATATCTGTTAATTCTGTAAACCTTTATGAACTTCTGAAGGAACCACTGAAGGAAGTAGTGTAGGAACAAATAATGAATAACACATGTAAAATACACGTCTCATGTTTGTTCATTGTTAATGAATTGTGAAGCATCACTTATCCCAAGCATTTACTGTATTTGTTACTATGTCTGTTAATTATAATATAATAATCTTAGTGAATTACTGAAGGAACCATTAAAGGGGCATATAATGGATAACACAAGTGAAGTACTGATGTCATGTTTATTCATCATCTGTCGTCTTAATTAGTGACTATATTTGTTCATGATTTGTTTATGACTTGAACTTCAGGAGCATCTGAGTTATTACTAAGTATTTGTGTCCCCTCAAGTACCAACCAAGTGTTACCAGCAGAGCCGACTGTGTGTCATTTAATTCCCTAGTAAAATAAACAGGCTGGATAAATAAGCTGCCACCACCCCACCACCCTCTGGTCTTTGGTGTTTGATCTGCCCTAAGCCCCTGCCCACCCGTCCAGTCTTGTTGTGCATGTCTCTGTTGTCATCGGACCCCTAGTGTGACTCCACATGGAGCTTCACACTGACCCGAGTGATGATTCATTGTCACAGGCTTCCTGTCGCCCACGTTATGCTGGCTGTAGTCGGCAAACTGGAAACAGTCCTTAGCTTTCTATCCTTTGGCTCCCCTGCCTTGACAATGGGGCCTGAAGTAAACAATAGGTGGTGCCCAGCGAAACCCAGGCCATCTCTGGCACCATTTCAGCATTGCCGCTAGCACAGTAAGGTTTGCCATCGGCCTCTGCGAGCCAGGCTGCCCGTTTTCGAACAGACAGCGAAACCCTTTCAGCCGTGATGATACAATGACAGTCTGACGAATCAATTCAAGGGGAAGGTGAACTTTTGTAGACTTGGAAAACAGCTACGCTTGCACACTGACATGGGGGTTTCCATTTCAAAGGGAAAGGTTTTGGAGATTTTGCTGACTGGCAGATGATTTGTACTGTATGTTATATTTCAAAAGTGGCTTTATTCACTATATGGGAACATTTAATCAATGCCCTCAGTTAAGTTTTCACTCATATCTATCTTTTTTTAATTTTACATAAGATGCAGACATTGTATACACATAACTCAGAATTTGGATTTTAAAAATGCATAAACATTGACCATTGTCATCTAGCAGATAATTTTTGTTGTTGTGTCAGTTACTCTGTACCATTATCTACTGCGCTCTGGTTTATTCTGCTTGTGCAGACCTTTCTGCCTTTACTTTGCCAGTGACCAGATATTTATATGCTTTACTTTTACCAAACTTCTCTGAATTATTTGCAAATTCTGCTGCATTAAATTTGTATGTGTTGGCTTTTCTGTTATAAACTGTCGATTTTTCAGCTGGGGCACTTGCGTGGTGTTAAAAGCAGGTGTCAGGGTAACGCGAATGGCTGCAAATAGTAAAATGATTCAACCCATCGTTTCATGAATTTCGCACGCGCACAAATTTATATCAGCATTGACTTTGTCACAAGATCACTATGGAAACGTTACCCATTTATGGGTTATTGAATTAAATGTGTATTTGCAAAAAGCAGCTGTATTCCAAAGAAGCATTATTTTCAGGGAGATGTTCCTTGTCACCAAAAAACATGTCATTAGCCTTCAGATTACGCCACCTGTTTTATGCTGGAAATCGGCTGTTGCTGTAATGCTGGTCTGAAGGGTGTTTTTCTGTGTAGGTCTGATTGCAGCTGGGCTGTTCATCCTATTCCTTTTGGGTTTGTATGCAATGCTGTGGAAGTGCTTAGTGTCCCAGCCTAACAGGTAGGGTATGGGAGCCACCCGCACAGACACGATGAGCAGCTTATATTTTTAATGAATACATACAAATACAAACATGTCAGCTCCTGTGTTTCATGGACTTTATGTCCTAGTCATGATCACATGGCTTGATTTACTTTGTGGTGCACAGAAGTAAATACCAGTAAACTGGAACTGCCTTGTCACCTTTCAGGAGACTGAAGAAAGAGAAGGCGAGGACTCGTGGAAAGCCAGGCCAGTTGTGTTGAAAGGCTGAGCTGTGTCATTGGAAGGGATCCTGGATGCCCTGTGGTCTACCTCAAGCCTGGGCCTGCAGCAGTGTAATGGAGCAAGGAACTTGCTTATCTGACCAAGAGTCACTAGGGTCTGTAAGGGAACTGTGGCCCATGGTGCGGCTTGGGATTACAAGAGCCCTTGACCAATGTAGATAGATCATAGACTGATCTCATAGCTACGGAAAACGTTACAGACACCGTGGGGCAGGGCCGGCCCGCCATATAGGTGATCACCTAGGGTGCCATTTCATTAGGGACTGCAAAAGAGCAAGAAAAAATAAGAAATATGTGATATTGCAGTTATTTACACACGTTTTAATATTTCTATACTTTTCTTGTGAAACAGATGGCAGCTAGCTAGTTTGCAGCCAGATACCCTGTCTTACCAAAATGTTTTTAATATACACGAACCGACAACATTTAATTTGTGGTGGGGTAGAGTGCTCAGCACAGAGTGCTCGTGTCGCCTAGGGCCCAGAACACCCAGGGCCGACCCTGCCTAGGGGTATAATGGACCTATCCTTTCCGGGTTTGGTGTTCTAGTCTTTAGGTGTGGCGTTTCCATGATGAATAAAGAACTTAAGGGAACTTATTTTGTACAATGTATATTATATCTGTAAAGAGAAATTGTGCTATTAGTTTGATTTTCAGTCAGTTTTTAGTTAAACTAAAATATTTGTAGCCTGTGTAAGGAATGGGTCATTCCAAGATCTGCACTTTGGGGGAAAATTCTGTGTCCCCTTGGGCTTGTCTTTCAATACTCGTAACATGCATGTTACTTCACCCGTACTGCACACAAAATATGAAAAATAAATATTGTTTTAATATGATATTGCAGTTATTTTTATATAAATCAGGTACCTTTTATCTTTTTAACTTTTAACTATTTACATCGAGTTACTGTTTACACTTGGTAGTTTGAAGTTTTATCAATTTTACTGGAGTGTCACTTTGCCTCCCGGATGACAAATAAAAATTTGCTATTGTATTACCTTAACAAAAAAATATGCAAAAGTACCGACTAATATAAAACACATATTTCAAAATCTGGTACTGTCTGAAGACACGCCCTTTGCAATCATATGACCATAACCACCTGTGTCCTCTTTGTTTTCACTTTCATTTTCCTTTCTTTTCAACAAAAAACCTAAACAAACTAGACTGGATTATTTTAACATTAGGTTATAGATTGGCAGTGCTACTGGATATCACTGTTTCAGCCCTCTCGTTCTAGTACCAGGAAAGCATGCCCAGAAAAATTGCATTGACATTGCGCGGTGAGATTTATGAAAACCAGTCCAGACTGTAAGTTGCAGTTATAAAGGTATTTCCCTTAGGAAAAAAGTAAATGAGTTCCCTAGCAGTGTTTAGAAGCTGCTGCTCTGCACCAGCTCCTTGCTTGCTCCAGGATCTTTAGTCATTACATTAGCTTGGTCCTTGTCCTGGGCTGGAATGCCTGTTTGGCTCTTCTCAGAGTTCTCAAAGCACATGTTGATGTATTTGTGCTCATAAAAATTGGTGGGTATGTTTGTGTTGAATGATGATGCTTCAGATGCCTTCTTCTGCTGCTCCAGCAGTACGGCTTTGTTCCTATCAGGTCCTAAGAGAAGAGAAGAGCAACTTTTCACCATGATAAGTGTTCAACTGGTTTCAGAATGATGTGTGCAATGACCACCTTGTAACCATGGCAGTAGCATAATATGTTTAATCACGTCATGAAATCATAAGTTAAAGTTAAGTTAAAATACACTGTAACACTTTCTTTCATGGCTGGTTTAAGACTCTAAGGGGTGGAATTAAGAGATAATATGATTTGTAAAAAACAACCTGACTAAGAGAGTCTTCAAAGCAGACAAAATGAAAATGACGCCCCAGAAATGGAGGTTAGTTGGTCTGCATCTACGTCGGTACGTTTTTCTCACCGAAGAAGCTGAGCAGCACCGGCAGGAAAACAAGCCCGTGCACTAGCCCCAGAAGCGTGATGACCAGGTTGAGCCGGAAGAAGAAGATCTGTATTAGCTGGGCTTTGGCAAACGCCAGCACCACAATCCCTGGCAGGTTTGTCATGGCTACACCCGCGAACACCTTTGGAGGACAGGAAAGTCACGTTGAAGGCTTTGCCATTCGACTCATACAATGCCTTCAAAAGGATACCATTTCAGTACAATGCAAATTATTTTGATCTCTGTCAACATCAGGGAATCGAAACAGAGAATGGGTTTTGCTAAGGGCGCCCTTACCGCACTGCCCATGTTGACCGTGGCCTCCTTGGCTCTCTCCACGCGTGTGGGCTGGGCGCTGAGTGCAAAGGAACGTGTCAGATGGGACACAAACTCCACTGAGATTCCAACGGCCTATAACCAAATAATGTACAAGGAGCAAAGGCAGTATTAGTGTTGATAGTCCTCCTCAGGTTTATTAGAACAGAGCTGACTGGCTCAGGAAATGCGGAGCGCACACAGTTAGGGTACCTTTTCCTAACAGAGTACTGCAGTAACATCAACAATGGTAGGGACCTTGTGGGAAATAAAGGATTCCAACATGAGATCAACCATGGAGTAAATCAATACCTAAATTTATGCAGCTGTGGAAGAGTCTGCAGGCATTTGCAATATTTTCCACTTGTATAACATGCCTGGTATGTGTGTTATTTTGAGACTGGCTCAGGTTGCAAGCTTTTAAATCCATATTCTTGTAATTTACTGAGTAGTTGATAGCATAATTGATATCACCACAGTTTCATTATAGGTGTATATAAAATACAAATATATACACACAGAGTCCATCTCCTGCCCCATTTGTGCCTCTGTTCTGATGCTCATAAAAATAATGCAGCCACTATTTTCATGGAATACTACATTGAGTAAAGAAATGACCATGTGGGTCTGTACTACAAAATAACTGGCCCAGTAATACTTTTCAAAATAAAAAAGTAGGATTGCAACAATTAATTGATAATTGCAATAATATTTGACAATAAAAATAGCTGAGAATTTTTGGGGTTTGTTGCATAATTGCATATAATGACATCAACACCTAGCAACGTTAACGTAGGTGTGTTAAGACTAGTTCATACTTCAGTTTGCTGTCGTTACAGACTCTTGTGTACATAGTACATTTCTCTGCGGACAATCACAGTCAGTGCATGCATACAACTATGATATTCCACCAGACCAGCAGAGGGCAGATGTATTGCAACAAATACAAATACAAGCAGTGTCATGAAATGAGAAATGCGGTATAAAGTACAATTGTTAGCAACCTAATATGATGGCCATGGCCGGTCTTTGTTTCTACGCCACTTTGTCACTTTAAACAGAGATTCTCTACACTATGTAAAGTTTTTTAAAATAAAAACACCTGTTTGTGTTTTTTTAAATAAAGCATTTGAATTATTTTTCTTTAACCCATTTGTTTTGGCCCCAGTAATTTATTAGCTGATTGCCTAACCACAAGATTAATCAATTGTCAAAATAATCATTTTTGCAGCCCTAAAATAGAGTGTAATGTTTTGATAATTGTAATTAAATTGAAAAGAAGTAGAAATAAAGATTTTATTTTAGCTATTCATGAACGTTCAGCTCGTTTTCCATTTTAGAAGAGTTCATGAAAAGAAATGTTGGTCTTTTTTAAATGCTCATTTTCAAGGGATGTTATTATAATTTATCTTGAACATGCTTTTACAATGTATTATTTTCGTTTCTTAAAACTGGTTTTGTGTTGGTAAAATACACCACACAGATGAAAGAAGGAACCGGTGTCAGGAGAAACAAAACATAAAGTTTGTCATTCAAGCACAAAAGGTTTCATACGCATACAAATATATTTATCACAAATATGGGAGGCTAACTATGAACACAAAATCCTTTCCTGTTGTGATTGCCGCGGCACTGACCGTGACGAGGTTGATGAGGGACACAGCATTGTAGTCGATGCCCCACAATGTCATCACTCCCACGGTGTCCACAGTGATCAAGATGATGGTAAGCAGGTTGAGCAGGCCCGAGCGAACGTCCATGCCCAGCAGGATGCAGCACACCACGAACGTCGGCAGCAGACACATACAGATGTTGAAGAGGCCCTCGGGAACAATGCTCAGATATTGTTCATAGAAGACGTACGTCACCCTGTGGGAGTGAGAAGGAGAATGATGCTGGTGTACAAACTGAGGCCCAGTTTGTGTTGCTGTGTTGTGGTTCTGTTGTATTATACCATAGCTGGTTGGTTTATCATGGTTGTTTATCAATGATATTTCTTTAGCCTCAGGCCCTTAAATAAATTAGTAGTCAAAATTGTCGAAACACTTCCAATTTTTTGAGATTGCAGAACTTTATTCAAATGTTGCTCCTGTTACTTACACTATATTGTCAAAAGTATTGGGACACCCCTCCAATTCATTGATTTAATTGAAAAATGTTACAGAGTTCCGGGGAGGCAGAAATATTGTGATCAGTGGCTTTGAATAGTTTCTTGTCATGAGAAAAAAGATGACATGGGATGATATGAATGCTATTTATGAGATTGGAGTAGTAGACAGTTTTGGCAGTGTGTGAGGCATATATGCAAGTCTACAGCCTTTCTGTTTCATGGAACGAAGCTCTGGAGTCTACCAAGGGGCAGGGGTAACAAAGGACACCAGTTTGGTTTTCAAGAGGGCAACAGAATCTAATGAGTCAGATACCACTCTGTTGAGAAAGGAGGCAGATTCATCAGGGGAGGACGGGGTACATTTGGTGCACAGAGCTGCAGAAATAACTTGGGACAGAATGGAAGAGTCAACAGAGTTTGTGTTACGAAATACGTCTAACAGGCTGACGAGCAAAAAATAGTGGGAATGAAAACCAGACGGACATGTGGTCAGAGTAAGGAAAAACAGAGGAGTGCAGGTTGGAAATAGCCTAGAGGAGCACACTAAATCAAGTGTGTGACCTTTACAGTGTGTAGGGAATGACACATGCTGTGTAATGTGGTGGCAGTCAAGGAGTGAAAGGAAATCATCTGAAGCCTTTGCAGTCAGGTTGATCAACATGCATATTAACATCACCACAGAGTAGCAAACGTGAGGAGAGAAAGAAAGAGGTGGTAAGGAGTTCAGAGAGAAATGCAGGGCTAAGTTTTACATAAACATTACTGCTAATATTTGTGTAGTAATCTTTAAAGCATAATGATGAAAATGCTAGGTGTTTCCACAATTTTGGCCCCTAGTATACATCCCATATACCTAAAACAATACTGTGACGGCTGACAGCAAGCCTCTGATTTACTACACCTAAAGTAGCAACCTTAAGCACAGTACGGCGCCTACACACGTGTACGGGAAGACCTCGAAGTCTGGTGAGGTGCCAGGCACTGCTCGCATGCCAAGCGTGATGTTGGCGGCTAGCTCTCGTGCTATCTTCAGCGCATCGGTGAACTCCTGGGAGGTGGTCAGTGGCGTGTGGTATGCCATGAAACGGGAAGCTGGGGGCACAAAGAGCAGAGGGTCACATCAACAACCAGGATCCTCCAAGAAATATAGCATTATTTTGGTTGCTTGATCTTTAGTTTTAGAATCTCTTAGAGACAGTACAAAAAAGCATGAGGCAGGTACATCCAGGATGGAAAGCCAGATATTATTTTATTTATTCAGTGAAAATTATTTTACCTATTATTTCTCCATTTTCATCTTTCACTACAGCTTTGTCGTAGGCCCCCAGGCCACTGTCAAAGGAGTCACAAATTAGGTTTCGATCACCAGTGCGTTCAATGACTATAAGGTAGAAACTCAGTAAACAACTGATAACATTCATATGTCATATTTCATACAATTTCATATTTTTTGTAGAGTTCTTTAAGTCTACACCTAAAGTTAAATTCACACCTAATATCCTTTTTGGACCTAAGTT
Source organism: Mormyrus iriodes (assembly GCA_011763525.2). Lineage (NCBI taxonomy): Eukaryota > Metazoa > Chordata > Actinopteri > Osteoglossiformes > Mormyridae > Mormyrus > Mormyrus iriodes. The sequence continues at coordinate 15,554,665 of JAAGVU020000040.1, read as the reverse complement.
TGACTTTAAAGCAGTGTTTTCCAGTCTGATCCTTAGGGATCCAGGCCTACGCTCATCTCTCTGTGTAAGGCAGATAGATTAATGCTTACCAGACTCTGTCATTTAGGACCTCCTGGCATTATGGGAATACAAATCACTTCTCCTTGTTTTATTTCTCTTCCTGCTCTCTTGGGAGCTGGGAGTGAGCAAAAACGTGGACTACTGTGGGTCCCCAAGGACTGGATTGGGAAACACTGCTTTAGAGAAATGACTTCACCTACCAGCTAGCTACCTGTTAGCACAGCAACTTTAAAGGAACTACCCATATCTGTGTAACTGTGTAGTGACCAGGTCTACACAGATGAAAACATTTGTTTTATATTTTTTGTTCATGCAATTCTGAGAACTACTAAAATGATGGTTGCATATTAAATGTGGTTTAATAACAAAACATGTATCTAAGTCAATTTTAGAAAGATCTGTATGTCAACCCATCGCTGTTCTTCAGGTTCAAATGTCTTACCCTTTGGGGCACTGCAGGTCTGGCCGGTTGGTCAGGAAGGTGGGGAGGTACCTATTAAACTGCTCAACTGAAGGCCTCAGAACACCATTGGGGGGCGGAACCATGCACTTCCTTCCGCATATAATTCCAGCTACATTCAAAATGGATGGGATAAGCTGTCATTAAGTGTATTTGTGCATGTGCAACACATCAACAACATCTGATTGAAAAACAGAAAATCAAAATTGGAATGGAATTATATTTCAAACATATAAAATTTATTTTATATTTGATCATGGCACTGTTGCCTAGGAGATGCAGCAATTTCCATGCAATTTTTTCATCTTTAATTTTATTACTTTAAATTTAATTTTAATATTAATTTAGCTTAACAGTGCATTTATGTGTTTTTAAACTTATACTTAAAGCCTCAGTGATCATATCATTTAATGCTGTGTTGTTTTACTATAGCACATACATTGATTGGCTGGGCAAAAACCCCCTGCATTGGGGCCCAGGGTATATAGCCGACAGCATTTGGAGCCAGGATTGAGCCAATCGATAAAATCATCCACCCAGGAGGAAGCTGGAATAGCCAGATAAGACCTGACAACACAGGGAAGAAATTTTTATAACATTGAGCAATACACTTTTTGTTGGAAATATGAAAGCCCTTATCTTCATTTTGATAATCTCTATTTAAAATTCTTTTACATAAGTTATTTTGCTACAGATACTGGAAGGGAGAAAAAAAAGCCGATTACATAAGAATGTGGTGAGCTGAAACTTAATATCTGCACTCTTTAATCTTCATTGTGCTACTCATTAATCCTCATTAATCGTTAATCCTCTGAGACATCATTCGTAAAGCATGCATTGTTAGCTGTTTGTGAGCAATGTTTAAGGTCCTGGCATGGACACTGTTGTGGGGATGCCTACTCACCGCTCCGGATACTCAGTGGCATGCTGGATTTTCTGAGTGAGTGAAAAAGGATCGCAGCCCACACTGGAGCACACGGCATCCATACCCGGTACGATGCTGAAGTTGTAGCCCCGTGTCGTCACAAAGTATGTGGGAACACCCACCTCGAAGTACTTGTATAAGTATTTGAAGTACTCTAGCATGTAGGAGTCCTGCAACATCACAAGAAGGGTCACAGTCCATTGAGCGCAAGTATAATGGTACGGCTTTGATAGGAAAGTGGTTTGAGCAGCAGTGGTTGATTAACCAGTTCAGGGGCCTCCAGGCTACCCTTTCCGTAGGTCCCTCTTCTGCCCCCACTCCTCAAAACAATACAACAATTAACTATAAAACTATTAAATATTAGTAATTTCTCCAAAGTCAAAGAGAATGTAACATTGTATCAACTGAGAGCAGTCACGTCAGAAGAGCAGCAAATCGGCAAGCTTACACTTTCATGTCAGCCATTGGCAGCAAGCGGAAAGACAGCAATAGAGACCTCACTGAATAAGCACAATAGCGGTAACCTTAAAACATTAAACTCTGATCCACTGTGTGTTAACTGCATCCACAAAATGCACTCAAGACACATTTACCATAGCAAGCATAGACCACGGATAATTTTACAGCGAGGAGCAAATTCCAAAAGAATATAAAACAAGTTTTTACTATTAGAATGTTTTCCTCCATGCTTTTCTATCATAAAACTCAATGATCAGGCTCATAAGATCCATTTTACGTAGGAAACAGACTACATATACGCATATCAGCAAATACAAAACGGTATAAAAAGAGTGCCAAAACAGAGATACGTATAGAATTGGTCTCCCCATTCAGATGTAACAAATCACCAACTTGCAAACAAAAAAATGACCAATAAAGAATCACTGTAAATGATAGTAAATAAAAAAAATAAAAAATAGACAGCCAATAGGGGCCCGCTGATCACTCTGGGGTCCTAGACTGCAGCCTAAGCAAGCCTATTCATTAATCTACCCATGTTAAAAGGTCCTGGACGAAACTCACCATGGGCAAGGCCAGTTCTTGATCAAGACCGACTTTGACATGGAACATCAGGAAAACTGAGCTACAGAACATGAAGATGAAGACCACAATCTGGAGGAAAATATCAGTAGCTGAAGTGAAAACAATTTAAGTGACAGTACCCAAGATTGCCAGACAGAGAACAAGCGCTTCTAATGTACAAGTATTTTGCACCCATAAAAATCCTTCTAAACCCCAGTTAGTAATTCAAGCTAAAGGTACATACCACAATGATTCTGGTCACAGGATGCAGCAAGACAGGGGCATAGTAACACTTCATGGTGGAAAGCAGGAAGCCCTGTTTGCGCTTGGAAGGCCGGGGGGTAGACACTTTCACACAGTAGACCACTTCGCAGCGGTTGTGGTCTTGCCTGCGTGCATCCAACGACAGCAGGGCTACAAAGGCCGTCATCTGCAGCATGAAGTCCATCAGCACAGCCAGGGCAGCATACAGGGCGAACGACCTGACGGCTGGCATGCTGCTGAGAGCCCCTGAAAGGATGCCACAGTATTACTGGGATGCACTGCTTGGTAGAGGTCTTGTTTCTCCACCGCCTTTCTTTCAGCCTGACTTTCATTACACTGTCAAAAACAAAAGTACCAATTTGTACCTTTGAGGGTACGATTCCACTGGCTGTACCCTCAGGGGTCTGCCAATCGTACCCTAGCTGTAGGTAAATGTACCTTATAAGGTACAGAATTGGACTCGGAGGAACACTTTTATCCCATTGGGGGTATATTAATGTTTTTTCTACCTTGGGGAAGAAAACTGTATCAGGGCTGTATCCTTTTTTCCGGCAGTGTAATGTGGCTCCCCGTACTCCTCAGTTTAGTTAAATCACTCAGATATTTTTAGTTATGCCACTCTGCCTGAAATGAGAACTGCTCTGAGATCAGTGTGGTGTGAGTGGGGCAAGGTTTGTGCTACACTATTACGTCAATGCCAAGGCAATTATTTATTCAGACGCTTCATGTTGTACAGGCCAGAGGACTTAGACCCACTGGGGAAACAGAGCTAAATGCATACCCTGTCTAAGAGACTATACTGATTCATCCAAGTACAAGTATGCCTACTTATAAGGGATGCTTGATGGGAGAACTCACCCAGGAAGAAGCAAATCGACTCTGAGAGGCTGCAGAGTAGCATGCTAGGGGCGACCTGGCCCAGGACTCGGCCGATCTGCTCCTCCCGTCTCTCCCCAGGCCTACGCTCATCTCTCTGTGCCAGGCAGATAGATTAATGCTTACCAGATTCTGACATTTAGGACCTCCTGGCATTATGGGAATACAAATCACTACTTCTTGTTTTATTTTTTTTTAGAGGAAGCTCTTTTCTGTTCAGTTTTTAGCACTGTACTATTATAATAAATATTGTGCAATTAAAAGTAAATTCATGACATTTTTGGTACGCTAGTGCTCTATACCTGGTACTCCAAGACGAAGATAAAGATATTGTCAGCTCCAACCGCCAACACTAGGAAGGGGACCACCTGCAGTATGACGAGTGAAGAGGGGATACCGATCCAGGCATAAAATCCCATGGAAGCCAAGACTGAGCATCCAACCACCAGGACCCCACCAAGACCCACTAGAATTTTAGAGTCCACCTGCAACAGAGTGTTTTGCTTCAGTTTTCCTTCATTTATCTCCAACACCAGCTGCAACTTAATTCCCTCCAGTTGCCCAGGTGCCTCAAAAAAGGTTCACTTTTGGTAATGTTTTAACCGTCAAATCTGCATCTGGGGCAAAACAAATATCAGTCCAGTAAGTGCTGAAATTCTCTGCATTATATGAAAAGTAGAGCAGTTTTGAGTCCTTCAGTTATGGCAGATAGCCTCTTGAGTTCTCCACCAATAGCCCCGTAGCATAACTCACCAGTATACGTTTAAATGAGGAATAGTCTCCAAGTGCAACAGCAATGTAGAGGAAGATGACGGCATAGCTGATCATGAAAATGGGAATGTCCTCCACAGTGGTCCGGTTGATTTCATCCTCGAGCGACCGCTGGGCAGTGAAGGACACAAGGTGGCAGCACAGTGCAACTTAGCAAACATAGGGGGTGAAGGGAAGCCATCGAATGTGGTGACACTGGAAAGCAGAACGTACCTCTGCCATGAATGCGAATGTGAAGTTTGTGGATGGATTCCTTTGGTACTCTTGCACAATGTCCAAAAACATTTGTTCCCACTTCTCCACCAGTTTGAACTTTATATTATCCCGGGCATAATTGTTCAGAGAGAAGGTCAATATCAGAGCCTCTGCTGTAGTGTAGTCCTCATCTGGGGTGGGGGTTATTATTTAAGTCAAGTGCTGAGATCTGATATGCATTTGATATAGTATAAAATATGAACATTGTTTTATGAAAATGTGAATCAATATTCAGTGTTTCTGGTTTTCCTGTCCTAGGGTTTAGAGGTTTCTGATAATTCAGTTCAGGGGTGTATTAGTAGTAACTAGTCAAGACTTACTCTCATAACCCCCAACTGCCAGGAAAGGGAAGACAGGACCTCCATAGTCTGCCATGCAGCTGAGCCCCAGGTCTGTGATGTCTTTGAAGGACAACGGAGAGCTGCAGAAAAAGACAAGTTCGCAGAAATGTTAGGTGTCAATGTACAGTTTCAGTTTTCAGATATAAGAATTGAAAAAATGACTTATTCAACTTCATTTTGACAGGAATTTAAAAAGTGCTAATATGAAATCAAATAAAAATCTGAGGCATGAGATAAATGTCTTTGGATAATCACAACTTTCAATAAATATGTACTTATGAGCAGGATTTTTTAATCACTTTGGATTTTAGTTTTATGCATAATTATACAATTAAACTTTACAGTGGAAGTTTGCTCAGTATGGTCCAATATGTGCTTAAGAAGATACTTGTTGAGTTTCTCTTAAACATACTTTACACAGTAGATGAAGTGGTCTCTCCAGTCAACTTCTTTGGTTACGCCCAGTTCTGTCATGTTGACTTTGGCGTTTATGTTCTGTACGTTGTTTTGGAAGTACTGTGGCAGGCTGTTGACCGCACAGTCGCTCAGCGATGGGTTGTTGGGGTTCAATGGTGCAAAGCAGATGTCCTTGAGACTGACAGTGCGGTTTAGGTCATCAGACCAGAACTCAATTGCCTGGATCTTGGTCTGCAGTTCCAGAAGTTGCAAGATCAGGTCTTTCGAGATAATGCCACTAAAGTTATGTTGACCGAAGAGCAAGGACTCATAAGTGTAGCCTGGATGATTTGGTGCCGTGAGAATCAGTTGGTTGGTGCGGTAGAATGGATCAAAGTACTTGTCGTGGAAGTCTTTTTCTTTCCGGGCCCTGCTATGGGGGGCAGACCAAAGCTCCACAGGGTCAGTCGTCAGTTTAATATACATCAGACCCAGGGCAAAGATTACCACCACCACCAATGAGACCAGCAATACTCTGAATGGATATGAGGCCATCAGGGTACCCCACCTCTGGAACAGGGTTCCTAGGAACTCTTGGGTCGCAAGACTGTTCCTGTCTGTACAAGAAACATCCTCAGGACTTATGGGTACCTGACCCAAAACATTGCCATTTTTGTCTTTGCTTTTCTCAGAAGCAATTGTGTGCCTATGTTTGAAGCCCCTCACCATCAGGAAGCCCATAAAAAAGAGAGAAAGTGCAAAGAAGCAGGCCAGGCACACCACCAGCACGCCATCCAGGTGCCCTATCTTGAAGGGCTGAGGTAGGGGACCTGGGGGAGGGACAGCAGGACAGGATTCTACACAGTCCTGGCAGGAACATGGCTCTCCACCAGTGCCTGAGGTTTCATTGCATCCTAGTGCTTTTCCAGCAAAAGGTACGATGCCTGTAGGGACAGACGCACCCGGGGGCATGAGGCGAAAGTCAATGTCCAGAGGTGCCAGGCCATTGCTGGAGTCACCCTGGAAGTCATACCAGCGTTGAGGAGTGCAGAGGGTGGCACCATAGCGGCCACACATGGTAGCGATGGCAAAGCCCCCAGTAGCCGGGATGCGCACATTCCTGCAGGACTTGAAAGCTGCATCTGCAAAGGTTGTGGAAATATAAGCCTGATAGGCCACCACAGCCTCTCTCTCCTGTCCCAGAGTGGAGTTGATGAATGCGGTGCGAGTGACATTGACTGTCTGGGTCTGGTTAGGGCTGCATGTGTTGATGCAATGTAGGGTGGCAAAGTTTTCTGCACAGGAGGGGCAACGGATGAGGACAGCCTTGGACAGCGTCAGGCTGTTCTCCAGAGACTTGAGCTGATTTAGGGAGCAACAGGCAAAGGTCTTTCCTACACCTTGGTCCAGCATTGGGCAAACCTGTTTGAGTCTGTTGTAGTGCTCCCCTTGTAACAACCTAGCTGGGCTGTAGTTTAGACATGGAACTATTGGCTTGATAAGGCTATCTCCCACCGATGGGTTACGCCCACATTCTTCATAAAAGGCACAATATCCTGGTTGGTGTTGAGCCTCTGAAACCTGTGGAAATAAGACAAATTCTGAGATCTCACGCAATGTGGGGTATGGGATCCATTTACATCTACAAAAGCTTTTTTACAAATCAAGGTACACATGAACCAGATAACTCAGCATCCATTCACAGTGCTCTCCAGGGACTTGAACTGGTAAACTTCTGCTTAAGACCTCAGAACCTTAACCGCTGCCCTACCTGGTGTAAGTTAGCATGCCATTTACATCAAGGAGGGCAACACTAAATATTATATCATATTTTCATATCAGGCATATATGTTTTACTAGCATCGAATTGTTTACTGAAATTAAAATATTCAATTAAAACTTAATGTAATGACTTAATGAGCATATTGTTAGTTTTCATGACAGTTATTGAAAATAATAATCTTTTAAACTCTTTCTAGGTATTCATAAAAGGTGAATCACTAAATGCTGATAGTTTATCTGTCTTTTCCAGTTCTAAACATGTGATAACTTATCCTGCATACAATAAAGGGTAGCAATTCACCTTGAGATTAATTTTAGAAACTATTACTGTGTCTAAGTGTTTCCATTTAGATGACTGATCTGACGACTGGCTAGAGGCACCAGATGACATAAAGCCACCAACAGGACAGAGCTGGAAGGGGACTGAAAATCAATATAAAGACATAATCGGGTTTAGTGGAAAAGAATGCCGTTAGTTTGGATTCCAGGAAAGTAAAAAGTGCCCTACATTTTGGGGCCAAGATAGTCGCAAAGGATTACCAGTAATGGCCTGACCAAAAACTGTTTCTGTTGGGCAGCAACAGAATACAATTATTTATGAGCAGGTTGTTGACATTTAACCTATTAGATTCTGTCTGGAAGACTGTGGAGAAGAATAAAAAGGAAAGACAAAAGATCTATAGAAATCCCAATATATCATTTCCAAACTCCTTCACTTGTCATGAATGGAAACTTTACCATCATTCATTTATAATGACAATAACATCTCTTGATATCTCTACTATCGACTTCTCTCCATCACAAACCCAAGGGATCAGTAAACCATGGCAAAAATTCAAAATGAGATCAACCTGCTTTAGAGTTCTTTGCTGATAATTATCTATAAATCCATCAGCCAGGGATCATCATCAGATACCTTCCTGTCATCTAATTTGCACTTAGAGAATGAAGACAGATCAGGTGCTGATGGAGCAAAAGTGAAGGAGGGCTTACCAGACACACAGTGAAGAAGCATGAGATGAAGACTAGGATACGAGTCATGGCGAAAGTTCACCCCTCAATATTCACGCCAGGTTAGTGAGGGGTAAACTGGAGTGTCAAGGACCAATAGCAGGTGGGGAAACCACTGTGAAATCCTTGGAGTTTTCCAAATGAGAAGCATGAAGGAGGTAACAGTGAAGACATAGGTTGAAGAAGCCAATGTAACAGCTGTCATCCGTGTCTTATCTGGCCTGACACTGGGAACACCAATCCCCACACAGGAAACCGACATCGACTGAAAAATTATTAACTTGCTGGAAAGTTAATGGTACTCTCGTCAGGGCCATAGAACTTAGCAGCACAAACATATTCCTGGGATTTTGCCCATCATAAGCAAAGTCCTTCCTGTTCCCCACAGTCCTGTGTTTCCCTATCTATTTCTTAATCTATTAAGAAAACTGAAACCTCACTTCTCAGGCCAATTTATTACAAGAAATAAAACAAGTAGTATATCAATAAAAGTATTTTTCTTTATTCTTCATGTGTTAACCATGAGAATCTAACATGACCCTTGAGAACGTTTTTCTATATAATCCTTATTTTTAGCGTCTGTGTCAGTGCAGTGAAGCAGTATCTAAATCATGAACTATCTTGTTCTCAAGAAGAGAGGATGAGTCAATTGTATTTTTTATACATATATGTTTTTTCTTTAATTATTCTTCAAGATTATTGATGCATTTATTGGTGTCTTGTAGTTTTACCTTTAAATTTAAATCATTAATTTGTTTTTCTTGCAAATTTTTAAGTTCAACCATTTAGGTATGATGTTTATCACAATTTTCTATTTGATCATAAATTAAATAACACACTTCAACCAGAATATTTGTCTGAATGACTCTTGAAGCACTGTGTAAAATGAAAACATAATGATCAAACAATATGAAGCGATTTCTAATTTTTTCAATTCCAGAGGGAAAGAGATCTCAAAATATTCACTTATTTCCTCTAGACAACTATGAGATCTGTGTGAAACCAAAACGAGAGTGTGGCTTATTTTTCCTGTCTCTCATTTCTTTCTCCAGAACAAAAGCCCCACAAAAATTCATATCATCCTCCCTTTAAGTTTCAAGAGAGCTCTCATTACGCTCTAAAATAGTTCTCAGGTTGTCTCCGAAATTAGAGAGCCCTCTTTAATAACTGAAGTTGGCATCCTTATAATCAGAAAATAATAAAACGACTTCTGTTTGTTTATGCTGGTTTGTGCAGCAAAAACAAATGTTTGTGCTATGCTGCTTTAAATATTTATTTTATTCAGTTACTTCAAGTACCGCTTCAGCCTCTATATGTACTGCTGCTACAACATTCAGTAGTTATAAAGTTTTTCCATTTCTACTTCATCTATTTTTTCTTTATCCTCAAATTAAAGGCTATATTTGGACATATTTGTTGAAGAGTTTGAACCCTGTGTATCATGCTATATCATGTGTGGCTAAAGGGGGTGGCATGGTGGCATTGTGGTTAGCAGAAAACTGGAGAATTCAGTGGAAAATTCAGGTTCAGAAAATACAAATCTAGGCCAGGATCAACCAACCAGATGAGTATTCTGTGACTCTGACTCTTTATTTTCAACTGGCTGGTTGAAACAAAATCTTGGTCTAGATGTGTACTTTCTGGACCTGAATTTTCCACCTCTGGAAAGTTCACTGCATGTTCACCTTTCACCCAGCACCATGTCCACTACACGGCTCCATGTGTGTGGGTCTATTGGCTCCAATATTGCTCATTAATGAAACTGAGTCATGTTTGGCAAAATATCTCTTATTGATCTAAAATATAACTCCTGTCCTCTGGCTCACCTATATCTACTTTAGTTCTCCTAATGAATTTTAGGAGAAACATATAAACAGCTTTGAGTAGTAAAATATTCCTCTGAGATTTTCATATTTATTTTTAGGTCTTTCCATGATAATGTTTTTTGAGTCACCAAAACAAAGTGTGCTTTACAAAACCTGACTATGTTTACCACTTTTCCTTGTCTGTGAGCAAAAACAGCAAAGACACAAAGCATACCTTGCTGGACACAGTACAGTAGCCACAAAACTTGTTTTCTTATTTCTTTTTTTGCCTACTTCATGAAATAGGTCCATGGATAATTAGCCATTGATAATTGAATGTGTTGCTATAAGTGCCTGGGATGGTAACTGTCCCTCAGAAATGCCACTGGATTTACTTGCTTTTAGATAATTCATATTTAGTCCACACCAGTTTTTGCTCCTCATGTTCTGAGGCCCTTGTGACCCCACCAGGTGCTGCTGGGCCACCTTTGATTTGTTCAAGTGTTTTTTATATACAAATCATGGCAACCTCAGTTTAACCTTAGTAGTATATGTAACACAGTTGTTTCTTCACAATGGTTTTCTTATTCTGCTGCTTTGGATGAGGGCCATTGGTTGGTCTGATTGCAGCATAGCATTTGTTAATCATTCCAACAATTCCAATCCGGGACATATTGTGCCATTCAGAAACACAATGAATATTGTGTAGCATTAGACTTGAATGACTAAAATATAAATCTTATCAATACCTATCTGAGTTGTAGAACAGAGAGTTTACCTTGTACCATGCACTGAAGCGTTTACAAGCTGCTGTCTCTGCTCTTCACTGAAAGCATAGTGACTGCTGATGTGTAAAGCTGATACTTGGCACTGTCTGTCTCTAGAATAGGTTCCAATGGAAAGGAACTTTTGCACAGAGCTAATCAATGGCAAGGACAATCATGGAAACTGCCCTCTCACACAGATCACCACTACTTGCATGTAGGACGTAATAAAGACCATCACTGTCATTTTAATTAAAAGGTCTGTCATAGTCTATTCAAAGGGAGTTGGAACTAATTCAAAGTTTGAGGTGTTATTCACACCAAGATGATAATGAGAATACAAATGTCACTGATAACTAAATATTTCTAAAGTACCAGTGACATATGATACATTCATATAGATTGAGTAGCTATGAGTATTTTAGTCATGAAGTAAATTTTAAGTCCAAAAAATTGATTAATTAAATAGATTATTAAAAATAAAAGGATATCTTTATATCATTATTGAGTATTTCAAAGTATTATACTTAGACTGAAAACTGGCCAAGCACTAAACCTTGGGGCACTCCTGTGATACAGCACTGAGGAGCTAGAAGTAGGCAGAAATTAACCATATTGAAGGGAGTTTATTATGCCCTTCTTTGCTTTGATGTGAACGTGGCTCATACTTGGAGGCCTCTCAGAGGAGTGTCCCCTTAAATAATTAGAGACTACACTGACATGCATGGAGTAGTTCATCTCATCAGGCCAAGGGGGGGCAGAAAGTGCGAATCACAGTCCAAAAAGATTATATTGTGGGAGGTGGAGTATGTTGTGGGTGCTCTGTGAAGGGGAGTTTATGGAACCTAAGGTCTCGCCAACTTCTGTTTTATAAACATAAACTGTCATATGGGAGATCAAGGGGCATCCTGCATCTTGGCAGTTTAAGTCAGGTGGTTATCCATGTTTGACTTAATTTGTCTCACCTGTTGACTGTTATGTGTTATGTTGTTTTGTGCAGTAATCCTGTACCAGAGCCTCCTTGGGCCAGATTTCTGTGACTCTACGAGTAACAATGCATCATGCCTCCTCACCCTTCGCAACCAGTTTTTCCTTTTGATGTTTTGGGGAAAGTTGTTTTTCCTTACTCGCCCATATGTACACCTTGATAGGAGAACTTGCTTAACTAACATGTGCCCTGACCTGAACTCCCCACGTCAAGTGATTCTGTCCTCGAGATACAGTAGTGCTCGAAAGTTTGTGAACCCTTTAGAATTTTCTATATTTCTGCAAAAACATGACCTAAAACATCATCAAATTTTCACACAAGTCCTAAAAGTAGATAAAGAGAACCCAGTCAAACAAATGAGACGAAAATATTATACTTGGTCATTTATTTATTGAGGAAAATGATCGAAATCGAATATTATATATTTGTGAGTGGCAAAAGTATCTGAACCTGTAGGATTAGCAGTTAGTTTGAAGGTGAAATCAGAGTCAGCTGTTTTCAATCAATGGGATGACAATCAGGTGTGAGTGGGCACCCTGTTTTATTTAAAGAACAGGGATCTATCAAAGTCTGCTCTTCACAACACATGTTTGTGGAAGTGTATCATGGCATCATTTGTCTCATTTGTTTGACTGGGTTCTCTTTATCTACTTTTAGGACTTGTGTGAAAATCTGATGATGTTTTAGGTCATGTTTACGCAGAAATATAGAAAATTCTAAAGGGTTCAAGCACAACTGTATTACTTAACCTGATTACTGTTATCATTCTCATTTTTTGTGTGAATGTCTGTTGTTAATAGTAGCAGAGGAAAGTTTCTGATGCCCAGTACCATTTTCTATTCCTTTTTTAACCAAACTCAATTCGGGTTGTGAAGGAGCAAACAAATCCAGCATGGTTGTGTCCTGTGCATTCCTCGCGGTTATGTGTCATCTGATTCTGGGTAATTATTTCTAATTTATATCTGGGTTTTGTCTCTGGGAAAAGAAACACAGAGGAAGAGTCACAGACAAGTCAAAGTGAAGCCAAAATTCTGATAATTACCTTGCCTAGTCCAGCTTACCATTGGACAACAATCTGCCGTTACTTCCATAATTAATATCATAATACATGTATAATGCACACAAGAACATGTACAGCTCACCTAGGTATGTAATTACATCAGTAAATATCAATTATTAGCAGTAGTAATACTCATATACTATTAGTGTGTTATTAATGATACAGCTAAATGTAGACATAGCGCTGAGAACCTTAATTATGGGCGGAGCTAAAACCACTGCAGGGAGGGTACCGGTAACCCAGGGCAAGGTTGTGCGACAAGTACATTTATTCTCTTATTATCTGTGATTTATTGCCAGATATATAATACTGGGCTCTGTTTTTCACCTGGGTAGCATATGTGCTGACCTGCACCCAACAGCCATTTTAACTTCCTGTGTGGGGGAAGAATAGGTTAAGGCATAAGGTAACAGTTCATCCTGGACTAGATGCCAAATTTCTGTTGTCTTGAAGCCAAAACAGGTGTCTGTTGATTTCCTCCCTCCCCAGAGTTGTTTGTTTTACTTGTCTCCACTCTCACACTTAAATAAAGTCATTACTGCACCCATCCATCCAATCCCATCCATCCTCTTGTCACGTGGCTCTCTTGGCCATCCTGCCTCTTTCTCACACAAATCAGTGAAAAATGATTGTTTCTGATATCTGTAATTATCAACTTTGGTTCATATCATTTAGCCTTGATTCATACGTGTTGCTACAGAAACCTTTCCCATACTCCTACTGTTATCGGTTTGCGCCTCTTCCCTTGACCTTGAAAGATGCCCAGGTTACTCAGGGAAATTTCTTTATTGTGATACTATCTCTGCAGAGTGCTGCCAGACACTATTACGAGGTACCCTGACCTTGCAGCAAAATCTGCAGATGCAGCAGCACTGATTATGCTACCAGGAACCTAAAGTCACAATCAAATAAAAAACACAGAAAGGTAAAAAATAAGATGTTTCTATTCCCATAGAATGTTCACCAAGTTTTAAACATAATCAGGGTTTATTTAAACAGCCCAGGCAACTTATTTTACTACAGTGTTAAATATTCTTCAGAAGACATGTATGTGTTACCTCTGGATTGTTTGTGACATAAGAGGCAATACATTGTGTTTTAGTTTGTTTACAGAAACAAATGCTTCACCCATTAAATTTTACCATTACACATTTATCTTCCAACTGCTGATTCAGAACAGAGTCACAGATCTTGGAGCCTATCCCAGGAAACACTGGATAGAATGCTAATGAATTACAGGAAATAAATGAAAACACACTATGAGCAATTTAAAGACACAGACAGGCATAGTGACATGATTACAGAATGCACAGAACATGAAGGAATCATGCAAACTAAATACTCAGAGCAAGGGAAGGATCTGACCCCCCCATCCCCAGAGGTATGAGGTAACAGTGCTACACATTCAGACATCCAGAAAAGCAGACATGTATATGTACATACATAAAATGTTCTTTTACTAATCTATATTAGGATGTGCTGTTAAAATTATCTTGAAAGTACACATTTTGAGCACATTATTGGATTCATATTAGCCATTATTATTATTACATAGAATTGCATTTTGCCTTTTTGGAGTTATTCCTCAAAAGACATATTGGTATGTGAAAGTTCTATTCTGAGGGTCTATTTTGTCTTTTTGAAATTTAAGTCTTAGTATTTATTTTGTCATGTGTCATTTTGACACGGTTCTGTGAATGAGCAATTCTCCCTACCAGGAAGGGCTTTTCACTGATATGCCCTTCTACAGAAGTCAGCATTCCGACGTCCTTAATGAAAACTATAAATAACATCCTAAACTCCTAATAATTTTAATGCTCACCAAGCTCCCTGACTAACACAGAATGACTGGTCCGAAAAAGAAAAAAAAAAAACACCAGGGTTGAAGTGAAGTGAAGTTTGTCCTCACTGATGCTGTTGTATGACTGACAAAACATGACGGGGACAAGCGGGGTGTGAAGGTCAACAGGAATGTTGGTGAAGAGCTTAGTATTTGACCTCAGTAGAGCACATGCTAATAACGCTAGTTCACACGCTATAGATTCGATTTACATCTGCTTATCCTTCTGTACATGTCTTCATGTCAAGATATATGATAAGGCTTGAACTCTTATCAGATCTATACTGTTGTAATTCGTGGTTAGAACTTATGAACTTTCCAAACCTTTTTTACTGCAAAGGCTGCACCCTCTCCTTCAACACTTATATCTGTTCAGCTCATGGTCAATACAGAAGATATGGTAGGTGTGGTACCCTGTGCCAACTGTGTCATGCTCCTCCATGAACAATGTTCAAATTTTTAATCAAACTTCTAGCTCCACCATAAAGTTAAAGCTAGTCCCATGAATATTGTAGGCTTTTCCTTCTGAAATCTTTCCCACTATTATGCAAAGAAAGGGGCTGAAAGTAAATTGGATTTCATACCAAACAATCATATTTGTACATAATCATATATACTTCAGACAAACCGCACTGAAAAACAAGGCCATACAAATCACAAGCTTCTCACTCATCTTTGCAAATGTATGATAGGAAAGCCTTGTATCTGAAGCTGATATATACAGTAGTCTGCCCTGCATGTCTTTTGGGTCTTCCAGTGGGATGTTGCCCAGAACATCTCCTTTGGAAATCGACAAGACGGCAACTTATGCCGAAAGCACCTCAGCTGATTCCTCTTCGGAGAATCACCCAGCAGCCCATGACCCACAGCTCCTGACCATCAATGAGGACAGTTATGCAGAGTGATTGGTAAACAGTAACTTTTGTCTGATGATATAACTCATGCTTCACCACCATGGACCTCTTAATTTCCCATAACACAGTCACCTAACCGATCTGTCAGTAAATCTCAAATTCCCTCTTACTGTTCCTAATGAACAAGGTTATGGGGTATTTAAACTTATTCACTAATGGCACATCCTACTCTATCCCCTCAAAGAGTCCATCCACTGTTTTCCAATACAGTACCATTACCTCAAATTTGGCAGTGCTGATTCTCATACCTGCAGCTTCACACATGGCATTGAACCATTGATACAAGTGTTTAATGAGTGTGTGGCTCAGTGGCCTAAACCTCTGTGCTTGTGAGCAGAAGGTTGCTGGTTTGAGGCCAGCCTTGGCACAGTTGTAGGTCCTTGAGCAAGGCCCTTGACTCCCAGCTCCCTGGGTGTTGCTATGGGGGGCTGCCCTTGGTGGCTAGCTTGCTCCCACCTACAGAGAGCAAGTTGGTGGAGGTGTAAAGAGAATTTCCCCACATAGGTCAAAAAAGTATCAATCATTACTATTTATTTTACTGGAGGTTCTGGTCAGATGAAAAAAATGACATACAGGAGTAAACACGAGATGTCATATGCCTTCTCCAAGTGCACAAAGTACATGTAGACATTTTAGCATATTCCCATGATCCCTCACACAGCTGGGCAGGGGGAACAGTTGTTCCACTGTTCCATGGGCAGGCCAGAATCCACATTATTTAGGCATTCTACAAATAATTATATCTCATATTTTGTAGAGCTTGAACTGATAAAAGTGAAAATACATAATTTCAAGCAGGAAATAGGAACAATTCTGGCAGAATTATCTGTGGTTTCGTCTTGGTTCAAGGACCCTAGCCGCCACATTACATTTCCAATAAGCCGTTTCGCTAAAAGCAGTGCTGCAAGACATGTTGCCGAAAGCCACTTCCAATAGTCATGCCATAAAAACGTTCTCAGAATTATTTTGATGACATGAAGATGCCAGCATGTGACAGCAGGGACCTCACGTGGACTCAAAGTTGACGCAGGAGCGTCACATACAGTGGTGCAGAAGTTCACACACACATTCACACACACAGACAAACCGGTAACCTTGACTATAAAAACAACTTAGAATGTGCCACAGTCATACTGCCAGTGATAAATATTTAAGGACGTGAAGCTATGTGAATCTTAGCTTTAGGCGTCATAAATGCACCTGCAGCACTGCCCCCTAAAGAATGGGATTTTTTATCAGTCAAAGGCATCCTCATCATACAATTCAGACATTCTTTTACAGGAAAATACGTCTGATCAGACCACTCATGTGTGTGAGAATGAGCCACACTGCAGACCTCCTCTGCGAAACTCAAATATTGAGACTACTGCAGTCACATCACCACCTATTGCATCAGTAATCCCTTAAAAAAATAATAGAAACACAATGTGTGATACATGAAAACAGGGGCAGACATACCATAAGGTAAGTGTAAGCAGTTGCCTGCGACCCCCAAAAACTAGGGGCCCCATAAATACAGAATTTCCAGAAGTTACATTTATACATAGAAGATAATATGGTCATTTAAATGATAGCAACATGTCTGTTATTTGCATTTTTAGCAACAGTTTTCTGGATGGACATAGTTGCCCCCCCTCCCCCCGTCCTGCCTGTAATGGACTTGGTGGCCAGCTTGCTCCCACCTACAGAGAGCAAGTTGGTGGAGGTGTAAAGACAATTTCTTCTGTGTAGAGGTGTAAAGGTGAAGGAGATGTAAAGTAGAATTGCTTCTACTTTGAGACTTTGCGCTACCTAGTTTTCTTTTCACACTAGAGTCTAGTGGTGGGCTACTGGTTGTTTCACTGCCAAGAGAACTGGCACAAAGTAGCCTAACAGAAGAATATGACACAAAGATACAAGACTAACATTACATCTCCTGTGTCTCTGATACTATCCAGTTTGAATGGTTGATGCATTGAGAACAGACATGGAGAGTATACAATTAAATGAGCATATGCAAAAATTAAAGACTCACCTTAGCCTCAGGGGCGGAGTAAGGCCTATACTATCCTAGACTACAGCCTAGGGTCACAAGAAAAGAGGGAATGGTTAAACTTCTTCAATTTGGCCGATCGATCCGCCGGCGAGATGATTAGGTGGCCACATACCCATGTCAACCTAGAGCCCCCAGAGAACTTAGTCCGCCCCGGCATGGAAAACATTCAATGGCAGGAACAAGGCATACACTTCCTGTAAGTCAGGTTATGTATTGATTTATAGAAAATAGGTTATTTTTCCTCTTAGCATATTAAAGCAACCATTATTTAAAAATTACACAATAATAAAATGTTTAATTAAACCCAAATTTTTCCTTTTATGACAGTATTTTAATCAGTGTGATAACATTATGTCAGGTCCCTCTGTCCCATAACCTCACTGGAATCAAAGGCGCCTTGCAATAAATGACTTTTCACCTGCGTCTGAATCAAGGTTCTTGTTACTATGGGAAACTCGGAGCCCTCCACCTGCACAGAGTAAGTGTCCTTGAGCCTAGCATGCTAACTCATGGGTGACATATTAACCAGGGTGTGTCATCTCACGGTGTGCTGATAAAAAGGTCGGGCAACGTAGCCTAAGGTTTTTTCTGAAACCACACCAACATCTTGGTCCATCTGCACTGGCACTATTTAACCATCTGTAGCTCTGTCTTGGAACACACTGTCCAGCATTAAGTCAGGGCTGGATGTCCTCTCTAAAGTTCTGTGTCGGCCACACATAAATTGCTTCTATAATTTCAAATCCATCCTGCTGTTGGTTCTATATTTTTATTATAAAACCCATCCATCCATTTTCTATACCTGCTCATCCTGTGCAGGGTCATAATGGTCCGGAGCCTATCCTGGGAACAATCCAGGATGGGGCGCTCACCCACTGCAGGGCACATACACCATTCACATCTACAAACGATCTGGTAACTCTAAATCACCTTGCATGTTTTTTTGGACTGTGAGGGGAAACCAGAGAAAACCCCTGGATGATATGGGGAGAACATTCTAATTCTATACACGTGGAGCCTGTGCGGAGAACCCAGACACCAGTTCCAGAGATGTGAGGCAACAGATCTAGCCACTGCTCTACCACACCACTGCCTCATTATAAAACCTTCACTGGTATGACATTGTGGCTCATTGGATGGTCTTGTTTCCTTGTACATTGTGGGCTGTACCCCTGCTCTGTGTGTGTGTGTGTGTGCGTGTGTGTGTGTGTGTGTATGTATATACATATATGTGTGTGTGTCTGCGTGTGTGTGT
>JAAGVU020000040.1:15511319-15535740 GCA_011763525.2 Mormyrus iriodes | reverse complement strand
TGTGTGTGTGTGTGTGTGCGTGTGTGTGTGTGTGTGTATGTATATACATATATGTGTGTGTGTCTGCGTGTGTGTGTGTATGTATATACATATGTGTGTATGCGTGTGTGCGTGTACGTGTGTGCATGTGTGTGTGTGTGCGTGTGTGCGTGTGTATAGGTATATACATATATGTGTGCATGTGTATGTGTGCATGTGTGTATGTATATACATATATGTGTGTGTGTGTGTGTGTGTATATACATATATGTGTGTGTGTGTGTATGTATATACATATATGTGTGCATGTGTGTGTGCATGTGTGTATGTATATACATATATGTGTGTGTGTGTGTGTGTGTGTGTGTGTGTGTGTGTGTGTGTGTGTGTACGTGGAGTTTGTATGTTCTACTGGAGATGTACAGGTTTCCTTCAGGTACTCTGGTTTTGTCGCAAATTCCAAAAACAACCAGTTAGACTAAATGATATTGCATAATTGCCTATACTGTGACAGCATGTGTGCAAGTGTGTGCAAGACCCTACAATGCAGGGATAGGCTCTAGGCTACCCTCTGACCCTATTTTGTTGGATGATGGATGAAATAGTTGGATGAAAAACAACTCAAATGGAGGCTCAGAAATATTAACAGTATTGTTAAGTAACCTATAGCACTGTTTCCCAATTATTTTATAGCATAATAATATAAATAATATCATAGTATAATAATAATAAATGTAATTTTATATCTTAGCAAAAAAATAATTCAATGATTTGTCAGGGTGTGGTTACTGTACTCAGTGTATTTACTAGGCATGATTTGTCTGCATTTGTAATGTGTGTCTTTCAAGGGATAATACAGAAATTTATATGTAAACTAGGGCATCGCTAAGGCTGTTTTTTTGTTGGGGGCGGGGGGGCTGTAGCCCCTAAAATGTTCTTTACCCCTCCCCCCCAATAAATATGCACCAGTTAGTTTAAACAGTATGTTCTCGTATGTTTTCATAAAAATCAGACCCCATAGTAACGGCATAGATTCCCTTTTCATGATTTTCCAGTGACACTGTGTCCAGAGTCTTACTGTAGGCTTATTGCGTCGTTGCTATATGATACAAAAACACACGTTACTGCCAGGGGTGGCCTAGGACTTTGTGGTCCCCCACAGGCCCACGGTGAGTTTAGCCAGCCCCCAGGCCCACATACCCATCGGTCCACCGGGAAAATGCTAGGTATGCCAGATGGCCAGTCCAGCCCTGGTTACCGCATTACAGCTAGCTCGATTGCAATCGTTTTAAAAACTGCATTTTACAGACAAGGCACTGAAATGAATCGGACATAAGTGGCGCTAAAGTGATTTTATGCTGCCGTTAGATGGCAGTAGTTATTCACCAATACGATGGTTTCCCCGAATAGTACGTTATTTCGCTCGTTGTCCGAGTTCTTTTTTAATAAATGTGGTTAAACAACAAAATGCACAAACTGAGTAATAAGTGTATGACCTTATATTAAAAGCCTATGAATATAATTTAATTAATAAATTTAAGTTCTTTAATTCAGCCGAATTGGAGTAGCCATTTAGACAAAACGGCTTCTTCCTTCTTTAAAGCCAAATTTTTCATTATCTTTGCTAGAAATAAATTTCCTGGGGGGTCCGGAAACCTTACCTATAGGTCTCTCTTGGTAAATTTTCCCGGTGGGGTATTTTCCTGATCGGTAACAAAAACATTTCGAGAGGGGGTCAAACCCATTATTTTAATACGTGGCTACGTGCCTGATATTTATTTAACAAACATTCAGTTAGAATTAATAACAATGTATTATCTGTATGTAGCCTATTATTTTGTCTTCTAGTAAACAGTAAGCCATACTTCATCAGTAAAGATAAGGGATGTTGGACATACAATCGTGAAGGGAAACATGGGATAATGAATTTTCTACTAGTCTTCGTTTTAGTAACGTTGTGTATTATTTAGTTGATAATGTTATAAATTATTTGACTTGGCTATTTTATTTGAATAGTTATGACGTCACCTCATGAAAATTCTTCTTCTGCTCAGTTTGAGTACATTTTTGGTTGCTGTTGTGGGTCCAGCTATCATTGTCTGGCTCTCTCTTTTGCATTGCTCGCTTCACAATGTTATCGCCTGCTTGCAGTGTCATCCGCTGGTGAAAGAATTGCTGAAGATCAAGCTGGTAAAATAACTTTTTGGCATCAGAAAATTGTACCTCATGCCTACGTCACATTTGAAGAACAGAGCGACAATTATTAAGTATCCTAATAATTACGTAATTGAATTTCTACACAATAATTTTTTTTTCACATGATCTGTGATGTGTACATGACTCACAGCTGGGCTTGGTTTTGCCCTGTTGGTGCAATCTGATTGCTTCTGACCTGACACATTTGTCCAAGATGCCACCACACTGTTCAGAGCATGTAAAGAGTACCAGAATGAGTTGGCTCAGCCTTCATTGAGGTTAGACAATACACTAATCACACAGCAGCCTTTTGTGGAGTTATTTAAGAAGAGAAACAGAGTCAATGAGAGTATCTCTGCTGAGACCTTTCCATTCAAAATTATGGAGAAAGGGAGAAAGATTCTAAAGAAACACCTGAACACTTTTGTCCAAACAGGTACAGTCTTTTCCTCTCATATTATAAATAATGATTTGTCTAATGTTAGTGTCAGAAGAAAGTGACACATTCATTACTGCTTGATTGGCTCCTTTCAGGTCTTTGCCCAAACAGATGTCGTAAATCTCTTTTCATAATCTGATTCATTTAGCAAAGGCCATGTGCTGTTTATACCCTGTATATGTGACAGTAACTGTGAAGCTTGCCCTAATAAGAGCGGAGCTTCGTAGGTATTCAAAGCTATAGTTTCTTCTGTCTTATGTGTGCATGGCTGGATGTTTTCTTCCTTGTGTTTCCCTCACACTCCCCACCTTTTCAGGTTGTTGTATCAGAAAATGAAGAACCATCTCTCCTCTACCTATGAGATGTGCACCTGCTGCTCTCCACCCAGGTGGAGTAGCTGTGGTGGCGAGTAATAATTATAACTGTCCGTCTGTCTGTCTGTTTGTCCATATCTGCATACCCAAACATACTCTCTGTCTCCCTTTCTGATGTACTCCTCCTTTTTGTTTACTAACCCAGATCTGCAGATGGGCAGTATTAATGTGTCTTTCTCTGCCTTGGTTAGAGGACCGCTTGGAAGCAGAGGAGGGAAGCTATGCAGCACTGGACTGTTTTTTGCCCTGGCACAAGTTGGTAGTGGGAGACAAGGAGTATCAGTTCTCCCAGGTGAAATTCACAGGGGGCAGTGTATGGCTCAGTGGGCTAAGTCTGCCTGTGATCGGAATATTGCTAGTTTGAGCCCTGGTCTTGGTAGAATAGTCACATGTCCGTGGGCCCAGAAGCAAGGCCCTTAACCACCAGCTCCAGGGATGCCACACAATGCCTGAGCCTGTGCTGTGACACCCTCCTCCCCAAGCTATGCAGAGCAAGATGGGGTAGGCAAAGAGAACAGTTACAGTGCCCTGGTATTCCTACTTGTGCAAATGGTAAATAAAGGATTGGATTTATGATCTACAATAAATTAACACTATGGGTCTCTTACATTACCCATTTCTGTATGTGCCTACCTGTATGAAACAGAACTTTAAAATAATTTGACTAACAATAAAAACATAAGCTGCAGATACAATGGTTGAATAAAAATATGTTAGCAAACTAGTATTAATAAGATGTATAGACACATTGGGCTGTTATGGTTTGCTTGTGTTTTTCCTGTGCATTATTTTATGTGTTTCAGTTCTCAAAATGTTCTGGCGAGTTTGCAATGTTTTCAGAGAGCTTTTCATCAAATGTGGTGTTGAATCAATTAAACTTGGATGAGGAAGGATTATCTCAATGCCTGTTACTGGATGGCAACAGCAATGTTTTGACCAGCATGAAGTACCTGCTGACTGGTGAGGTCACCATCCAATTTACATTCACACTGTGTTTGGCCCAATTCTAAAGCAGTGGTTACCCAACAATAGCGTCTCCTCTGTCTCTTTTCAGACACACCTTTACCCCCCGCCGTTAGCAAACCTGCGCCCACGCTTCCCACACTTCCTCCTGTTGTCAGCAGGAACCTCCCTCACCGTGTTTCCCGGATACTTGATTGTTGCGCTTGTTGGCACAGTAACTGCTCTGTGACTGGTTGGCAGCCATGACATAGCAGCAGCTGTTGGGTGAGTGATTAATTGGGCATTGCATTGATGGGGAAAACAACAGAGAAACAAAGATACTGATGCGAGCTCATAAAATAAAGAATGACGTAATCTAATTATTCTTGAGTAGAAATATATGGGCAAGCCAGTATCTTAGCATTTAAGTCACCTATGAGTTGCTCAGTTAATGGGCTTTTTCTGAGAGCAGGTTGAGTCTAATAAATCAAACTGCAGTTTCTTCCTGAGGTTTACAGTTGCCATCAGTAAATTTAATATAGTGTTGGAAAGGCAACAAATACTATTCCTAACAAATGATCATGGAACCATGTATGCAGGAAACTGCCAAAATAAAGGAAATACAAATAAATAAGTGATACAAAGTGTGCCGAGCAGGTGTTTGTACATAGGCATGGTTAATGATTAATTATGCACTTAACCTAACATCACACTTTACATCATGTATAAGAAAGAGGGGCACAATTGCCTGTTATTTTGGAAAGCATGGCTGGAAGAAGAGATGTCAGTGACTTAAAGGGAAGAGTAATAATTGCAACACTTTTGCCAAGAGCTCCAGTGATTAAGACTGTTTTAGGTTGCATAAACTCCTTATTACACCTAAAAATGTACTTTACCTTTTGAGTAAAGTGGTACAAAGAGCACAAGCCGCAGTCTTCTGAGCAGTGGAAAACTATGTTCAGATGAGTCATCCTCTGCCCTGTTCTCAGCTAGCAGACAAGGAAATGTGCAGTGCACTCAAAAAATAAAAATATGCAGGCTTGAGCTCTTGTTCCTTCTGTAAAGGGCTCTACTGTCTTGTGAGGTTGATGTTAGGGTGCATATTTCTTGAACTTATATTAATCCATCACAGTTTATACTCCTTTAATTTGCCAGTTACCTGTATATTTCTGTGCATGATGACAGTTGACTGAGTGTTTCGATTGACTGGAGAATGCGTAGGAGGAACACACTTCCTGCCGTCAAAGTCCGTGGTTAAGAAGTTGATATAAATGCATCGTGGCTGCTCACTCTTTCCAGTACCTGTGAGGGGAAGGTCAGATGCCAGTGACTCACCTGGCCTGAGAAATGTGCTCCCTAAGGCTGACACTCAATCTAGTGTGCAACATTGCATAACCTGTGTTTTATAGGAAGTGTGTTGGTGGGACTGCGACTTTGACAAGTATGAACCATCTGCCCCCTGTTTCCTGACGCACGGGGGGCTGACACTGTAGGCAGCCAAGTGTAAAAGACAGAATTGCCAAATTGAGTAGAAAATTGTGTGGGGTGGGATGGGGGGGTGAGGGGGGTGTTGAAAGCTGTTCTGTTAGGTTCTTTTCTATGCTAATGCAGAATTTAGTTCTGACAAACAGGTAAATTGTGTGTCCTTCTTTGTAAACTAGTAAATTATATAAGCTGCTTTGGATAACTATTAAAAAAGATAACTCAAACTGAAAAAGAAACATGTTCATATAGCTGAGCGCTAAAATGGGAGCAGAGGCAGGTATCGGAGGAGAGGAGGAAGGCGGAAACGGTAATGGCGGAGGGGATTAGGCTGACGGATTGAGGAGCAGACATTGGGAAAAGAAAAGTGAAGCCATTTTTTTCAATACAGATTTTATAAAATCCTATAAAACCTTCAAAGCCTGAAAGGTGTCCCCTGTCTATCGTTTTTTTTAAGTTGTATGGGCTGAGAGAAGAAGCACAAAAAACTTATAAGTTCATTCCATAAATGATCCTGGTCACCATGATGCCTGTGTATGGAGAAATCAAAGGTAGCTATATCTGGTGTTTCTATGCATATTTACCTTGGGGCTGAACATTTTTCAGTTATGAAGTTTTGGCCATAATATAAAATCAATGTTCTCAAATAAGAATTAAAAGTTATACCGATTGTAGCGTTTCATTTAAAAAAGGCTTTGTGGCAAATCTCGTTCTTTTCAAAAACATTCGTATTCACATTTTTTGGGTCTTTCTTATCGACACATTTGGAGAAAAAAAACTTAGCATCATCTGTGCTAACATTCGTATACTTATTTTAGCTACTATAATGTTAGATTCAGGCAAACCAGGGCAATATGGCTAAATGTAATAATAGTCATGATGAAATAAAACCCCTGTTCAACCACGAGTCTGAACTTGTAGTATTTGTGTAGTGGCTACAGGCTGACATGGCATTAACTGTTTTCTTTTGAATTGCAGTTTTTCATTTAAAGATACTTGTGGGTTTCCTTTTTTAGACTTTGGCTTAAGTAATGGAAAGACATTCTCATACTCTCTCATAATGATGTATTGTTGATTTTTATCCAATGGTGTGTCAGTATTTTACAATAGTTTACAGTATTTTGCAATACTAATATGTAATACAGCATAATTACTGTAGGTCATTATTGAAATTGGCCAGTAAATATGATGGATTCTGATATTTATTTTTAGTGTCTATATAAGCATTACTATACATTTGTTATCAATGGTATACAGCATAATTACCGTGTGTCATTATTGAAAGTGGCCAGTAAATATGATAGATTCTGATATTAATTTCTAAATTAGTTTCTATATAGAGAAAATGCTTATATATAAGTTTACTATATATTTCTTATCAATGGAAGCATTTTTAAACATGTTAACAAAAGTATCACACCTAAATATTGTACAATAAACATTTTTTATATTATGTCTACATGACTTTAAAGAGACAAATGCACCATATGTACAGGTGTATGTGACTGTGTACATGCCATAAAATTGTTCCGACCAGCTACTAATCATGTGACTCTTTTTTTCCTCCTGTCATTCAGCCTCAATCAATTACATGCAACGGCTGCATCCTGTCACCCAAACCTCAGCCCACATCCCCCCACCCCTCACATCTAGGAAATACATGGTCTTCTATAAACTGTTTTCAGAGTTTTAATCTACCTCCAGACTGAACTTTAGGCTGTTGTCCCCTTTGAAAATATCATTCAGTGAGCTACAGCTGGTGTTGAAGTTTTGTCTGAAAGAAATCTCATCTGTATTAAATCACTGTGATCCTGATACTCGAA
This sequence comes from Mormyrus iriodes, assembly GCA_011763525.2. NCBI lineage: Eukaryota > Metazoa > Chordata > Actinopteri > Osteoglossiformes > Mormyridae > Mormyrus > Mormyrus iriodes. The sequence goes on along the minus strand of JAAGVU020000040.1, from coordinate 15,528,505 downwards.
GAAAAACTGTAATATCAAAAATTAAAGGAATGAGGCTTTTTGAACGTCCAGCTGTGACAAAATCAGAAGGGGTTTGGAAATTAAAATACACAGCCGAAAATAAAGGAGAAGGAATATTGCTGAAATTCCACTGGGATTAAGGATCGGGGGAATGAATTACGGCGGAAGGAAAAAAGAACAGAGGGAAAGAGAATGAGTCCATCAAGAGTGAGGAATGAGGTTTGGGAGATTGAGGAGAGATGGATGTGCGTAGTGTTTGTCTCTGAGTTCGCATTACAGAAGTGGGGAAGCAGGGGGCAAGGGAAATGGCAATGTGGGATGGTTTGCTGAGAGTGGGAGTGGATGTGGTGGAAAGTGTCGGGGGTGGAAAGGCAGTTCTAGGGAAAGCAAGGGTGTAATAGATGACTGTGGGGTGGGTTCAGATAAAATTAATACAACAGATTAGAGCAGTCAGGCAGACTGAGAGAACACATGGCCAGACAGTGAGGTTTTGGGGATTTCTGACTTAAATGTGGCAGACACGTGAATTACTGATATACTGGAATTGATTTCACTCTGAATAAAATTACGTACAGAAAATATTATAGTATTGCACAATACCTCTGAATAAAAGATAAAGGCGTTGTCAGTGCTCACTATCCGATTCAGCATCAGTAACAGCTAAAATATTCCTATATTAAGGTATCTGTTCTAAACACATTGTTATATGAGGGTTCTCATTTTGCCTACTATAATGTGAATATACTGTAAGACATATAATCTTGTTTTGTATTCTGAATCTGTGTTGCAGTCCTTGTTATGGTACTCATGGTTCCTGTATGAATCTCTGGTTTGCTTTTCCAGTCCCACTAACATGGAAACTGCATTGTTTGCAATACTAATTAGGGTTATTGTTCTGTTGTTGTCACCCCAACAGAAATGGTGGGAGTTTGACCTCAGACTAGCTAATGAAGTAAATGTTTGATGAGGCAGAGTAAAAAGAGGAAATTCTAATTGTTTTGGGTAGTGAGTGAACCACACACCTAAGTTCTCTTTCTAAAATATATTATTATTTTGTCATTCAAAGTTTCATTCGTTCCTTTTTATTCTTTTAAATTCTATTTTCCTGAAACTAGAGTAATGCACGTAACTTGCAAATGGGACTAGAACTTATCAAAAACGTGGGGATGAAATAACTCGTGTTTAAAACCTATCCCGTTTTGTGGCTTTGGGGTGACTCATTATGTGGTCCACTAAAATAATAATTTTTAACGAAAACTAAAAGATAATATCATCAGATTTCGGTAATTCTCCCTTTGTTTTACTTACGCAAATCTGGAGTGAGAGGAAAACGGAGTAGGAAGCAAATGATGGGAAATGATGCCTTTCTGAGCCAACAGTATTGATAATTAATACACATAAATTATCACACAGCTAAAACACATATGGATGAATCAGCTATGATTCAGTGGGATTCGAAAAACGGAGTGCTATGGAAAAATCCGCAGCGCAATAAAACTTCGAGTGAAAGTACTGCTGCCTGGCCTGTGAAAACGTCATGTGAGCGTAAACACGGGGTAACCCCCTCCCCCCCACAAAACACCCCGTGCTAGCGTGAAAACCTGAGTGCCTACGTCGTTAACCTTATATGGTGCTCCGGTAACAGGCAATGCGGCCATATATGGCGTTTCCGTTGGTGACGTTTTTCCTCGTAGTGGAAAACCGGGGAGGGATCCTACACGTAATTTGTAGTACAAAAGCTCGCGGTCCGCCCCTCACTATCAGTTTTACAGCTTGTTGACAATAAATGATGAAAAAACTTACATATTTACATAAATTCTGAATGGAATTAAATATGCAACGCATATAATTTTAATGCACATCACTGGATATAAGCAAACAAATTAAAATTAACAAATATTAATTAAGGTCATAAACTCAATCCATTGTTTAAAAACTTTTTTCTGGAGTAATCATCCTGAGAGGCAAACGCATTTACATAAAATATTATAACCCTATTTAATTCCAACCGAAAAAAAATGGGCAATACAGATCTGCTGGAAATTTGTGGTAATGAGTTGGTACAAATCCTGCGCGCGCACTCGGAGCACTTCTCTTCGGGTGGTTGCGTGGTGCTGGACTGCAGACCTTTTCTCTCCTATTCCCGGGCTCATATATGTGAATCACGGAACGTCAACTGGAACTCCATGCTCAGGCGAAGATCCAAAAGCTCCGTCGTAAGTCTGGAATGGCTACTGCCGGACAGGTCGTTGCTGAGTCGGCTGCGCGCTGGAGAGTTCGCGTCCGTGATTGTCCTGGATGAGGAGAGCAGATCCATCGATGACTTGAAAAACGAGAGCCTGGCCAGTATGTTACTCGCGGCACTTCAAGCTGAGATTGAACCGGGTATCACTCAGATCTGCTTTTTACAAGGTACGAAACAGTTCAAGGTTCCATGACAACAAACTAGCGAAATTAAAGTTATCGAATTAAGTTAATTAAATGAAAGCCAGAAAAATATTTGTTTTTAGTATTGTTTAAATAGTCTAATTAGCAAATTATGCATATAAACATGCATATAAATGCATTGTCTAAGTCTGACTTTCTGTGTTATTCAGCGTTGAAAGCTTTGTTTATTATATTAGTTAGTTTTTATTATGACTGTTTTTCAAATTTAAGATTACCATACCAAGAAGTAGTGTTTTAATGTACAACTGACACGTTCCGTTTATTTCAGGCGGATTCGACAGTTTTTCCGCCACATATCCAGAGCTGTGCGTTAACACCTCGGCCGATTGGGGAAAGCAGCCTTCCTTTAGGGACCCCGAGCACGGCTTATCCGGAAGGACTACTCCGTTGTACGATCAGGTGAGAGACGGTTGTGGCAGAGTTCCTATTCTTATTTTTATTAGTCAATGAAATATCATTCGATGCGAAATGAGGTTCAATTTAAATGATTACTTTTCCTTTTTCAATTTTTATGAATTTACAAGCATTGTCTAGAATCTTAAAAAGCTATTTTAGGTTAAATTAATGCAAATAAAAAATTCATTTAAATAGATGGGAAACTTGGGTTCTTCCATTAATTTCTGTAGTTTAAATGGTTAACTGACTGCATTAAAATGTCTGAGGAAGTAAGTCTTGTTGCCTTGTTGACTGACAGGATGGCCCAGTGGAGATTCTGCCCTTCCTGTTTTTGGGTAGTGCCCACCACTCCTCTCGACGGGAGACCCTGGCAGAGCGTGGCATCACAGCTGTGCTGAACGTGTCCTCATCCTGCCCCAACCTGTTTGAGGCTGAGCTTCGCTACATGACCCTACGTGTTGAGGACAGCTTGGCTGCGGACATCCGTGCCCGCTTCCCCGAGGCCATCCACTTCATCGGTGAGCTGCTGCCTTCCACATGCCATGGGATTACGCCCATTGGAGGCAGAGTGCCTCCTTATGGATTAAGTTTCTTAGCCTGAGGGTCACCCTTATTGGGCCCCATATTTCTACCCTGACCTATAGCATCACTGACATGCTTCAGTAAATTTTCACCTGTAAAAAACTGTACATGATTCTGAAAAAAAAGCATGTACTAAGCAGCAAAATATGTTTTGAAATCTAAATTTCCAAAGCATTTGTAGCATTGCTTGCAACGCAGACAGAAGCTTCTAGTGTTTTCAAGCATTGCTTTAACTTTTCCCCCACCCCCCCACAGACTCTGTGAAGGAGAGCGGTGGGCGTGTTCTGGTGCATTGCCAGGCAGGCATCTCGCGCTCAGCGACCATCTGCCTGGCCTACCTGATCCATTCCCGCCGTGTGTGCCTCAACGAAGCCTTCGACTTTGTAAAGAAGCGACGGCAAGTCATCTCGCCAAACCTCGCCTTCATGGGACAGCTATTGCAGTTTGAGACGGACGTTTTATGCCACTGAGCCGGGCAAGGCAGATGAACGGATGGATGGATATATGGATATATTAATGGACTGGCTTCTTAAAGACTTTAGAGCATTTAGAAGTAGGTTGGAGGTCTGTGTGCCCTTTGTTCTGTCCTGAGAATGGTGGATATATTTTTTCTTTTCATTCTTGACACCTGGCCTATGTCAGCAGTGACACTACCTTTTGCCTGAGTTAAATGACTAACAGGGTTTAACACCCTCATCTTCTATGGATTCACATCAGAACTTAAAGTGCAGGTATTGCCAGCATTCCTGGTGCTGGAGAAAGTAGAGGTGTCTGTGAACATGCAGTCACTCACTAGATGCTGCAATCTTTGATTTCTTTTTATTTTTTGCTTTAATCCATTTTTTCCAGGACAAGCAATAGTATGTGTGTGTGTGTGTGTGTGTGTGTGTGTGTGTGTGTGTGCGCGTGTGCGTGGCTGCTGGTTCACATACAGAGGGCTATTTTACCAAAATAATCGTTATAAAACCGCAGCCTTTCCATGGATTTAGGTGATAAGTTGCTTGTTAGTTTCACAGTCATTACGTTTTGCACTAGAAAACAAGGGGAAAAAGCCATATCCCTGAATATATTGGAGCATTTAAAAATATGTGTGTACATTCAACATTGATTCCATTGCACTGCACTTTATATGTGGAAATTCAAAAAGCTGATTGACTACTGTTATTTTCATACAGAATAAATGGTCACTAATTTATGGCAAAGTATCTTTTCTGCTTTTTTTCTGTTACACTCCAACACCATAGACCTGCTAATCATCATCACTTAAAATATTAGTCCTGCTTTTTTCCCCAGAGTTAGTCATATATATGAACTGATATAGGCTACAAAAACAGGGTTATTTTAGCTTTCATTATATTTTTCATAGCACCAGCCTCAAGTGTACAGAGCACTAATCGCATTTAAATGTAATGGGTTGACTTTAAGGCTTTATGACTGCCTGAATGTTTACAGTCATTCTTTGAGCTGCATTCAGCAACAGGTTCTACATATTCTTGCCCTACACGATGTCATGTTGTTTTTCTGAACTCATGTCTGTCAAAGGTTCAAACTGACAAGCATCTGGAATCTGACTAACAACACATACTTAAACAGAGGAAAGAGTATTTTTTTGTAATTTAAATCAATTTTTACCTGCAAATAGTATTTACTGACAACATGTAATACTTAATACCCCTGCTTTGTTCACCTGTGTGGAATGCAAAACATTATGGCTTATTTTGGTAAAAATTTAAACAAAAGACTAAAAGTAATAAGGAAACTTTGTGTTAAGAAACATTAGCTATTCTAAGCTTTTGATGAAAAAATAGATATAACACACTACACTCAAAATGTTTTATAAGCTATGTTATGAAGCCATTTTGGAAGCCAGTGTTCTTTGTTGGAGCCAGAATGCCAATAGCAGACATGAGCACAGGTCTGAGATGATCTAAATTACATCCCTGTGTGTACTGTTGATGATTTACACACATTCTCATACAAACTAAAGCAGTCATAGCTCTTCTTGTAGACTATACAATGATTGATGGTGTACAACATTGCATTATATATCTAGTCCATAACAAGTCCAACATATCTGGTAAAGGACACTCTTGCTCTAAAGCTCAGAAAGTTTTCACCATTTTCAAGTCCGTAAAAGGACTTTTAAGAAATCTGTACAATCCAATGCAAAAAAACGGACTTAGAAAATGATCACCTTAAGACACATCAAAAATACATCTATCAGTATACATTTATACCTCAATGATTAAGTTTCTTTGATAATGGCACCTGCTGAATAATATGTATTATTTGTGTATGTTAACCATACCTATATAACATACCTGTTACTATGATTCATAACTAATATTCTTCACTTCCAGTTAATAATAAACAGCCCACTGATGTCAATTATGTAACACACCAGTTCACTGCAGTACTGTGCACAATCGCTGTAGACTTTGTCTACTAAAAGTTTGCTCGGTGCGGCCTAGTGAAACTTGGTCATATGTCTGCTGAACTGTAAAGAGGAAACACATATTAAAGGGAAGTATATGTTCCCCATCTGACGTTTAGGTATGCCTAAAATTAATTTTTTGGGCAGTTTTGACTCTCTACTGCCACCACACACTTTGCTGCTCCCCTAGATTGGTACACCCTGGTAACATTATATGGATTTTTAACAGAGGGCACACTTTACTAGATGCCCTAAGCACATGACAAGAACTTTGTCATTATTATGTAATTTATTTCCGGAACAGCAAAGACTACTCATTAGGTAAAATCCAAAATAAAACTGATAGACGCAGCTTCATCTGTCTTTCAGAGAAGACCTGAAATTTCCAGTTTTTTCATGACATTCCAAAAAACAAAAACGTCAAGACAAATTCGGCTGCAGTGATGGAGAGAATAGAGCAGGTAAGGTGTGTCACCTCTTTGTCTTTCAGTGTTATCTCATTATTTTTTGTTAACTTCCACACAGAATAGGGTATCAATAGTATATTGACCTCTGTCAATGTAATCTTTAAAAAGTTGTCCATTAAAAGCAATTATGTAACATTGTTTCTGACATTTCTTCTTATATTTTACACGTAGTGCTACAGTACGTCCTGTAGGATCGGATATTAAAAGACTTGTGGATATACACTGTGAAAAGTAAAAATATGACAACGTGGGAGTAATGATAAATTATCAGGCAAGTTGCGCTTGGTGAGGGTCACGTGACCGTTTCTCTTCACACCGAGGTGTTATTATAAACAGGATATCTGGTCGGCCTCTATCTGATCGCGCGCTCTGCGCTCCTTATTCCATCTGGCGTCTGCACCTTGTTTCTCCGCTTGCGGTTTGCAATCTCATTGCTCTCAGCACCGTTTTCTTCTCTTTCGTCACAAAGAAACCTCACTATATGTACTCATTTTATTGCCTAGAATGGTTAAAACTGACGTTTGAGTTTAACTGTCAAAATGGAGTAGGCTTGTTTTTCTATTTGCAAATGTTTTTTAATAATGTTTATTCTAAGTAGGCATACCAAATAGTTATGTCATGTATTAAAACCAAATATTACATAATTCCTAAAACTTTTGTTTTCTTTTTATAAAAATTAAGTTTAAAATTATTAAAGTATTATTTGTTTGATTTCAGATTTTTAAAATAAGTTTAAACAGATTTGAAAATACTTTCACATGCCCATAGCTACAGTTGCTCTAATTTGAAAAAGCATTGGGACACGCACGATTAACGCTAAAAATGATCTTTGTTCTTGTGTGATATGTGTATGCTAACTGTTTATGTGCTACATGTATGTGTGCTATCTGTATTTGTTTGTGTTGTGTTACGAATGCCAGACGCTATCGTTTCTGTTATTAACCGGTCTAATTTAAATAGTAGATGTCCACAAGATGGCAGTGTCTATACGTAAATATCAGTAAACTGTTACTCTCGCAAAGGGGAGAGTACACAACTGCACAATGGCATTCGTAAGTACATAACTTAGTATTTGGAACGATTTAGCCCTTTTATTACAAATATTAACGAAAAATCACATGGTGAACGTGTTCTCAGCTGTAGACACTTTGACACAGCAGGATCTGGCTCAGACTCTCTAGCACTGACCTGAGGTTCTGTGCTTGTTGATCTAAATTGAATGCCTTCTAAGGAAGGGAACAGGTGTTTCCCTTAAAAGTACTTTCCAAATAAAAAGTCCAGGAAGGCCGACTGAGCCGGCCTTCTGGGCAGAGGATAGCAGGTGATCATTAAATGCTCTACCATTTCAGCTTTGTTTTTAAGAACAGGTAGAATGGCTCTATATAGACATGGCTGGCCTTTTGTGGAATATAACAGGTAGCTTTGTTGTTACACTATTATATATTTCCCATAAATTCACAGAAGAGGGAATCTTGATAACAGCATTATAGTGCAAAATAGATACCATAAGTTAGACAGATCAAGAGATCAAGTCAATGATAATGACTGCAGTCTGCATTGCTGTCAGGTTATTCCCCGTGAACACAAATTCTGCCAGAGAATATTTATATGATTTCAGCGCACAGATCTTCCTCATCACTACTTCAGTCAAGAGGAATGGATACTGCAGAGACTATGATAAACTACATAAACTAGGGTTTGACTTATTTATAAAGCAAATCTGCTTTCAAATAAATGACATTCGTGATAAATGCTAAATAAAGAAAGCACAGAATGATAAGGGCACTTTTTGTGATTGTGTGGCAGCTTATAAGGGCTACAAGCTGTAAGAAAAACAGTGCAATGAAATGTGGTGGAAATAGCATTTAGATAGCCCAAACACAATGAGCCAAGAACAGGATGTTATGGGGTGATGAAACCAAAGCGCATTACCTGCACTCACCCAGAGGGGGACCCAGGTGGGAAGAACCCAGGCCTAATTTCTACTTCTACGTTAAAGATGCTTGAACTTCACGAGGATGCCTGTCTTAAGTTGGATGTTGCAGCTGCTGTCCTTGAATAAGGTTACTGCCTGAAATCATTAACAGGGCCCCATTTACATTTATCACATTAAGCCACTTCACGGCAGACAAAGATAAATGAAGGAGAGTTGATTTATGTCTCTTTCTTTCAGACAGCCTTTAAGTTTGCTTACTTTGTGCCCTGAATGGGAATTATTATCATCTTCCCAATGTGTCATTTGATAGTATTAAAAAACTTTAACATCTTTGTAATGTCTTCACTCTATTGCAAAGATAACTAAAGGGCACATTTAATCTGTCAGTGTTTCACCAATCCATCCATGAAGCTACAGGGTTCAATTGAACCTGCATGCTCACACTTCTCCCATTTTTGGCCACCCTAGAAGAACTGTTGGTCTGCATTGGGAATAAATTGAAACATTAGCTCGGGCCTCCAGGAAAGGCGGCTTCAGGTGAGTCTCCTCTCTCTGCATGTGGAGTTTGGATGTTCCTGCTGTGTTTCATAGTGCCAGTATCCATCAGGCGCTCGCAAGCTCTTCCCAAGAGACGTGCAGTACAGATGGAATTGCTCTGTTTTGTCATTACTTGTTTCTGCAATACGTTCGAATGACCAAATAAGTGGCGCTTTCTTTGGCGATGTCTAATTTTCTTACGCAGGGGACAGAATGCAATTACACTTACAGTTCAAATTCAATTATAGTCTTACAATTCAGTCTACTTAGAGTTTGATACTCAGCTACTCTGTCCACCCGATCCTAGCCAAGAGTTAAGAAAAAAAGAAAAATATAAGAGCGCCATCACTATTCATGTCCATTTTGAAAGAGAAAAATTGCCCAGGTTACACAAAAAACTGTTTTGAATGTTCATACTTTTGGAGCTGTACCCTTTTAGCACTATGTTGTTAGCAGAGCATTAACATTCCAAGTGATTTTAAAACACATCGCACAGAATAAAATGACTTTGATAATTTAAGCCCTGTTTTTTTTTGTGCTGTCTCTTTCCGAGATGGAGGTCATGTAAAATGGTAACCCGTAGGGTCAATAACCAAGCCCTTTTAGCAGGGGCATTATGCTTTTGCATCCATTTTCCAGCTACTCAGAATATCGCACTTAAGTGAAGGATTCACATTTCATGCTGAAATCAGGCAGTATACAACGAGTATGACTCAGAATGCATTTCCGTCTTTCCTTTGTGTTTTACACTTTGGTGATGCATTGTGCTGTTACTGTATGATGGAGAAATACAGAGGCTGTGATTGGCTTTGATTACGAAAGTTTAACGCCTGCACACTGCAGTACGTGTCTACAATTTGAGCACTGTCTAGTAGATGTGTGGTTGACATTATAGTTTGCGTTAACTCCTGATTTCAAAGCCATTACGCAGGTTAAATGAGCAACTACTGAGTCAAGGCAGTACTTAGGCAGTATGAGTGCATAAAACTCAATTGGATGGGTGACCTTAGAGCTGGGTGGCATGGTGTCACAGTGGCTAGCACTGTTGCCTTACAGCTCTGGGAGCAGTGTTTGAGTCTCTGCCACGATTCCATGGGTGAGAAGTTTGCATGTTTTCCCTGTGTTGTTGTGGTGTTTCTTCTGGTTCCCCCCCAGTCCAAAAACATGCTAAGTAACCAAATAGCCCATATGTATGAATGGTGTGTGTACCCTGCGATGGGTTGACCAAGATAGGCTCCAGAACCCTGTAACCCTGAGTAGGACAAGTGCTTACGGAAAATGGATTGATTTTAAAGCCAGTATACGTCACTAAAGCAGCTGCATTCAGATTAATGTTGCTGGTGCAATTAACTAAATCTATGTCAACACTAATAATATTGTAGTAAGCACCTCAAGAAACTAAAGTACATATTAGTAAAAATATTTATAATAATGATTACGAGTTTTACGGTGGGACAGTGAGTAGCCCTATGGCCTCACCCATCCAGGGTTGTGTGTTTGACTCTCACCCCTGGCTTTATGTTTGTGGATCTACTTCCCATGTTTGTATGGGTTCCGTTGGGGGACTCCAGTTTCCTCCAGCAGCACAGAAACACATATGATGGACTGGCATTCTGTCCAGAGAGTCCCTTCCCTTCCGCATCTTGGAATTGGAGCTGGTTATGGATGTTGAGCTGATAATAATACTCGATATGGATCAACACCATGGCGGATTCTCACTGGACATTTTGATCAAAATGCAGTTTTTAACATAAACATGGTATTCAAAATGTAGCCTAACTAGTTTTTTTCCTTTATCAAAACATTTTGCCACAGTCACATAAAAGTCTTGCCATCAACACATTTGTCTGTGTATGGACAGGTTGACTATCCTTGGGTATGATTATTGAGTTGGTATTGATACTTACGAATGCCATTGTGCAGTTGTGTACAAATAATGTGGCAAGTGCATAATTCATTGTAGGTTACTGGTGATAGTCTATAAATTCTGATAACACTCTACTTGAGGAGGCACAAATAATGCAGTAGTACAGTCTTACTTAATGTAACCACAATTAGCCAGAAACTACGCGTTAGTTTCATGCTGATATCATGTTCGTTCATCGTTAATCAGTCATAACGATTCATGTTTTTCATGCAGTTACTGTATTTGTTCATGATTTGTATTTGAGTAGTAACTGAGATGCCTCAAATAAAGTGTTACCGAAATTCTCTTCACTGCGTTTTTTAACCATCAAGAACCTAGTAGTTAAAAAAAATACTCTGAGCAGATGGAGACAGAGAGGCGTTCGTTAACACTTACACCACCCTACAAAGCGGCTCTGCCCCTCTGTCACCGAAATTAGAGCATCTGCTTTGGTTGCAGTATTTTGCTCTTTCAGCCTTTCCGGCGCATTTGGTGGTGGGAGGAGAGGCTCTTTCGCCTTGTTACGCCAGCACTGACATCACTCGGGCCATTAAAGAACGAGGATGCAAGACGCGCCTCTTTTAAAGCCGGGCGGAGTCCTGCGGTGAGGGGTGCAACTGGCAGCTGGAGTGGTGCGCGCAGCTAAGTGCGGCGCGCGCTGAGCGGCACGCAGAGCACAGTGCAAGGATAAAAACGTCTGGATGTGGCAGGGGGAGTAAAAGCGCGAAAAATACTGGCCTGAACTCCGCCTGGGTGTGCCCTGACTTTTACCCAATGCTTATCATGCCCGGGGGAGTCAGTCCGGTTGTTTCCCAGAAATAAGACAACAGGTGAATATTGTCGATACGTGGCGAGGACGGAGCATCTGAACTGAAGGAAAAAAATGAGCCGTTTCCAACTTTGCCGCTGGATTAGCAACACACACCTGTCTGCAGAAGAATATTTTGAAGAGATGTTTTTTGGGTTTAAGTATTTTATCCTGTCTAATAAGCTGACACAAGATACATTTTTGAACTGGTATTAATATTTTCGCTGTGCAAATTATTTTAGGGAAACTTCAGTTTACGTATATATTTTTTTTCCCATCGACCCAAAACAAGAATTAATGGACTCGCTGACCGTCTCCGTTCCTGTTTTTCCAAAACTGCGGTGAGTCCTTTGATCTGGATAACAGAGAGCATAATTTTCCCGGTTTGAAAATGGCTTTGGCAGCAAGGTAATGTCAACTTGTACGGATTATGGGCAATGGCAAATACGGGTGACAATAAATAAATAATAGTGAACTTGTTGAAGCTGCATTAGTTAAGCTTAGAAAAAAATACAATAAAAATATTGTATATTTGGAACTTCGTGCCGAGCAGCAATTGTACTCACAGGACGCAAGAAATCATTACTCCCGTTCACTGTGCGCCCCCCCCCCCCTTCAGTGACCACATTCTATCGATTGGATTCTTAGAAACGAGGTGAACAAAAACGGAAGAAAGAATCGATCATGGTAGTGGGAGCGCATAATACTCGAACAAAACTCGGTCTGATAGGAAAGTTTAATTATTGTATTTAACTAATGTCCAGTGCTGCTTTTATCTGTGGCAGACTGTCTGAGTGAGGTAAGATTATCAACCACGTAAAAGGGGGAAAATAATATTAACCTTTTGTAACCTTTTTGTTTGTCAATTCCTGTACACTTGTCAGAAGGTAGCTCCTGTTTGTCATACGGCCCCCTCATGACTGTATCGGGTGGAGGTAGCCCCTTGGGCTCAGAGCAGGGCGGCAGAAACAGCAGTGCAGCAGAGGCCTCTTGCTCTGGCAACCAGTCCCTGTACGCCCCTGAGGCCACGGCCGCCTTCGCCACTGCCATCACGCTTATGGTGGTCTTCACTATCGTGGGCAACATCCTGGTCATCATCGCAGTTCTGACTAGCCGCTCTCTCCGGGGGCCCCAGAACCTATTCCTGGTGTCCCTGGCCGGGGCGGACATATTGGTGGGCACCCTCATCGTTCCCTTCTCTCTGGCCAAAGAGCTAATGGGCTGCTGGTACTTCGGTTCCACGTGGTGTAAAATCTACCTGGCACTGGACGTGCTTTTCTGCACCTCTTCTATATTCCACCTGTGTGCCATCAGCCTGGACCGCTACCTGTCCATATCTCGAGCCGTCACCTACGGTGCCCAGCGCACGCCCCGGTGCATCAAGGGGGCAATCCTGGTGGTGTGGCTCATCTCAGCAGTCATCTCTTTCCCGTCACTGCTGTTTGTGAAAAAAATAGACAGGGAGTGTGAGCTTATCGAAGAGGAGTGGTACATCCTGTACTCCACCATTGGCTCCTTTTTCGCTCCCTGTCTCATCATGATCCTGGTGTACTTGCGCATCTACCAGATAGCCAAGCAGCGCACACGCTGTCCCCTGGGGGAGCAGAGGAAGGAGGGGATGCCTGCAAGTACTACAACACCCCAAAGGGCTTTGGCTCAGGCCCAGCAAAATGGAACCAATGAAGACAGCCCTGCCATGATTCACAAAAGTCACACCCACAGGCCGCCTAGTCTTACCATTACCCCCTCTCAGTCTCTGATTCAAGCCAAGAAGTCTACCAATGCCCACAACATGCTGCAGCCCCCCCCGCCCCCCCCCCCCTGCCCCCCCCCCCCCAGCCCGGCGGGCACCCCCCCCCCCGCCTTTCCCCCCCCCCCCCCCCCCCCCCCCCCGTCCACTCTAGGTCTGGTGGAGGAGATCTACAAGGCGCAGAGGGAGCGAGACCAAGCCTTGATGGCCAGGCTGCGGCTGGCCAACGAGGAGAGGGACGAGGCTCTGCTCCGAGCCAAGAGGCTGCAGCAGGCGGCTGTGGGGTACGTCCTTCATTGTGCTGGCCCATTGATGCCCCCCCACCCCCCTACTCCCATGGCTCCCTGTTTGTTTAACACAAGAAGGAGAAGTTTGAGAAAAGGAGGCGGGTGGGTGGGGGGGGGGGGTGCTGGGTGGCACCACCAAAGGATTCCTTTAGGTCTCCCTTTTGCGGGATCTTCCCTAAACTCTATGTTAATTTCCAAAGTTCTTTTTTGACCCCCCCCCCCCACATTGGCTGCAGCCGCAACGATTTGCCAAAGCTTGTTTGCCTCCCATCGCTTAGGAAACTGCATTGTTCTTCAGCTTGGCGGACAAGGTGAATGAATGGAGTTTGGGCAGGAACGCGGGGTTGTGGGGGGGCGGCTAGGGTGTGGAGGCTCCAATATCGACTGGTTCGGGAATAAATCAGAAGTGCGTGACATTTCATAAAAGAATCCCCTCACCCTTAGCGCCACCTTGTCAGTCAGGAGTTGCACTGTATAGGAAATCAATCAAGTCCTTTAGTCCACCAGTTATTTACCACCCTGTCTGAACTGCCCTAATTAATGTGATTCCTCCCATCCCCTTTTAGGGGTTGGGTGAGTGTGTTGGGAAGTGTTTTTAAGTACTAGGACCTTTTAAAATGAAGGCTGGGTTGTCCGCACTGAAAGAGTAGGACGCAATATTTACCTCGCAGTTTAGAAGTAATTACATTTTTACTTAAGGGAGTATGACTTTCTGTCGGAAGCCAATCTATATTTCAATAAGCCTCTGTTTGCTGAAAGTAACACCATTCGATTAAAACTTGAATTCCTGGGAAAGTCCGATGTTTTCCACCTTTATTTCCTTAAATTATAATTAAAAAATTTGTTTTCACACTTTAAATAATGATTTGTCAGTAATCCACATAAATAAGGTTATGGTCCATCCTGCAATAAAATGGTCATTTTAGCCGCCATTGTGGACAGGCCAGACGCCTCCCAGTCTGCTCACATAGCCGCTGAAATCTAATTTGAGAAAAAAAAGTCTCCCTCATTTTCCTACTCTGCCTACTGCCTGCTTTGGGCCTAAAACGGTAATTGATAGCCATGCAAAAGCATGATCTCCCGTGGAATATGGAAATGCATGTTCTGAACCTCTTATTTTCCGAGGTCACTCCCTCAGCCCTCTATGATTGAGTATGTGCGTCTGTAATGGGGGGTGATCCTTGTAAATGCCTCTGTAAATGTGGCCGCAGTTGTTTTTTTCTTTTTTTCATCCTTCTGCGGAATGAATGATAGAGCCGGACGTGCAGACGCACTTAAAGGAGTGTGACACGGGCTGACTTTCTGAGGGGACAGTGGACGGAGGGAATTCACTAGCAGGAAATGAAGGGAATGCATGGAGTCAGATGGGCGGCTCTCATGGTTTTGTAAGGAAGAGCGATGCTCTGCTCCTCCAGTTTGACGGCTTCAGCACCCCGCAGGCAGCCAGCGAATTCCTCTTAAGTCAGGTGTTGTTTTGTGAGGCGAGGGGAGAGGCACACGGCAGGCTTTGTTAAAAGCCGCGCTGTTGCCCGCCATCGAGCTAGAGCCTTATAACACAGGTGCTCCTGCTGCCCACCAAGGGCTGAGGAGCCTGGAAGAGATCGACGGGGCTAAGGGGCAGGCAAAGTGCTGCTGTTTTTATTAATCTCTCTGGGAGCAAGTCAATAAAAAAACCGCAATCAGAAAATAAACCCATATGAACATTCCGCAGACAGGAAGGTGACGTTTGTGCTCACTTATTATGTAGCAGCTCCCTCATTCTGAGGCATGACAGATGCTGTAAGCGCCGTCTTACCAGGCAAAGCTGCGCCGTATTGTTCCTCTCTGAGTTTAAAAAAGGAACAAAGATAAACTGGATAAAAAATATACATGCCAGCATGTGCAGTTTGGGCAGCTCTCTGCGAGCGCTTTTCATTTTGGGTTCACTTACCACCCATAACCTACTTTATTTTTCTTGCATTTTATTTCTTGTTTGTTTACTGTTTTACATATTTTATTAACTTATTTTACACCATAAGCTAGCTTTTGTTTCTTACTGCTGTTGCGTGCTGGGACCCTGCCCTCCTGATATTCATTAAACAAATGAGCACTCAGCCTGGACTTCCCTTCCCTCGTTGACACTGGAATCGATGACCATTCCAGTGTATTAATTCGACATGTAATATACAAGTGATGCAGCATATGTGTCTCTTGTGCGATGTCTGCCGCCAGCGTCCTGGTTAGTTCCTTGTTGCCGACATGAGAAATATTTAGCCTGCTCTCCGGCACGCCTTTGTTGTGGTAATTGTGGCGCTGGATCCCTCCTTTTTTCTGTGGAGGCACCTATTGCTGGAAGCGAGCAGATCGCTCAGCCAGGGACCATTCTCTTTCATCCCTGCACATATGAACAATTGATCCCTGTAGTCACTTATAGCAGTAAACATTAATAACTTAACAGTCCACCCTCGGTGCCGAATATACAGAGCATTATTGAGGAATAATGGTTTGGTCTGGTGGCACTTTTAATATGTCAGGATGTCACGATCGACTTTAGGGAGGGGCTGGATAGCAATTACTCGAGGTGGGGAAGATTTGGGGAGCGACCTCATTTTGCCACACAGAGGAAGCAGAATGAAGGAGGCTGTTTCTTTCCTGTCTTTCCCCAGCCTGGAGAACGTCAACCCTGAGGAAAGCGACATGGTGAGCCTTTTACCTTTCGAGATGCCTGGCCCATCTCCACCACCTGCTTTGCCCAGCTGTCTAAGCCTGGCGTAGTTTGTGAAAAACACCATGTGAAGTCAGCACTCTACTCGATCCGATTTTTTTTTTCTGAAATTAAAAGATCATTGGGATTTAAAAAAATATTTCAGATTTATTGATGTAGGTATGCCACGCATGGAATATTCTGGTTATACTATTATTTTAGGTACTATGAAATCTTTATTTATGTATGTTTCATTGATACAATCGATTGCTACAATCGCTACATCTTATACAGTTTGTACTGTAACAAGCCAATTTATTTAGCGCTCAAACTCATTCAGAATTTGAATATATATCTATCACTGCCATTGCACCTACATTGACATATTTATAGAGATGCATGCTGTCAGATACACCTTTGTAAATAATCATCAAATCAAATATGCATATATCGGATCTTGATTTTCATTAAACTGTTAAATACATTGCAGAAATGGCATTATGTTAATGAGGCGCATAGAGCCTGGCTGACATGTTCATTTGTTTGGTGTTTGTGTGGCCCAGGATTTGGAAGAACTGCTCAATCGGATCAATAGTGCTGATTCTGCCCAGGGCATCGAGCGTACCGGGGCGGTCATAGTGGACAGGCTGCAGAAGATGCGGGACCGCAAGAGGA
Source organism: Mormyrus iriodes (assembly GCA_011763525.2). Lineage (NCBI taxonomy): Eukaryota > Metazoa > Chordata > Actinopteri > Osteoglossiformes > Mormyridae > Mormyrus > Mormyrus iriodes. The sequence continues at coordinate 15,511,596 of JAAGVU020000040.1, read as the reverse complement.
GGATCACGGCCGAGGAGATGAACGCAATCATCGAAGAGCGGGACGCTGCCCTGGCCAGGGTGGGTGTCAGGGGCACGGCGAGCCGCTAGCGCAGAGCGGGGTGGCTGCACTGTGTCACCCGCTTTACACTGCTGTTTTTAGGGTGGGTGTGAGGGACACGGCGGGCCGCTAGCGCAGAGCGGGGTGGCTGCACTGTGTCACCCGCTTTACACTGCTGTTTTTAGGGTGGGTGTGAGGGACACGGCGGGCTGCTAGCGCAGAGCGGGGTGGCTGCACT
>JAAGVU020000040.1:15496399-15508383 GCA_011763525.2 Mormyrus iriodes | reverse complement strand
GGTTGGCGCCCCATCCTGGGTTGTTCCCTGCCTTGCGCCCGCAGCCTCCGGCATAGGCTCCGGACCCCCCGTGACCCATATGGAATAAGCGGTTATAGAAAATGGATGGATGGATGGATGGAAGATTATATCAGATATATCTTGTGGTTGCTGATACATCTGAAATTAGGGGCGTGTGTAATTTTCCACTTCACAAGCAACCCAGTGTGAATCAAATGCTGCAATCGAAAAGATGCATACAGCCTGTTAAGTAGTATTATTTGTGCAACAGAGGGCAGGATCTGTGACTCTCTGTGTGAATGGTGTTTCTCTGTTGGTTTGTTAGCCAAAATTTTAATGCAGCACTGTGTCATTATGCAGTGGTGGAAAGTTCAGGTCCAAAAGGTAAAAATCCAGACCAAGATTATGTTTCAACCAATCAGTTGAACATAAAGAGTTACAGAGTACGCAACTGGTTGGTTGAAACAAAATCTTGGTCTATATGTGTACTTTCTGGACTTGAATTTTCTACCTCTGTCATTATGCTTCTGACAAAGGTGGGAGCCCTATGTTTATTTGAGTACTGATTTACATTGGATATCTTACCATAATTTTGAATTATATTGAAATGTATTTGCCATTTATAACTTGCAATAATAGCTTTTTTATTTGGGGTTCATTGTAAAAAAGAAGTTTCACTAATAGTTTGATATGCATTTTCTATCTGATGTAGCAGAAGACTTGATGTGGTAATGTAACAGACATGTGAATGGTTGATACTTAGTGTGGCATTGGGGCTAACTGGCTAACACTGTTGCCTACACTTCCAGGGGTGGGGGTCCAAATCCTGTCTGTGCTGGGCATGTTTGTTGAGTTTGTATCTTCTGTTGGAGATACCCCCTGTTGTGGTGTTTTCTCCTGTGGTCCAAAGACATGCTGTTAGGCTAACGAGTGTTTTTGAATTGCTCATTATGTGTGTATCCTGCCATGGACTGGCATCCTGTCTGGAGTGTCCCCCAGCCTTCTGTCCGGTGCCTGGGATAGGCTCCAGCCTACATGGTCCTCACCATGATAAGTGGGTGAAAAATGGACAGTTTATACTAATTAAAATCTAGAAATTGGATCATAGATATGGTTAATGATGAAATGTCCTTTTGTGTTTAATTCAGGTATTTTCATTATTTCTAGCAATAGGGCTTCAAGCCAGACAAAAAATGGTGTTTTTAAAAGCATTAGCAGTTTTTAAATTTTATTTAGGGTTTCTACCATCGTTTGTGCTTCCTCCCTATGTTCTTCCAACAGTGAACTTCTGCAATCTGATCCTTGACAGCTCGCTAACCATAATATAGGTATCTTATGCTTTAATTTCTGACCAGTGTATTCCATATCTTGGTAGTATTAGAACTGGGACAACTTTGCCCAAACTGCCATAAATACTCATGGCAGCAAGCCCCCTGTCTGGCTGATGAGCCGTGACGTCAGGAAAAGCTGTAATACAACACATGCATTTCCAAATATGCAGAGGAGTGGAGGCTATTTTTGTCTGTACTAGGGTTAGCCACTAAGAAGAGACTACAAGAGGGCTTTCTGCTTCTTGTCTCTGTGTACTTACTTTTTAATGGGCACTGATAATTGGCTATTTGTTTGAGTTTGACAAAAGTCTCTGGGAAACACATAAACCAGCTCTTCCTAATTTTGTGTTTTCCAGTCTTAAACGTGATTCATTTTTATGCACTTAGTGTACACAGAGCTCAGTAATGAGCCTGGATGCCTTGTTGTCACTTTAAATTACTCTTGATTGCTTATACATCATTTATAGAGTTTGGGGCCATTTAGTCTGATGTTTTTTAGTGTAATTATAACATATTAAGATTTTCCATGCATAATCACAGTAGTAATGGGACTTCAAAACTGTTTTTCAGGTCTAAAAGTTTATTTCAAGCTTTTGAGGTAGATGTTTGTGAGTTATCTAAGAATTCTGCTGCTCTTTAATTAGCTAGAAAATGTTGCAGTTCCCTTAAGCGTACAGCAAGGTCAAAGGTCATATGTGACTAGTTTATGAATTTGTGAGGGGGATGTTCGAGCATGTTTTGGCAGATATATTGGAACAGGATGTTCAAACTGTGTTTAGATATAACACCAGCACATGCTTCCCATGTAGTTTAGCTATAGATTCAGAGTCATCTTGTTGCGAGTCTCTGCTCCCACAAAATGCCAGAGGGGACATACTGTATCTGTTTTTCCGGGGTTTTAACAAACTTACCTTCATTCTTAAAACAATTTCTTGTGCATGAGAGATCCCAGCTGTAAATTTTGTTTGATACCTCCTTAGGCAAACTGTTTGAATGAAATCACAATATATACAATATATATATATATATATTATATGGTAGTAAATTCTTATAAATTCTTAGTGTGGAATAGCATGCCCATTGGGTAGCACTGCCGTGTCATACCTTCAAAGTTGTAAGTTAAAATCCCACTACTGCTTTCTGTTTATGGAGCTTGCACCATTGCACCCTGTGTCATGTAGGTTGCCTCCTTCACTCCAAACATGTTGTTAATTGGCATCTCAAAATTGCCAATAGTGTATGTACCTTGCAATGGACTGATATCCCATCCAGGGGGTACCCCAGCCTTGTGTTGTGGGCTGCCTAGGATAGGCTATATAAATTTTAACTGAATACATTAAGGGTAAAAAATACAAAGTGAGAATAAAGACATGCCTACCAGAAAATACAGAATATATAATGGCATAAATCTACTACTCCCTATGCTCTCTGCTTTATATAGCATAAGAGGGTGAGATTCTAGAGATCTAGTCCATTCAAAATCCACATATTTCTGAGCTTAACTAGATATTTTGAACCTTTGTGTTTGGTTCACAGTATTGGAAGGTGACCCATGTATATATATAATAGTGTGATTATTTTCTGGGACATGAAAAGGTTTATCATTTAGGCATAGGAGATGGCTTTTCTGAAGTGAGGTGATAAGGCTTGCACCATGTGTGTTCATGGTTTGGCAGACACAACAGCTTTTTAACCCGGAATTAATACAAGGTGAGAGACCAAGGATTCACAGGAAAAAGCAGTGACATGTAGCTGCAGGTTAGTGCTAGAAAGGGACAGGTGTGGTGACCGTACTGTGCATTCATTTCAGCCACATAGAGGAGAGAGACTACAAGCAGAGTGATGTCATCTCTGACTTCAGCTTCCCTATTCTGCACCTCTTCAGACTTCACCGGTTTTGTTTGTTGGCAACACCTGGACTCGACACACCTGCAGTGATGCCGTGAGAGATGGCAGGGTCAACCGATGCCTTGTGCCATGGGGAGCAAATACACAGATCAACAGAATGATAACAGGCAATCTGAAAACAAACAAAGTCATTCCATTTTCATTTTTGATGATTCAACTAAAGTGGCAGAAGAAATTATCACATTTTGCACCATGGACATTTTAACTGATGGTCAACTGCTGCACCCATTAATGAAGCAAACAGAAATAATGGTATGTGTAGAAGGCCGATATCTAATTGGCTCATTAGCAAGTAGCAAAATCTAGAAAATTGTCATCTTGTGCATAGATAAGCTTATAATCCTAAAAAGAAACCATCTTCAGTTTCAGTATTTGAGAAACTCCATGATTTCGGAAACGCCATAATTAATTTATAACGGCACACCATTATATTGAAGAGCTTCTTCTGGTACATCCAATACTAAAACGGTGATAGATAAAATTTTAAACAATATTTTGCCAGTGATAGACAGGAAACAGTTTATTTTGTGTGTGTGTATATATCACACAAAAATATGTCTATTAGTATATAGTATGTAAAACAAAACAAGCAAACATATACTTTCAAGATTACAGTTAAGTGGATGAAAAACAATATTTGTCAACATAACAGACTTATCATCAATATCATATTGTGGATAAAGTAATGCTGCAATTCCGGATTATGAAACACTCATCAATAAACATCCTTCCTAACCGGAATAGTATACAACAACAAATATAGTTACAGATTTCATACATTGATGCACTGAGATGCATTGATATCTCATGCTGGGTTATTGTCTGCCTGGTATCCATTACTTCCAGGAACCCCTGCTACCCAGCATAACAAGGGCTATGGAAAATGATGGACGGATGGATGGTTGGATATATCTAAGCTTATATTTTCAAATTTAACAAACGTTAATGTTCATTATGACTAAATGATTATGATGATGAAAATTAAAAGCCTTAGATATATAATAAAACTAATTAAGCAATTTTGTTGCAAATGTTTATTTCATTACGTAGTCAGTGCTTTTATCCATAGCAGCTTACAGTGCTAGGCAGTTATGCAGCTAGTCAGTTGACCAAATTAAGTGCTTTTGCAAAAGGTAACACAGACCGTGCAGCCTTTCAGCTGCACCAATGTATAATCCACAGTAAGTTACCCAAATAGGCAACTTCAAGTTCAGCTTTCAACTTTATTGTTCCCAGAGGACAATTAGTTTTGCAGCAAAGCAACAGAAACAGACATAAAAGAACATAATAAAAACAGTGACATAGACACCAGACCAACAAAAGGCACTGAATACAATGGCCTGAGAAGCAACAGTGTTCTCCTACAGTCACCTCATGACAGTTTTCATTAAAAGCAAAAAAATGCAATGATTATTAAAAGAAAAACACAAATATGCAACATACCAATCATACTATTATATCATTGTATTAGATACATGACTGAAGGAAATTCAATTCAATTCAATTTATTTTTAAATAGCGCATTTCACAACAGAGTTGCCCCAAAGTGCTTTACATGATATTAGGAAGGACAGATTTATGTATGTGTGTGTGTATATATATATATATTAAGTAGTATTCAGGTAAGTCTACACCAGAGTTTTCTGCAACAGATGACAAGCATAATTTTCTGGTTCTGATTCTGATTCTGTAGCTTGTGTACCACCTGGAAAACCATCAACTACTAGAACTACTATTAATGGATTCTACAATAGTTTGCTCCTTATTACTGACCCCTGACAAGAACAAGACAAACATTTCTCAAGCTCCCTGTGCACCATATCCAGCCTAGCTGTGATTTTTCAACCAATCACTGCTTATCATCGCTGTGTTAGCCTATTAAATAGTTCCATTATTTTCAGCTGTTGTATGAAGGTTAAGATAAGGTCAAGGGCAAGGATGTAGATTTGGTATGCATGATAGGGATGTGATCCTACCAATATTATGGGAGTACTGTGCATGTTTAAGGGAAGTGAGGGTTTGGGACTGATTTGGCGTTTCTATTGAAATGAAACCTACATCCTTTGCCATGTATTCACATATCCTAGTGAAAAGATTGATTTTCACTAATCATATAATATGTGCCATTTTAACAGCCTGGGAAATAAACTGTATTAGCAGTATATATGCAACCCATATATAGAAATGTTAATGGCTGCCAATTTATCTAACTATCCCCGCATTTAGACTTGTAAGACTGCCTCACTCACTGGAGCATAATTCTAAATACTACAGTAAGTAATACTGGAAGACTGACAATAACAGGTCCGGCTTCATTCATCCTTCCTTCCCACATGGGATCAGAGTGAGTGAGTGAGTATATAATTTAACTGTGAGCGTCTGGCTATGCACACAGGTATTTCAGTTTCTGTTATTTTAACATATACATATAATCTGCTTAAAATGAAACTTTAAATAATTGTTATGATCACTAATTAGAAATGTATAATATATAGTTCCGAGTAGTATACTGTAGGTTAAATGGCGACATTATGAGGTTAATACGGCATCGTCATATTCATTGTTTGATAATCACATCTCTAGAATAAAGAAAGTTCCCAGAATAATTTAGATCTGTTTAAAAAACTATAAAGCATATCTGAACATTGCAGGTTTAATTAAGCCTCTATGACATGTCTACTTCAGTTGTGTGATGCATCTCGCGGAGTAAAACGGCATTTGACGACGTGGGATGCGGAGGTAACGGCGGGACGCGAAACCACGGTCGGTCACGGTGAGTTTGTCTTCATCGTTTCCCATAAGATAAATCCTTAAAATGATTCAAAATAAGAGCAGCGTCCCGTCTTTACGGTCTGTTATACACAGTGTACCTTGCAGTATTACTGTCCCGGTAATGCTCGGCGTAGGCCGGATATAAAGGCGACTGGGACGGGTACGCCGTTTGGGTGGCCGCTCCCATATAAAGGTGATTCGTGAAAGCCTTAAATAAGTTAAGGATTACAGAGTGTATATTACTGCAGTTGGATTACAGAGCCCTACACACTTCAACAAGGTAAATCTGAGGAAAAAAATAAGAATTGCTTGGCTAGTCTCTCAGAGGCCGCCACTTGAATACAGTGAAAAGTTAACGTTAGCAATTGGTTATTTTTACATTTCCTGACGCTGTGTCATGGACCTGTACTGGAACCTTTGTGGAATGGTAGAAAGACTTAGTAATTCGTGATAACTGGTTTATTTGATTAAATGCATGTGGTGGATAAGCAGACGCCTTGTAAGAGGGGCCCGGACTGGGAAAATCATCGCTGCCCCTAAAGCTGTTTACTTTAAAAACATTAATGAACACAGCATTGGGAAATTATTTCCTTAACTGTTACATTAACTAGCACCCTCGCTTCATGTCACGATATGTCCTATGAAGGCCTTAGGGATGCACCGATACCGGTATCGGGTAACGGGCCAATACCAAGCTCGCGTGCTGGTACTTGTACTCGCCAAAATTTCCCGATACCTACAACCGATACCACGTGGTTGTCGGTTGCACCACTGCTCGGTTACATCGTATTTAGTAGCTACTAAATAAAAATATTGTCGCACAGAATAACGTTTTCACTGTTGACAACATAGCTACCATTTTTTTTATTTGTATTTGTGAGAACTGTTTAAAGCCCAGTTGTAATGAAAGCCGTGATGCGCCTTGTCAGGTGCGACGTAAGAAGTATTTTCGCTAGGTGGCTTGTATGGTTTGGTTTAGGGGTGCAACGGATCACAAAACTCACGGCTAGGCTCATATCATGGTACTTGAATCATGGATTGGATCATTTTTCGGATCAGCAAAAAAGAAAAACGACAAATATAACATTGCTTTCCATTTATTACTTAAAGAACTGAAAGGAAACTCAAAGCGAGAATCTTTTAACATGTCCGTTTACATGAACACAAACTGATTTGTCCGTCTTTTCACTGTAACACTGCATCGGACAGAAGTCCACAGAGGACATACATCATTGTCTTTTCTCTGTCTTATGTCGAGTTATTTCAAGATAGCCAAAGTTGTTTTCTAAAGATCTCAAAATAAGTTACCTTGGAAATACAAAAATGTTAATTCGACACGCGAAGAGCGTGTGTCGTGAGATGGAGGGAAGCGAATTCTACTAAAAATGCCATGGCTGTCATGCTATTGCGTTCGTGCAGTTTTTTGTTATTGCATTCTTACAGAAAATCTAAAATTCCCCGTGACCTACACATAAGTGCGGGATTCTCGCGTTGTGAGAAGTAGTTTTAAGTTTAAAAAGTGACAGGAGCAATAGAACTTTCACGCTATGACTATGTAAACTTTTTAGTTAATCCGCGGTTCACGTACGGGCCAGTTTACGTCTATCGTTTGCTAAGATCGAGCTTACGCTTAGCTGGTGCAACCCACTGCTGGTTATTGGAGCTTAAAGTTTTTGATATTGGCAAAACAAAGGAACGAATTTAATAATCAGTGAAAATAAACACTTCAAAAAGACCCATTTCACTATTATTGTGACTGCTATTAAAATACATCTAAACAGGTATCAGGACTCAGTATTGGTAAGTACTGAAAAATAAGTACTCAGTACTTATACTCAGTCTAAAAAAACTGGTATTGGTGCGTCCCTAGTAGTACTACTATGCAATAACTTTAACGATAATACCATAGCACTTTTTTATACTCTATATAGCTTATCTTTTGTACTCTCTTGTGCTCTGTAGTTTATCTGTATGAAAAGAAACTGTGATGACTTTAGAATCCAGCCTCTATTAATATGTGAATGGACCTAAAAACAATGAATGCTTAATTGGGCATAATATGTGAATTTTGAGGCTTTTGGTCTATGAAGAGAATTGTAGAAGATGGTAATAGTATGTATGATTCACCCACCCATTCTCTCCATGGTGTCAAGAAGCCCATAGTGATAAAAGGATGGATTTCTTCAAGAAAGTTCATAAGATTGAAGTGGCCTGCTTGGATCCACTCCATTGCACAATAGTAAATGGTTGTCGCTGTAGACTCACTCTCTCCATACAAATGACTGGATGCTGACTATGAGGGGATGCATGACTGACTGATTCCTGATAAGATAAGGACCGTTGGCTGGGTGTGCTGTGGAAAAACAAGTGTGTAAAAAAGGAATATTTGCTCCTTGTGGTTGTACACTTCCTGCGTAGACAGGACTTACCCAGGGAGAATTTTCAGTCTATCTACACAATTATATTGACTTGAATATGCATGGAGTACTTTTCATCATTTCACAGTTGAACGGTGCTGTATGTCAGTGTTTAATAGTTACATTCCAAGTATAAAGGCTTCGTCTTTACTGTTGTCGTTTTTTACAGCTGCCCTTCAAAGCTGCATGACAATTATGAGGGCTTGGTTCGGTTCAGAAGTTAAATTTATGCAAATAACTGGAAGACTAATATATCTTGAAATTATTGAGATCATCAAAAATGTCACATTGTTATATCAAGACAATAACCGGTATCTGATCTGTAAAATGTAATGGCTCCCTTGATAAGAAATACATTGTTGTATGCGGTTGTATGAGATGAGCAGTCAGTGACCCATGCAGACAAGGCCTTATGGAAAGCAAGTTTTGAGCAGTACTATGGTTAAACAGAATGAGCTCTTATCATTATCTGAAGCATTGTGGCATTCCTTTGAGTCTATTCAGTGGACATACACCTATTTTTGATGAAATGTCGTTTTAATAACAATGCAGAAGAATTAATGGAATCTGTCAGGCAGCACTTGCTTGTTGCAAAAAATCATTTTTATCCCTGAGTCAGTAACAGATTGCAAAGTCTCAAATGATCTTCATGGTATGCTGTACAGGCAGAAAAGGTATGGGTTTTTAGGCCCTTTTTAAAATGGGGAGAGTTAAGACTGATTAGGTACATGTGTGTATGCCATTGTAATAGAAAATGGATTTACAATGAACTTTTCAGACTTTTATTAGGTAGGTGTTGTGCTGAAGTTTAATGGGGTATATCAGAAATTTGTGTAGAGAAAGTGAATGTAAAATGAGTACAAGTGTTTTTTTTTATGGGGTTTGCTGGGTCAAAAGCACTTGGGAGAGAAAGAGAAGAGGTTGTGTGATATTTGTGGCACCATGACTAGATAGGTAGCACTTTTGCAACATGTGCAGGGTTGCCCCTCCCATAGTGTATGTGGAGTTCACATGTTTTGCTTGTCTCGTGCATGTTCCCTCTGAACATCCAAAAACATCCAGGCAAACCAGTGTCTCTGTTGCCTGTAATGAGAGAGGGGGTGTGACTGCTTTGTAATGGAGTGGCACCCCTTACAGTCTCTCTGGCCTTTTGCCCTGTGCTTGCACAGACTCTAGGTCCTTGCTACCCTGCTATGTATAGGTGGTTGGAAAATGGATGGATGCATGTTCTTGACCATTTATTGGAAATTTTGTGCCCTGTAAGTCCAATACAGCACCGGATCTAAGTGCCTATTCACTTCACACTGTGGGCCTACAATTCCCATTTGAGAGCCCAAGCCAGAAGGGGTGCAGGCTATATCGCTTTATCCCCAAGCAGTCCTGAAACTCTTCTAGGAGTAGCCGCTGGGTGGTGGAGGAGCAGGGGGAGCTCCAGCTAGCCATGGACCCTCTAGTCCATCACAACCGGCTACCTACCTTGATCTCACACTCATAGCAATTAAATCCCCACTCAGCAACTGGCAGCATAATTCATTGTTAATTTGGCCTTTAGTAAAGAAAATCGGAGCCATGTTTCACTCGAGCACGGCAATTTTAATTGAGGGAGGGAATAAAAATTCATTGATGCTTTTTTTCCCCTTCCCCTGATGGTTTTACATTTTTAACCAGTGAATTGTTACAGATGACCTCTCACTTAAGTTTCACCTTGTTTTTGCCTTTCGTGAACTGAATTGGTCAAGCCTATCAGGCAGACGGCTTAGAGATTTGATGTTTTCCTTTGGTTTTGCTTGTTTCTGTGCATAGAATGTTTAAGTGACAAAGGCTCTTCCTCACACCTTATACCGAATGAAATTAATTATTCAGATGGCTGTGTACACTTCATCTGACAAGTCAGGTGATGTCACGCCTGGCTGCCCTGACTTTACACCTTTTGAGCTTTCTACCATTTAAATATATATCAGTTTCCTGGCTATGATTTGAGAGGTCATCTGTGAAGGAAGTAGAAAAACGTCTGAACTGGTAAGCATGACTATTATTGCGGTTTGGGCTCCTGCTGCCCTGGACCTGGCTTAGGCTATGTCAAGTGGGCCAATGAGGCCATCCTTAGGGGAAGATGAGCCAGATCTTTTATATGTAGCCTTTTGGTGAAAGTAGTTTAACTATACTGATCCTATCTTCTGATAAATTACATATTTGCTTTCCCAAAAGATTGTTTACTTTTGCTTAATTTTGGCTTATAGCAACATGATTATCGATTTCGCAGGCTTCAGTCATTAGAATAGTCCATTTAATGATGACCTCTGGCAAATCAAAATAAAAGCTGTTTATAAGCAGCTTTTATCAGTATTTCAGCATATAGACTTTTACTATGAAGGTCTGTTGTATGTATGGGTGGGAAGCTTGTCCAGAATTGCTCCAGTGAAGTATCTAGCTATTTAAATGGATAATGCTTGTCATGTTAACAGAGGCTGATTTTTAGTCATGTTAAGTATAAATGAAGTGGGACTTTTAATTATTTCAAATTATTATATAAATGAAGAGCACTGTGCTCTCCTGTAAAGCTGTTTCATATTTAGATGCATTGAGCTTCGCTTTGATTTAAAAGCACTACACCTTTGTTCTGGATTTAAACACTTGTTGCATAAACTATGATGATAATTTAGTAAATGGTACATGTGCACTTTGTGCAGTTAGATGGCCCCGGACTTTACTGTTAGAAGATGGATGCTTCCTGACGTGTTACACCTGGGGGTGGGGAGTGACATGTTGGGATGAGGCGTTGTAGTGTCTGATGGCAGCAGGCAGGAATGATCCACAGTAGTTCTTTTTAGGACACCGTTTTGGAATTGGCTACACTGAGAGAGTAGTACACTATAACCTGAATGCTATTTAATCTATCCATCCATCCATCTTCCATAACTGCTTATCCAGTACAGTGTCTTTGTGTGGATACTTCACAGATTCAGTTCAACATTCAATTTAGTTGTGGAAAGTGATACGTTTTGAACAGTTTTTAAATTGAAATTTCACTCTGTCAAAGGTTAAAGTTTAGAGTCTTGCCTGAATTGCCTGTAAACTGGATGGAGTTAAATAGCAAAACAGTTGAAGAGGCATGGGAATTTTTTAAAAGCACAATGTTGCAAGTGCAAGAGGACTTGTTTCCAGCAAAACTAAATCTAGGAAACTACAACCAAGGTGGTTTACTAAAGAAATTAAGAATAAAGTCAGGAGGAAAAGGGCTCTGTTCCACAAATGGAAAATATCTAATGATTTCAAAATTAAGCAGGAGTATCTAAGTCTTCAGGTGAAGTTAAAAAATAACATTAGACTCTCTAAGAGGAATGTAGAAAGAAAAATTGCATTGGAGGCTAAGGATGACAAAATATTGGAAGAAACTTTTATTAACTCCAAAACAGCTCTAAAAGCTGAAATTACTAATTTGCAGGATAGTAAGGGCCTTATAATTGAAAATGAAGTTGATTTGGTAAAGGAATTTAATGATTATTTTACACGGGTGTTCACAGTAGAGAACATGAGTAACTTACCACCATTTAGT
>JAAGVU020000040.1:15485863-15496299 GCA_011763525.2 Mormyrus iriodes | reverse complement strand
TAGTCTTCCTGCTAGTGTAGCGCAAGCTAAAACCCTGGGTTCCTTTAAATCAGAGCTAGATAAGATTTTAACAACTCGGAGTTATTAGTTAAGTTCTCCCCAAATGAGTTTGATGGGCCGAATGGCCTCCTCTTGTTTGTACATTTATGTTCTTCTTATGAATTAATTTGTCCTTTACTGAATGTGAGCAGGAGATGGCTGCAACTTTGTATTGTTCAGTGAACATGGCAGCAGGGTGACAGAGTTCTTGCTGTATTGGTGGACATACCTTCTTTATTGTCTAAGAGTTATTATAATCACAGGGATTGTCCAAATTGGAGTCATAATGTACTTCCTCTTCAGTAAGTGTTGATTGGGAAATTGGAACAGGAGAATATGTGCATTGTGGTGGGACCACCTACAATGCATTTAAGTATCAAGCATATTCGGTAAGATTTTAAGCGTCTTGCTTCCTGCCTTTCGTTAAGGTGCTGTATAACCATAAGGATGCATTATGCTTTTTGCAGTACAAAAAGAATAATGCATAAGCATAATTTACGAGCAATACTCGTAAATCTCAGTTACCAGTGAAAATTGAGCCAAGCTAGACACTCTAAAACCTTCCCTCTTGCTCCTTTTTCTCTGTCTGTGTCTCACACCCCAAGCCCCTGCCCCCCAGCCCCCCAGCCCCCCTCCGATGCACGCATCCTTCTGGGCCTTGGGACTCTCGGGTCAATATGAGTGCTAACTTTTTCCACAGGACGCGCAGAGCCTCCAAGCAGTCTCTATCTCTGTCTGCATCCTCACGAGGTGTCTTGTTCTGCCTGCTGCCGGCTGTGTGGGGAAGCTTCTGATCACTGCTCAGCAGTGCCAGTGTTGGAGCGCTGCCCATTACATTGTGGGGTGGGATTGCTATGTGGCTCTGGCCCTGCAAATCTGTTTCTGAAATGTGGGGTAAACTGTTTCCTTTACACCCCATCTTGATTGCCTGCTAAATCCTAACATCCATCCATCTCTCATAACTCACTGTTGATCTAGTACAGAGATTTGGTGAGCCTGGGGCCCATCCCTAGGAACCAAGGGCAGGGTTTGTCAACCAACTCCAGTGGAACACATTAACACATTTTGCCTTGTAATGGGCCACTGCACAGATGTGAAACTCAAGGGGAAAATTCCTGGTCAGGGAAATTTACTGAGGCGAATACGCCCTCAGGACTGCTGACATGATAAAAGATAAATAACTAGGCTTTGTGGTTGGAAAAGATGAGAAACTCAGACATCTAGAGTCAGCTGTACATGGGATGGCAGTCTACCACAGCGTTGGTGTCTTAGCCTGGTCTCTGAAATTCTGTAGATGATTCACCCTTAATAATGCCTCTTTTTGTGCTCTCTGTGGTGCAATAAATTTTAATATCTGTTTTGATCATCAGCGTGATATGAACATGTCCATGCAACATGCAATACATCACAGACTGCCTGAATCATGAGGAATTAGAAAAATAATTTACATGCACCACACATTTACACTCAGCATGCGTACATTGTCCTATTCAAGTCACCCTGTAAGGTTCAAGTTCACCCTTACCACCGCAGCAAGCATTTGCATCAAATGGAAATACATTTATGAATGTTTTCAAAAAGTTATTTTTATTAATTATTTAAAAAATCATTTACATTTAGCTGATGGTATAACAAACTTTTTTTATGGTTTAACCAACGTTTTACAACCAGTCCTGCTACATAAAGTGCTACCACACTGAAAATATGTTCTAATGCAATTGAAATGTTAGTACCCAAGTCCAAAAGAACGTGGATCGCATTTGTATTTGCGCGATTTTCAATTGGAGAGAAGCGCTATGTGTACTAAAATGCAATATGGTCTTGATGAGAACCACTACTTGCATGCAAAAGCAGCTATTCAAGTGAATGATAGTGATGTGTGATTCATGAACAAATCCTTCTTTTGAACTGGTTCTTTTCAGTGAATCGGTCAAAACAATTTTCTAATCTAAAAGAATCTAACTTTTTGTACGTACACGCATTGTACAGGTCAAAGTCTTATATTCTAAAAATCTAAAAACATTCGACAAATTAGACTATCATAAAAAACACAATTTTTTTTAAAATTCACTTACGACTTTCGTAAATTGTCGGTGGCCGTGCGGCTTTCAGTGTCTCTCAGCATACCGTAATCCATTATATTTGTGCTGTATGCATGCCTGGCCACATGGTGGCTGTGTAGATGGTGCACTCTGTTCATAAAATGGGTCAAAGTATACCCCAAAGTAAATAGAGACCACCGGAAATGGTTAATAAAGTATCACTTTGGCCATCACTATTCCCGACTCTTGCCGATCGAGTATGTTCGGCAGGTTCAGTTGGAGTGGTTACTAGGCAATTCTAGTGAGACTCATAATATCCACAGGAGATGTTTGTGATATAATTTATTAATGTATCATGATTAATCATTTAAAATGCATAATATTACAGTATTAGCCACTGATATCACTGTTTTTATTAATTCATTTCATTTGGTGAGAGTTCCCCTAACCCTAATTTTCCCATTGGATATGTGTATTTTAGTATGTGATTTCAGTGAAGTTTTTCAGGAACGCATTTGTCACGTTGTAGCAGGACTGACTGACCATTAGGTTATTAATGTATATTTAGCTTGATTAGCGATATGTTTTAGTGATTTTATAACCGTATATTTAACGCATTAAAATTTTTCATTGATGCATTTTATTAGATTAATAATGTATATGTAGTTCTTTTCCTATATTTTATTGATTATAACCATATTTTTAACTCCATAGCAGTATGATTTATTGATTACCATATGAAATGTCTTTACAAATGTTTTCAAAAAGGTGTGTTTTTATGTATTATAATAAAAAATCGTTTACATGCGTCTTGCCAGTAGGGCTGTTTATTGATTTCCAATTGAAATTGCAGTTTGAAACTATGGGATTGGCAAATTGCAAATGCTACGATTTAGGATATGCATTATATAGCACGTCTGACCCAAGGTTTAAAACTGTCATGAGGATAGTTTTACAAGTTCATGCTGTCCTCCTTGTGTGACTGTCATTCTCACCAATCAGAAATGCTGTGCTCCTTGCATGCTAGTTATGCTCACCAATGAGAAGTGGCTCAAAGCAACTGTGGATTCACCCACAAACATCAACCATGTGAAACTCAAGGAAAACATGACATTCTCGGTGTGAAAAATATTGATTCTGCTGCTAAGCTGTCAGTGAATTACCTACCTATTTTATGGTCAGTTATTGTTTACAGAAAGGTCCTATTATTAGGGGTCCAAGCTGCATTAGCTGCAGGATCCCTATTGTTGTTTTCCTTACTGGAATTGTTTTATTTTTATTATTATTACTTAATACAGTTACAGCTTTTGTGATAATTTGTTTTATGTTTGACTGTTCTCTGCTTATTTAACCATTGGATACGTGGGACGTTCAGGAAGCATTATTACTTTACTAAGGATAAAAAAGTGGTTGAGCTGTTTGCAATTCTCATCACACAATATTCTTATTGCAATGTTGACTGATGTTATTGCACATAATGTTATTGCAGATTTTCCTCAGGCCGATTAGGCCTAGTCTTCAACTATAAAGTGGGTTATTTATAAGTTTTTCTGGCCTATTTATCAAAACCATAAAAGAACCATTTCAGAACCTACCCCTTATCAGTTTGGGGCACAGTTGTGGCTTTTACATTGACTTAGAAGAAAAAGAACTAAAGTGGAAACGACAGAATAGAATGCATAGAGACTGGAAGATAAAATGATATTTAATTCTTCTAGAGCTACTAACTTGAGGAAACATCGCTCCATGTTGAAGTATGACAAATGGATCTTAATTTCGTGAAGTTATTAAATATTATTCTCTTGGCATCTAATAATGGCAACATACCCTACGTGCAATTTAACTTTGTTCGACTTACAGAAAATTTGCTTATAATTTGCGCTAAATGTTAATGGAAATACAGCTACTGAGAATTGTTTATGGGAAAATATGGTTGTGGTGTGGAGGATCTCCCACACGCCTCCTGCGCTTTAAAGGGCACTTTGCCTATGTGTGCTCCCATGCGGGAGCTCAGCTCCCCCAGCTGTGCTCAGAAACCCTACTACCAGCATTGGAGTAGCAGGCTGATCACTTCTCATCCTCTACTCGGTTCCCAGGATCACATGACCAAAAGAAAGCAAACGATAAAAGTGAAGTACATGACATATTTATTGTTTTGGAGCCATGTAGTAGATGGGGAGTGTATGTATTACACAGTGATTGAGAGCTCTCCCCAAAAGCACATGTGGATAACATTAAGGCCTGTAAGCACAACTCGCAGAGTCACGGCAGCTTCTTTTGGCAATACTTTAATACATATCTTTAAAACAACATTAATACAATGAGTATTTTTTTATAGAATGTTGTCAGGCTTGAAGACCACTTGAATAGTTATTCAAGGCAATAGGCAAACTTCAGGGGGTCTTGTATGGTGGGGAGTCCAGCTTTCATGTGCCTAATGAGCGGCTGTTTGAACTAGGAAATTCATGATATAATGGCATTGATGATAACTGTAATATTCAAAAAATGGAATATCAATATTGTGTTAATAATAACCACATATCGTACGTAATCCAGCACCATCTGATTCACACTCTAACATAGTAGGTAGTGGTATTGCTCCTTAATGCTTGTTTCCACAAGTGCTTAATTTGTAAAATCTGGGGTGTTGGACCTCATAAAGAGCACAGAGACCAACTGTGACCATTATTATACAACAAAGACGGCGCGACTTTGAATGATGTGACATGCACAACGATAATGTGCAATTAATGTAACAATGCAATGTTTTGTAAGGACACCTGTTAGTTATATCAAACTGAAAGACAGACCAGAAGGTGACTTCATCTTTAGTGGCCAAAAAGTGGATTTTTCTGGGTGCGCGTGGTGTGGATTTTCCCTTTTAAATCAGAAGTCAGATAAGCGAAACATACTATAAAAATATCCTGCCATTTTATGGTAAACTGTATTATTTACATATACAGCAAACTATAGACTCTTTATTTAGGGAGAACTGGTACTAATAATTCCACTGACTGGAAAAAAATTCTTTGCTTGTCTTTATAAGGGTTCACTCTGGTCATCTATTTTGGATGGACACTATTACCTAAATATTGCGTCCGTTAAATATCACTTTATATGCACACTAAGACATTTTAACACAATTCTATACTTCCAGTTTTGTGGGAATAGTTTGAGGAAGGCGTGACTCTGCCCCATTGCACAATGAAAGGTCACATTGGTGAATTTGATGTGGATGAACTTGACTGCCCACATAGAGTCCTGATCTGAACCCCACCGAACACCTTTGGGATGAAATACAATGGAGATTGTGAGCCAGGCCGCCTTGTCCAGCATCAGTGCCTGACCTCACAAATGCTCTTCTGAATGAACGGGCACAAATTTCCAGAGACACTCCAAAATCTTGTCGATTGCCTTTCCAGAAGAGTGGCAGCTGGTATAGTTGCAAAGGGGGGACTAACTAAATAGTGATGCCTATGGATTTAGAACGGAATGTCTTAATAGTTTCTGTAGGTATAATGGCCAGGTGTTCCAATACTTTTGTCCATGTAGTGTATCAGTGAAAATATCTGCCAGTTGGTCTGCACACTCCCTGAGCACACAGCCAGTGATATTGTCTGGTCCAGCAGCCTTACGTGGGTTTACTCTGGATAGAGTTTTCTGCACATCAGCCGTGCACAGACACAGAGTCTGGTTGTTGATGGGAGGGATGGTCTTCCATGCAGGAGTGTCATCCAGTGCCTCAAACCATGCATGGAAGTTATTCAGCTCATCTGGGAGGAAAGCATCACTCTTCCATGCTTGTGATAGTCTTGTAATTAGTGAGGGTCTAGATGCCCTGCCATATGCACCGTGTCTCTTGTGTTCTGGAAATGGCTACAGATTTTCTGTGCATCTGCGCGCTTTGTTTCCCCTAGTGTTGGGGCAAACCGGAAGGCACCGTTATAATGTATGTGTACAATCGTGTGTGTTTGGGTAAGATGCATGAAGAAGTTGATGTGATCTTAGAATACTGTGCAAAGGAAGTGGTCTTTTTTTTTTTTTTTTTTTTAAAGACTTCTTTCTTTAAGCATTCAGACACCTTGATTGCCAAACAAAGATGGCTCTCTCTCTCACTTGACACAACAGTAAGGTGTCTGGTGAATTTGTAGGATTACACTGGTATGACAATGAATTCAGTCTAAAAACAAATTCATAAGAACCGTGACTTAAAATGCAGGTGATTCCAGGGAAGCGGAGCCAGGACCTGGGAGATTACCGTTTAACAGCCTGGGCTTGAACGTATGTCACTTGAGATACATCGAAAATGACATAATTTGTATGTGTGCCTACATGTTGCAACAGGAGGTGGTTCTTCCTAGAGCCCCTTCCCCCTTTGTGAGTTATATTTATTGCTGTTTTTTTCGTGAAGCACCATAAAGGCAGAATCCCAGGCAGTACTTGCATAGGGAAATGCAGGGGATGATCCACTAATAACATTGCCAGGTTGAGTTTTGTATTAACATATTCAATCTTGCAGAAGTTTAATATTTAATGGGCTGGGGATGTTAATTCGCACTGGATAATGACACAGTTTTAAAAGCTAAAAGATGTATTAACAAGTATTCACAGTCAGGAAATGAATTTTTAATACGGGGGGAACTCTACTAGTCATTTTTCTGCGACGACTAGGTGTAGGTGTGTATGTGCGTGCGCATGCAAAGAATCCACCCAATATTAATTTTGAGAACATTAATTATTGCTTATTAATACAAAGGCAGTAGTGTAGTTGTATATGAATGCCAGACACTATACAGTAGATGGAGATGGTTTATGAGTCCTTAGGAATGATTGTAAATAATTTGGCTTAAAAATGGTGTCCAATGAGTCCTTTTAAGGAGCTCTGATTAAACACACACAGAATGCACTTCTCATATTAAAAGTGAAAATGATTTCTCCAATATTATAATGTACATGAAATGTTCCTAGGGTCAGATGTCGTCATAGATACATCTGTGTGACGTATCATTTTAGCATGTGACCAGATGTGACCATCTTATGTAATATGGACCTGTAGAATAACCTTTTCCCCCCCTTTTTTTGGCATTGGGGGCAGCGTGTGGCTGAGCCCGGCCTCAGCACATTTAAGCAAGGCCCTTAACCTCTATCTCCCTGGGCAGGTTATTTCTGGCCCAAGTAAACCGTATTTTACGGAGCAGCTACTTCTCCTCTAAGCAAGGATGTAAACCCCCCAGCACAGCTTGAAAACACACATACTGGGTACACGGCATAGAGATGACATGAAGTCCCAAACAGAAGAAGCCAACTTTGGAGTGGATGTTGAGATGGTTTTCTTTGAGCAGATTATAAATACTTTCTGCAGATCAATCTGTTGTTGTCGTGTGGTCTTGGAGAATCCATGCTGTTTTTTTCTGCTTTACAATGAAACAGGTGCTTACCTTTAAACTATATTTTGGGATGGAGATTTAGTCCCTTAATACATTCCAACCAGCAATGATATTTATAACAAGAAGTTAAAAAATGACCTTTGCTTGAATTGCTTTGTATTTTGGTTATAATACTGTTTGGGCATGTAATCTGTCCCTGTGGGCCACAGCTAATATTTATGCACCTGTTCTTTCTAAGCATTGGGAATGTGGTATAAAAAATGTGATGAGGACTGGAAGAGAACTTTCCTGTAGTGAGGCATTTACTCAAGGCTAGAATTTACCATGGAGGTCCCGCCCACCCCCCCCCCCTTCCAGGATCTGCAACCGCATGAATTATTTACCTCCTGTTATGATTATATTCTCTTAATGGACAAATACATGTACTTAAGCAGGGCACTCTTAGGCTGGTTTTTATATAGATATCTTTCTTTTACAGTGAGTAACAATACAAAACATAGTTTCACTTAAAATATTTCACATTCATGACAGCTCAATTATCTGGGGGAGGAAGTTGCTTTTCAAAGTGTGCATCGGATGGAACATCAGTAGTGTAAGTCGGTAAGCCGTGGGAAACTGGGCGACGTTAGACAGGATTTTGGTGAAATGTGAGCTTGTTTTCGTGGCCTCAGAAACCTGGGACAGAGCTGGGCATCTATGGATTGCATCTGCTAGATCAGGGTTAGGCTGTTGACTGGGAGTATAGAACAGGATGGGGGACGCTCACAGCATGACAGAGGAAAGACATGGTCAAAGGGTACATCTCCAGCAGTGAGCAGGCTTGGAGGCCACCTGCTCTTGGAAGCAATTCTATTCAGAAGCAAAAACCAAGGGTATTTTGTTATGGGAACAACACCACCTATTGATAATCCTTGTCTCACTCATTAAAAATATATGATGGAGTCACTGGTGTGCCGGATAGCTTTGATGGATTTGACACACAGTACGTGCTTAACTTGAACTGCTCTCTGAAAATATTCAGCTGTACCTATGTGGGTCATATTGGATGAAAGTGCCAGCTAAGGAATCATAATTCAAACAATACTGTACGCTGACAGCCCTGTGCTTATTGTGGGAGAATACCCGAGGGATCTAAGAAATGCTGGTCAGTCACTTTTTTTTTAAATTTTTTCTTTTTAGATTGGCCTATGTAGTTATGTGGTAAATTTGACTTGCTATGCAGCAAAGCACAGCGTATGCAAAAAAAGCCATATGAATTCAGATTTCTATCTTCTGCTCATGATGGTGTAAAGGTATTGTAATTGCATCTGCCTGTGGATGCATGCCGTTGCAAATTTCACACCCTTAATGGCCTTTTGAGTTTTAGGCTGCCAGTAAACTTCTAAGTTTGAAGGACCTGCTGGAAAAAACCCTGGATAAATTTGGGTGATGGATTATTTATGAATGGATTATCCCTGGTTATTAATTTTCCTTCATATTTCTGAATTTAGTCACTAAAGTATTGCAGTGGTTTATTTCCTCTATCAGGCTCAATTTTCAATAGAGATGCAAAAAGAAATGTGGATCAGAACATGACAGCCTAGTTGTAGTGTGGCTCGCAGATACATTTTGCAGACTCTTTCATAGCCTATGTTTTGGCATGTAGGAGGATGCGTTTGAGTGTCCACATGGCTATGTTGTCTCATAGGATTGCCCTGCACTCTGCATGGTAGACAGATAACAGAAATAGTGATTTGTAGAAAGCTGAAGGGGGAGTCTAGGACCATGGCTCAGACAGCACAGGCCTGCGCTTGCATCAGTGTGTGTGCGTGAGGAATCTCATCAGCACACATCAGTCTATTTATACTCTGGAGCGGAAGACTTTGCTGGTCTCAGCCAAATCCCCATTTGACGTCCTGCCTGACTGTTTGTGTACATTTCTGGTGCCTAATTCCCATGACATTAATCACTTCCTCCCCCTAGGGTTGTGACCTTACGATGGCTGTCCATTCATCATACGCTGCTGTCTTGGTTATGCTGTCCCTCACGTATCCAGGAATGCTGTGTCGCTTTCCAGTAAAACATTTCTTGCATTAAGTTTCTGCCCTGCCAATGGTTTCCTCTGAAAGTTGTATACTTAATTATTTAAAAACCATTTCAAATTTAAGCTTGATTGTATCTATTGAAACAGTCCACACCTTTAACTGTCCTTAAATTCTTTTTAACTGTTCTTTATACCCTTGTAAAACTATTTTTAGCATCAGCTTGACATTTTAAGTAAATATTTTTAAATATGTTGGTGGTTTCAAGACTGTCTCTTAGCTGTCTCTCTCTACTCATTTCAAAAACTGGAAATATGGAAATAAACGTCATAGCACAGCAATGACAGAACTTCCCATTTGGGATCAATAAAGTACATTCATCCGTTGTTCTATGGTAAACCGCAGTCAAAGAAATGCACAGCAGGTTCTGTAATGTTCAGAGGACGTGGCAGCATATTTCCTGTTCAGCTTACAGCGTCAGGCTCTTTGAGTGTTAAATCAATGCTTTTATCAAGTACTTCTAATGGTGACATCATTTAAAACGCAGAGCAGGTTGTGGGGCGAAAAATGTAATCATTAGTCTGTAGTGATTTATTAGGGCATCATCTTTAGGCTGATGTGTATCAGATGGTCTGTAACGCACATCATTGATCCGCGTAACAGTCACACCTGAAGCTCCAGTTGTAACTGTACTGCAAAGCTGAGTGCCGACCCTCTCTCCTGCACTGGGAAGGAGAATAAAGCTCCTGGTCTGCTGACACTGTCAGTCTTAGGAAGACATTCTGTTGGATGTCAGTGGTGTTTTATACCATCCTTAGTTGTTGTGCTTATCTAGATGAAATGGGTGGGATCTCTTGCTTTGAAAATGCTTGTCCATCCATCCATCCATTTTCCAGAACCGCTTATTCCATTTCGGGTCGCGGGGGGTCCGGAGCCTATCCCGGAGG
>JAAGVU020000040.1:15460716-15485763 GCA_011763525.2 Mormyrus iriodes | reverse complement strand
GGGTGTGTGTGTGGGTGGGGGTGGGGGGGGTGGGGGGGGGGGGGGGGGGGGGGGGGGTGGGTTTATTGGGGTTATGCCCATAAAATGAAATGGAGAGTCCCCAAAAAGACATCACATCATTGTGTGTGTGTGTTCCCTCACCCTTAGGCTTCAAAGCTTCATGCACAAACTAAAAAGGTAGAAACTTGCCTCATAGTCTAGTAAGATTATCCCAGGAGATTTCATAATCACATTCTAGCTTTTTATGAACTGTACAATATCCTAGCCATTTTGACATTTGCAGCCTTTTAGGATCCCAAAGTAACTGACCAGGCACATTCTAATTATAGCTGTATAAGTTATCAAAAATGGACTATACTACTGAAGCCTAATAAGGCATATGAGCAGTGGCATGTGAGAACAATCTCTGCCTTGGCTCCCGGTTTGCCTGTACTGTGATTTTCTGCATTTGAATCCTGTTCTTTTTGTGTTATTTTTTTCAATCATCTTTATGTACTTGCGAATAAAATGTGGAAGTGCTGCGGAAGTACCCTGTGGAGCAGCAGCACCTACCACATAACAGTAATGCTCTGCAGGGAAAAATGTGTTTGGCTGTGTGTGATATCCATTTAAGGGTTATTAGCTGATTCTGTCTTCACCAGGGTACCGAAAAACTGCTACGCTTTAGGGACGTTAATATATTTGTGAATTGTGGGAATTACCGAGCTGCATAATTTAATCATGTGGCTAATTTTGTTGAGTTTCATTGATTTATTATTTATTTATAATTTTTTTTAAGGCATCTTCTAGAATTCTACCATCTTTAGTATTTAAATGTATTGCTTGGTGAAACGGGTGAAGTGCCAGGTATCGAATGGGCATAGAAAACGTTTTACATTTAGCATAAAGATGATCAAAGTATAATATTGCAGTAACATTTAAGTAAAATGAATGTGCATTATTTAATGATATTCTCCATTCACGTTTCAACAGAAAATGGCCAGTAGGCCCAGCCTTCATGAATGTTTTGACGTATGCAAAGTGTCCATAATTGTTGGTGCTTATTTCCTCCCTTATGAATTTAACATAAACATTAAACCAGACCATGTATTGTTAACCTGCTATAGTTAACGATGGGATAGTACAGTCCTACAGGGGTGTAAAATGAATGGAATGCGACATTAGATGATGTCTATGAGCTGAACAGCAGTCAGACAAGAAGGTGCAGGCAGTAGTCACCTCTGCATTCTTTTTAGTCGACTTTGCATTTTTTTTTCCTCAAAACTGTTTGTAAAATTTACTAGCACATGACAGATGATACAAAGCTGGCTTTAATCTCCATGCTTGATGATGAATCAACCACTAATATAAGATGT
Organism: Mormyrus iriodes; assembly: GCA_011763525.2. Classification (NCBI taxonomy): domain Eukaryota; kingdom Metazoa; phylum Chordata; class Actinopteri; order Osteoglossiformes; family Mormyridae; genus Mormyrus; species Mormyrus iriodes. The sequence continues at coordinate 15,484,408 of JAAGVU020000040.1, read as the reverse complement.
CTTCAGCTTTAAAGTCTCTAATGCCTGTTGAAGATTAGGGATGTAACCATTAGTAGGATAAATGGCTTATTAGGATTTGTCCCAAAATCTGCACCCACTCTCCTTGATGCCCCTTATAGATAAAGCCTATGCTTGTCAGTAAAGGTATTTTACAACCCACACAAGCTGTCCATCAACACCTACAAGACGAACATGTTAGTCAGCCGGACGGCTTACTCAGTGATTCTTTGTTGTGTCAAACATTGTTTTAAAGCCAGTGTTTATGGCATCTTTCCAGAAAAGGTCCACATTGTAGCAGCTCATTGTTGTTGTTGTAAACCATGTTGTTAAAGCCCTTCAAACACGCAGAGCTGCTAAGGGTTTCATGCCACAGCTTCTCGTGCCTCAGCTTGAAGGAAAGATAATTTGGGTGTTATCTTGGCTGTCAGGTCCCTGTTTGTCCAAATGGCCCTTCTGAGGCAGTATGTGGTCCCGCAGTACCAGCTGTGGAGACACGTAAAGCCTGAGGAGGGCTGGGGACGATTTTCGATTTGTGTTACCCCCCCCCCCCCCCCAAAGGCCTTTTTTGTTTCTTTTCCTTTTTGCAACACCCCCGTTTCAATTCAGGTCCAGACGTGAATCATCTTCCTGCCTGTTCTGAACTGTTCTAGGGATCAAAATCAAGGCCTATTCTCCAGGTAGAGAGAGTTCATTGGTTTGATGTGTATTAGTCATATAGCATCTTGTGTGCTCTGTGTGTGCACCAGATAACTGAACAGGCTTTGCAAGTGTAAAGGAGCACCTGCTGCAAAACCTACTTTTTAAAAACTCTGTTGTGTAACACATTTTACACTCTTATAAAAAGTATTACCATTGGCTCATTATTTTCGCATGTATTAAGCTGCCAAACTACAGAACTCTTAATAGTACTCCTTTTTAAAACTTATAATTACTTCTGCTGAGCACCACATTAATCTAATTTTACTTGACACATAATTATCCAGCATTTTGCAACTTTGATATTTGTGGCATTGCTGCAAAGAAGCGCATCCGTCCTTTGATGGAGCCTATCCTGGTAGGCACAGGGCACAATGCAGGGGAATCAGGTGCTATTCCATTGCAGGACACACTTCAGAGAGAAAATGGGTACTCCAGATGCACAGAACCAGGGGTGGACATCTCAGCTGGGAGGTGTGTGGCAACAGCATTACCCACTAAGCCACCATATTGCCTACACAACAATATCAGTTTTCCTTATTTTATCAATAATTTAAAAGAAATGTCAACAATCTATCTTGTGGTGTGACTGTTGTGTGTAGTTTCAATGCCTTTGTGTTGCTGATTGCTGATGTAATGTTAGACACAGTCTCTCTGTCACATTGTATCTAGTAAGTTTTCTTATCCCAGTCTTGTCTTGTGTATTTCTCATGGGGCGTTGATGAACTGTTTAATGTTGAATGTTGGGCTAGTGCAAAAAAAGCTGGGTGAAAGAAAAAGCTCCTGAACTGTAGTTAGCTAACTAGAGACCTACGGCTTCGTTTTGTTTGTTGTTTGTGTTTTATGGGCTAAGCACACAGTCCCCCTGATTATCTGATGCAGTTGGATTTGAAATGGATGTGGGCAGGAAGAACATTGACTGAGCCCTTGAGAAATATAGCAGCTGCAGCAATGTAGTTATGTTCTGCTTTTGTTGCATTTATGAGAATTTGACCTCATTTGAGGGGGGGCGACACCATATGTTGTTTATACTGAGTGGGAACCGAAACCTAATAGTCACGCAGTGCTTTTTGTTGTTTCATTAATGTAAGAGGTAATGGGATTTGGGCAAGCGTGAACTCAATAACACTGTACACTTTACACAGTTGTCTCCATCATATTCATAAGAAGCTCTGTAGCTCCTTTGATCTGTTAGTGAATGTATCCCTGTGGTTATGATTGTTCATGCATGTGCGCGCGGGTCTTGTAAACGGTGGACCTAAATAAAACGTCTGCTCCAAAATAAGTTAATTAAATACCTGCAGCTTTCTGTTGTGGTCTGGCTATCATGTTTCCGCCGGACAGTGCCCCTTGCCTTGCGTTCACTTGACCAGCGGAGCCACTTAGGTGTGATTTCACACTGAGCAGGCATGTGTGGGTGCGTGCTCATGGAGGTGCTTGCCTCCTGTGTGGTGTTCCACCCTCGGAGCATCGTCAGCGGGCTGCTTCTGCTCGATCCTCCTCACTGGCCCTTTTCCTGTACGCTTGAGTTTTCAGTCCGAGTGCTCGGTGAATGAAGTGTCTTCACACCCTGCCGCACCTGCTGATAGAATGCTTTGCTCAGAACTGCCCCCCGCCTCCCTCTTTCTGTTGAATTTTGGCAGAGAGATGTCAGCTGTGGCTGCTTTTTAGCGAATTCTCTGGGCTTGGGGACAGATTGGTTTATCGGGCATTTGTCTAGCATGTGGCCGATGCTGATAAAAACCCATCAGGCTGGCTCGGCGCAGTCAAAACCCCACTGACGTGGCAAAACATGCTGCAGCCTCTCAGGCATGTGACCCTGGACGTACGTGATGCTACCCTAGAAAATAGAGGTTTTTCGTTTTTATCCCTAAGCAGACACTAAGCTAATATCAATTGTAAAGTAACATCTTTACTGTGTTGTAATTACGGTTTAATTGATATATTTCAATAATGTTCCCTGAGAGTCTGACTTCTGATCAGGTCTGTTATATCAGTGTTAAGCTGTGTTCAGGTAATACTGCGCCATGGCTGTGAGCGCAGTATGACTGACCGTGTCTCTGATGCTTAAATAGTGTCACTGAAGTGCTGGATGGCCTGTAGTAAACGTAAGCCCCAACCTGGGACCAGCTGGCCTGCTCTCTGCTAAATCTGTACATGTTCGTTTTGGCCAGTGGGGAACATAAAGTGCAGGAGGGTCACATGGTACACCAGTGAGGCTGCGAGTCTGCAGAAAACGGTGATGGCCACTGTTCCCACTGCTGTCACTCCACGGAAGACCTCTTTTATTTCAGTGATTAGTTATTAGTGAAAGAGTGGGAGGCATTAGGGTCCTGCTGTAAATGGTCATTTTATAGAGAACCTCATTCTAATTACATAGGAACGTAAGCAGAGGGAGGGAGAACATAAAGGCTATATACAACATTATGATTCTAATTGCACTGGAGAGAATGGCAGAAAGGGTATTTCCGTCCCGGGTTTCTATAGCCCCTAGCTGTCCGCTTAGTGTGCCGTGTGCGTGTTGTTTTTGAAGCTTTGGCCCCATTGCTTTTGCATTGTTGTTCTCTGTTGAAAGACAAAGTAGCCTGGAAATTAATAATGTGAACACACAAGGTATAATCATCCAGTTGGATTTAATTGGACAGACACATAGGGTAGCGTCAGTAAGCGGGGTAAAAAGATGGTACTGTGGCTGCTTTCTCTTTGTGTTGAGTGAATTCAAGTGAGATCATTTCTGTCTGCAGCAGCTGTGGGTTTTATTCATTAAATACAGTATTAAAAATACTAACGCAGCTTACTAAAATCCTAAAGGAGGGAAATACTTGTAAGTGATATTTAATAAAGGAGAAAAAAGTCAATAATTCTTTTAATGAACTTCATACCTTTCAAGGCTACACTTGTATTGCACACAAACATAGTGTTGACCACACTTGATTAACTTAATGACATTGTGTTGAACAGTGGTTCCTTCACCCTTTTGACAGTGAGGACATTTGGTTGTTTGAATATTGTTATTTTTTCTTTGCTGTTGTTGTTTGCTGTGCATGAAATATCTGTTGGTTTGTTTTTGAGCCAACCACATGTTTTCATTAAGATGCAACTTGTTTTTCAGTCCCTGTATGTTTAATCATTCAGAGGGACAGTTGAAGACAGCAGAGTGTTGCACTGTGCTTTAAATGGTGTTCTCTTTGGAGGAGCAGTTGCATTAAGTTTACTGCAAGATTACCTTCTGTTCCTTTTGCCTTATAACTCCGTGTTAAGTAAATAAATATTTATACTGTCAGCTTACTGTCTAAAAGAGATCTGTAAATTATTTTTACACATTTCATTAGAACTTAGCATAAAATGCACTTGACAGTTTGATTTTTATGTGGGAAATGGTAGAAAGAGTTAAAAAATATAGCATTTCTCAATTTTTGTCACTGTTTAGCAAAAAGTTAGGGTGGGTTCCTAATGCAGGAAATGAAAGAGGTGTCACGTGATTAATGATTACATGTGAAATTCTCCTTTTGATTAACACTGAAAGACTCAAACATGAATGTCTTGTTCAGTGTATAGTAACGAAGTAGCCTTAGAATCATACACATGATTTGTATTTCACTCTGGATGCATGGTCTGTGAGAGCAATGTAAAATTTCTCTTTTTTTGAAAGTTACCGTATTAGAATCAGAAAGGAGGAAAAACCTCAGTTACTAAATTTGAAATTATTTTGCAATTATTTTTCATGATGAAGTCATATTTTGCTGATGACTTTCCTCACTCTGCTAATGGCTAAATAATTGCAGCTTAATTGTTTCTGTTCAGTGCATTAACTGATCCAATTCATCAGTGGTAGTCTTTCTCCTGGGCTTGACTGATGAAGCCTGTATTGTGAGCAAAGGTCATGTCCATCAATTCCTTTACAGGAAGTGCACTGCTGCCAAAGCTGCGCCTCTCACACCATGATCGAAGTTGGAGCTCTCCTTCAGTTGGACACTGTGCACATTTTCTCATGGCGTTGCCCTGGCCCTGTATATTTGACCAATAAATTCAGTGTAGTGTTAATTGGTAATAGTATGTTTTCTTTGTAAATTATGGAAAACCCCTGTGTCAATCTGGTGGCATTTACAAGCAGGTAGATATACATTTCTAACAGGAAAGCTTCCAAGTGCTGGAAGCCGGCCATTCTGTTGGGGCAGTCAAATACACCTCAATTAATCAGTTCTCGGCCGTGACCTTTTCTTCCAGCGGAAGCCTGCCAGAAGGCCTACAAAGAGAGGCCACGCTCGCCAAACTCACCATGGGGGGAGAACCTCAGCAGGGAGTATCACTGCTGGCGATCTGTGACATTCGGGAGGGCATTTGGGGTACCTCATGCCATCTGAGGGTGCAGATAGGCTACTCCCATTAAGCTGCCATGATGTGGGGGCTGTGCAGGTACACAGCGTCCTGAGATACCGGCTGCTAATGAGGCTGCTTCTTTCCCCTTCATGGAGCTTTGCTGACCTGTGCAGTAGCAGATAATTAAACTCTACCACTTGGAGGAGTAGGGAATGGCCATTACAGCTGAAGTTTGTGCAGCTATGAGAAGTGGACGTGAAAATGCTATTTATGGACATCGCGGGTTTGTGCCTGTGACATCTGCTTGTCCCTGCTTTAATAATCCCATAATCAGACAAGTTCTACTTTCATTGATGTAGAAAAAGTGGACTAGGGGTTCTTAGGGTTCTTTTTCTTAGTTGTATTAACAGCGTAGACAACTTTTGGTGAAGTGCATCTGGTTGACTGTGTCTGAGGTGGGATTTTTAGCCAGACTCTTTCTGTTTTGAGTTCTGTATTTGTATTGATACAGCTGTGATTGAGTTCATATGGTGCTCTATATTGGTCAGGGAAAAGCCTTAGTAAACATACATTCACGTGTCTGCCAATGGACATTACGGGGGGCTTGTGTCACAGATCATTATTTAAGGTTGCACTACCATTTTAGGAGAAATCATTTGTTGTTTTTTAGATACCCACCATCATGGCCACATTGGATGGTTATAATTGATAAGCTGTATGATGATCAGTCCAAGTTCTGTGCAGATAGGCCAAAATAATTTCTGATTTCACCTTGTTTTTCCCTGATAAACATGAAAATGGAGCATGGAGGTGGCTGTGTGTGGTCTTTTAGAGGTGATGGCAGTAATGTATTTTATTAAATATTTAATACATGTATGTTTGGTTTTGTTTTGTTCTGTGTTCTGTTCTTTGTATAAAATTCTTAAATAATAAAAATTTGATCGCAAAAAAATATATATTTAATATAGTTAAGCAAACATGATTGACTTCACTGGATGTACCAGGATATTCGTTTCTGTGGAAGCAAGAAGGATCGTTTTGAGTTTATAATAGCTGCTGTAGTAACTATTTGAAAATTACTGAATAATTACATTAAACCCTTTTAGTTAAGGGCCTTTTTCTGGGGTCCAGTAGTGACATCACTCTGCCAATACTGGAATTTGAACATGCGATCACAGGCACAGCATCGTAACCCTCTGAACCACACACCATCCTGACAGTTGTGTGCAAAGTCATTCATTCAGTCAGATCATTATTTTAATTAATGAATGAAATGTATTTGGGTATGACAGTAATATGGACAATACACCACTTGTGTAGATGGGTGACTACTGGTGACTTTAATGTTTTAGTTTAATTTTGATAATGGTTCTTGGTATTTTGGTTTGGAGTTCTGGCTTCATTTGGAGACTTGTAACTTCATGGGCTTTTGTCATCAGCATGAGATTAAGGCAACTGTTTCATACATTTGGAAATCCCTCTACAGGACATTTGGGGTGCTGTTAAAATCTGCTGAACGGTTGTATTTTTTCCATTTCTCTATAATTACATTGGTTCTTGCTGGTCATATTGTTTTAATAAGCATATTTTTGGTTCAGCAGCTTGGAAGCTATAAATGATTGAATTCAACAGAGGTTATTACAGAGATAATGACCATTAACTGCATCACCCATTTGTTCTCTAATTGCTTAGACTTGTACTGTAACTTTCCCATAACGATGCATGAACTTTTGGTTTTAAGTACTTGATATTTCAGTCTTGCCTTTCTCTTCTCAGCTTAACTTTCAACATACACCCTCCATGTGGGTTTTGTTAACCATAGATTTAAAACATTAATGAGAGAGACAGTCATTGTTTATAATGTTTGCTTAAGAGTGAGGACTTGGCCAGTGGTTTTCAGTCTCCTGTTTTGGCTTAGTGTTGGATTATTTGGGGCTTATTAAGACTCATTGCTGGGATTCAAACCCCGGCAAACTCAAGCAGCACACTGCAGCTGTGAGTTAAATTATTGAATTTTTGTGACTGCAGTAAGTCCTGGACCTCTAACCCAGAACTTTGGACAAAGTACTGGCAGGGAAATCTGCCCAGCTCTCTGGGGACTTTGCAGAATTCGGCAGAATTCCTCATCGTTTCCACTGTCACAGTGATCCACTCACAGAGGGCCGACCATTTGCCAGCTACCCGGTGCCAAGAGGCTTGGAGGGTGATGGACCAAAGCAGCTGGAATCCTAATACTGTCTGCTTTCTGTCAGGGACTGTTAGAAGATAAGCTCTCTTTCTGTAATGTCATTTCTAATAATGAAATAAATCTGAACTGAGCAAAGCGATATAGACCTCAAATCAGCTTTTTTGGGCTGTACTTTATGCTTAAGAAAACAACCTGCGAAGATGGTAGTTTGTAAAAGAGGCTTTTTTTCTTTCTGCGCTTTATCGCTTCCTTGACAAAAAATGAACAGTATGGTCACACATGATTTATGTTTTGGGTGGGTTGTGACAGATGTGTTTACACTTTTTCTTTTCCCCCATTCTCCACTAGGATTGTCTGTTACTTCTACTTTCAAAACTTGTTGAGGCAGTGATTGCACTATGTAGTAGTGATAGAATAGGAAATAGGTTTTATTTTATAGTTGCTGTTAAGGGGCTTCAGCTGGACTTGAATCTTAGTGATGTTGCCATCCCCTGTGCTGGGAGCCGCTTTGGATCAATGACTGCTCTAGGTAAACCCTATTGCTCTCATTAGTCATGTTCTACCCAATTGCTCCACTCTGGCCCCGAAAGATGAGCTGCCTTTTTGGGCTCTAATACCCCACACTCCGTCTCTGTGGCCCCGCATCTCACCCCCCGTATGGCAGGATGCTTTTCTGGAGACTCCTAGTAGACCGATTGAGGACCGGGCTCCGTCTGCCCTCAGGTGACTTAAGCAGGTCTGTCGCTCAGGATTTTTAAACAGAAGGGGTGCAAAGAAAAGGGGTGTTTGCATACATGTGGAGCAGATGGGGTTCTGATACAGATTGATTCTGGCAATAATTCCAAAGTCATCTAAGTGTGCATCATCTTTAGTGCTATCAGCGTGTGAGCGAATGTGGGAGTTTTACGATGTGTATTTGTTTTATCCTTGAGGAAATTAAATTTAACAAAAGACGAGCACACAAAAAACCAAAGATTGCACTGTGTGGCCATCAGGCCTCATGGGTGAAACACTGAGTCAGACACCCCCCCCGCCCATTACCCTTAATTACCGGCATACAGCCTCTAGTTGAGTCATGGTCTTTTATGGATGGACTCACTCATCCAAATCTGATTCCCTGCTCCTCAGTGACGCCCTTGTTGGACTTCCTTAGAAAGTTGTGCTGTTCTCATTTATTGGATGCCAATACCTTTGAGGTATTAATATATTACAGAAGGAAACGGAATGTTATTGGTTCATATTCAGCTATTGTACCATTGGTGGGCACAGTTTCCTGTAGAGATCTGTGCATGTTACAGAGCATTGGTTGTCTGTTATTTGGACAGGCTGATCCTTCACTATACGGCTCTTCGGATTGTCGTCTTTTGTGGATTAGTCCATTCTCTTCACCAGCGTGCCTGTATATCGGAACAAAGACCACACAGCTGACACTTCATCTTCTGGCTTCAGTCCAAACCTTCCTTGCAGAGCCTTCCCTTTCAATCTATGTATCTTTATTTTTATAGCGGTGTTTTAACTGCGGGGCGGCATGGTGGCACAGTGGTTAGCATTCTTGCTCTATGTGTGTTAGGGCTGCCACTAAAGACTATTTTTCAATCAGTTAATCTATGGACTATTTTACAGATTTGGTTGATTTTCATCGGGACGATTAATTTTCCTCCACACAATATAATTGACTGATTTCTTTTAAGTTAATTTTACTTCGACAACAGACTGTCATTGCAGGGCTTTAGATACTGGACGTCGGCTTTTTGACACTGTACAGATGTTACTTATGCCCACAATTCAGTAAGCAGATTAGTAGTACGCCTAACATACTGTATTAATAAGACATGAATTGTGATGTCCAAATATTAGTTATCTGTATAAATTAGTTATCTGTATAAATTAGTTATCTGTATAAATCATTATGCTGATTAAGTTAGTGGAGTATGTTGGTGGCATGGCAACGCTTTTGGCAGTTCTAAAGTCAACACATTTTATTTGGTAAATATAGTTTTTATTTTTATTTAAATTCACAAATTATTATTTTTTTATTTAGTGTCCATTTTCCTTTCAGTTTTAGTTTACAATAACACTGGTCCCAATATGCCAATGTACGTGTACTATCACGCACACTGGCACCATCAGTCAACATAGAATAAGCCCAGATTCTTGCCTAAACGTTTCCTGAAAAACGTATTTAATGGAGATTCTACGGTAGCAGTCAGACAACTTTATGAATTTAATAATGAGTGTATTAGCAGCTACAAGGATAAAAGATATTAAAAAGCTCTCTTCTTACTACTAGTAATTTAATAAACATGAATAGACAACACGGTGGTTTGGTCTTTTCTGGTGGTCCATCATCCAGAATAGTGCTATTGCCACTGTGGTATACCATTGAAACTTTGCACGATGTACAAACCACCTTTTTGTGATGATGTGAACTACTCCCATGATTGTGTAGTGATATTAAAGGAAAACATTTTTCATAATTAGTTGATGCATTTTAGAAATCAAAAAGGTAATTTCATTCATTTTAAAGTTTTCTAATGTGTGTGCGGTTTGCGTGTTCTCCTTGTGTCATCGTGGGCTTTCTTCTGGGTGCTCCAGTTTCCAAAAACATTCTAAGGCTAATTGAAGTAACTAAATTGCCCATAGGTGTGCATGTGCGTGTGAATGTGCAATAGGCTGGTGCCCTATACAGGGTAGTTCCCTGCCTTGCGTGCCTGTAGCCTCCTGGATAGGCTCCAGACCCCATGACCCTGAATAAGATAAGCGGTTACAGAAAATGGATAGATGGATGGATTTTTTAACCACAGGGTTTACAAAGTGCATTATAAACATTTGAAAAGAAGGAGAAAATTAAAAATAAGCCCAAAAGACAGATTTGCTTAAATTAAATGAATAAAATGACTGATTATCATAGGTTATTATATTCAGTGGTGAAAATCTAGAGTTCCAGATTTTGGGACCATAGTGACTAAAAGCTGCTGCCTCCTCCCTCCTCAGTCAGGTTTCAAGAAAAACCAGTAAATTACTGTTGGATGATCTGAGTAATCTGCCTCGGACATAGCATACAATCATGTCATTGAGGTAGGGCAGAACAATACCATGTAAACATTTAAAAATATGTAAAAGAACTTTAAAATCAATCCTGAAAGCAACAGGAAGCCAGTGAAGGGATTTAAGAGTAGGCGTGATCTGATCCCTGTGACTGGTGCGTGTTAACACTCTGGCAGTGGCATCCTGGAGCTGGTGTAAATTTGTAATAAATTTTGTCGGTAGAGCAATCAGGAGTGCATTACAGTAGTCTATTCTACTTGAAGCAGAAACATATTAGCTTTGGCTCTTGGTAGTCAGGGCATTGCTGCTGAGGTCATTCAGATATTCATTAGTGTTTAACTAACTGAGAGATGGCTATGTTTTGTGTAGTTTAGTCTTGCATTTACACAGATTTTATTTATTATTATTGGCTTGATTGCCTAAGGAACTGTCTGTAACCTCAGTAATATACTCAGATAAGCCTCGAAAAGTTTGCTCTAAATTCTTTTGGGTTTTTTTTGCTTGTTTTACACTTTTTAGGAGTTTGCTAGTCAGAATGGCCTTTGGCATTCTGGATTATTCCACAGTGGATTTCAGTGTTCTTTGTGTGGGAGGGGTATGGTGAGGAGTCGGGTCCTGTGGGGCTGATGATGTAGCCAGTAGAAGATGATTTTAGTGTAGGCAAGTTTCAGGTGAAAGGAAGTTGTTTACTGGAAATGACTATTAAGTCAGCAAGGACAAGACTGTTATTTTAGCACTGGTAAGAGGAACAGTGATTGCAGAACCAAAGAATCTCATGCCTAGAGAGAATAGCAGGCGGTGCAGAATGCAAATGTGGGGTAGGGGGTGGCTGGTAATGGGTTTTCAAGGGTTTTCTCAGGTAAGCAAATCGAAATGGTTGATGGCGTTAGAAAATCACAATGGAGAGTCTGGAAAACCTGGTTGTTCAGGCTTGAGAGTTGGGCCGAGGAGGGAGCCTGCAGCCCATCTGCTGGTTCCACTGTGCTTTAGCTCCTTCTCAGAGCATGTAGCAGATTAAGTTGAGTTGTTCATGCATGTGGGAAAAAACCTGAAGTATTAAAACTAGATACGCAGTGACAGGCCATCAGATTTCTCATCTAGGCAGAGCTGCGTAGGCTATAGGGCTGAGAGCTCCCTGGAGAGGAATCCCGTCTCACAGCCGCAAATCTGAGGGTAGGGGGCAGTGTGACCCATTAGCTTTCATTGATCATCATTAGTAAATTGCAGGAAACCCATAAATGTTAAAAGTAAATTTCTGCATAATAGCAAAACTTAACCGTTTTCAGTGGAGGATGTGAATCATAAGCAATTATGGCACAAGTTACCATTGGAACCAGTCGTACCTGAGAGAAGGATTTGAAAAGTGCTCTTTAAATATCATTAATACATGGCAGTCAGTGGATTTTTTTTCATAACAAATATTTGTTAACCATTATTAACACCATTAACCTTGTACTTCTTGATTATAATAATTCAGTTCTTGCTTTTGTGTAATATTTCCATGTCATGGTTCCCTGAAAAGATGCTAAAGAAATGGCATCCTGGAGCTGGAATGACTGAGGCAATGTATGATGAAATGGCCTGTTTGCACATCGGCACCTTCCCTTGGAGAGAGAGAGAGGAATACGGGACGTAGAGGGGAGAGAGCGAGCAGCAGAAAGGAACAGCCGCTTTTAGGCATGTTTGAAGTCTGAGAGACCAAAGGACTATTGACAATACGGAGTACATTACTCCCCATCTCGTGCGGTTAGGCTGCATTTAGAGAGTCTTTGTGTATCACCCACAAAACCCATTCATTCCCGTGTAATATGGGCTTGAGACAATGCAGAACCAATATTCATTTCGCTCTGTCACTTGCCTTTTTTCCCCCCTGCATAGTTATTAATTCTTGAGGCACCATGTAGTTCTCACCTTTCCCTGTGGTTTTATCAGATTCTGTGTGACTTACTCTTTCTTTTTGTGCTCCTCTGTGAGTACTCTGTTTCATGCCTCGACTCTGCCTTGGTTTCTCATAGCCTATCAGTGGATAGGTTCTGGAAGCCTGACTGTGTCTCAATAGACCCCAATAGACCATGACCTGACTGAACAGATGTAGCTCTTTCGGCCATAGTTTGCATGGATCAACCTTGATTAAGACTCACTGGAGGCAGTCGCAAGCCTTTTCTCCTCTCCTCAGTCTATCACTCATGCACTATGTTAATCACTATTTTTGAGTCCCCCCCCCCTACATTTCAATGGGAGAAATAAAATCACCTGCCTGCTGTCATCAATCTGAAGTATAATTTATTAACAGATATTTACAGGCTATTTACAAAACAAAAATTCAGAGTAACCAAATCCAAGAAGTGCTAAGCAAAATCAATGGTCAAACAGCAAACAGGGGCCAAACACAACAAATATCAGCAACACAAGAAGTACAAAGCAAGTTCCTAAGAAATGGCCTGCTGTTCTTGTCTGGACAGACCTTAAAAAGGAAGAATGGTAGAAATATTTAACCTCATTGAAAAGTCAAGTTACATGTATTCTTTAATCTTTCTGTTGTCAATGTTCCAGCTGTTTAATTGTTGATTTTGAAATTGTCACTTTTAAGTGCTTTGGGGACTTGATTTCCTTATACAAAAACCTAGGTAGTTAGATGCTGAAATGAACAAGGAAGTTAGTCTTGGCACACTTGTCACCAGGCTAGATTGTAGATACACACTTGACCTTGACAGGATGAACCAGGAACGAATAAGAGACAAACTGTTTGAGGTATGGCATTTGAGGGCAGTTAGAGACTTATTTACAAACATTGTTTGGCATCTGCATGTACTGTTTTCTGTTTTGTTTTTTGTTTTTTTCCTGAGCAGTTAGTCAGTATGCACCAGGGCTATGGTCTCTGAAGGATGTAGGGTGAAGGCAGCTGGCTTTGCTTCTACCACCCGGTGTCTGCGGCTCTGTACTAGACAAAGTGGTAATTAAAGACCCAGTGAGGAGCTGAGGTGAGGCACCAAAAGAAAGGAGGCGAACGGAAGATTGCAATCTCACTTTGTAGATCAGAATGCATATCCAGGGCCTTGATCTAGCCATTGCTGAACCTTCATGAGGCAGATGTTATGCTAACAGGGCGGTTCTCTTTATGCACTAGTTAAATACCTTATTTTCTGAAGAGTAACGTGTTACTGCTTTTAAGGTTATAGATGATAAATAGTATAGTTAAGATGAATTGAAGGACGTGTTTCGCTGTACGTGTTCAGCCTTTTAAGGACGGTCAGGAATTTCAGCACTCAGTCTGCGATTTAATTAACTCATTCATTCTGATTGTATTTCAGTATTGCCTTCACCTACCTAAATAATGGAACAAGATAGCCTTATTTTATGGGAAAATGGAGATTTTAATTTGTGCATTAGTTGTAAATTACATGGTTTTGTTTGGGCAAATTTGCAGATAAGAATTTTTTTTTTGTTGTGTTTGGCAGGTGATTTCTCAGCGCCATCATTAGGTGATACATTATTCCTAATATGGTTCCCTGTGAACTTTTGTCAAGATGTTATCAAGGCACATTGATACACTGTCGCACTGCTAGAGCTTCTCTGGTCAACAACAAGTTGTGAAATTGTCAGCCACACAGTCACATAAAGACCTAAACAGTCAACATCCATATCCAACCTGAATAGCAGCAAATCCCACTAGCAATGTTCCAACATTTAGTGCAAAGCCTTCTCAGAAGAGTAGAGGTTATTATAGCCACACAGGGTGAACCAAATAAATGTTTATACCCTTGGTTTCCGAATGAAATTTTGGACAAACTGGTGTCCACATTCTTTTACCCGTATAGTGTACTTTAGATTTTACAATAGCGCAACCATCTTATCAAAACATCAGAAGAACAATTTTTGAAAGTATTTGATGAGTATTTGGAGTACTGTTGTCTTGCCGTTTGGGGAGTTTGATTTAGGGGTGTGCGATTTGACGATACTAGTTTATGAACGGTTAAAATGTCTCCATGATCAGCCTTCACAGAGAGATCATTAGTATCGTGCTACAGTGCACATTCTGATACTTGCAGTTAAATGGCTCATACACGCATCTAAAGTTGTTTTGTCAGCCAATTCCATTTTGACACACCAATTAAATGGTAATACTGTAGCAAACAAGATTCAATATTCAAAGCGTTTATTGTCATATGTACAGTAGAAAAGTGCATTTCTCTGTGCAATGAAATTTTCTTTGCTGTCCATACGAAATGCCAAGGTACAATATAATAACAGTAGGTACTGCCTTGGATTTTTTCCTCTCTCCCTTTTGCGTCCTTGTCCGAAAATGCAACACATTCCCAATTTGGCAACGTAGCAGCATGGACGACATGGAGGAGTTGGTCCCTAAAAAAAAATTGGTAATATGGAACTTGTTTGGATTTTCAAAAACCTACATGCTGTAAACAAATTATTTGCAAAATTTGCAAAAATAAGCTTCGCACGCCAGATGGCAACACAACATACCTTTTTAACCTCCTCAAAAGAAAACGCCTGAAAGAGTTTGCTTTTATTTTTTATTAGTTTAATTGTACTGTTCAGTAACTTGCAAAATAGTCTTAAAAACCAACATGGAAAAAGAATCGTGGTAAGATCATGGATCCTGATCCTGCCTGGAAAATTTGTGATATTTTTGTCATATCGCCCACCCCTAGTTTGATTCTGAACTCTGCATGTATACTTTGCACATTTTCTCTGTAATATGTGTGTTTTTCTCTAGATACTAGTTTCCTCCCACAGTCCAAGAAACATGTAGTAAGTCTAAGTGGTATCTCTAAATTGGGTTATTCATGGAATGTGTGCTTCAGGTTGGAAATTAGATCTCACGTGATCAAAGACGCTGCTCCATGGAGATTCTCACAGAATCACTTTAATGGTTAAATGCAGGCTCATACCCCCCAAGGGCCTAATGCTTTGCCATTGAGAGAAGGCGCTTTAACCTAAATTGCAGAGGTATCCATCTGTGCATAGAGATTTAATTTTAAAGTGTTATTTGGGTTAGCTTAAGGTATAATTATATAATGATGTAAAAATGTAATGAGCCGTCTTATGGATAATTACCGCAACTTCGTTTCTGTTTCAGTCCTCCAGTCCTCCAGTCCTTTCTCTCACTCTCTGAAATGCTCAGTTTGCAACTTTCCTTAAGGGAGAGCAGTGTTTATTATGCATTATATATATGCCAAACGCCAATAAACCTTTTCTGTTTTATTGTAGCTTCAGCAGTAATCAGCATTTTGCTGAGCGGATAAAATTCCCCTTTCAGCTTCCTATAATAAAATGTCCCACACTGGGATGTATCTGTTGTATTGCTGATGTGTGAAGGAGCTGATCTTAACGGTAGACACACAGCAAGTGAAAGAAAGAGAGCAATGAAGTGTTCAGAGCCCAAGACAAAAATATTTTGGGTGTAATATACGTACGAGAATCTTATCTCTGAGAAACGCTGGCATCAACTGTACAGTGAGTGTGATCTTATGTTTATTGTGGAACAGTTATTGAATTGGTTAGGAATTGTGGTCCTCATCATTTAGTGACCTCAGTGTATCTGGCAAGATTTTCCTTCTGTTTGGCCCAGCATGCGCATTGTTGTCCTGTTATCTGTTCTTTCTCTCAATATTTTGTTTTCCCTCTTATTTACCTTTTGACTGTAAGCTTTCTCACGTATCCTGGAAGGTGGTCCTGGGTCCATATTTGAAATTAGGTCTGTTTTGCTGAGATTCCTTAATGACCATGCCATGAGCATTCACCTTTAATTTGGGATTCTGTTGAAATGCCATTTCTGGGAAAGCAGCTCAGTTTAGGTTTTTTTTCCCCTCTCCTGAACCCGTTAACATCAGTCTGTTGTTCAGTGTTCTGTGAAGCTTCAGAAGCTCTCCTTACAAGGGACAGAGTAAGGAGAAAATGTGCTCCAGGAGAGAATCAATATTCTTAGAATGGGGAGGAGGGGGAATTGGCAACTGAAAATTTAGGGTTAGAAAGAGGAATCCGGCAGAAGCTAGAGCCTGTTGCCTCATTGCTGGCAGGACAGGGCAGTAGTAACAGGACTTTCAAGTCATTCTGTTTGGTTAAAGCTCATTCAGTAGGTTTGTAAAGTCATAAGACACATGTAGTACCCTTCCGCATTAAAAGGTTTTTTTAAGTGAAAGATGTAGTGATTGCCAAAATTTTCTTTCTGATGTTTTTATTTACATTACAGATAAATGTATAGAATGACAAAGCAGAATCGAATTGAAGTTTTCTTTAGTAAATAGATGATGGTTAGTAAGTGGGTACAATTTTAGGCTGGATTGAAATGCAGGTGTAACTTGTTCTAGTGGGTGCTGCCAGATTTGATTTTTTTAAATGAAAGGTGTTCTTTCAAAAATATGAATTATATGATGAATTATTATATAGAGGCTAATAATGTATTATATATACTGTTATTCTATATTATGCAGGGTCTGTATTGATGTAAATTTTAGTCTTGTCTGGTTCAAGGTTTAATTATCAGGCGAAACTTAAACTATGAGATGTCCCGTCCAGTTATGAAGAAAGTCCAAGTATTCCTGCCAGCCAGGGTTCTGCCAGGCATGGATTCTGTGCAGTTGTAATATTCATGCTTTGGTCAGGTTGTATCATGGTTAGCAGCTGCTGTGACTGGGGATGTCCCTCCCCTCATCTCAGTCCCCCAGCATTTTCCCATAGTCATTGGCACATGCAGTTCCATTCCTCTTCATTTACAGCCCTTCACACTTGCTGTATAGTCAGTGGAACATTTGCATTTATAGACAAACTAGAAACTGCAGATTATAGAACAAGATGCCTTTATGTAAACTAGAGAAACTCAAGCTAGGGAGGCACAGTGCTGTTCTGTGTGCTGTCCCTGAGATATGTGCATGCAGTTCTCTGCATGTTCTATATGCGCCCTCTCTGGTTATGATCAGATGCATTGACATAGGAAGCACGATCTCCTAACAGCCATTGCTGCGCTTCATCTTCGTGGCCATGCCCAGAAACAGAAGCAAAACCGGGTGTCAGGCTGACTAGTCCGATTTCTGCCCACTGAATCCCCACCTGACCTGGTCAGCTTGCTGAACAGGTGTGCCAATATATACCCTCATTTCCTGCAATTACGGTGATTGTTTGTATTTGAGCAGATTGCTTGGTCCTAGAGGCCAAAGGATTCTTAGTTTAGGAAGTTCATTCATTCAATCTGAATTACTGAGAGGATTGCAAAGTGGGGTAGGCTCCGGACGCCCCGTGACTCTGAATAGGATAAGCGATTACAGAAAATGGATGGACGGGCGGACTAACGGATACATTCGTGCAAATATACATTCGAAGAAATTCTTAATATGTGGGCGTACGTTTCAAAAAGGACCAAGCAAATCTGAAATTTTAATGTGAACATGATATGAGCTAAGCACTATGGACTTATGATTGGCGACTTGGCATACTGGCATATTCTAAAGTGAGCAAGCTTTTCTGAAAGCGAAAACAGCCCAGCTCTTGTATCCATTTGCACATATTTTTGATCCCGTGTCTGTCGTTGCAGTGAATGGGCTGCCTCTTTTGAGGGGTGTAATCTCGAGAACTTTCACTCAAACTGAATTTTTTCTTCATGGTGCTGTTTTTTTTTTTTTACAGTGAAATACTCCATTACACAAAAAGGTGTGTGTGTGTGTGTGTGTGTGTGTGTGTGTGTGCGCCTTTTGTAATATTGTGTTTGAAATGCAGAAAGGAGACATGCATATAATGTGTATGAAAGACCATTTGCATCTATTTCCTTTGGGTACAGCCCTCGCCCACGTTCCACCCGTTTCCTTTGTGTTTCATTGTGAGCGTGTGTCGATGACTCTGCGTGAGACTTGAGATTAAACTCCCTCTCTCAAAAGTATGCCTCACCTTACAATTTGTGATTTTCTTGATAGACTCTGGATTGCTGCCAACTTAAGTGGATAAGTTTTAAAGGTGGATTAATGGATCAATCTGCGGCAATGCTAGCAACATAATGAGACATTGGGCGCCTCTTCTCAGTCCATTAACACTTCTTCGTAACTAAATTAGGTTAAAGGAAATTTAAGTAGATTAAACTAAATAAATTACTGTTCGGGTTTTCCTTTGAAGGAAGATGTAGTAACAAATGTAGCTAACAAGGCAGGAAAACTTCAGATCACTGACATTGCATTCATAACTGGTTTAGGTAACAATGCCTAATTACTTTACATTTTTAATATAAGCACTATTCAGGCAGCCTGGGCCATTACTCCAACTTTATGTAATACCCATCGTGGTAATCGCAGAGAGCCATTGTCCTTGTTTGAGCATGTCAAATAATAACGTGGAAAATCTGCCTCTTTCCATTAGCTTATTTACAGCTGATGATCACTTGAGCCTTTCAGCGCTGCCAGCCCACGATTCTGACAATGACACAATGGCCATCTCAGTTCAACTTTGGCATTTACCAACAGTGCGCTGAATAGTTAGAAAGGTCTGGCCAAATCAAAGGCTCTCATGGGACAATAGCTTGTTCTGTGATGTTTATGGGTACATTTACATATCTGCAGGTTCAGAAGCTCACTGATACTTTGTTAGCCTGGAGTGTCTTATTTTTAAATTTGGAATTGTTTACTGTAATTACCCAGCATAATCAAATTTTGGGGAGGGTTGTGGGTAGTTTATCATTTATGTGATGTGGGTAGCTCAATGAATAGACAGCACTGTCTGGATCCTGCCTCGTGTGTATGTGTGTGGGGGGGTGGGGTTATATATTACATTGCGGGGGCTAAACCTGTTATTTTGACCTTGTGGGGACATTTTTTTGGTCCCCACAAGGGGAGACTCGGTTTTACAGTATAAGTCTGTGAATGCAATCAAAAAACTAAAAATGCCAAAAAGTTGTGCGTTTTGTTTGAATACTTGTGAATGGACATTCCCCACAAAGATATGAATACTAACGTGTGCGTGAGTGTATGGATCTTGCATGCACTCTGTGTCTCACAAGTTTTTTTCCCCCAGTCTGAAGACTTTTAGCCTCCGAAGAGGCTAATTTAATGTTTCTGAATTTCCCATAGTGTGTGAATGCTTAAATTCGATGATTAAATTCAAGACTTTTAAATAATGCCTTGACTTCATATTAAATGATTATTGTAGGTGATCCTTCAGAAGAAAATGTTTTGTGTAACTGGCATGCTAGTAGGTAGCGCCGTGGCCTCACACCTCCAGGGTCAGGGTTTGAATGTCCAAAGACTTGTGGTCTCAGTGGTTTGGTTCTTTTAAATTGCCCATGGTGTGTATTTCTGTTCACACCTTGTGATGAACTGGCATCATTCCAGCCCTGTGCTTCCTGGAGTAGCCTACAGGATTTTATCGGCATTTACAGAAGATCTTCGATTATGAGTTGTTTTTTTCCCCCTCCAAAACTTTTATTGAACAGTACAATACATTGAATTCATACTAATTAATATTCAGTTACTGTACAGAAATAACAAAGCTGGATATTAAATCTGTTCAGTGATGAATCATGCACGAGAAAAACTTAAAAAAAAGAAAAAAAAAGAAAAAGAAAAAAAAAGTAATTGATATAAATAATTTGCGTGGGTTGTAATTGTTTGATCTATATTTGTAATGGGGCAGACAGGAATCAGGACCATTTCACCTGGGGGTGGCTATAGGAAATTGGTTTACATGTGTTGTGTGGATACAGAAACAAGGCAGTAAAGGGATCAATAAAACCTAGCAGGCAGATGTGAAGGGAGAAAAGTAATGTATTGACAGACGGGAAGCATTTTTCCAGGGTATTAGGGAAGTGAATAGACAAGGTGGGTGGCAAGGTAGGATTAGTTTGCAGTGGGGAAAGTACAGAAACAGGATGACCCTGTATAGCGGTGATAAATGACCTGAATCCTACCTCTCCACATGGTGGTGCCTACATCTTAATGTACCTTATTTTGTTAACAGGGTTTTATGGGGTTAATAGGATTTGTTGCAGCACAATAAATTCGGCTGCTTTGTATTTTTGGTGATGTCACTACAGTGCAACACAGTAAAAATTTGGTGGCAAGACTGTTACATGAATTTGGCCCATTTGCCAGCTGTAGTATGCAATTCAGGGCATGAAAAATGTTTAACATACTTAATGAGGTTGCTGGATTGCGCAGTTAAGCCCTAAGAGATCTACAGGGTTAGGTGGTTTCGTAATGTCCCAGCACTTAATGGATTTTCATGGAAAATATTTGGGGTTTGCTTGCTTGGTTAAACTTGGTTAAGCTGCTGACTGGAACATGTCCAAAAATGGTATACTGTTCACACTTGGAAAACAGCTGGTGGTGTCTGTTTTTGATTTGTTCTGTTTATTTGATTGAAAACATCAATGCGTAATTAAAATGTATGGATGGCAAGAAGGAACTTAAGGCATATAAATTTGCCCTCTCTTTACCTGGAGTTTTAATGTTGTCAAAATGGTTAGTAAGAATTTTGTGATCAGATGACACCAAATTCAATTTTTGTCTGAATTCCAAGGGCTGTGTACAGTGTATAGGAAAATCTAAAATATTTCTCCTCCAAGACTGTCACTTTGGAGAAAAGCTTCTGCCACATAGAACACAAATACTGTAAATATGAAATCTCAATTACCAGTTAATAATGTTGTTTCTCACTCTTGTGTAGCTGACAACTTAAGAATTTTAATGTATTACCTCTGAACGCGAAACTGTTCTGGGATCAACATCTCTCACACTTTTTTTTTCAATGCATCATTTTATGTCATCCTATATTAGACAGTCTTTAGACTTTAGACTTTTTTGACCGTCACTGCACAATTCACGGATGAAGATAGGAAAAATGAGCTTACTATAAAAACTTTCTAAACATAAAACCTCTTGGCGCACAAACACACACACATATTTGCAAAATAAGACTTGCAGTTTATTAAATGGTTTTAGAGTGTACAACATAAAACTCACTTTGAACTCAAACCTTTACATGGAACGAAAATAAAATGAAAATATTATCAAATGTAATGAGCATGAATATGAAGATATGCAATAGCTACATGAAATCTCAGATGCACAACAAGACTGCAGCCAGTTAGGCTGCTTTTCTGGAATGATCTGCAGCTCTTTCTATTATCAAAGCAGAGGAATCCCATTACGACTTTCATCTACCGCTCATTCATCTCATTCCTAAAGATAATCCATCAGCAGGTTTACTACTGCCTTAAATTTATCCACTATCAGCATAAGAGTTTCGTGGCACTTTAAGTATGGACTGACATTATGCTTTCCTAGAATGGTGGGCAGCCCTCTCGTTAAAATAAAGGGGTCACATTATTTCGTTGAAGTGGCCATTGTTAAAAAAACAAGTCAGTGTCCTCCAGACAGTAACATATGATTTTGTTATTGCCATAGGTAGACATACAAAAGCGAATTCGAATTTCATAGCAATTCATTGCTAGTGCCTCTGTCTGAATGTATCAGTGATTCACTACTGTGCAGTATATAGCCAAAAGTATTGGGACGCCTGCCTTTACACACACATGAACTTTAATGACATCCCATTTTTAATACATAGGATTTAATATGGAATTGGCCCACCCTTTGCAGCTATAACAGCTTCAACTCTTCTGGGAAGGTGTTCCACAAAGTTTAGGAGTGTGTTTATGGGAATATTTGACCATTCTTCCAGGAGAGCATTTGTGAAGTCAGGCACTGTTGTTGGAAGAATAGGCCTGGCTCACAGTCTCCGCTCTAATTCATCCCAAAGGTGTTCTGTCGGGTTGAAGTCATGGCTCTGTGCAGGCCAGTCAAGTTCCTCCACACCAAACTCGCTCATCCATGTCTTTATAGACCTTACTTTGTGCACTGGTGCACAGACATGTTGGAACAGGACGGGGCTATCCCCAAACTGTTCCCACAAAGTTGGGAGCAAATTGACCAAAATGGCTTAGTATACTGAAGCATTAAGAGTTCCTTTAACTGGAACTAAGGGGCCAGGCCCGACCCCTGAAAAAAAACCCCACACCATAATCCCCCCTCCACCAAACTTTACACTTGGCGCAATGCAGTCAGGCAAGTACCATACTCCTGGCAACCACCAAACCCAAACTTGTCCATCAGATTTCGAGACAGAGAAGTGTGATTCATCACTCCAGAGAACTGCTCTAGAGTCCAGTGGCGGTGTGCTTTACACCGCTGCATCCGAGGCTTTGCATTGCACTTGGTGATGTAAGGCTTGGATGCAGATGCTGTTCCTGAGCTAATCTGAAGGCCACACGAAGTTTGGAGGTCTATAGCCATTGACTTTGCAGAAAGTTGGCGACTTCGGCACACTGTGCGCATCAGTATGTGCTGTCCCCGCTCTGCGAATTTACGTGGCCTACCACTTCGTGGCTGAGTTGCTGTTGTTCCCAGTGGCTTGCACTTTGTTATAATACCACTAACAGCTGACCGTAGAATATTTAGTAACAAGGAAATTTCATGAATGGACTTATTGCACAGGTAGCATCCTATCACGGTACCACACTTGAATTCACTGAGCTCCTGAAAGAGACTCATTCTTTCACAAATGTTTGAAAGAGTCTGCATGCCTAGGTGCTTGATTTTATGCACCTGTGGCCATGGAAGTGATGGGAACACCTGAATTCAATGATTTGGATGGGTGGCCCAATACTTATAGTGTGCAATATAGTGTATGATCACCACTACCAGATGTAATCATGTTGAAGACCTACTGTTGTGTTAGGCCATTATGCATGTAAGGAATGAAATTATTTTCATATTTTCATATATAACGTACGTGTGTGTGTGTGTGTGTGTGTGTGTATATATACACACACATCATTCATTCATTCATTCATTCATATATATATATGTAAGTGAAGCAAAAGTGGTGACAGTCATCATTTGGTTTGGAAGGGTTTATTTCGGTCTGCGTGGCACCGTGTCCACTCACACATGGCTGGTACCTGAGGTTCGGTTGGTGGGCTGAAAGAGACTGTGCTTTCCACTAAGCCTCTGCTAATGCTGTCCGTCTTCCTGTAGGGCTGTTTTTACATGTCTGCTAGGCCGTAACATAGAAACAGTGCACAAGTGCTGTTAGGTTAGTAATCTTACACCTAAACTCAGCTTCTTCATGCATGCATATATACTAGGGATGCACCGATACCAATACCGGTATCGGGCCGATACTGCGGTCATATACTCATGCTCGTACTCGTAAAAACTGTCCGATACCAAGAACCGATACCACTTAATCGCTACATTATGTTACAATTCAAAGCCGTGGCATTTTGTCAGACTGTACGGTCTGTTCTGCTAAAGTGTCAAGAGGAAGAAGGGACAGTGCATCATTTAACACAAGCAATTTTATCAAACATCTAAAGAGGCACCATAGCGCACAGTACACGGAGTCTGCTAATGCTGGCAGAGAACGACCGCAGCAACAAGC
>JAAGVU020000040.1:15422937-15457527 GCA_011763525.2 Mormyrus iriodes | reverse complement strand
CAGTTCTGAAGGCGAAAGGGGGTCAAACACCGTATTAGTATGGTGTTCCTAATAATCCTTTAGGTGAGTGTATGTGTCTGTGTAGCTTATACATGCATGTGCTTGTCTTCACTGTACATGACATTCATAAATTTACGGCACTGCTAGATTTTATTTGTGTATCTCTCTATTTTCCTTCTTTTTTCCTTTAGAGTGGCCAGTTGGATGCTACTTAAACTCTTGAGTCTCCTGTTCTGTAGCATCCAGATCAACCTCAACCAAGTGGCTGCCCTCCGAAGAGCCACAGAGATGGTAGGAGTTCCTGGCCACATTCCTTTGGCAGTGACCCCACTTGTCACCCCTATAGCTCAGATTCCTCGTCCTCACTTCAATGAATTTTTTTTTTAGTCGTGACTTCATTTTAGGAGTACTAGAGTGACACAGTTGTTCTGAGGTGTGGAAACTTTTGTCTTGAAAAATTGATACACATGATGCCAGTCACATGACTCCTGTGATCCAGCAGCAGGAAAATCAATCCTAATAGACATTTAATTAAGGCTAGGGACCAGTGCATCCAGTAAATTGAATGTTCACAATGGCACCTCTGCTCTGCCCTTCCCAGCCATCTGCTGCATGCATAATGCGGAACTGTGGTCCAACAACAATTGTTAGCTAAATATTAGCTCCAGGCCTCTGTGCATCTAGATCTTGGTCAAGCTACACCTGGCATTCTCCCTCACTGGTCAGTGTCGGCATACGCCAGACCTGCCTGCTGTTTCATGCTCGCTTTCTTCTGGTATGGCTGGTAGACATGGAGGGAGCAAAGAGCTGGAGAGTGCTGTGGAAATCGTTAGAATGAGCTTAGCTGAAGGCCCTTCTTGTACTCTTTGCAAGGCAGGATTACACCATCTGAGGTTACTTTTTAAAGAAGCTTATTCGTTTTATTTAAGTAGTCCATGCCGAGCGTTGTTTTTTCTAGTTGACTCCCTGCCTCCAGGAATGAAAGGAATCTTACATTCCCTGAATCTGTTAATTAAAATTGATACTAATTACACCAGCTGTCTTTAAGCATATATACATTTTTATGTAGTTGTTGTGTAAGAGATGTACGTATTTATGTTATCTGTTGGTCTAAGTCTGAAGGATGATTAACCAACATCTCATTTCTGACACTCCGTTATATGTGTGCCAGTAGCCATAGCAGCCGTTGCTAGCGTGACTAGTCCGTTTATTAGTAAAGCAGGAAGCTATTCTCATCTGTAAGGATGCAAATGTTCCCCTTGTTTATGTGTGGATGTGGCACTGAGATCTCGGGACTGAGTATTTCATACACCTCATTCAAGCAACTCTCAGGAGTCAGTCATGACTTTGAATCATGGGAATATCAAAAATCACATTTCCTGTTTGTGTGTGTGTGTGTGTGTGTGTGTGTGTGTTTGTTTGTTTGTGTTTGTGGCCTTTTGGGCAGGGGGCTCCTCTGGTCTTTGTGTTCCAACAGCAGTGTGCTCTCGATTATGTCCTCGTCCCACACGTCCTCTTTTGTCACAACCTGAGGGTCCCCTACACCTTGTGTCACCTCCAGCCCGGAAGCTCCTGGCTCAGGTACCTGGCTCAGCCCGGCAGCCGGGCTCCGTAAAAATACCCATTGCTCCGTACCTCCTAAGCCCTGTGCTGAATGTCCTCGAAATGGCGTTAGCCTGTTCAGAATGTGGCTTAGTCTTCAGTTTTTCAGACAGTATATGTGATTTTCCTCCTCTATTACTGTTGTAGCCTGCTGTTACTTGTTTTCTCCATTCCTGTGCTTGTTGTCTTTATTAAAACGCAGACTGGTTCTCCAGCGACTGGGCGTGGTCTTTCCCCTGCCGAGGTCAGAGGGGGACGCAGAGGCGAGCAACTTGTGTGAAGCCATTATGACTTCTGTGAGTCCGATGGTAGTGGGTGAGGGAGGGTGGGGGAATCTGTGCCCTGACCTGATTCGGGGGATAACGGAGACCTTGATACCTGCTTAGCATCTGCTGCCCCCTTCAGATCTGTTAAAGAGGAGGAGTTGCAAACCTGACAAGCCTTTGATATTAAGGCTGCATCTATTCATTAAAGTCTCAGGCAGAGGAATTGGCTACGGTCAGCGTTAATGAGCGCCTAGCGCTGGGGCCTTCTGCTGCATGTTGGTCAATCACTGGTTGTCTGATGAATACAAAGGAGAGTAAAGTACAGTATATGCATCTCGAATGGAGAACAGACAATATGTCAGTAGTGCTAGAACTTTTTAGTCTCATTCTTATTTCCTATGAATTCTTGGGACTATCGAGCAACATTAATTTCAACAGTGGTAGAGACCAAATCAGCCCCAAACCCTCCGCCCCCATAAACACATGGTCCTCCCACAATATTGGTAGGGACATGTTCCAACTCTCCCCACCCTTGCTTGTCATCACAGACACGCGTGGCCTTGGGAGGGTTAAGAGTCTGCCCATGAGCCAGCATGCCTCAGCCACATGCAGTGTGGATGGAGTGGCACTCCCCCATCAATGGCCGGCCTCCCCTCATTGGCGCTATCTTCTCTGGAATTTAGAGCTGTGATGTCACTGATCTTTTTCAAGGCAGTGGTGTGAAAGTGAGGTTATCGCACTGACAGCCACATGCTGTCTTAATACACGCCTCATTGGTTACCTTTGCTTAAAGTAGACAGCCCTTGTGTCTTTCTTTTAAATAAATAAATGATAGGAGCAGGTCTTGGGTGTTCTGTTTTAAGGTTAGACCCATTCCCTAATATGTACTCTTACTTCTCTACTTTATTCACTTTTTAAGTCCCCTTTCCATCAATGTTGTTCTTACAGCTGATTTATTATCTGCCCCAAATTAACATGAGTCGTCTTGTATCCCTCCACCCCCCCATAGTTCATCGGCGTGCTGCTTCGGGAGGGCCAGAGTGTTAGCTTAGCTCTTTGTGGGGCCCACCGTCAGGGGCCAGAGGGGTTGGCGAGCCTGCGAAAGGTCCTGAGGGATGGCTCTGTGCCCGACGTGAGTCTGGTGCCCGTGGCCATTGCGTATGACCTACCTCCACAGCACGCCCTCCAGGGTCAGGTGTGTCCCGCTGTTAATGTTTCCCGCCCAGTTCAGAGAGGTGATAACACGTTTGTAGTTAAGCACAGAATAATGACCATGGCAGTAATAGCTATTGTAACCAGTGTGCACAGGTCAGTATGAGTATCGCTGGTAGCGCTAACTAAGATAACATCGCTGCAGCTGTCACAGCCATTCTGTAATGTATGTGTGTGTGTGTGTGTGCCCGGCAGAGCTTCCAGTCCTTGTGTTGGTCCCTCGCTTCTCTGGTATGGGAAGGACGCCGGGGAAGTGTCAGGATCCACTTTGCTCAGGCCTTCTCTCTGAAGGTACCACAGACACCTGTTTGCTGTCCATCTGTCTGTCTGCTGGAAGGCAGCATGTGGGCCATAACCCGCTCATATCTGTCATCTGTCATCTGTGCTTGTGTCTGTGCCTATGTCTGTGTTCCTACTGCTCCTCTCTTTCTTTCTTGTCCCCCTGTAGGAGTTGTATGAGACTAGGAGGTGCCATGTGGATGGAGGGCGCCCCCTCCAGGAGCTCCTCCTTCCCAATATTCTTGACAAAAGGTTCACTTTACTTGTCTATTTTGAAACCATACCTTCGGACATGGTAGATCAACCTCTTCGCAGTCTTCCTGCAATACAGAGTACTCAGTGTCCTATAGCTCCCATTTACTCCTCCCACTTCAGCTCAGAGTCGTTATTTGGGTGTACGTCCATGTCCTCGATGTCCCGTGCCTCCTGCTGCCCAGAGCCGCCTCTGCCGGAGAGAGAGCTGAGCATTGCTCTCAATTTGCATCTTCTCCATGGTGAGCATCTTGTCATCACGTGTAGGAGCCACAGTGTCTGTAATGCCCTTCTGTGTGGCCCACTCCCCTATGCCTCTCCCGGTACCCTGTATGTGGGTTGGCTGACTGTGCCACGTGTCCTGTTCTTTGCAGCCACCTCCACCTGCTCGGCCGTCATGTCCACTGCCTTAGTGTCCTGTCTCCTGCTGCATAAGCATCGCAAGGTAATCCCCCCCCCCCCCCACACACACATTTCATGTGTTGTGTGTCAAAGACTCCTGCTGCCCCTAATGCAGACATGGCAGTGGGGGTGTGAGGTACTGGCACCTTTCTGATGGCTAATGACCCATGAATCAAAACCTAAAACAGTGCACAAATGGGCCGTGATTGTGAAAGTGGAACAATAAAATCAGTCCTGGGTGCCTGGTGTCTGGTAGCACGTGGCCACGTTTTGCCCCCTTTCTCTGGCTATCGCCTCCTTAATGGGCTCTCACCAACACCATCTCCTCCCGTGAGCCCTTCCCCGTCTGTGGCAGGGTGTTCGGCTGTCCCAGCTCTGCCGGGACGTCTTGTGGCTCTTGGAGGAGGTTGTATTCCGGAATCGGGACGTGGGATTTGGGGGCTTGCTGCCAGAAGTGGTGTGCCACGCTATTTCCCTGTTGAAGCCCCACCTGCTCCTTGTGCGGCCGCCCCACACAACGGACCCCCTCCTGGCCCCCCGACCTTCTCGCGCCGCCATCCTGGCCCTGGCAGGGCACTGCCCCCTCCTCACTCACGTCTTCATCATGGAGGCCGTTGGAGGTGAGACACCTCCTCTGTGTATGTCTCTGTGCCGTCCCAGAGTGGCGAGTGTGCCCGTGGGTGCCCCCGCGTGACTTGCTCAGGATGGCTGCCCACCTGCCCCCTAGCCTGTGCCGTGCTGGCCACGTTGTTCGAGGTGGTGGCTTGCGGCGGAGGCGACGCCGAGGTGGAGTTCGATGTGGCGCTGAGCCAGGAGGAGCTGAGCGAGAGGGCCCTGCAGCTCTGCCACCTGCTGCCTGCTGCCGGATATTTCCCCGTGAGTGAAACCGCTGTGAGTCATGCCACCTGCTTCTCAGGCTGATGAACCGCAAGGTGCCCCTTCAATGCCAGGAGCGCGTGTGTCCCAGTGGGTCGTCTGGACGCATTTGGTGGAGGCACCGCAAAGCGAGCAGACGGCTCCTGAGACGAGGTTAATGACCAGCATGCCACGTGACGACTCTGTAGATGCCTGCAGCTTGTTCATTCATAAAACTGATCGCTGTAGCTAAACTTTTATGGCCCGATGAGTAGATGAGTTGAACCAGTGCTTTCTGGGAGAATGAGCAGCACTGATGGAATTATTCCGGACTCTGGATTTTAAGGTATTTACTGGGATGTAAGGAAATCCATAAGTATCCCACCATCACATTGTCAATGACGTGTTGATAGGCCTATTGCTGGCTTTAACCTACATGGAGGTTAGTCAGTTATGCTTTAAAATACATCCCTCTGTATCTCACTGGTTCAGACTGATGCTCAGAGACACGAAGCCCTCAGGCGTGGAACAGACATTCCCTATTTAAAGAGTTAATTGGCATCGGCTGTTTTAAAAACTCATCTGTAAACATTCAGATTTGGGTAAGTGCAGCCCTATCAGTGGATATCTGAGTGTATATGGCCCATTCTGTCAGAGTCAAGCTGTCAGTACACATACTCTAGAGGCCCCGCCAAATGAAAAGTGATAAAAAAATGAATTAGTGGCCCTCACGAAGGAGGATTGTTGACACCTGAGAGTCTGCCTTTGTCTATGGCTGTGGGCCTCCACTGTTTCCATATTGTACTGACGGAGGAACTTTGGAACAAGAGTGAATTATTTTAATAAAAATCTGTCCAAGAAGAGTGCTTAAAATTGTGAGGGAAAGCCAAGTAGCCTTAGAAACTCATGCAAGAATCTCCTGGTGTCTCTGCAGAGCAGCGTGTCCGAGGATTAGCAGCGTCATGTATGTTAGCAGGCTGCAGAGTAGCTGAAAGCATCTGGCTGCGGGCTCTGCTGACTTTACTCTGACGGTGGCTGAGGGTGTCCCATGACCTCCTACTGAAAATCTTAATGTGATTTATTGTGTTGTTCCCATGTAGCTAATAAGGCTTATAATTGTTTGTGGCTGGATGTCTGGTGATAAAAATGCCGGCATTTCGGAAAAGTATGCAGGTGTGTGTCATGAGTATGACAGGGAATCTCAGGACCTCTCAGAGAGAGAGAGAGAGAGCAGCATGCAGAGGGTTGGAGGTGCTTCTTCTGATTCACTCAAGGATCTCACCTAACACCCCCCTCCCCCCCCAGCCTTGCCAGTCGGCCTATGCCTTTGCCCTGGATGCAGTGGACAGCCTGGTGCACTGTGGCATCCTGGTCCTGGAGGAGGTGAGCCAGTCGAGCTGAGTACTGTCGCCACAGCCAAAGCATGGTGCATACCTTAGGGTCAGTGTGTCACCGAGTGCCATTTGCCCTTAAGGAGCTGTGTAACTTGGCAGAGAAATAATGTCTCAGCAACCCACATGTCCAACGTCAGACTCATAATAACACATTGTCGATAAATGGCTGTACATTTAGCAAACAACAAGCTGTGTTCATTAATGCTATAAGCTTGTTAGTAGCTCTTAATGAGTTAATGATCCGAGACCCAATTACATTGCAGATTGTTAACTGATAGCAGGCTTGTAAATAGGACTCTGCTGCCTGACTGGGAGCACAGTGTCAGCACGTGTGATGTGGTTTCTTTGTCTGGGCGCCGTGTCTGTGAGTCTAGCAGCCTCAGGACCAGCGCGTGTATGACTTCTGGAAGAGGGAGAAGGCGCTGATGTGGAGCTCTGCCGACGACCCGGACCTCAGCGACTCGGACTGTGAGAAGCAGGACACGCGTTGTTACAAGGTATCCTGCAGGCTTACTGTGGATCCTTGAAGTCGTAAAATGGATATTGTAAAATTAAGGTCATGAAATGTCTGTTGAGTATGAAATTCTGAGTGTGATAATGCAGGTATGATAATTCAGAAATACCTATATAACATGGTTTTCTTAACATTTTTTCTGCCATGGGCCCCATCAGCAGTCTGGTGAATCCCATGGCCCCCTTCCAGCTACGTCACATGAGTGTCTGTAGGCAGGAAGACTGCCATCACATGCTGCTTGGCCACGGATCTAATGGCTGCCAAATCTTCGAAGCAACGATGAGTGTAAACCATATTTGGACATAATCTAGCAGCTGTAATGCGACAGGAAGGCATCTGATGTTGCTGCTGGTGACAAAGTCACAGCCACTGCTGTGGTCTTGTTACCTACATCCATAACTGAATGAAATGCTCTGTTTCAGCTAGAGCCCAGTGAAAATAGATGTAACGTTTTTCTCATCCAAGGTCCCGAACCCCTTGATGTTTTCCCCAGGATAAGAGCCCCTGCTACATACGCTGAATATATGGTTTAGCCATTAATTTCTTTCATTAGTTTTCTGCAGAATGCTTGCTTTTCTTGTATTTTTACATATACTCCCCCGAGCTCCTGTATGGTCACTTTACGCTGTTATTGTTGAAGAGGGAGGAAGAAGGCCAGCGGAATTGGGAAACTGTGACTTAAGTAAAATAACTAAATCTCTCTGTTAAAGGGCAGTTACCCTAGAATTGCACGACTAGTTCACTTGAGATTTGCACCTCCCGAAAGGTCTTTTTATTCTGCACATCATCTTCAATACATCTCTCCTTTCATTTTTATTTGAAAATCGAAAGTGGAAAAATCTCCTGGCTGATACAGCCGGCAGAATTGAATCACACACAACGTTTGGGACGTGCTGGGTGTGGCTAGGGTGGCTCAAGTCAGGACTCACTAGTTGTTCCTGTGAAAGTTGTCGGTTCAAATCTCATGGTTGGGAGAGTGATTTCACCATTGGGTGCTTAAGCAAAACCCTGAACCCACAAGTGCTCCAGGGACTGGCTGACCCTGCTGTTTCAAAAAGTGTATGTCACTTGAATGAATAAAAGATGATGGAATATAATGCAAAATGTAATGCATGAAAGCAATGTGTGGGACTGCTGCCCCCCCCTCACTACCTCACACACATTAGCATTTTTTTTTGTTGTTGCAGTGGACCGGGTTGCACCTGTGCTGTTCAGCCAGGCTGCTCTGGAGATGTTCTCCATATGCAGGCTGATTTATACATCACGTGAGCAGGGAAATCTACAAACTGCATTGGATTCTGGCCCTCCAGGACCGGAACCGAGGAACCGTGATCTAGGACTCCATTCTAGTTTAATGTGCTCCCTGTTCTTTATACACAGAAGGTACAGTCTGTGTTGATCACCTGTCAATATTTTTTCCGTATCCACCAGCTCGGCCAGCCCAGCCAGGGTCCGGACCTGTTCTTTTTCCTGTGCAATTTGCTAAGCGTTCAGCTGAGGGCACTCTCCTGGGCCGTTGAGGGGTTGGAGTTCCTGCAAAGCCCTCTCCCAGGTAGGAGATCAGCATTTGTTTTCAGGTGGCTTTATTCATGAAAGAAGATCTGAAGAAAAAATGGCCACAGACTGGTGCATTTTGGTTCTCTGAGACCAAGTGCAGAGCTCACTTCCTCCCACCTCATTGTGCACAGCCGGTGCTCCTCAGTCTCTGCATAGGCTGGCCGGCTCCTCAGGTCCTGCAGCGACTCGATATGTGTCTGTCCGCTTCGATGGTTTAGAGCTGTATGGCACCTCAGTGACCTACTCCAGCAGGGCCAAGTGGCCCCCATCTGTCTAACCCGACTGTTGGCATCCTCCTCCTCTTCCTCTCCTACAGAGCCAGACTGTGTAGCGTGGCTCCAGAGCTTCCTGTGTGACAGAGCCAGTTGCGTCCAGAGGCTGTACGGTAAGGCTGCACACTCACCCCACAACCCCACCTGCCATCAGGTCTTATTCTGGACCGAGCCTTTACCTCAGCCTTCAAGCCTTCACAGGATATGTGGTTCCTATCGCGCCTGAGTCACAGTGATACCCCAACCCAATAATACAACACAGTTATTAAAGACTTCTGTGGAGGCATAATGGTAACACTTTACTTGATGATGCACAAATAATATAGTAGGCTATTATTTATGTATTAATTAACCCCAAACTAAGTGTTAGATACTGATCTCACGTTAATTCATCACTAATGAATCATGACGCATGCTTTTTCACAAGCAGTTAGTGTATTTGTTATATCTGAAGATTCTGTACACCTTTCTAAACTACTGAAGGAACAAGTCATATAAAGCACAAGTTAAATACTGATCTCATGTTTGTTAATCTTTAACGAATCGTGACAGATCTTTTATATTAAGTAGCAACTGTATTTGTTCATGATTTGTACTTCAGCAGTAACTGAGTTAGTACTAAGTTTTTGTGTCCCATCAAGTAAAGTGTTTATATGCATAATCTGTCCAGTGTCCATAGGGTAATCTTTTTGGGTTGCCTCCACTCTGTCTTTAGGAATTAAATTGGCCAATCAGAGCTTGAGGTTGTGCCAGGCCATCCATCATGGGATTACTGGATGCCAGGACATCTCATGAAGGCGGGCTTCACATGCAATGATGCGGGTGGGTTAGGGCAGGGAGCAGAAAGGAGAGCACCAGGAAAGGCCTGTTACAGCATAGTCCAGTCAAGTAGCTCAAAAACATGATGGTACTTCTCCAAAGTATACTTTTACAAACAAATAGGCATACCAGT
The DNA here is from genome assembly GCA_011763525.2 of Mormyrus iriodes. Classification (NCBI taxonomy): domain Eukaryota; kingdom Metazoa; phylum Chordata; class Actinopteri; order Osteoglossiformes; family Mormyridae; genus Mormyrus; species Mormyrus iriodes. The sequence goes on along the minus strand of JAAGVU020000040.1, from coordinate 15,447,970 downwards.
GTTTTTATATTTCCTGGAATGAAAAGAAATCTTAAAGCTACATCCAGGCATAACTTGGGCTAAACAAAACAACACCATATAAATGTAAATTAGCCCATCCGCATTGCACTGTGAGATCAGCGAGGACCAGGACGCTCACTCCTTATATCGTGTGGAAATCATTCATGTGGGTGTGACAGTATGATTGCTGTAGTGTACATCTGTGATAGTTCTGCTGTTTGTCTTGGGGAAGGTCGCCAGTACTGCTCTATGCGTATTCTGACAAATGCATCAGAAGATAATTACACTGACTAACAGGGTTTAAAGATCTGCTGTATGAGTCAGCTGTCTGCTGCCTGTGATGGAGAACACAGCCTATTAAGGCTTACACTTTTATACTTATTTTTGGTCTGGTATTTTTCTTTTTCAGGAGTTTTAGAAGAAATGCTTTACTCAAGGATACAACAGCTATAACCACAAATCCTCAAGTAAAGTTCTCTGCTGCACAGGGGAGAACAAACATTGGCAATTAAATAGCAGACATTTCTAAACGTGTTGTTACAGTTACTCTGTTTGAGACTTAAACTCCGGTTGTTTGGCTTCTCTGAGTGCGAGAGAAGTTTCTTAACAGGCAGTCGATTGCAAATGGAAGAACTGGCCTGAAACAAACAAACCTGCTGGGCTGTGGTGTTTTTTCAGATGTTGAAATAAGGACAGGCCTGCTGGACTCATAGCCCTGTTATAACAGATGCAGTAAGGCGATATTGACTGTTTGTTTACGAATGTTTGAATGGCTTCTGTACAGAAAGTACATCAGCTGACATCGTGAGAGCAGCCATCCGTACCTTCATCGATCTGGGGGTAAGTAATAGAAGGTCTGTTTATTAGGAGCAGCTTCACATTTGACGTAGAGAGACTGTAAATTCAAGAATATATTCTCCTTCGTGACATTCCAGAGGCCATGCAAGGATAAATTTTGCTGTGCAAGTTACACCCTTAGAGTAATTACAAAAAAATCCACAGTATTATTAACTTGTAAGAAAAATGACCCTCAAGCGTAATGGTAAAGTAAGGGATGGTGAAAGTGAACTGGAGAATGGTGTGTCAGCAAAGTGTTGTTTTCTGAAGAGTAAGGGTGGAAGGAGGGAGGGAGGAAGGGAGGGTGAAAGCAGGCCTCTCTGTCGTTGGGAGCAGATACAGGTGTGTGTGTTTGTTTGACAGGTGCTGGAGAGGTTGGAGGAGCAGGCCACGGGAAGAGTGCTCCTGGGGCTCAGTCCTCTCTTCGAGCAGCCTGAGAACAGAAGGAAGCTTCACTGCTTCATCGAGCAGTTTATTTACAAATAGCCGTCTGTCGACAAACACCGTCCACCCTCTGTTGGCAGCCTGGCATCTCAAGAGCTTCCATGAACACATGACTGGACCCACTTAGCTGTATTTACGTAGCTGCATTATCTGAGGCCTGGGCTGCGGCCAGATCCATAACAACGTAGAAGAGGGGTGAACGAGTGTGCTGTTCATGCCACCATGGGCCAGGCACACCCACTGTGTCTGTGGTGGAACGGTCGATCTGCTCTGCCCGATTCACCGGAGCTCAACCCAGTTTTCAGGTCCGGTATTCAACCCCGTAGTGACCATCCACACACCTCAGGGCTTTTCCATCTTACAATGTTCTTGCTTTGTTCAGTGACCTCAGAGGGTCACACTGCTTTTATGTTTATAGAACATGATGTTTTGCCAATTAAGTGATCGTTTTTGAAGGTCACTTTTCACTGCCATAAACTTGTTTGCTGTCATGTGACACTGAAAGTCACAGGATTTATTATTTTTGTAGCAGGTGTTTTGGCTTTTTCACATGTAGGTCTGAAGCTTAACCGGTTATGTTTAATTTAATTATGGTATTAACAGCTGTGCTGAAACCAGAGAGTTTGTGTTCCGGAGTATTCAAATGTGTTCTGTTATTCACAAATACCAATCAAAATTGTGTTGCATGTTATTTGATGTTTGGCTTAATTGTTTCGGGTCTGCTTTCAAAAGAGTACGTAAACAACATTAAAAAACAGCAATTTTCATTTGATTTTGACACTTGGCCAACTTGCAGTGATTTTTCTTAAACTGTAAGTTCATTACTTTGTTGCTTAGTTTTAACCTTTATCAAGGAGATTTCGATTTCTAAGTGTTGATTATATAACAGGAGAAAACTATGACAACTTCATTAAAGATCTAACTGTTAAAGTCCCATGACTTAAACGATGAATCTTGAGGTTGCACGGTGGATGTGGGATCTATAGCCATGTCTGGAAGGTTGTAGGTTTGAATCCCATGGCTGGCAGATTAATCATATCCCTGTTCAGCTCTTGATTTGATAAGACATCGACAGAGACTTCAAGGCCTCGCTCCCTCCACTCCAACTCTTCAGTATTCTGGAAGGTTCTGCACTGACCCAGAAATCCACGGAGCACGAGCACATCAGGAGTGGGGAGCAGGCTGGCTGCATTTATACAGCCACATACAGAAGGCCCATTTAGTTGTCAGTTCACCTCAGTGAGAACCTGAATAAAGCCCAGTTGGACACAGAGAGAGAGTGCATCCACCAGGATATCTGCAGAAGAACATGTGGATAGGATCAGAGTGAAAGAAGCAGTCATATTAAGTGAAGTTTAAAAATTCAGTACACAGCTTTGGCAAAAATAAAGGTTTTGTCAAGGTTTCAGCCTGTGTGGACTCAAGTAACTGCATTGTTTTTGGGGTTACAAACAAGAGGAGGCCATTTATCCTAAGTGACTTGTTGGCATGTGATCCTAGGATTTCTAATATGTAGTGGCATTTTTAATATATGTAAAGATGACCTTCACCGATACCACAAAGTTTATCCCAACCTATGATCACACTTTGTGCAAAGAATATTAAGAGAGCCTTAACTTTTTATATTTCTGACCTTGCAGTTTCCAGGGTGCTGAAATATCAGGTCAGTGTCATTTGTGGGCTTCATAATGTTATACGTGTTGATTGTGCGCCCCCCTCAGTCAGCTTTGGTAATAGCACTGGATTAGAGAGAACTTTTGCTGTTACCATTTCTATGGTAGGAATCATTGCAGGTATTTGTGAAACATTCTCTAATGCTACAGTATCCTTCTGATGGGGATGTTTTCTATGGTCATATTTTGGCAGAAGTTCAAAAGCCATTTTTCAAGACTAACCATCCTACATGTGGTTCCTGTGTGTACAGTTACATCCTGAATGATTAAGCTGTTTGTGGCATATTTGCCAGTTCTGCCCACTATATAATTCTCAGCCTTTCATTTAGGAGGAATGCTGCCATCTAGTAGCAAACTAGCAACATGCAACTTTCAGATGTTTTGCATGTGTAATTTTTCAGGGTGCCATGATGTATGAGATGTGAGGTGGCAGTATAGTAAAGTAATAGTATTACGTTAACCAGTTAGCAGTACAGTGATCCCTCGTTTATCGCGGCGGTTGCGTTCCAGAACCCCCCGCGAAAGGTGAACATCCACGAAGTAAAAACCCCATGTTTATATGGTTATTTTTGTATGTTTTAAGCCCTTCTAAACCCTTTATATTCTCTTAGATATTAGGAAAGATTCGTTTTGTATGTAATTATGTATGTAAACACATTGTTTATACTATGCACAAATATACGTATCGTACATCAAGTTTATTTATATAAGTTTTATTTAATACGTAATACAGTTGTAAACACATTGTAATAATACATATTTTAACAAAAATGTATTCTATTATAATTACTATAATATGCAGTAATGCACTCGTTTTACTTACTTCCCCAGTTATATTAGATATATTATGATTGTTCCTTTAATATTAGTATCATATTTCTAAAATACGAACACTGCAGTCAGAATCCATTTGCATTCTGGTAATGTTTACATTCTCAGCTGATTTTGGTCTGTGAAATCAACAGGGCAAACCAACCGAGGAAGCATGTACCAGAAAAAAAAAGACCCATCTTCCGCAGAAATCCACGAACCAGCGAAAAATCCGTGATATATATTTAGATATGCCTGCATATAAAATCCGCGATACAGTGAAGCCGCGAATGTTGAAGCGCGATATAGCGAGGGATCACTGTAATCCTTTTACCACTGAATCTAATTCAGATTCCAAAGCTTCCAGGAATTTGTTTGGTATTGAAATTAATTCTTTATTAACAAAAGACTGCTGGGCCAATTTGAGTAACCTGCTGTAATACTAGAAAAAATACTTCAACATATATAATCGTCATACTTTGTGGTAAATTAAGATTTTTTCATGCATTTTGCATGCCTGGGTGACGTCGCTTCAAAAAGACATTGACACTAAAAATATAATTGATACTGCTGAAGATGCACAAGAGGCATATAAAGTGGCTGTATGAAATATACAAAAGAAATGTTCAAGCCCTGATGAATACCAAAATGTGCCCAGCTATATTTTAAACTGTTTCATTAATACCCTGACCTTTCTAAGGGTGAACTGGTTGGACATTAGACATTTACTTGTGTTGCATAACTGCATTAGGTTATCTAAACTGCGTAAATGTCCCATTCAAATGCTACAGCTATTCTGCATGGCCCAGTTGGTTTGGCAGAGCGATGCCTTTTATGACTGCTGAGTAATAGCTTGGCAGTGTTACCCCATTTAAAGTATCTAGACTGCGCACTGGGATATATACACTATCCAGTGTGAATCATTAACCTGTCAGCTTTGTACCCACAGTTGGATCTACAACTCTGAGGCCTTTGTACAGCTGATCAGTTTTACCAGACTCATATTAATATCTTCAGCACCTGAAGCCCTGAAGTAAATCGAGCATTGTGCTTGTGATTATGAAGTTCTCTCTGAGTGTAGTTAATTATTGAATAAATTTCACTGGTTTCTTATACCAGTAGGCCTTCATAAGTTTATAACGCGTTATAAAATCTTGGATGGCCATGGCCCTTTCAATACAGATGAACAAATACAGTGTAAAAGGCACTGCACATGGAAGCGATGGACAAAATCTGCTGTTAGGGCTGAATTTTTCCATTTAGTCAACTTTGAACACGGATCAGAATTTCAGTTCATCACTCATCACTATTTATGTGCTATTCAACCCACCAGGGCAGCATTTAGACACACTGAAAATTTCCCATCTCTGCCATTCCAGTTCTTAGGAATTCTTTTTGTAAGAAAAATAGATGAAAAAGTGAATAATGGGCCTGTAGAAAACCAGATAAAAGACAATAAAAGCAGGATGCCCTCCCTTTGTGCCCGCAACAAGGATACCTTACTGGAAATGGCTCCGGCTTTTGGGGACATTACAGTATGAGTGCATTTAATTTATTATGGATTATGGACGAAGCCTTTTTTCTACATTCCATGATTGGAAAATTGCCTGAAGTGGAATTATGGTTTTGCATTACAAACTTAAATCTAAATTTTAATGTTATATAACAACCTTGACATTATGACATTTTGTATGGCTCCCAGTTCAGATGACTGTGTTGCGAATGACTCCGATGTTGTCGATCTCGCATTCTACCACATCACCATTCTGAGAACAAAGAAAAAAAACAGATTGTGGATTGAAATGTTTAATTAACATGAGGTTTAATTTCAGTGGTTAACAGTTCAGATTAAAAGTTAAACTGTGTCTACCTGAAGGTAAGGAAGCGTGTTTGTCAGAAACTTGCAGTTATCAATATGTGCAGGCATTTATTATGAGTAATTCGTGGTCACCGCAGTTTGCATTTTCCACTTACCTTGAGGAAGATGGGGGGATTCTTGAAAACCCCTACACCAGGAGGGGTCCCAGTCAGAAACACATCCCCGGGACACAATGTCACAAACCTGAAAGAAAATAATAAAGGAATACAACTTAAAACCTCCATGAAGCATATTTCATGGCAAATTACCAGGTGAGCCTAGTGAGACTGTATGGTGAAGGTTATGCGACCTTTCTTTAAATTGCTCACCTTGGGCAGTTAATTTCTCATGGCAGGGAGCTTAAAGACAACTTATAACAGCAAAACAAGGCCAAACGTAGCCAGCTCCACGGAATCACTCACCGTGAGACCCAAGCTACAAGCTTCTCGGTCTTGAAGATCATCTGATTGGTGCTGCTTTCCTGGACCACACTCCCATTGACACGGCAGCGGATTCCCAGGTTATGGGGGTCTGGTGACACAAAAAAAAAAAGAGTAAAGTTTGCATGTTCACATCCCCGTTTCCTGTTGGACGCTGTTTCATGTTGTACCTTTCAGTGCTGTCGTGGTGACCAGGGCAGGGCCCAGCGGACAGAAGCTGTCAAAAGTTTTTCCCAGCAGCCACTGTTTCCCATTGCGAGTCATCTGCCAATCACGTGCACTGACATCATTAGCCACTGTGAAGCCAGCGATGTAAGAGAGAGCTTCTTCTTCCTGTGAGAGGGAAATGGTGAACCCCAGAGGAGTGTGGCACATTATACAATTCTCATCCCTGCTTCTGCACTCCAGCCATCTTTCACATTGAAATCGGCGACCTGTCAAATACTTTGTCAAGGAAACGTCTTGTCATTTAGATCAGCAAGGACAATGTCAAAACCTGAAGCTAATTAGCGTCGTAATAGCATGGCCAGCACTTACCTTGATGTTCTTGCCTCTCCGGCCTATTACAAAGGCTAGCTCCACCTCCCAGTCCACCTCCTTCAATCAAAGACAGCAGTTAAATGTTCGCATCTTTCAATGCACCCTGACATGGCTGTGAGTTACGATGATAATGTAAATACATATCGCGGAGGAAGAAAAATCAGTGATCAACTAACGTGATGGCCATTACACAGACACACACTGCAACGCACATTTAATAAGTCCATAGTTAATGATCACTGTGGGAGTATATGCAATGTGAGACAGTCAACAGTGCTTTAATGCTTTCATGCGGGCAGGCACACAAAGACACCTGCTGAACTCGCCTTGCTCTCATCAGGCAGCAAAATGTTGTCGAATGGGCCGGTGATGGCACTGGGGAACTTGCTGAAGATGATGGGTTCCTTTGGAATGGGGGCATTCTGCTCCAGGCAGTGGTCACGGTAGTTCATGCCCACGCACACTACCTTCTCTGGACCGGTTATTGGGGAAAGCAGACCCACCTCAGATGAAGGGACCACACACAGGCCACTGGAAAGTGCTCTGGAAAGAGCAGAGTTGATTGGTTTCTATACTTGGCAATTACACTGTCACAGTGACAGAGATATGCTTTGTGTGGAAGTACAGTTATGAACTGAAACCCAGCTACTGCAGATCAGTCAGCACCCGTCTTTCTAAAATTAGCTACACATTTCATTTCAGCTGAACCTTTACAACATATATTTAATCTATATTTATTAATCTTCCCCAAGTTATAAATACAATTCTTAAGACACAGAAGGCTGGCCCTGTGGAAAGGAGGGAATCCTACAATGTTGGATTATCGACCAACCTCAAAACATCCTATTTAGCTGAACCGTTGGATTCTTTGGTAAGTGAACTTATAAAGGAAAGTAAATGAAACAATGATGGCATTGTTACTCCTGCTATGAAACCAATATCCAAGCTCTAGACAAACACTGGCTCTTTTTATTGTCAACAACCTTTAATACTGTAAATCATGATGCCCCAATAGAGAACCCTGTTAACCCTGACTTTTCTGACAATGTGTAAAGTTGTATTGTCAGTTACCATGTTAAGATTCAGGCCATCCAGTCAGAAGGTCTTACATCTGAGCTGTTATCGGTGTGCTGCAGGGCTCTGCATTAGGCCTGCTCTTATTTATTGTATAGAAATCATTTGGGATAGAATGTTCCTAACTCAATAATTTTATATGCCCTTCTATCCCCATATCTACAAATGTTTTTAAAAGAGTACAAAGTCAAGGTTGTCCTGAATACATAAAAAAGCTTAATTTCTCCAATGTTAAAAGATTACAGTTGGATCAGAGTATTGTTACTATTTAAGGTGAACAAATTCAATTATTTTCCACTTTTAAATGACCAGTTTTCCTTCCCCTATACAGAATTTAGTGTGAAAGTTCAAACTGAAGCTGGGTTTTTATTTTTAAGAACCATGCTTGCTTTTGGTTTTATGTTAGATGAAGTCTGTTCAAAGTCACAGTTTTGCCATTTCTTGATTAGTCTCAAGTTCAGTTTTCTGAAGGTAATTTAACTGCGACAATCCCCAGAACAGTACAAAGACATACAATACATACAAACATATGAATAAAACGTAATAAAATTCTTAATACTTCTAAGTTTTACCTAGGCACGGAATTTAAAAGCTTAGTTAAAGTAGCTAAGGGGACAAAAGAATTGCTCTGAGTGCCAAAAGGAAGGGGTTCAAATTCCTCTGCTGATAATGATCTGCTGTATATGATCACATCAACCCATTGTTTTTAAATGCTGCCTACACAATCATGGAGCCTTAACATTCATTACTAATTGTTGGACCTACACGCATTATTCTACATTATATTCCATAGTGAGTTAGCCTTCTCTTTCAACACGTCACATTATTCACTGGTATTTTTTTTGGCTACAAGGCTGTTTGGGATAGCTTCTCTGTTGTTGATTTGTTTTTATGTCTCAGAAACAGGGCACTGATGGGTTAAGATCTCCAGATTTGGTGCTCATTTCTGTTCTTAAAGCTCAGAAAAAAGGTTGACAAAACATCTTTTTTTCGTCTTTTTGTACCTGTCACTTGGAATGCTCTGCAAAATAAGCTTCAACTCATGTCGAGGGAATCTAAAACCATTTTAAGGTCCATGGAATGGATGTCTTTTGGATGAGATTGGTTTAACTGAGAATGCATTTTACTGAAGTTGCAATTTGGCTTTATTTTGCTCAGTTGCTGCCTTAATGTGATCTTTTTAACTCATGTTGTTTTTATAATTTACCTTTTTAATTGATGTTTATGCATTCTGTTGTGCCTGAAACGGTTTTTGCTACCTGTCTTAGCCAGGTCTGACTTGTAAAAGAGATTTTAAATCTCAGTGGGTCTAACCTGGTTAAACCTAGGTTAATAAATACAAACAGACAGCCTTACATTTTTATCAAAAACTCCGTAAAGCCGACCATTGGATCTACACAGCTGGCATAGCAATCTGGCTATATTATAAATCTCTCTCATATTTTCCACAATGTCATCTGTAGTCTGGAGTTAAATGTTTTGTTTTGTTTTTTTGCTGTACATCTGACTGTTTCTCCTATTTGAGTCCAATTTGGAGGTAATTTATGGTGTATGTTATTCTAAACAAAATTAAAAGTGACAAAACCTCATTTTTTCAGCCTTTGCAGTATGGTAACTTATGTCGCATTAACGATAATGATAAGACTGTACCTTTGCGCACACTCCATGCCCTTGTGTCCTGTCTCCAGGAATTCTCTCATGGTGGAGGGCACAGAGGAGTCAAAGCTCTTGAGATCCACAATGCCTTGACCTTGCCCCAAATCCACGCCAACTCTCACTTCACGCTCCTTGTTAAGGTGGCAGAACTGCACCAGTCGCATCGTGCCTATCGTTGCCAGTCCCCGCCTTCCAATGTGCGTTAACTGCCTTCTACCAATTCTACCCCAGAGCAGTAGAGGGTGGACAAGCAGCCTCATCTGCTAAAAACACATGGCGGCACGTAACGGTTCGGTTACTCAAGAGAGCTGAAGTTCCAACAGACGACTGAAATTACACAGATATGCATGATCATATTAGCCCAGCGTAACCTTTAATGACATATTGCATTTAAATAGAAATTCTTTCATTAAGAAAGTCAAACAAAGAATTATACATTTTATAATAGATTGGGATACTACGACTCATTTATTGCAAAACGTCTAAAAATAATGACATTTCTCTAAAAATAACGCATATCACATATAATATACAATAATGTTACAAAAGTTGTTCGGTTCTGGAAACGAACAGCTTTAATATACTTAATATGTTGCTTGAACAGGAATTTGAAGCAATTCAATTTAGTCAACTTAGTGGGAAGGACGTGACAGACAGGTCGGGTCCGGTTGGGGAGCCTGCACTGGTGCAGTGAGTTGCCGTACGCACAACACGACTAAACACCTTGGGACCCCGGTTGGCGACCCCCCCTCCCTTCACGTGAAAGACAGTAGTCAGGATTTCCAGTCCTATGTGTGTACAATAATTGCGTGACGAAGACTTAACACGCCCACAATCAATGCACAAAATCAGCAGTGTCACCAGTATTCGTGATCTTTTTAGGTGTATAAAAAACATACCCTACCTGCTTGAGCCGTTACTCAAAGTTAAATTGCCTAGTGAACAAGATACAAGCACAATGGCTATCACAATGCAATCACCTAATTTTTTGCAAATACAATATAGACAGAAGTACCGATTTTCTCACTAAGCAATACAAATTGCTGAAGATTCAACTGGCGTAATTTCACAAATCGTCTTTGTACTTTGAACTTCAGACTGCATGTGAATATGGCGAAAATGGTGTACTTCCGGCTTTGGTGTCTGTAGTTCTAAATATAACTACAACTGTCATTCTGTGATCTGACTCATTATCCAAATGATAAACTGTGTAGTGTCTATATAACAAATATTTAAAAATATCAAAATTATTCCGTGATGTTTACGTATTTTTATGCATTAATTATTCGAATAATGTAGTATTTGCAAATGAACTACAATTCCCAGAAGCTAACATGGCTTGGGTTAAAAATCGGTTTTTTTTGTTTTAAGGCGGAACCTCGTGATACCGGTCGGCTGACTTGATTTTTGTGCCCCTAGCAGTTGATCGTTCTGGTATTTGAAAACGGAGACGGTGCGGTGATGCTGTCTGTACGGTAAGGGAAACACTTAATAGTTTATAGCTGATAATGGGCCTTCTGAAAAGCTAGTGTTGTGTAGTCATAAAGGCTCAGAAAACTTTTGTCATAATAAGATAAACTTCAATGATGTCACTGTGCCATGCGTGAAAACTGATTTCACAAAATATAGACTTTTCTTTAGATGTCCACGTCAAATGCACCTAAAGATAAGGTGGCAGGCAATACTGAACATGGATTTAAAACCTTCAGGGGCTTCTGTTCAAGCTCCAGGACTAGTCTTCAAGCCACTCTAAGTAAAAGCGTCGGCTAAGTAATTGTTCATTTCTACTTGATATAATTTTATGTCCACTTTGTGCATTTGTCAACAGAATTGGAAGTGTCGCATAAATAACATGCATCGTATTTCTTATCCATATCTATACTGGGTCGTTTGTGCTTTTTTAAGCTGTTTTGAAATGTGTAAGAATAAAATAAGACGTCGGATTTGATAAAAGAAAAATAAATGTTTGTGAATAGATGATTCATAACATAACTTAACATAGTTTTCACTTTCGGTAGACATATTATTTGGAGTGCCACGACTTCCTGAAAAGAACTTTGGAAAAAGTAGACACTTTGTCTATGTTTGTGTGTTTATATACGTATTACCATCATTTCATTGATGCGGTTTAAGTACCACCAGCGAATCAGCTTGGTGGTGGTGTAAGTACTACAGAGAGTGCTTTATTGGTGTCCTGTTAATAGTTAATAATTAGAAGCTCGGAGAGACTGCCTCTCTCTTTGTGGGAGCACTCATGGTCCAAAAATGATTATATATCTAATCTTAACTGAATATATAACCCATGTCAATGATAGTAGCTGACCTTAATAATGATGCCTGTGCTGTTTCTCTTTACTCAGTGTTCAGCCCCTTGAGTATACCACTGACTACAAAAATGCAAAGTGAGTATGGAGGAGGGTATGACTGGGCACAATTAAGACACTATGTATGTTGTCATATGGTGTTTAAACCAGGGTTGTTACACCCTTACAGTTTTCGAATTTGCATTAGTTTTTATTTTTATTTAGTTTTCTGTTTTGTTTTTTAGTGTCAGTTCAGTTTAAGTTTCTTTTAAGAAATGTACAAATAGTTAGTTTCGTTTTTATTTAATGAACGTTTCTCGTTTTTTTTTTTTTGTCTTTTTTTTCAGTACCGTATTTTGATACCACACTGAAAGTGACTTGCATGTTTTCACCCTGCACATAAAACAACTAAGGAAAACGTGTGAAACATTTTGTGTTTTTGCCTTAACATTCCCTTCCAAACCACTCACCTCTTTCCTGTAACACCATAATGTTTTATAGCTATGAAGGACCTGGTTTATTGATGCTCCCATTTCCTGATTACAATATGGACACACATGATGAGATTTAGCACGTTTGGAGAAAGTAAAATCTACCTGTGTGTCCCCCAGTGAAAACCACAGGGGTGGGCCAGTGGTTAGAGAGTGAGGAATTATTCCAATAAATATTAAAGTAAAGCAGTCAGACACTTATTGAACAAAGCATCACGAGAATGCTGAAACAAAGCTTAACACACCGATTTCAAAAACTCTCAAAATGCTAAAATCAATAACATTTCACTCAGCACTAAATGTGTGAAAAATTCTAACAGTAATTTGCAATGCCACCAGCCCTGTTTTAACCTTGACAGTAGGTATAGGAATAACAAGAAATAAGTATAATTAATAAACATGAATCCAATGGCAAACCATTAAACAAAGCTTGGTAACTGGTTTCCATTTAGCAATAGTATACCCTAGAGGAATACATTTTCATTTATATAACCACTGCATAGCACAGCACGTGTGTCTGTGAGACAGAGAATGGAGAAAACTTTCTCTCTCCTCTCTGGATCACAGTTATTTACAATTTTTTCGGAATCCTAAAGAATCCTTTACCTTTGTCGCGATCACTGTTGTTAGTCCAGCCGAACACATACAACCTTGACGAACGCAGAAAAACGGTATACATGAATACCTGGACCAGACGATAAATGCACCAACACAGCAGACGACGGTCTTTGCGTTTCTGGGCGGTACGGTGCGACGTAAATTACAACCCACAACCACAATGCAAATCGAGGGGGTGAAAACGAATACGAAGCTGATTTTTTTACCTACATTTCTATTTAGTTTTAAACCGTGTTGCGTTGTTCACTGTAGTTTTTATTTAGTTTTCATTATTTTGAAAACCGTCGATTTTGTTTTATTTCGGCTAATGAAATTATTTTTTCACTCTAGTTTTAGTTTTCATTAACTATAATAACACTGGTTTAAACTTGGGCATATTACATATTTACCTCGGTGATCCTCGGCATCTCCTAGCTTTGATGGCATCGTCCTGGTGGCCCAGAGTTATGAGCAGTTGCCTGATGAACTTGCAGATCTACGTGGACCTCTTCAAGACTACAGCTCTGTGAGTAAAGTGGATTTACGGCAATACCCGAGCATATCCTTTGGGTAACTTTTCTAATGGATAACGTTTCTGCTGGTCATATTTTTTTTTCGTTAACAGGTAGACTGTGGGTTTGCTGAGGAAGTGGTGGTTGTTAAGGTCCCAGGACTCCCTGGGAACCGGCTGGTTTTTGCATCAACTGGTCCGGTGAATCGGGACTACGATGATGTGCGAAGATTCAGTGAGGCTGCCTGGAATGGCATCAAAAGGTATAATGGTGATTCTGTGGTCTTTTCATAAGAATTTAAACAACTGATTGTCTGTATTAAACTTGACCTTGTCTTCTCTCTTTTCCTGTAAAAGAGCATTAAAAGCAGGCATGCAGCGCCCTCTGTTGGTGTGCCCCCAGCACAGCAGCTATGAAATGAGTCCTTTAGTGGCTGCTCTTGGTGCACTTCATGTGCTGTACAAAGTAAGCAGCTTGTTTCTTTGCAGGAGATTAAAGAAGTTTTTGTGCATCTTCTGTTATTCTCTTTTATCAATACTCTATGTTATTATACATAATTTCAGCCTCTTGAGATTCGTGAGACAGACATGAAGCCCTCCCCTCACAAGGTGGAGGTGTTGGGCTTATGGGTAAAGAGAGATGAAGAGGGTGAATACCTTGTCAGCTTGGCCACTGCACTAGAGGCAGGCAGGTCAGTATGCTGCTCATTTACAGCTAATGGAAAATAAACTGAATAATTGGCAGTGCCCCTAAAAAGGCACCCTTGGGTTTATTTTTAATAACATATTTTAAATGCAGACTGGTGTGCCGGGACATTGGCGGTTCTGACCCTGAGCGGATGGCTGCCCCCCGTGTTGCTGAATACGTTCAGTCTGTCTTCAAGGACAGTCCTGTGCAGGTGTGAGGTTGAATTTGGACTCTGATTTTCCTTACAGAATCACCAGGGTCTGTTTTGACCTTCTGTACCTAACTCTCTTAGGTCAGTGTGATAAGCGATTTGTCCATCCTGGAGAAAGAGTACCCATGCTTGGCTGCTGTCAACCGCTGTGCCAGTGGTAGGTAGGGGGGCAGGGGCCGTTGTACTGTTACCCTGTGCCAGACTAATTTTCGTTTGAACTCTTAGAAATAATGAAGACGTAAAATGCAGTGTCTCTCCTGACTGTGCTGCTGCTGTTGTCCTCTGCAGCCGTGCCACGCCACCAGGGCAGGGTGATCAAGCTGCAGTACTGTGGAGAGGGACCCATTAAGCGCACGCTGATGCTGGTGGGAAAGGTCAGAGGGGCCCCTTTAATGAGCTCAATCATTACTGCCGATTGTGTGAATGATTTGTTTCCCATCAGGGTCTGCCATCCTTTGTTACCATAGGGTATCACCTATGACACTGGAGGAGCAGATATCAAGGCTGGGGGCATCATGGCAGGGATGCACAGGGACAAGTGTGGCGCTGCGGCCGTTGCTGGCTTTTTCCAGGTCACTGGTACTCCACCACAAATTGTTTGTGTGTGTATGTGTATGTGTGTGTGTATGTATATATATGTGTTTATGCATACATATACACACATACATATGTATAATGTATGTATTTATATAGCATTGTGCCTCTGTTTCTCAGGTCCTGGCCCAGCTCAAACCAAAGCACCTTAAGGTTGTTGGTGCTCTGGCGATGGTCCGAAACAGCGTAGGGTCAGGTTGGTGGTGCTCTTAATGTATCTTTCAGCTTCACTAAATTTTAAACACTTCTTACCCCTTTGGTGAAAAACATTCTATTTTTATACATTTTAACAGTCAACCTACAACTCTGACCAGGATAAGTGGTTAAAAGATAGATGTTAACACACAAGATGGATATTAACACACAAGAATTATGTATTTAAATGTTAATGAAAATTTAATATTAAAAAAAAATTCAAAATTCTTGGACAGAACTGAACATTATTTTTAAATAGTGTTGAAATTGATTAAATGAATCTTGTGCTTGGAGCAGAATTGGCAATACCATGCAGTGATTGTGATCAGAACATTCTCACAGTCAAATTCAGGAAAAGGAAGTCATCCAGTTCATGCCTGGGCTTTCCCTCTTTCAGACTGCTACGTGTCTGATGAGCTGGTAGTGTCGAGGGCAGGGCGCCGTGTGCGAGTGGGTAACACCGACGCGGAGGGCCGCATGGTGATGCTCGACCTTCTCTGCGAGATGAAGGAGCAGGTCAGGGTGTATCTCCCTCCCTCCTGTCACGCTTTTGTTTAGCTGTTACTGTTTCCTCTTTTTCAGTCTCAGTGTAACCTAGAGGGAGCTGTAGAAAAGCGAAAAGAGTGCTTATCAAATGGTTGGTGTGCGTGACGGTGTTTCAGGCGCTGAGCGAGATCAAGCCAGAGCTGTTTACTATCGCCACTCTGACTGGACACGCCATCCGGGCCATGGGACCAAACTACTCCGTAAGTGACGTTAGCCACACGCATACAAAGGCATACTCCGAAACATGAAGGCCCGTCCTTTTATACATAGTCATATTGAACAGGTAGTATGTATGGCCCTGTTTTCTTTGCCTTGCTGAGTCGCCCTGTTTTTTCTTCATGGTGTTCATTTGGCAGATCATTATGGACAATGGAGCCGCTCATCGATCAGACAATGCCAGGCAGTGGCAAAAGGGTGAGACGCAAATAAAAAGCCCATCTTTACTCTCATGTCTAATTATGTTATTACGAACAATACATTTGTCATGCCTGTGGTCTTGCTTTCCTTAACCTTGGCAAAAGGGGGTGACATTCAGTCAAAAAAGCATTCAAGCATATGGTTCTGTGGCTGGCCTGATTACTGCCCCTTTTTCTCTCAGCTGGGGAGGTCCTGGGCGATATGTTTGAGATCTCCAATATTCGCCGGGAGGACTATGAATTTCACCGCGGTAAATCTGAGTATGAGGATATCCTGCAGTGCAACAACCTGCCATCCAGTGCCACTCCCCGAGGCCACCAGTCTCCCTCAGCTTTTCTCATCATGGCTTCTGGCCTTGATAAGGTTGTCTTGCATATCCTATTGTGTACTGGCTATAGCACAGTGCTGTTTCCAAACAGATGTGATTTGCACAGTTGCATAATTCTCTTATGCATAAATTTAAACTTGAATCTCTCTCTCTCAGCATGGTGTGAACTCTTCCACCCCCCTGCCTTACTCCCATATTGACATCGCTGGCTCTTCGGGACCCTACCCTGGGATTCCCACTGGAGCCCCGATCCTCGCCATGGCAATGCGATATGTCCTCTGAAAGCTGTTTACACTGCATCATCAAACTCTCCCATGGAATAAAAGGAGAAAAATCTGAATGCAGAATCTCATTATAACCATTTTATACCAAATGGCTGCATGTGTTTACATTTTGTATTTAGGGGGAAAACTGAACTATACAATAAAAATCTGCTTTGATCTGGTTGTGTGCGTAGTTGTCATTAAATGAGCTCTGAGGAAAAAATTAAATGAATGAAATGGGTAGTAAAATGATTTGTACCCAGGCTGTAACTGATGTGGAGAATCCAGATGCAAGCTTGGTGATTGTTTTGGCTAAAGAAAGGAGATTTCATTAATATGAATGCAAATGATTCAGTCACAAGGGGTTTAAAAACGGCTGGAGGATGAGTGCATAAGTGGGTTAATTTTTTTAAATTATTTTGTAACCTCTCCATTATCTATTTTGTATTTTATATCAATGACTGTAAACGTATAGACAACTGACTAATTGGACTAAATAGAAGAACTGGAAAACCAAAGGACTAGTAAATATACCATATATACCAATGACCATGAGTAATTCCAGGATACCTAGTGTGATGGCTCGGCACACGGAACACGAATCCAGGAAGGTGGGAGGAACCTGTTACCGGAAATGACGGTTTAATCCGCGGGTTCCTTAAACCAACTCCACAAGGCGGGAGAGGCACTCTTCTAGTTTGTCTTTGGTACGGTGCGTAGTGTACTGTGACTTGTTCGGATTGTTTTAATATACACGTCTATAATCAGCGGACTTTATTTATAATTTTAGCTACATATACGCACGGCTGGAGCAATAATGTTTGAGGCTCGACTGGTTCAAGGTTCAATTCTGAAGAAGGTTCTTGAGGCGCTGAAAGACTTGATTACCGAGGCATGTTGGGACGTGAGCTCCTCTGGTATCTCGCTCCAAAGCATGGATTCGTCCCATGTCTCTCTTGTGCAGCTCACCCTTCGCAGCGACGGCTTTGACTCCTACCGCTGTGACCGCAACCTGGCCATGGGGGTCAATTTGAGCAGGTGACAGCTTTCTAAAAGATGACAGTTTGATACCTAATTAAAATAGATACAGAACGTAAAGTTTTGTTTTACTCAGCGAGAATTTCTAAAAATTGCAAGCTAGCCAATTTCTTTTACATACTTTTTCTTATCAGAATTGTGTGTGCAGCGTATTTTTAGGAGTTTCAGACAGCAGCTGTACGATTTAGGAAAAATTAGTTTTGCATTATGATTTACTATATTGTGAAAAGCAAATTATACACATTTAAGCATTTGGTGTGCAGTTGTAAAACGACGTAAAGGCGCTGTTTAGAATGCTCCGTGACGTCATCTTGGCGGCACTTTCACTGATTGGACGTTTCTTGGCGCGATTTCTTAAGACATTCAGAAACCGGAACCTTTTATCTAAGAATAATCAGAAATAACGCTAAAAACTCATAAACTATATAGCAGCGGTATAGGAGACTGTTTCATATTGGGGTGGGGGGGGCGGACATAGCTTAATAGCTTACATACAAAGGTCCGTTTCTGGTGGGGGGAGAGAATGAATGAATCCAAGTGAAATGTTGGGGGTGCACATCCCCCTCGGTCCCGACGCTCCCGATGTTAAAGAACGGCCCATAAATCGCCCAAAATGCGCATTTTGAATTTATTATAGATGTTTGATTTAAATAAGCGCCTTAATTGTTGGCCGGATAGTTGATTATTCGGTGTCCTTGTTTTTGCAGCATGTCAAAGATACTAAAATGTGCCGGAAATGAAGATATCATAACGCTGAGAGCAGAGGACAACGCAGACACGTTGGCTTTGGTTTTCGAGACTCCAAGTGAGTTATACTTGGGATTTACTTTTGACACGACTTTTAAATTTTACATCATAGTTTTATAATTACTGCATATGTTCATTTGTACTTTTTGTTTTATCTCTAGTTGGGGGGGAAAAATTCACTTAAATCTTCTATGTAGTGGAAATCTGAGTGTTTTCCTCTCCCTTTCTCAGACCAGGAGAAAGTGTCTGATTATGAGATGAAACTAATGGACCTGGATGTTGAGCAGCTTGGGATCCCTGTAAGTGATGAGTTTGTTTTCAGTTGATACTGTCTTGTTTTTCTGATTTTGGCCGTGTCATTCTGGTAACCACCTCCTTCAAATCTTTAGGAGCAGGAGTATAGCTGCGTAGTGAAGATGCCCTCTGGGGAGTTTGCACGCATCTGCAGGGATCTGTCCCAGATTGGGGATGCTGTCATGATCTCGTGTGCAAAGGACGGGGTGAAGTTCTCAGCAACTGGAGAACTGGGCACTGGAAACATCAAGCTGTCTCAGACCAGCAGTGTGGACAAGGAGGATGAAGCTGTGGGTCTCTTTGATGCCTCCCATGGGCTACATTAGGGTGGTATGAGCATCTAAGAATTGGGCTGATGCTATTTTACTCTCCCTGTTTCCCTCCTTAGGTGACCATTGAAATGAATGAGCCAGTTCAGCTCATCTTTGCTCTCAACTACCTGAACTTCTTCACAAAGGCCACACCGCTGTCAAAGACGGTCACTCTCAGCATGTCCGCCGAAATTCCCCTGGGTAAGCTCTTCGACCCACCAAGGGACTGTAGACCTTAAATGGATGAAGAAGCATGATGGTAAGCTTACCACATGTGTCCTTTTTTGCAGTGGTAGAGTACAAGATTGCAGACATGGGACATGTCAAATACTACCTGGCACCCAAGATCGACGAGGAGGCTTCGTGAATATGGGCAGGAGATGAATGTGGGGAGGGCTCATGTGACCCATCTGGGGGGTGGCAGATGAAAGAAATGCTTGACTATATCTGGGCTGGCAGCTGGATGTCTCTTGGTTCTGGAATCTCCCATTTCTTACATTTTAGGTTTCTAATTCTCCTCTCTCAACCCTCTATGATTCACTGGGACGGGTAGAAATTGGGGACCATTTACTGCTGTTCATACATCAAGCTGCTTTATTTATAGCAGAGATGCCAAAGTCAATGGTTTCCTGCATGACTGAGTACAGGCAGCTCGTTTTTGCCAGTGATGCTACTTTCATCTTCACAGGCCCATTAGTGTACTTTGAGCATAATATGGGGGAGGCTTGCATGGAATACATGACTTTTGTATGTAAATGTCTTTTTATCTGAACTCTGAAACTTTTTTTTTTTGATATACAGTCTGTTGATGAGTTGCACTTGTTCTCCGTTTCTTTAATCTCTCCTCCTCCTCTTGCTCTTAGATTGCTTGTCCAGACCTGTAGATAATGTGTAAATATTGCTGTTTTGCCACCTAGTTTGTATTCCTTGTTTGTTCCAGAATTCTGATGATGAACCATGTGTAACCATCTCATTATTTGTTCATTATTAGATGGTGTCTTTGTTACAGACTTGATGTTCCGCAGATCTGCATTCTGTAATGAGTACGCTTACAATAAAATATTACAATGACAAAGAGTAGTTGCTTTTTGCGGAATTAAAATATGATGCTTGGGTAGCACTGGTCCTGTACTTCCATGGGTTTCTGTTTGTTCTTGTTTTGCATTGGTTTATCGCCATAGTTCAGGAACATTATTTAGAAAGCTTAGCGCTGACATGCTGTATGTGTTTTGATGGAATCGCAATCTGTCCAGGGCAGGGGGCTCCCATGGCTGCCTGTGAGGTGTTCCATGCTTTTGCTTATGTGCATCTTACCTTTTAAAGGTTATGAAGGCTACTGCAGCTAACAATGTTTAGTTTCTTTGTGGATTCTTTTTGTTTAGAATGACCTCAAAGAAAATGGTTAGCATCTCATGTCTTCTGTTGACTCTCATTCCTGTCTCAACTTTGGGGATTAACAAGGGGGGATGGCTCAATAGGCTAAACCCCAGTGCTTGTGGTTAGAGGGTCACTAGTTTGAGTCTGGCTTTGGCAGAATAGTCGCGTGTATGTGGGTCATTGAGCAAGGCCCTTAACCCTCAGCTCTACGCTGCTGTAGGTGGCTGTCCTTCACTGTCATGGTTGCTCTCACCTACACGTGTGTCATGGTGGGGAAGGCAATCTTCCTATGCGTATCAATAAAAGTGTCATTATTATTGTCTTGCTCCCTGCTCAGGGTTCTGTGTGTACTTGATCTTGCAAATATTATTGTAGCATATGTGCTGTTGATCATCAAAAGGTCTATTGTGAGTTGGACCTATAGAAGACCATGGAACTCATTTGCTGTGCATGTGTATGATTTTTATATGATATTTAAGGATGTGAGGGTAAAATGTCATTGTATCCATTGCATAAAATATTCATTTTGAAGCCAGGTTAATTAACTAGAGCAAGAGCAAAATTCTGTTAATTTCATGCTGCATAACACAAAGCTGTTTAAATACTTGGTAAACAATGAAGCTGCCCATATTGAATCTGTATGCGCATTTACTCAATGAACACAATAAATAGGTTTTTACTGATCCCAGAAGTAGCCAAGAGCTAAATTTAATGTCCCTAGACCAAGTGATGCACTAACAGACTACAAGTTAAAACAATATGGCTGATTAGCTTCAATTCTACTGGGAATTATGACAATTTTTTGAAAAAATCTATGAACACCTGAACCATGAACATAGAATTTGATTGCACTCAGAATTATTTGCAATTGTGATTCTTTCTGTCCACCAGATGGTGCTCTCTTTATGAATGTAGTGTTAACAGTAAAAATAACCATTAATATCTGAAATTTTGGAACGCCTACTTGCGAAGGGTGGGTACCACATCTTGGGTTGTTCGCTGTGTTTTGCCCATAGCCTCTGGGATAGGCTCCGGACCCCCTTCAAGTTAAAGAAAATGGATGGATGAATGGAATGCATACAGGTCAGAGGATACCAGATGTATCTTTTCTACTGTCTCCATCAATCCATCCATTTATCATTTAACAAATTATTTAGGAAAAATGTCAAGGAGAGTCTGGAGCACCATCCCAGGAAACCAAGGATAGGATTTAATGCTTTTAAATTTTGTACTTTTACTGTGATATTGGTATAGTTCCCTGAAGTAAGACATCAGCTACACAAATGCTGTCACTAGTGAGTACACCTTGTTTAATGTCATATTTATGCACCCCACCCTGAACAGCATAAGCAGTCTGGAAGATGGATGTCACATTCGTTATCTGAGCCTGTCCCACAGAAAGTACAGTTCTTTGAAAGTTAGCTTGGCTGCTACAGTGTGGGTTGCATTTTTGAATAAGCGTCACTCTGGATTAGGACACAATATCTCAACATCTGGATAGAACCCCCTTCCTTCCAAGACCCTTGCATGATTATAGTGGTTTACAGATTAAACTGTTTCTATAATCCTAATGCCAGCTCTGTCTTTCATCTGTGTTACTTTCATTTGGGTGTGGAATCCCAACTTCAAGTAAGATTATAAGTTTTGCAGTAACGAGAATGATTATTATGGAGATTTGCATATGCAGTTTGAATCGCTAAAACATTACATGCTGCTTCCCACCTGATTGATGGAGGTGAAAAGAGTGATCATAAGACTAATGGCCCTCATTAATCATTACCAACCCTTGCTAACTGAGTTTCAAATGCAAAACCATTAACCTGAACTCCTTCCTCCACATTGGGAAAACAGGCACTGATGGCAGTCTGACGTCTTATAGTTTTAAGGTTAAGCGGTAAAAGTGCTGAATGCAGCCTTTTGGTCTTGTGCAAATGAAATAGCTCAAAGTCTAAAGGTTGCATGAGGAGAAGAAGAGGATCGGAAATGTAATTAACCTATCAGCTTCTGTAATGCTAATAGAGAAAGCAGCGCTATGTCCTTAGAGACCCTCAGTCCCTTCAATATTTAATTAAACCATGACGGATAAAGATTCCAGAAAGTGGGGGGAATTAAAAAGTAAAACAGTTAAAAATGGATGGGGACATAGGTGTACACCAAAGGCCACATGCAGCATGTACTTGAGTGTAAACTGTGTGTGTGTGTGTGTGTGTGTGTGTGTGTGTGTTATTCTGATGCTGAGGTGGCCACCTTTTTGGTCTGCATGAAGGGAAGCTCCATTTTTTTAAAATCCATGACTGCAATCAAAAAACTAAAAATGCCAAAAATCTTGTATTTTGTTTGGTTACTCATGGTTAAGGTTATCATTGTTGGGATTAGGGTTTTTCCCATAAAAATAAATGGAGAGTCTCCACAAAGATATAAGTACAAACGCTTTCCTGCACTGTAACTTCAGTTTGATTTTTCAGGACATCACAAAGAGGAATGAAGGACATGGACAGTATATTAGTGGTGACAGATGCCTATGGCCAGGTCAGCATAAAGTGTTACATGGAATGGTTTAATAAGGGACAGCTAGCAGATCAAGCATTCAACACTGGACTAGTGACCAAACATCCTTCTGGAGATACACTAAGGAGGCAGCTGGCTGTCACACCACTAACACAGGTCCTCCTGATGTAGGGGCATAGTGAGAGCATCACTAAAATACACATCCCTGAAAACTGGATAAACCACTATTACTACTACTACTACTACTACTAATAATAATAATAATATTAAGGGCATTATTGTTGTTGTTGTTACGAGAAGGTGGAGGATGGAGAAGGCAGTTATAAAACACCAGCCAAGACCAGCAGACTTGGAGTCTCCCAGTCATATAACAGTCTGCTCTCATAGTCTGTGACTTTAACGCATATAGGCGTGTTTGAATACATCCCCATTTAGCTTTACACGTTACACATGCAATGGTCACATGTTGAGCTTTGTAGTGACTGCCGATGTTCACACAGATATTCTTGGCATAGTCTCTACTTTTATCATCACCGTTTCTAAATGTCCAGAATAACATATTATCTACCACACAAGTTTTAACCATCAGGACGCTAATAGGGAGTATCATGGTGGTGCAGTGGTTAGCACTGTTTCCTCACACCTCTGGGACCAGGGTTTGAGTCTCTGCCATGGCTCTGTGTGTGGAGTTTGCATGTTCTCTCTGTGTTGTTGTGGGGTTTCCCCACACAGTCCAAAAACATGCTGAGGTTAATTGGATTTTGTAATTACCCATCGGTGTGTATGTGTGAGTAAATGGTTTGTGTATGTGCCCTGCATTGCCGACACCTCATCCTGGGTTGTTCCCTGCCTTTTGCCTCTGGACCCCCCTGTGACCCTGAATAGGATAAGCAGTTACAGAAAATGTAGAGATGGATATATCAACATGACATTTTTGTATTCTGTCATTCTGATCACATACTCTGATAAAACAGAGGAAAATGGGGAAAATGCAATAAACACTGGGAGACAGGATGAATCAAGAGATGCATTTGGGAGCTCAGTATGCACTTGTGTAACACCTACTTAGCAGTGAAAATCTGTGGCACCAGTACAATAATATTTAGCATAACATTTACAGCCTATTGACGTCTTACTCTTTAGTCCTGTCTCTGTAACAGTTTGATCGAGGTTAGAATAACACTGGGCTGATTTTCAAAGACATAGCTTCTTTTTTTTTTGTTTTTTTTAATAGTCTGGTACACTCACATATACACTATACTGCCAAAAGTATTAGGACGCCCCGCCAAATCATTGAATTCAGGTGTTCCAATCACTTCCATGGCCTCAGGTGTATAAAATCAAGCACCTGGGCATGCAGACTGCTTCTACAAACATTTGTGAAAGAATGGGTCGCTCTCAGGAGCTCAGTGAATTCAAGCGTGGTACCGTGATAGGATGCCACCTGTGCAGTAAGTCCATTCGTGAAATTTCCCTGCTACTAAATATTCCACGGTCAACTTTTACTGGTATTATAACAAAGTAGAGGCAATTGGGAACAACAGCAACTCAGCCACGAAGTGGTAGGCCATGTAAAATCACAGAGTGGGGACAGCTTGTGCTGAGGCACACAGTGGACGGAAGTCGGCAACTTTTTGCAAAGTCAATAGCTACAGTCCTCCGAACTTCGTGTGGCCTTCAGATTTTCTGAAGAACAGTACGTAGAGAGCTTCATGGAATGGGTCTCCATGGCTGAGCGGCTGCATCCAAGCCTTACATCACCATTGCAATGCAAAGCGTCAGATGCAGTGGTGTAAAGCACACCGCCATATGGACTCTAGAGCAGTGGAGACGTGTTCTCTGGAGTGACGAATCATGCTTCTGTCTGGCAATCCGATGGACTAGTCTGGGTTTGGTGGTTGCCAGGAGAACGGTACTAAAGTTTAGTGGAGGGGGGATTATGGTGTAGGGCTGTTTTTCAGGGGTTGGGTTTGGCCCCTTAGTTCCAGTGAAAGCCTCAGCATATGAAACCATTTTGGACAATTTGCTCCCAACTTTGTGGGAACAGTTTGGGGATAGCCCCTTCCTGTTCCAACATGTATGGTGTGGAGGAACTTGACTGGCCAGCACAGAGCCCTGACTTCAACCTGACAGAACACATTTGGGATGAATTAGAGCGGAGACTGTGAGCCAGGCCTTCTCATCCAACAACAGTGCCTGACCTCACAAATGCTCTCCTGGAAGAATGGTCAAAAATTCCCATAAACACACTCCTAAACCTTTTGGAAAGCCTTCCCAGAAGA
>JAAGVU020000040.1:15401489-15422837 GCA_011763525.2 Mormyrus iriodes | reverse complement strand
TTAAGAATGGGATGTCATTAAAGTTCATGTGTGTGTAAAGGCAAGCGTCCTAATACTTTTGGCAATATAGTGTATGTCCCTGTCCAGATATACAGTTGCCTATGAAAGTTGTGAAGCCATAATGTAGCTAAGGAAAGGTCAATTTTTTACTCTCGAATCTTTATTTAATCAAAACTTGTCCTTATTTTTCTTATGCGACAACAATGTTATTTATATGACTCGATGCAGGGCTCCAGGAGCGTATCCTGGACAGCATAGAGCACAAAGTGGGAGAACTGTCTTTGTTAACTCCATTTAATTTCAAGTATGTGAAGCATGTGAAAAAGCAAATCTGCTGCATGATATAGAGCCCAAGTCTGTACTAACAGCCATGTGAGTCCTCACATTTGATTGTCATTTTAGTTTACATTCTACCCCTGGCCAATCAGATGCTGTGTGTTAGGTCACACCCTTATCTGATTTCAAAACCAATGCCTCACTGCATTCATACTGATCTCTGTTGACTTTAATCACACATCTCTCCACATATAATGTGCAGGACAAGGGAAGACATGACCTTGGACTTGTTCCATGTAAACATGAAGTATGTGTGCAGCTGTGTTGTCCTCTTTGCCCTTGGCAGGTCAGTCCACAGCCTTGTAGAGCTGGTCACCAAGTAAAGCCTCCTGTGTAACAGTAGTCGTCTAACCTCACTTCTGTGAAAATGTGGTCATGAGAAACCAGAGTACCACAAAATTATGACTGACTTTGCAGGCTGTATGATGAGGACATTGATGGGTTCTTTCAATCCATCACTGACTACACTGTCTTCTGTATGGATGTAATTATTCCCCAGAAAAAGTATGTTTTTTCTGAAATGACAAGCCCTGGAACACAAAGAATATCAAAACATTCCTCAGGAAGAAGAAGACAAATGTCCCGATGGGGATAAAGGGAGCTGGTCAGATCCATACAGGAAACTGCAGAGGAGGATCAGTGAGAAGAACCTTCAAGGAATGCCTCAAGACCCATTTCTTCCAGGAACACCTCAGCTAGCTCACCCAACCACTGGCCTGCTCAGTCTTCATCTCATAGCCATGGATTACGTGTTCTTATAAATACTGGATGCTCTCTCATATTTCTGTCAGCAGCATGGCAGAGCGGTCTAAGGTGCTGGCTTAAGAGACTGTCTCGTTGCAGGTCTGGTTTGAATTCCACTACTGCTAAACCTTCTCACCTCACTTTGCTTTGCACAAAAGCGTCTGCTGAATGAAGTAGATGTAAATGTCGTAGGAACTTAATCTACATTGCGTTTATAATCAGAATAGCTGTCCCGTAATGTTTCCTTTCCATTTTTTTGCAATGTATAGCTCTTGCCCTGATGCTGACTTGTGCTTGTTATTGATTGTTAATTGGACGCTCAGCCTATCTGAAGCTATGCCTAGTGACTTCTTGATAGCTATAAGCTGTATACCTTGCTTGTACTCTGCTTCGGACAAAAGTGTCTGTTAAATAAATAAATTTAAATGCATCAATGAAGGAAGAGAAATTTTTCTAGAGAAGACTGGTGTGTGCAAAAAAACTGCCTCACACTGTTTAATCAGTCCAACATACCCAATGTCTTGTTTTTCGCTACTCTTTGCAGGAGGCTGCAGACTCCTCCTTTTCTGTGTTCAGCAACCTTGACACTGGACAGCTCCCCTAATTACAATAATCATTTATAAAATTAGCAAACTTCCCAGAAATGGGGAGAGACAGGGATGCATGGGTGGAGTTTAGGGGGCAGGGGGCAGCGAGGGGTAGTGAGGGGTAGTGGGGGGCAGTGCCCCTAACCCCCCAGTCACCTGAGTCAAAATTACAATTAATTGGCATTTTGGACTTCTATGCCAGGCAGAAAAAGAGACAACTTCTCCTGCCTTAGATAAATTGCATTTCAAGTGTTTCTCTTGACTTGCTAACAGGAATCATGATTGATTTAGCAGGTGTTTCTTTGGTCAGATGTTTGAATGCAGCTGTTTACCATCAAGGCTCAGTAAATCAATGGTATTGTGAGGTTATAATTGTGTTCTATGCTGGTGCTATGCACCTTTGTTTTGTTGGTACTCTATAGGTAGCCAAAATAATAGTTTATGTGTGCATCAGATATGTGTATTTACGCATAGGGTAAGCAAGATCTATTTTTTTTTGCTCCTCCCCACCCAAGTACAAACATCAAACTCGCCTATGCGGGGATGGTGGGTGGCGTCTGCTCCCATGCTCTTTGTGACCCAGATTCTTCTAAGAATGACCGCTAGTGACCCCTAATCATTGCCCCGCTATACTCCCAGGCTGCTGGGACCCAAAAACCTCTCTTTTTTTTTTACTTCTGCACAGCATACAGCTTGTACAACTGAATAAACATTGATAGTTTGGTGCTGCATATGAACTTTCCCATTCTGACCCATGGCAAAGGTATGAAATATCAAGGTGAAGGAGGCTGGTAGGTTGAAAAAGTATTGCACAAAGTTTGCTTGATCATTGGACTGTTTGTGGATTTCGTGGCGGTGCAGAGAAGATAAGTAAAATGTACTCCATCTGAGTAATGAGGGTCATACAATCCCAAGGGAGCTTATACAGTTAAGGCTTTAGAAGTTCCTTGGTGTCTGCTGTCATTGATTTCTACAGTGCTTCCAGTTTCTATGTCCCCAACTCCACCTGGCCTGGAGGACACTAATCCAACTCAGTTATGCACATTCTATACTTCTACTTGTGTCACCTGCATTATCCTATACACTCTCCCATTATGTATTTATTTGGGGAGGGGGGTGTCATTTGGAATTTTATTTCTATAATGCTTCTAGCCAACAAAAAATCCTCCTCTGGGGATCAATAAAATGTTATCTCGAGGCTGGGGATCCCATGATCATAAACTGGATAAACGACTGGATGATGGATGGAAGAATCAATATGTGTAACATCAAGTATATAAGTAAAAATTGGCTCGAAGTACAAAAAAAATCACTTAAAATTTAATGGCTGTCTAAATAAGGTGAGTATCATCAGGTACATAAAAAATAGGTAACAAGATAACCCTTCAAATACAATCACTATGACAATGTTCGGCTGGCTATTTAATTAAAAAAATTATCCGAATATGGTCCATACCTGTTAGTGTAATATATCACATCATGATCTAAAGAGATCTCAGAGGACTTCAGGAGGAGTGTTGAATGCACACGCATTGCAATATATTTTCAGGCTCATTAGTGGACTGAAGGCAAATAATACAAAAATTAATATAAATTTAAGACCACGGTGATTCTGTTCACATGTGGAAGTCCTTTACAATGGTGCCAGAGGACAACAAGAAAATCAAGGACATGCAATGAACCCCAGGACAACATCTAAAGATATTTAGGCCTTCCTTATTGTAACTGTTCTCCTTGTATATACCTAAGGCTAAGTATGACACAAGCCAAAAATCAATAGCATTCATGTTAGGTTAGGAAGATATAGTTACATATCTGAAGTTGTCCGAAATAACCTTATTCTTGCTGTCAAGCATACTGGTGGGTGTGTCACCATGGTTTCATTGAGGGAACTATAAGCATAGTCATAGCGACATTGAGAACTGGACAACTTAAAGTAAACCATCAGAAGCTGTGCAAAAAGTGGGTATTGAAAAATAACAATGATCTTCATTCAGATCATTGGATCACATTTCAATTTATCTGACAAAGAACGGATTAAATGTGCACAGGGATTTATGGGACATGTAGTTTCTGGAACATACAAAAAAGCGCTGGATGTGTCTGTATATTACTCAGGTCAGTCAAGTACTCCTGCATGTTTCTAGAAGTCTATTCTCAGTTTTAGATAAGTATTTAAATCTTCTACCAGTTTAACCCATTCGCAACCATATCGTGTAAAGCTATTCCAATTACCTTTGTGACGCAGTTACTGTTTGTGAGCTTCTCCCATTTAATGACGCTAATATGGATAGCTAATAAATCCATACATGATATTTGTAATGAATTATGCTTGTATTCATGAATACCCAATTGTCCAGCCCAGTAAAAAACCTTTAGTGTTTATGAAAATAAATATTAACGCAATGCGGACCTCCAAATCTTAAGTGCGTGAATAGTCTTAAATGATTTATGAGCGTCTTTAGACAATGAATTGGAAAACTGAATGAATTCGAAAGGTATAATTTAATAACCAGTTCTAAATTTGCATTTCGTAGTTTGAAATTGAAGTTTCAAGAGAGTTAAAGGTTATAAGTTCCAATACGGTGCTACTAAGATCCTTAAAAATCTGAATTACAGACTCTCACATTCATGTTTTCTCCTACTGAAATCAAAGTGCGTAATATTATTCAATTTGAAAATAAGTCACTAATTCGACAGTCTTTAAATGCACCTTTGTATGGTATCTGCTTACATTGCATGGTATAAGTGTGAAACCTAACACAGCTTCTTTCTGTGTATGTTTGTGTGTGCATGAATCACGGGGTTTTACACACACTTTCAATAAAGAATTATAAGAGCTTTCTCCTTCAGGGATCTCAAACGCATTTTCTAGCTGAAGCTACGTGGGATAAAAATAACCACATGTTCTGCGGAGGCGAGACAGACCAGTCAGCTGAGCCAAAACCCAGAAACAGACAGACCGACGTGTGGAAAGTGTTTTTAACAATAGTATCGCTATAATATCAGAAAAATATTTGGCACGATGCGCCATCAAGTCATGCTACGTACTAATTTGGGGATGCCATCACACAGGAAAAAAAGAGATCCTTTATTTTTTGTTTTATAAATATTATGAACGTGTGTATACCCTTTATTTAGTTATTCCGCTAATGGACACATCCATTATGGGTCGTGTTGACATATTCAATTTCCCTATCTGCAATAATGATGAATAGGATTTATATGTGCTAAGTGACACATGTGTTGCCTAACTCATTCCCTCTGTTTCCCTCTGTCTCTACTGCCCAAGGCGGCAGCGCGCTTTAATACTGAAGCCCAACCCGTGCAATCCTCCGTTCACATTTTCTCTTAGTTCGCTGTTCAGTCCCTTTCCCTCTCTCATTTTCACTAATCTCGCCATTATGCTCTCTCTCTCTTCCTCTCTCTCCTTTTCGGGGTCTATTCCTTTCTCTTCGGCTTAGCGTCTCTCTCCCGCTTTTTTCATCTCCATCTCTCTCCTAAGCATCTCTGCCTCCTCTACTTAGCAACAGTTTCCATGACTACATACCCCCCCAAAATAAGCCATTGACAATCTCTTAGTTATGTCTGATTCCTAATGCATAATTTCTCAGAAAGCATTTTCTGAAATTATTTGGTGCTAGCGCGGTTTATACAGAACTGTAATAGATCGAAATCACATAAACAGATTATAAAAGAGTATTTTCCACCCCACTACTTGACAAACAGGTATTTTCCTATTTCCTATTGACTGTGCGTGTCAAGAAGGAATGTTTCTATATTAGAACTATATAGAAATTGGCATTAGAACTATATATATATATATATAGTATATAAATATAATCGACGCTGGACTCAAAACAAATATTATTGCGCTGAAATATTCCAATTTTCAAGGCAATATTGAAAACTTAGGTAGCTGTGCACATTTTTTTTTTCTAATAACTTCTACCAGTTGGCCTATTAATGCCTATGATGTACCATGTTCAGGATTTAGGATCATACTGATCATTGCAGTAATCAATGCGCTGTTGAACCGGAACCTGTGAGCACAATGAAATGGACACAAGGGCTGCTTGCCTGCAAGACAACGCGGTAGTCATGAACTGACCTGGGTACTCAGAGACAGAAAGAGAGCAGAACCTTACAGTAATAGTGCAATTTTGCTGCAGGCTACAAATTCTGCAGCTGTTCTGCAGAAGAAGTAAAAGTAGCACCAGGAAGCATTCGGTATTGCCGGTTATTTTATGACAGAGGGTCACTCTTCGTATCTAGCTGCTTTTCTGCAACAGTTCCCACTCAGCACTGGAGACACTGGCAATGCTGACAAACGATGAAAGCGGTGAATCAGACTTGTGCATGGAAACGGCGGATGACTTTAACAAAAGTGCTTCTCTGGTAGATCATTACTGTGAAAGTTCAAAACATTCTATAGAACTCATATAATTATCCTTCTGATCAGCTTATTCCCAAGTCATTTTTGGTAGATTTATCCTCCAGTCCAATTAAGAATTAGGAATAATTGTAATATCATTGTTACATTTGTTCATAAAAGTAATGAATATAATTATCCGTAAGTGTGGTCGTGCAGATTAGTACATCTGACAAAGAAACAGCTGTAACTAGTTTGATGAAGGGCAAGTCAGTCATTTCCAGCACAATTATTCATGTAACAGTTTAAAAACGCTCCACACACTTTCATAAAAACATCGAGTTGCATTTACAAACTGGAAGTTTTAAGAAATCAAGTATTTCGTGATAGTTCTGTTTTTATTTCGTATACAAATGTAAATATCTCTCTTTGTGATAATGTCTTGAATGGATGGACGAGCAGACTGCAAGTAACTATAGTAGTGATGACAATGAAATATATTTGATTTGTTTTTAAATGCTTTTATTTTCTAAGTAGAAACGAAACATTTGCATTCACTGTACGTCGTCTGTATTTTTATTTTTTTTTTGCTGTTACAGCGATAATGGAAGAATCGCGGTTTTGAATTTTAACAGACACGTGCGCGCGTGACATGAGTAACCTTTCTCTGATATAGACCCATCATACAATACCTCGTCTGTGGTTTTTGACTGTAAAAATTCATTCACTTATACAGTGGACATATTCCGCTAGACTGTTAGTGCTGGTTTCCCAAAGTATTAGTTACTACTAAATGCAAACATGTATAGGGGGATTTCTAAATTATTTTAATTGCTATTCTGCAAGATCGTCACACCTTTGCCGTATGTTACTTTTCATTTAGACTTGACTTGACACTCACTTGAAAAAAAAAAATGAAATGAACGAAATAAGCAGCGATGCCAACTGCATTATCCGAACACAAACATAGATTCCGGTTTTGATATTTTGTTGTGGTTGAACCAGCGCCAAACCGTGCCTGTGCGACTTCGAAAAAATAAGATTAAATCAGGTTCATTTGCATTAATTGATGGTCAACTTTTATGCGTGTTTCATTCAGAAGTTCATAGTACATGCTGTGCTGATTGGGAAACCGGCAAGACGAAGAAGGGAATCCCCCCCTTCTCTCTTTCCCTGTAGAGCGAGGTAGTGAAAAGCCGGGCCATTTAATCGCGTTCCAGCAGTGAAGAGAAGGGTCGATCCAGAGAGCGTGAGAAGTGAGCGCGGTCTTCAGCTTTCACGCAAGAAGGTATCGCCTAAAACAACATGCAGGTAAATATTACATGAGCAATAATGACAAGGAAATACCTGAAATGTACCTGAGAACAGGATTTTTCAATATCACCGTTTGAATACTAGGGTTCAATCCTTATTGTTAGACAGCTTTAAAATAGTCTTTAAATAAAGATTTAAATGACTCTATATTCATTTGTATAGGTATATTACTGATAATCGACTGTCTCATTTAAAGTTCCGTTCGCTCCATTTTTTTGTTCTTTTGGCTGAGTTTCATTTAGTTAAAACTGGTTTTGTGTTTATGACATCCAAAGAGCACGATTAAGCTTTGAGTAGGGTTCGGTTCCCTTGATTAATGTCTGTCCTATCGGTATAAATTCTCCTGTCTGCATGTAGTTTAAGTTCACGTCTTTTTGGAGACCCTGTATTGCAGTTCTTGTTAGGCGATATATTTGCAAGGCGTGTTATGTAGGTTATAGTTATTTAGAGATTGAACGCTGTTATTCTTGTATGTATTGCGATTTTTTTGGATACATTCCAGAAACATTCCGGGGTTCCGTTATACTGTAATTTGGTGATTTTGCCCCCTTCTCTCATGGCGGGCGCATGGCTCCATTCGGCAGCTGTTTCAAATGCTTAAGGAGGTCACTCCGGGCAGCCAGCCCTGCGTTGCCACTTGAGCGTTTTTGGTGCATCAGGAATCATCTCAGTACACGGATCCGCCTAATCCGGATCCGCTGCTTCCGATGCACCGAAGCCCACCCACTTGTTTATTAATTCATTCCTTCAAAAGACAAATTCGGTTATGTGTAAATTATAGGTTACGAATCCCAACTTCCTCGATGCATTTCTGCATTTCAACTTACAGCAACCGCAATTATTAAACTTGTTTTATTCTATTTTGTGATTCGTGATTCCATTCTGATGTTAAATTCGGCGTTAACG
This sequence comes from Mormyrus iriodes, assembly GCA_011763525.2. Taxonomy (NCBI): domain Eukaryota; kingdom Metazoa; phylum Chordata; class Actinopteri; order Osteoglossiformes; family Mormyridae; genus Mormyrus; species Mormyrus iriodes. Next base: position 15,414,578 of record JAAGVU020000040.1, on the reverse strand, counting down.
TTGACTTTGCTTGTTAACATATTTATTTAAAGTGATTTAACTAATTATGCTCTGAATTCCGGCGGTTTGATTCACTAGTTTAACCAAACATCTTACTTTTCTAAATTAAATATTTGTACATTTTTTTAATAAAACTAGTCAGAGCACCTGAATAAAAGAAATGTAATGAAATTTATTCAAATTAAATTGGTACTAATTGTCATTTGAGGAGTTTAAATTCTAATTAAAATGTAATCTAGAGGGTTGAAGGATGATTTCTCTTTAACTAATCTAAAAATAATTATGGTTTATTACTCGATTTGCTATTTTTAACGTTAGTAACATAATCCAATAGCCCAAATAAGACAAATGATTTGGAGTTGAATTAATTAATAACCGCGGTCAAATACATCACTCTTCATTTGTCTAATGATCTGATACGCAGTGGTTTCAGTAATGAGTTAGGCATGAAGTCTTAAGAAATATTTACCTTAGAAAATCTGCTTGGAGCTCAAGCTGAATGAAATGAATGAATACTATTTCAGGTTGACTTAATCGTGTTCACCCAGGCTACAGCTGGAGAGATCGATGCTAGTAGGAGAAAGAGGATCAATGCACTGGTGGCTTAACTTGGTTAGTATAGTATGTGAGAGGCGCCATTTTGACAAACAGTGGCCCAGATGTGCTTTTTATGTGCTTTAAGTAGGTGGTTTCTAAAGTTGTCAAAACCTGAAAAATCCTCACGTAGGATGTTCTGTTTCAGATGCTAAAGTGGATTCACAGCAAAGCAGAACTCAGTCTGTAGGTGTTGGATATTTATGGAACTCTGTTGGTCTATAATCATGTGATCAGAACTTAGCCCCGAAAACTGCTGTTATAATTACACGTAGACTTATAACAGAAAAAAACATGTTCAATATATATACTATCCCTTATGATATGAGAAAAATATTTTCTATCGGTTTTTATTGACAGCTTTCTGGTGTATCGTAAATGGTTTATCATGGATGGAGCTGTTGATTAGTGACCAGATGAATGAAATGATGTTGCCCCCTATGTCTCTGCATTGCGTCTGGTTGCAGTAAAGGTTCCCTGTAAACTTGGTGAGCAATGATTGTCCTCCTATTTGTGCAACAGTCACCTTAATGCGAGCCAAGAACATAACATTAAGATGCACATTCAGTTCCATCCTACAAATCAAGGATCACATGAAATAGTGTGAAGCTGTTTCTTTTTTTGCTTATGACTTTTGAACAATTGAAAGTAACAGTAATTAAATAAAAGTTTTAAGTAAAATCAAAAATGACTAATGTTTGAAGATATTAATAGCTGTTTTGAACCAAACCCCAACTGCATCATGACAGAGTTTATCTAAGGCATTTGGTAGCATCCTTGGAATCGTGCACAGTGGCTTGGTGAGTAGGATGTTGCTTTGAATTCCACCCCTGCTCCCTGTGCCTGGGGTTTGCATGTCATCCTTGTGTTTGTCCAGGTTATCACTCTCAGTAGAAAAACACACTGATGAAATGGTGTGTCTAAATTATAGTGCCCTATGTGATTGGCTCCAGTCTGACCTTGTATTTAGATACGTAGTTATGGAAGATGGATCGGTGGAACAAGTTGTATCTGGGTTGTACAATGAGAATGAGACAGATTCTACATCCTGGTGAAGAATGTAGTGATCATGCATGTTGCTCCTGCCCTGCAACTCAGATTAAACCTCAACTGATCCAATTTGGTCAAATATGCATTCATTCATTCATTTGACTACTGACCCTTTTGAGATGTCATTCTGCCACAGGGGGCTAGTCCAGTCAATCAATCACATGGTCACAATTTGTGATCGCAGAGTCGTGAATCAATGTGTTATCAGGTCACTGGGGCCAATAGGGGGGCCAGAACGAAATGGACATAAACAGAGTTGGGGGGGAGGGCGTAAACCTCACAGCCGCAGTGGCAGAGCCAGGTTGGATGCGTGCATGGTGATACCGTCCGTTGCGTTTGTTTGGATTTGTGAAATGAGTCAGACGATGCACACAATTCCTCTAACAATTCAGTTTATGCTTTTCACAGCTCTGTATTATTCAAGATTATAGATCAGTGAACGTGAATGCTATCTGCTATGTAGTCATGCATAGGAAAAACTGCGTGTGCCACATTATTTTCTGAGCGAATCCACAAGTACCTCGTTATTATTGCTTCATTATTCCCAAAACAATAATCTAAATGGATCGACGCGGTGGAAGCAGCCTCCAGGTCAGTGACAGGTCCCTGGGAGAAAGACAAGCCCTCGTTAATTATTAGGCAGGAGCAGAGGTTAAGTGAGACCCTCGCCTCCTGGGGTCGGCAGGATGGAGCAGGTTGGATGCTCGCTGTGACTGCACACAGACCTAAAGGCCCAATGCCCCCATCGCTATTTTTAATGGCCGCCTGTTTTGTGTTGGGAATAATGGCTTTATTGTAGGCCTGCTGGTGGGATCCGTTTTGAAGGTGCTACACTTCGGGCGACGGTGCTAAAGGTGTGAATCTCTTGCTGGAAGCCAGCTGTGTCTTACGTCAGCGGTGTATAATGAATGCAATCGATGTCAGCTTGAATAAGACACCTGAAGTGGTTTTTAAGTAACTTGAAGAGAGTCAATCCATCAGCAGAAGAGCATTTTCCCCAGGAATATTAAGTGCTAGTTGTTCTTCTGGAGTAAGTAGCTGTCAATGTGCTCTCTTTTTGAACACTAACACTATTGTACATAGCTGACCTTCTGAATGAACTCGGGATTGAATGTGCCCACAGCTCCCATAGTGTTCATTTAGTGTCTACAGTGGAGCTCCTGTGTTATTGAGCTCAGCGGGGAGCATTTTCGCTTTGTACACAGAGACGAACAGACTGTAAACCAACACATACAGACGAGCTGTGGGATGAAAACAGGCATACAAACGCTACTAAACTTGGCGATTTTGGCATACAGTTTTTTTGTGTTTCATTTTCAACACAAGTCACAATTATCATGATTGAGAACTGATTGATATTGGAGGCTGAGATAAAATGCATTGTCCAGTTTTATGCTGTTAACTGTAAAGTGTTAAATTTCAGGATTTCATTGTGGAATGAACATTTCTGGCAGTGGCAGCCCCCTGTATTTACTGACCAGTTATGGAACACTGTCAGCTTGACTGTAATAGGTTGTGTGCTGGAAAAACGGGGTTGTGTGTTTTTTTTTTTGTCTGAACTTCGTCTTTTCTTCCCTGTTGCTTGGGATCACTTCCTTAGTAGGTTTTTCTCATTAAGTGTAGGTACCTTGTCTTCTAACGCAGCTTGCCTTGCAGGAATTTAATTCACATTCGGCCACATGTTTGGTTCCTTAACCTCGCGATGCCTCGATCCTGTTAAATATGGGATGCGACGGGATGTGTGATGCAGAATGGGACCTGACACCATCACACGCTAATGCTCAGGTGACCCAGACCCCCTGAACAGTTTCACGTGAACACGCAGAGCAGCAGGCTGCTCACTCGTGGACGCTCAGTGACGGCAGGTAGGTCTCGCCTCTCGGCATGGAAGAAGGTGCATGTGTGAGCAGAGAACACGGCAGCACACGCTCATGATCATTATGGCAAGTTTACCACAGTTGCTATTCATATGCGGTGTGGGTGTGCTTCCCTTTTTGTTTCCCATGTTTCTCCTCCTTTTCCATCTTTTTTTCCGGATGTGGCCTGTAAAGCAAACAGTGATGTTCCGGTCATTTGGTGTCATTGGTCAAAAGTCCAAAGTCAGATCCCTTTTCAGTTTCTCTTTGTTTCTTGCCTTGAAACCTAAACATTGCTGAGATTGCATTGCAGGCTATTTCATGCCAGAAGCCTCTGATGTACTAATATCTGCAGTTCTTCCCCATGGAGGCCAGAGGCAGGGCCTCCCCCTTTCACAGAGTGCTCCAGGAGAGGAGAGCTGGAGACAACCATCATTTTACAGCTCATCCATTCATCCAGTGAATGTTTGGCTACTTAAGTCTGGAGAATGAGACAGTCCTTGTGTTGTAGTTCATGATGTGTTGTCTGAGGATGGCTGGCTATTACATGGCACAATCCAATATAATAACTACAACTCCTTTTGTAAGCAGTACTACAAAGCAGGTTAAAGGCATCAGCCCATCAGCCACTCACCTGTTTCTCTGTCCCGCCACTCACCCCCGTCTCCCCAGCCCACCACTCGCCCCTGTCTCCCTGGTTGCCCAGTAGCCCAACCATCACCCTCCCTCCTCTCCCTCACTGGCCGCTTGCTCCGTCTCCCTGGAAGCACACCTCTGTCTTCCTGGTCAACACTTGCCCCTCATTTCCCCACCTCACCATTCGCCCCTTGTCTCCCTGGTTAACACTTGCCCCCATCTCCCCGGCCCACCGCTTGCCCCTGTCTCCCCTGTTGCCCGGTAGCCCAACCAACACCCTACTTCCTTTCCCCGACCCACTACTTGCTCCATCTCCCTGGCAGCTGACCCATGGCACGCCCCTGTCTCCCTGGCTATCACTCCCCCTTGTATCCCTGGCCCACTGCTTGCTCCCATTTCCCTGGATGCCTGGTAGCTCAACGTCCACCCTCCCTCCTCTCTCTGGCTCACTGTTCACCCCCGTTTTCCCAGTCCGCTGCACACCCTGTCTCCCAGGTAGCTCACGTGCCACCTCCGTTTTCCCGGTCCCCCGCTCTCCCTCTCACCCTCTCACCCATATCATTTCAGTTGTCCAGTAGCTCAACTGCCACTCTCCCTCGTCTCTCTGGCCCATCGCTCTCCCTCATCTCCCCGGCCTGCTGCTCTCCCTTGTCTCTCTGGCCCATCGCTCTCCCTCATCTCCCTGGCCTGCCGCTCTCCCTTGTCTCCCCTGCCTGCTGCTCTCCCTTGTCTCCCCTGCCCATCGTTCTCCCTTGTGTCCCCAGCCCACTGCTATCCCTCATCTCCCTGTTCCACTACTCTCCCTTGTCTTCCCCACCCGCTGCTCTCCCTTGTCTCCCCCGCCCACCACTCTTCCTTGTCTCCCCCGCCCACCACTCTTCCTTGTCTCCCCCGCCCACCACTCTCCCTTGTCTCCCTGGCACGCTGCTCTCCCTCGTCTCGCCCACCCGCCACTCTCCCTCATCTCCCCGGCCTGCCGCTCTCCCTTGTCTCCCTAACCCGCCGCTCTTCCTCATCTCCCCTGCCCACCGCTCTTCCTCATCTCCCCACCCTGCCGCTCTCCTTTGTCTTCCTGGCCCACTGCTCTCTCTTGTGTTCCTGGCCCACTGCTCTCCCTCATCTCCTTGTCCCACTGCTCTCCCCCACCTGCCACTCTCCCTTGTCTCCTTGGCACGCTGCTCTTCCTTGTCTCCCCCACCTGCCGCTCTCCCTCGTCTCCCCGACCCGCCACAATCCCTTGTCCCCCCGGCACATCACTCTCCTTCATCTCCCCCACCTACCGCTCTTCCTCATCTCCTCTGCTTGCCACTCTCCCTCATCTCCCCAACCCACCGCCCTCCCTCGTCTCCCTGACCTGTCACTTTCCCTCGTCTCCCTTGCCTGCTTCTCTCCCTCGTCTCTCCCATCCGCCACTCTCCATCGTCTTCCCGGCCTGCCCCTTGCCCTGTCTCCCTGTAGCTCTCCGGCTGCTCGCCCCCATTTTCCCAGCCCGCCTCTCACCCTATCACCCTCATCACTTCAGCTGTAGCTCAATCACCGTTCTCCCTCATCTCCCCAGCCCGCCACTCGCCCCCGTCTCCTCAGTCAGTCTGACAATATTACTTTCTCTGATATGACTCACCCGTGGGATCTGTCGCTCTGTGGCTGGAGCCGCCTGCTGCGTCTGGGGGGTATGGGATTACAGTATGTACAGTGCAGTGAGTCAGGGGCCCTTGGAGTGTAGCTGACGGTATCGCCACATGCATCACTCTGCCTCAGTGCCATATTTATGAGCATGCATGCCGCTGGTTATTTTCACACAGTTAACCCTCATGCAGTCAGCCTATCTGCTACTGCCATGCCCCGGGAACCCAGCGGGGAGGCTGGGACTGAGCGACTAGCAGTGCCAAGTGCATCTTGGGCCTTTTACCTGCTGATGAAATGGGGGCCCATCGATAACGCAGCTCTGGAGCTGGGTGGACGTGCCCTGTCCTACAGTGGGAAGAGCAGGTTTTTCCTCAGCCCCCATGTCCCTGACAAGGTGGGATTTGACAGAGAAATAAGTCAGAATGGACACAAAGGAGGGAGCATTTTTATTATGTCATTGCTGAATGTGTACTTTTATGTAATGTAACATGAATGTTTCTGAAATCCATCTCTACAGCTCGTCATTTTCCCAGAACTTCCACATCAAAAGCACAAGGATGGTGGGACGTTTTTGAAATGCCTGGCAACCATCAGAGTTCCAGTCTGTGTTTTGAATTCCCCTGGTGACTGCTGTCCTGAGCTGGAGGGAGGACAGGCAGAATTTGAAATATGCCCAGGGATATTTTGGAATTTATGTTCCTGATGTTTTTTTTTTTTACTGCTGTCTTTTTCAACCAACAAAATTGTGGAACCCCAGTGTTCCCAGTGTCAGTGGAGACCATATGAGGCAGACAGGACTCTGGGTCCCCACTCTCGCCATCCCTTGGGTGGACATACTGCCTCTCCCAGAATTTATGGGAGTCTCCCCTAAAGTGACAGCAGCTGCCATGACACCCCTGAATGATGCACAATGTCCCAGAAATCTGTGGCTCAGCTATTCAGTGGCAGTAATATTAGCTGGCAAGAAGTTTTACTGCTGCAACATTATAGCAACATCATATCGTGGTAGTATATGATATTTTGATGATACCTTAAAAAACTACAGTATTCTGGGGGGGCATTTCCAAACAAAAATACCATGGTAATACCACAATACCATCCAAGTCAAGTTATCAATCCCCAGCAGCTGACAAAACATGACAATAAATAACAGAAAATAGCATCATAGTTGACAAACATTTAGTGTCTACATGTTAAAGATGTGCATTTTAGGTAGAACCTGGGGAATTAGAGTATCAGCGTGTTCATCGTAGCAGCTTTCAGTGTGTAATTAGCTGTTGGTGAGGATCCTAATTGCCTACAGGTAAAAACCATCCTTGAAGCTTGTGATCCAAATGCTTAAGGTCTGATTCCATCTGCCAGAAGGCAGGTGGGAGTGGCCAGTGGAGAGTCACTGGAGTCCAACAACGGCAAGTGTTGAATAATTGACTGGCTCATATACAGCACCGCTTCTGGGCGGAAACGAAAACCTCCACGCGGAGGGTGATTCAGCACAAGCTGTTGAAGGCTAGCCGGGTCCAAGGCATGCAGGAGTCACGGTCTTGTAATGATAGTGAGAGGCTGCAGTGTGGGTCTTTACACTTGCCGGGGGAGGTGGGCCACCTGTATTCTGACCCAAGCCATGGACAACACACCAACACATATTAGCACCACACTAATCCTCTTAAAAATCCTTTAAGACTCTTCAAATAACACACAAACAGTATAATCGCATACCCACGCACTCACACATGCAGAACTCATTTAAGCTACGGAGTTATTTCAGCCATCAGAGGTGCCAGGGCAGATGTGTCACTGGGCGGCCGCCAGCTGACCCCATTCCTAGCCCTGCCCTCTGCGCTCGCTCTCCATGGCGACTGCAGGATGTTTGGACAGCCCTTTAGTCTGACATGTCCATCAGTGGGAACTTCTCGGACTCGTATCCAATCATGTAGAGAGCTATTTTTTTCACACCTAATCTGGAGGGGAAAAAAAAGCTACCTAAGAAAAAGGATTATAGAAATTATTCTTTAGAAAATGCAGTGCAAAACAGATAATAAAAAAAACAATAAACAAAACGCTATGTGACACCTCCTGACACCTGAAATGTCCAGATCTGGCAGTGTGGAAATGTCACCATCTGTGCTGACATTTCCCAGCTTGGTCATCTCCCATTGGACCTTCACACGTGTGTCCAGCAAAGCCTCACTGCCACCAGCCCACGGTCATGTCACCTGTGATGCCCCCAAACCTCATCCCCCCATAATGAATGAATGAGACAGTACCTGCTAATATATTTTAGTTGGCAGTAAATTGCTAAGCTATGCTAAAACATCTAACATTGTGGGTTATTAGTTTTATTTTTGATGAATGCTTATTTTAATCACATTAAAAAAAATCTTTTGAAGTTGACTGCTTTGTTTAATTAGATGTGTGGATGTTTAAGGCTGGCTGGTGCGGAGGCTCAGTGGGCGGTGCTGTTGCCTCACACCTCTGGCAATGATGGCAATCCCATCTCTCCTGTTGGTGTGTGTGTGTGGATTATGTATATATTGCATTGTAGGGACCAAATGTCACGACAGTGTGATTAAAAACCTGTTATTTCGACCTTGTGGGGACCATTATTTTGGTTGTTATAGCTGGGATTAGGATTATGCCCATAGAAATGAAATGAATGGACAGTCTCCACAAAGACATGAATACAAACATGTGTGTGTGTGTGTGTGTGTGTGGAGTTGGTATTCCTGGAGAGGATCTGTGTATGTGCCCTATGATGCACTGGTATCCCATCCAGGCTGTACCCCTGTCTTGTTTGCTATGCAGCCTGGGTTGGCCTCTGTAGCCCTCCCCATATTCCTTACAAAGATATATGGTTCATAGATCATGAAAACAAATTGAGTGATTTTTCAGTCATTCATTCATTCTTATTAATTCATTTTTTCTTGAATTCGCCCTTAGACCCTTCAATGTGGCTCTTAGTGCTGCTTTTGCTGGCTCTGGGAGATTCACCAGGCGCTGCTAAATGTGTTCACTATGCCTAGGCCTGTTCTACTGTACATGTTCCTGCTCAGCCCTGTGTTAGATCAGCCTTCATATTCCATTTGAAGGGAAGGATCAGATCTGCCTGTTCTGCCCCTTTGCCTCTGGTGCTGGATGTATAACTGCATACATGGCTGTCTTGCTTGCTGGCCAGAGGCTAGTGTGCCACGTAGTGCCCCCCACAGCTCCTTAGCTGTCATCCAGGCCTTACTCCAGGGCCCCTCAACCTCCTAAACACAGCTGGAAAACTAGAATCAATTGTGAATCCTTCACCTGGTCTCCCTCACTGCTTTTTCCTGTATATAAGTAATATACAATATTATTGGCATGAGTACTGACATAATACAATCCCACCAATCTCTCTATTTGTATGTTGATACCCAGCTGTTCTTGCCTGAGCATAATTATGTTCCATTCTGCATTTAACTATTTTTTCTTTCCTGTACACATAAAAGGGCTTTCTGATTAAAGGGTGTGTAGGTTCGCTCCATCTGCCCCCCCATGGCGATTATGTAACGCTGCCCATTTGCTCCATCACTGTAGAAAGTGCAAAAATAGTTGCAGAGGTTTATTTTGGGGAAAGTGGGTTTTATGTAATTTTTACATTTTTCATTTTTCCCCAGAGGCTGTCTTCCTCTCTGCTCTTTGCTCACACTCAATGGGCCACAGCAGAGAGAGACTTGTGGTTTTCCCCCCAGTAGTTAATTGTTGAAATATCAATACATATTTAGGAAGCTGGAATTCCTCTATGTTGGAAGGCCGTTATCATTTCCTTCACCACCTCCCAGCTTTGCTCTGACTCTCCCGCCTGCCTCTTGGCTCTGTACTGACTATCCCACCAATCTCCCAGCTCTGCTCTGACTCTCCCTTCCAACTCCTGGCTCTGCTCTGACTCCCCTGTCCACCCCCGGACCCACTATGACTCTCCCACCTACCTCCGGCCTCACTCTGACTCTCTCGCCTGCTTTTCATCTGTGCTCTGTCTCCCGCCTGCCTCTTGGATCTGTACTGACTCTCCCACCCACCTCTCAGCTCTGCTCTAACACTCTCGTTTGCCTCCCAGCTCCACTCTGACTCTCCTGCATTTCTGTCGTCCTTGACACCACGGATTTGGTGCTCACCCTCACAAACAAAGCAGCACCTGTGCACAGACATGAATGCAGGTCAACATCCCTTTTCCCTGGAATACCGTGACTGAGTAGTTTCCTAGCTATTCAATAAGCCCATTGGGGTGTGTGTTTCCTGACACTAGGTAGTCTTTCATGATTGGTGGACCCGAGCCTCATTACTGCATTGTGTACAGCCAAGTGTCTCACACCTGTACTGAATAACAAGTGTGATCCTTTTACTGTGTATGTCATGCGTCTCAACATTTCCTGTGCTCCTTGCTTTGCTTGCTGAAGTACCTGGTGGGCATAAAAATCCTGTGTATTGTATCTAAGTACACTTTTATAATATAAGTATCGCCATATGCACAATTCACACCTTCTGGTTTGAGTCTTCCAACGATATCCGAAAATCAGAATCAGTGACTAGTCTTTCTTTAGTCTGCCTGCAGATGTCCTTGGGGCCGGAAGGTGCCCATCCCCAAACTTCACTGTGTACACAAAGTATAACGGATCGTTGTTCCCAGTCACCAGTGTTCAGGCCAGGTGTAATCTTTTATTAAAGATGTTTTTTAAAAGTGTGAATTATTAAGTGCAGCTCTGCATGACCTGAGCAGCTTTGGCTCGGGTATCAGATGGGATGGACGCTGTAATAGGCTGCTTCCTTTTTAATTTTTTCAAACACAGACACCAGCACACAGACACGCACCTGCCTCTTGTTTGCCTATGGACATCCTCAGCCACGCACGGTCCTGCTAAGGTTTTTCCACAGGTGCTGAGGTGAATGGACAGATATTAGTGGATGTTTAATAATCCACATTTCTTATTATGTTCTCAGAATAAATACAGACGCTCCCGGGTTACAATGGTCCGTGTCACGATATATCGACTTTACGATGGGTAAATGTCCCAAATGTAGGTTAATGTAAATGTTCTAAGCATGTTTAAGGTAGGCTATAGGCTAGGCTATGATGTTTGTTAGGTTAGGTGTACTGTATTAAAATGCATTTTCGTCTTGCGATATATTCACCTTAGATTTTTTGGATCATAACCCCATCATAAGCCAGGGAGTATCTGTACAGACAAATAGTAACAGTCTATTCTCGATCTCCCTGTCTTTTTTTGCTTTTTCTCTTCTACTCCTATGCAATCACACTTTTATCAACCTTTCTTGCAGTCGCTTTCTCTATATATAGTACCATCACAAAATCAGCCCCATACACTGTACTACAATATATTCCATGCTTGAAACTAGGTGATTGTGCCCTTTACTTTACTAACAGCAGACAGAAGGGTGTAGAATTTGAGAGCTGAAATAACGTTTAGTGCTGGGCTAGCCAAGATCAGATGGATATAAAATCCACTCAGTAGATTCAGCTACAAAAAAGGAGCATTAGGTCATAGATGGTCTACGATGGCTTTGAAGTATGTCATCTCTGTAACAGAATGATTTTCCCACTGTTTTGACATCCTTTTCACACTATTTTGACATTCTTCCTGATCTTTCCTAATCCTTAAGGCTTCCTACACGCTCTCCCTGACTCTCTGGTCTGTATGCCATGATGCCATGTTCCACCACTTTGTTACACATTTGCGCTCTGCCTTTGGCCTATAGAAAATGTGGTTTATTGGCTCTTTTGGAAAGTAATTTTTCTCATGGTGTGAAACCTGCCCTAGTCTAGAGAAGCAACCACTTGTGTTCAGGTTTTCGAATAACCTGCCCGTCTCCCCTACGCAGCGTGACCTGCCTCCCCCGCCCTCTTTAGACCTAGATAAGTGTTTCCTCTCTGCACCTTCTGTCTCTCTCCTCTCCAGGGCCAAAGTAAGGTGGTGGACGGCAGCCTGCAGGGTGGTGCTAATGGCATGGAGCCCGGTCCTGGGGGACAGAAGGGAAGCGGGAAGTGGCAGAGGCCCCGTTTTACCCGCAAAGCCCTCATGAGGTGCTGCCTGGTGAAGTGGATCTTGGCCAGTACTGCCCCTCAGGGGCCAGGTAAGGGGGGCAGTGGGCAGCACAGGGTCTTCTGTTTATGTTGAGCGTCTGGGTGAGACAGAAGTGAGATCTCTCTTCTCTGGTGTTAAGTATCCATATCAGTCAATCCAGCATCAGTATTTTGGCCATTTTTGCATGATTTTTGCTGACTGTCCGTGTTGTGTCTGAGCTTCCTGTTTATGGTGGAACAGAACTCTACCCCTGTGGTGTCGTGAGTGTTTTGGCAGAAGAAATTATGTGAAATTTTAGGTCATTACTATGTCTCTTTGAGTCACCTGCATAGACTCACAAAGACGGATCGTACTGCCGTTAGCGAAATGAGCTGGAGAGCGGTGACTTATAGAGCATAAACACATACAATTTAAATGTCAAAATGGTTTGTTTTCAGACATGAAAAACAAGCTCTACTTGGTGTCTTAATTACATATTGCCGTAGTTCTAATTAAGAAGACACCAGCTGTGGTAGTCAAAAGTATTGTTTTTCACTGATCTGCTCTGTTACGTGTCTTTACAAAGTGATTACCCTAAAGCTCACCGAAAGCTCAAAGCTTTCTTTCATCTTAAAGTACAGAATATCTGTACATAATATCTGTACTTTATTGTCACTGTGGCTGGCGTGTCTACTGTGAAGCAAGGGCTGACATATTGGACTAATCCAAGTAGACCTTATTCAATAATGCAAACGGTCAAATAATTAGCTTTCTGGCGCCATCTACTGTTTGCCACTGGAGTACGTAAATAATTGCTTCGTTTTCTGCAGCAGCGTTAGTGGTTTTTATTTATTTGTTTGTTTGTTTGTTTTTTTACTATGGGTGTGTTTCTGTTAATTTCTAAACATTACAATGCATATAATGGTATGTGATACTGTGGAAATAACCAACATGGAATTGAATAGGGGGAGGGGGGAGGTGCTACCTCAATTTTCAAAGGGAAGTGATCTGTGATGTTTAGAGAACACCAATTTGTACCTTTTCTTGTCACTCAAGGGTTTGAAATTGTATCCCAGCTGTACGTTAGTAAAGGATTAATGGTGTCAATATGGGGATAGACATACAGCCTAATACAGACTGAACCTTCAGCTTTATTTCCCCGCATTGCTTGCCTGTTACCCTTCTTGGGGGTGCTGTACAGGGCCAGCCCGTGGCATAGGCAATATAGGCAAATGCTAAGGGCACCATCCATCCAGGGGGCGCCACAAACGGAGGAAGAAAAA
>JAAGVU020000040.1:15333192-15392505 GCA_011763525.2 Mormyrus iriodes | reverse complement strand
TCCTTCACTCACCAGTCTGTCTGTGTTTGTCAGTCCCTCATTCGCCTGTCTGTCTGTGTGTTTGTCAGTCCCTCACCCACCAGTCTGTCTGTCTGTCAGTCCCTCACCTGATAGTCTGTCTATGTGTCCGTCAGTCCCTCACCTGATAGTCTGTCAATGTGTCCGTCAGTCCTTCACTCACCAGTCTGTCTGTGTTTGTCAGTCCCTCATTCGCCTGTCTGTCTGTGTGTTTGTCAGTCCCTCACCTGCCTGTTTGTTTGTGTGTTTGTCAGTCCCTCACCGTCCTGTCTGTCTGTGTGTTTGTCAGTCCATCACCCGCCTGTCTGTCTGTGTGTTTGTCAGTTCCTCACCCGCCTGTCTGTCTGATTGTCAGTCCCTCACTGGCCTGTCTGTCTGTGTGTTTGCCAGTCCCTCACCCGCCTGTCTGTCTCTGTGTTTTTTAGTCCCTCACCCACCAGTCTGTCTGTCTGTCAGTCCCTCACCGGCCTGTCTGTCTGTGTGTTTGTCAGTCCCTCACCCACCAGTCTGTCTGTCTGTGAGTCTGTGTGTTCATCAGTCTGTCACCCGCAGTCTGTCTGTCTGTGTCAGTCCCTCACCCACCTTCTGTGTGTCCGTCAGTCCCTCACCTGATAGTCTGTCTGTCCATGTTTCTGTCAGTCTGTCACCCACCTGTCTTTGTTTCCATCAGTCCGTCACCTGGCAGGTTGTCTGTCTGTCAGTCCATCAGTCACCAGTCTGTCTGTGTGTTTGTCAGTCCTTCACCCACCTGTCTATCTGTGTGTCCATCAGTCCCTCACCCACCAGTCTGTCTGTGTGTTTGTCAGTCCTTCGCCCGCCTGCCTGTTTGTGTGTTTGTCAGTCTCTCACTTGCCAGTCTGTCTGTGTGTTTGTCGGTCCCTCACCCGCCTGTCTGTCTGTGTGTTTGTCGGTCCCTCACCCGCCTGTCTGTCTTTGTGTTTGTCAGTCCCTCACCTACCTGTCTGTCTCTCCCTGCTCGGCTCTGCTGCTCAGGCACCAGCGACTGTTTCAGCTGACACTCACTGACCATGTTGTTCATGTGTTGCTGCCTCCTTCCCATGAATGGAATCATCAGGTACCTGCTAACCAGCCATTGCTTCATAGGCCTGGTTTATATACTCATCAGGCAATTAAACTGACTGGCATCAAAATACACATACAAAATGAATAGTATGTAGTAATGACAGGGTGTATTTCATGGGGAGCAGCAGGCTAAGTGTCACATTACAAGCTGATTGCCAGTTATCACAGGTGGGAGCTGCATACATGCAGCATGCATCGTCTTCCCTCCAGTGTGACATGCTGCCTTGTGCTAGGGTGCCAGCGTGCCAGGGGGCCGTGAAACGCTTGTGTTCAATTTATTTCAACAATTGACATCCCATACTGGGCTGAATGGGGATCCGCTCACAAGATATATTTAGGTATCTCGCTTGTATGGTAACTACACTGCAATGTACCTTTATGCACGTGCATGTGTGTGTACCTTTGCATGTATATGCGTGTGTGCCTCTGTGTGTGTGCCATTCCATGTGCATGTTTGTGCGCCTCCCATGTGTGCAACTCTGCATATTTGAATGTTCCTCTACATGTGTGTGTATGCCTCTACATGTGTAAGTGTGTGTTCCTCAGCATGTGTGACCCTCTACATGTGTGTATTTGCCTCTACATGTGTATGTGTGTGTGCCTTAGCGTGTGTGTGTGTGCCTCTACATGTGTACATGTGCCTCTACATATATATGTGTGTATGCCTCTATATGAGTGTATGTGTGTGCGCCTAGGTGTATGTGTTTGCCTCTGTGTGTGTGTGCCTTTACATGTGGGGGTATGTGTGTGTGTGTGTGTGTGTGTGTGTGGACTACATTTGTGTGTGTGTGTGTGTGTGTGTGTGTGTGTGGACTACATTCTCCACGTTGTTTCCTAGGATTGGCTCTAATCGGGTAAACAGTTACTGAAGATGGATGCATGGATGGATATTTAAGTACATATCAGGCCGCTCATCCCTGTGGATCACTGAGTGCTCAGGGCTGTAACCCTGAAGCAGTACATCAGTGTTCCTGGAAGAACCTGCAGCTCTCGCTCTCCCTCTCTCTCTCTCTCTCTCTCTCTCCACCTCTAGTTGCCCCCTCTCTCTGGTGGTCCGATGGGCTGCGATCGAGCTCCTGGTTGGGTGTGCTTCTCTTGTCACCTCTTGTTAAGTCCTCCTTCCTAGCTGGAGGTCACTGCCAGGATCCCTTGATGGGGGTGGGGTGGATGTAGGCTGCACTGCTGTATGTACCTGATATGCCTCTGTTCTCTTTACCACTGTGACCTTTTTTTTTTTAACAACACCTGAAAATTTATTTATTTGGGCCATGAGAGGTTAGTGATGCTAGGATTGCCCATTCTTTAAACTAAAAAAATTATGACATTGTTCACTTGTTAGCTGTAATAATCCGTGGAAGCCCAGGGTGTAGCATTGATGTCTCACACATGCAGGGTTGGGGGTTAGAATCCCACCTCACAGACTGACTGTGTATGAGAAAGTTCCCTGCACTGAACTGGCATCCCGTACAGGGCGTTCCCCTGCCTTGGGGGTGGGGGGTGCTCTGACAAGTCACGCCTTCCCCCCATTCAAGCACTTGCCCCTTGAAAAGTCAGTGCACTCCACTGATTATACCCCCAGGGCATACGGAACACCACGCAACATTCACATGCAACATTATTTGTGAGTGCTCAGAATACAACATTGGAAAAACATTAAGAGACTACAGCAAAATTTTCAGTTTCACTCATTTATCAATTTATGGGTAGGTGCCTGTAAATATAAAGAACTCCAGCCTGGCTCTTCCCTGCTTCTCATTGATGAAGGGCTTCTTCCTTGCTTGAAGGGACTTCAGTCCTGTTCTAGGAGCCTGTTATGAATTGTCCTAGCAGTGCACTTCAGACAACTTAATGTTTCCCATTGTTTTTGAAGGTCACTTGAGGCCGGATAGGTTGACGGTCATCTCTGGCATTACAGAGTGTCTCCTGCTTCTTCTTGCTTTTGTGTACTGCTGTCTTAGAAACTTTCAGCCTGGACGCAGCCTGCCTCGCAGTGTAACCTTCTGTCAGCAGAACCAGAATTAAACCAGGATTTAAAAATGTTGATTTTTGGTTTCTTAATATTTTCCAGAGCTGTATGCTAAAATAAATGCTCACAGTGGTCATAATACTGCATAGGAGCCCGTTGTGTGTTTTGCTGGTGTGGACTGTGTCCACTCATTGCATTAAAAGGCATAAAGTTAATGCAGTGCAATGCCTTACCATCCTGAGTGGTCATCTGCATACCATAATGCTGCTTTTCCCCCCTGGTGGGTACATATGAATTCCAGGAAGATGACAATGCAGTTCACAAGGCAGTGGGTAATCTTTCAAGTAAGACCACAGCGGCCTATTGTAGGACTTAAATGCAAATGTACTGGCTTCCTGATCATTTTCTGTCATTCACTGGATATGTCTTCCTTAATTGCTCATGAAGTGTAGCATCATGTGGGGCCTATCCTAGAAGCGAAGGGCGTGAGGTGGGGGAACAGCCTGGTCAGGGTGCTGTTGGATCGCAGGGCAGGTGCACAGACTGACATCAAATAACCTTTCCGGATTTCCCAAGGAGGGGGTCCGTAATGTTTGCTGGGACCCTAGGCAATGATAGCTTGTACAGTAATCCGCCCCCGCTACAAACACAAAGATAAAATGCAAACCCACACACCCAGAATGGGTGGTGGGAACTGCACCCACAGCCCTGGAGGCGTGAGGTCATCATGCCAAACTCATTTGTTCCCATATAATAAAAGACTCCATGGACAAGCAAGACAAATTTCAGTCTTTGTGTGGCAAGTTTCCATCTTTTTTTTCCCACAGTGGAGCTGATCCCAGCTCTGGAGCGGGATGTTGTGTCAGCAGAAGGACTATATTTTAAAAGACAAGTTAGTGTTTTAATGGCTTTTTGCAATGGAATCAAACAGCTGCATTCTCCTGGGCTAAAAGCCCAGCTCTATTTCCTGTATCCTGAGCATTTGAGAAGCCTACATTTAAGCTCAGTCTTCAGGTAGAGTGATGTATTCTTATCAGAGGAATGTGTATTTCATACAGACGTCACTCTTCAGGTTGTTTAAAAGGTCACTTGGCAGACACTGTACTTGAAACGTCAGTTGGTGTTCCGGATCTCCTGTGAGCCTCCTGTGGGGTAGATCTCACGTCTGAGATCAGTGAGCGAATAGATGTTTGTGTTGCCATTTTTAATGCAATATTTACCGCTCCATTTAAAAATTGTTGCTAAGTGGCCTAATAGTACCTTTTGCAAATTTCTCGCTCTACAAACTTATGGGGAACTTTCTGGGAAACAAGTTTTGAGTCTTCGAGAGTCTTAGAGGAAGGATTAGAGGAACCCATATGGTTTTAAGGTGTTTAGAATCAGCTTAGACTTTCAGAGTGCTTTGATCATCTTGTAGGGCTTTTGTGTTCATAGTCAGGAATTGGATGATTCTCCTCCTCTACTTTGTCATTCTCCATACTCTATCTGTCTCCAACTCGGTTTTTTATCTCTCCCTAACCTCCATCCGCTGCCCGGCAAATTGTCTGTCTGGCGTGATCCCAGTCTCGTCTTTACTGTTATCTGAGAGAGAAAGGCAGAGGGAGGGAGAGTGAGTGCGAAAAAGACATTGATCGATTCTCTGCCCCCCCTCTGCCCCCCGGTTTCCCCATCTCCCATCATTACAAACTCAGTGCATTAGTAAGTGCAAACTCATCAGCCATTAACTCTGCCCTTTGCCTCCCTTCCCTGGCAGAAAGTCACACACTGAGCGATGCTGTGATCTACTGACAGACAGCCTGGGTGGCTCCCAGGTGCCACGACGCGTGTCGACACGGTGCTTTCTTTTATGACTCTGACATGCGACACTGGAGTGACATGCAACAATACAGGCCTCCAGACATATTGCCCTGTAAACAGCCCCTGCTGGTGGCAGCCAGTTATGACTGGTGAATCCAAGGTCTCGAAAGCTTCCTCGTGAGGCAGTATTGACATCTTTATGCTGAAGGAAATGTCACCCCAATGGCCTTTTGAGAATTGCTCCTCAGTGAAAACTATGCCAATTTAATGCAAATAAAGGCCTATTGTTTTTCACCTCAGGACTGACACACGTAACTGAGAATCCAACTGCTGGTAGAAAATGAACCAAAAAAGATCTGAGCCATAGATTTAACCATCTCCCTTTGTCTGATTGAAATGATGGGCACTCTTCTTGCTGGCAGAGTTATGTATGAACGTAGCTCACATCTGAAATCCTTCTAGTTAAAAACTTTGCAGTGCAGTTCTAATACTAGCATGCCCTAGGTTACGTGGACTAATCACATAATCCTGATTATCTCTGAGAACACTGTAAGTAATGTAGCCGAAAAATCACTCTCAGAAAGTTTGATTCCCTACAGTTTAAATTTAGAGGCATAGAACGTTACCTGTCAGATTGTTTTTTTTAATTGTCATATTGTTATGAACAGATGAAGAGTTTTGTCTTGAGATCTTCTACTGGATATGTAGTTAGACGATGGATAGATAAATATAGTATTTGGTCAAAATGTACCTCCCAGTCCACAAAGCATCCTTTCCCCCTTTGTTTCACTGGGAGTGACAGCTCCCTTCGACACCAGCCTGCCCTCACTTTACTTTACTGTGACAGTACTGGATACCAACGTCTGTGGCTGTTGAGGATTTTCTTTAAACGGTGCATCTCCAGTCATCCACGTTGTTGGTTGTCCAGACAGGACTCTAGTGATATGGGTGGGGAACGCTTCTTTTGACTGTGTAACAGTGCATTGTGGGCCACTCACACATACGTTCCAAGGTCTATGGCTCAGTGGGCTAAGCCTCTGTGCTTGTGCTTAGAAGGTTGCTTGTTTGAGCCCAGCCTTGGTACATCTGTGGATCCCTGACCAAGGCCCTTAACCCCCAGTTCCATGGGCACTGCTATGGGTGGTGGCCCTTCATAGCCAGCTTGCTCTCACCCTCAGAGAGCAAGTTCTGGGCAGTATAAAGAGAATTTCCCCATGGGGATCAATAAAATGTCAGTTGTTATTGTTACTGAAACTACACGTCTTTGGACTGTGAAAGGAAACTGGAGTGCCCAGAGGACCACCCGGAGACACAGCTGAGGCCAGACTCTAGCTCACTGAGTTACTACCCTGGCCATTTTTTATTTTTTTTTGTCTGATCTGAGCACTACAGGCATGAAGCCGCTGCTTTTCTGGGCTTTGAGGAATCACCTCTCTGTTTTCCTACCGTGCTTTTTAAGGCTGACATCTGAGGACTGGAGGGAGAGCAGAGGCGAAGGTAGGGGCTTGGGGGGTGTCCCTGGAACCTGATCCTTCATCTCTCTCTCTCTCTCTCTCTCTCTCTCCACTCTCTCTCACTCCATCCTGGAGTTTAGGAAAAAAGACTTTTCCCCTGATGTCCAGGCAGATGCCTGTCCAAGGAATGAAGCTGGCAGGAAAGAGAGGAGGAAAAAGAGAGTGATGAGAGGGATGTAGAACTTCTGGCAGGGAGGAATGCGGGGATGAAAGCGGCTGGTGAAAGTGGAGGAAGAGAGAGAGATTCAGTGCTGAGATGAACAGAGTGAGTAAGAGAGGAGTGCTGGATGGACGGAGAAGTAAAGTGTCTGACCGGACAGTGAAGGGTGGGGGTGGGAAGAGGGAGGGAATCAGTTCAGAGAGAGCAAAGTGAAAGAAGAGAACGAAGGAGCAGCCCTTTGACACGGACACAGGAGCAGTGAATGTGCCAGAGACGCAGGACACCGCCAACACTGCAGGAGCGTAGGGGGTTCATGCTGTGGGGCCGTGGCGCGGCCATGGGCAACTCCCTCCTGTCCCATCAGCAGCTGGAGCACTATGGGCAGGCATGGGTGATGTAGGAGACACCTGCTAGGAAACTACAGCAAATGGACCAAGTTTCTGGTGGATTTTGCAAAGGGCACGCGGAGGCAGTGAACGTCAGGCGGGTGCGGGGTGAGCAACAGAGCTGGACTGCAGGAGATACATCCACGTTGTGTTTGTTTTGAGATGTTGCTAGTGTGGAATACGCTCAGACAGATTGACAGTTATGCTTGGGGCTGTGATTTTTTAAGTAAATTATAGCGTTTCAGTTCTTGAATGACTGAATCAGTTCATAAACTGATAGTGACTGGATTTGTATCCAGTATATGTGACTTGAATAGTCTCTAGCATGGGGTTCATTCTTACTGAACTTGTATGTTCATTAATAGTGTCATCCCTTGGCTAGAGTGTTGTGTTTTCTGCAAACTACGTTCTACAGCCTGATTGGCACCAAGGGAATATGTATGAAGACATATGAAAATAACATGACTATCCAAAGTCATTATGAACCATGAGGATCACTCTTTGTGTCTTGCCCAGCGATGTTTATCTGTCTCTTGGGGCTCTCTATGGCTAGCTCTGAAGCAAAAGCAGAGTACGCATATGTTTTCTCGTAAGGCATCCGGATTTTGTGAAAAAATACAGTGATATCTGCATTGCAACAGCTGCTCAAATCCTCTCCCTGACTTTGTCTCCTATTAGTTTCTTGTAGAATGGGCTTGGGTATCAGCTCGCACATTACCTGGGGTTCGAGTCTGACATTCCCACAGAGTCTGCATAGAACCTTCCCCAACTGCTTCACACAGGTCTCGCCTCATATCAGAATGTTTCTGGTGGCTACCTGACTCTGACCAGCTCCACTAGCCCATTCTAGCCCTTTCTGTGGGCCACCCCAGACCCCCCTTGGCCACTCTCCTTGCCCACCGTCCCCCCGGCTTGGACTGCCATGGGGATCCAGGGCATGGAACTATTCGCCATCGGCGTGGTCGTCATTCTCTTTGTGGCTGTGCTCAAGCAGTTTGGCATCCTGGAGCCCATGTCCCTGGAAGGTAAGACTCGTAGAGTGTAAGGAGTTCAATCAGCCTTCAGAAATGCACAGCCTTGAGAGAAACAGCAGAAAGATCACTGGCAGTGACAGCAGTATTAAGTGACCTGGTCCTTAAATACAGACCCTGAAGAATTAAAGTAAAAGCATTTTCCCTCATGATTCAACTTGCAGATACATGAGCACTGCAGCCAAATGATTAATAAGTGATAGCCTTATAGATTTTACACATTTGTTATTACAAATAATACCTATCATCATACAAAGATAAAGTGACATGTATTGAACATATATATGCTCTAATCTGCTGCCACTGTGTTGAAAGGGTAATGTTTCTTAACTGATATAGCTGAAATATGACATTTTTAAAACCTTTTCAGGGAATTTTAAAATAAATTGCATTCATTCTATTCATCTCTTTCTTTCTGAAACATTGACAATAAGGATTTCCTTAGCCCACCACAACACAGTCGTTTATTATCGCATAAAGATTTTCAGAATCAAATAGGCAGTGTCATCTCTCTGTTGAAGTGAAGCCAGGAAGATCCTGCTAGTCTGTGGAAATCCAGGGAGTCCCGTGTGTCGATGTTAGCGAAATAAAATTAAGAGCTAAATAAACGGTCACAGTTTATCAGACGCTGTCTTCATTAATTAACTAACAATTATTGCGTCAGTGCATCAGATGAGAGAAAGTGATAAGGGAATATCTTCGCAGCAGTGATGGTGTTCTGGTTATCTCTGCATCTCTGGGATGAGTGATAACTGACTACAGGGCAGTGGGCTACACCAGCAACATAATCAGAGCGAAACGGAGAAGGTTAAAATCACTCTGGTGTCCTGGTGTAACTCGTAAGCATAAATAACCCTGCTTTGTGAATCTGCTGCTTTGCAGTGTGGCACATGAAACATAACCTCTTGAAATACATGTTTTTGGCATTATTAAGAGACAAACAGATTTTTTGGAGACATAATGTAATATGTACTGTAGGTACATATCACATATTCCTTAGTGACAGAACTACTCTCTACCTTCAAGTTTTCAGAGAATTAACTTTATAAGATGACATATTTTAATAAATATAGCCTTTAAACTGTTATTTACTCCAAAATTTAATATTCTAAGAATAACAAAAAGGGGCTTTTTATGGTTAAAAAAACGCAGAAAAGATGTTCATATTTTTCCACTGTTACATGGAAACTATGTCCTGTTACTTTAAGTATCGCTCTGATTCATTTGGTGTGAAATAGGTTGGTTTGCTAACGTGCTAATCAACTCATGGTTTTAGCATTGCTGACAAATTATCGTTTGTGGCTGGCAATGTTGTTTGACAAATATCTGACTTTATTGATCTATATGAATAATCTATAGC
Source organism: Mormyrus iriodes (assembly GCA_011763525.2). NCBI lineage: Eukaryota > Metazoa > Chordata > Actinopteri > Osteoglossiformes > Mormyridae > Mormyrus > Mormyrus iriodes. The sequence continues at coordinate 15,383,190 of JAAGVU020000040.1, read as the reverse complement.
CACGTCTGCCACATCTACTGTTCAGCTGATAGGTAACTTCAGGTTGCACATACTTTATATTTTAACAAGGACACTAGATGATGTAGTGAAGTGGGTTATTACTGGACTTTTAATGCTGCAATTACAGGTTTATGACTATTTCCTTTCAGCTGAAAAACAAAGCTGGTTTAGCTGAACTGGAAACTGGAATTTAAGATTACTTGCTGCCTAGTTCGGTGTTGAAGTTAAAACGCTAACAAACGGCAGTTATCGTTCAGAGCTAGCTTAATCATCCTAAAATCCCTGTATACCCTCTTTGTTTGCCTTTTTTCTTGGTGTTTTACTGTTTTCGTTCCTGTCACTCCTGAGCAATGCAGTGTTTCCCAATCCAGTCCTCAGGGACCCACAGTTGGTTCATGTATTTGCTCCCTCCCAGCTCCCAGTAATGAAAATGTGGACTGCCTGTGGGTCCCTGAGGACCAGATTGGGAAGCACTGCATTGCTCAGGAGTGACAGGAACGAAAACAGTAAAACACCAAGAAAAAAGTGGCCCTGTTGCTGCCCTGCTGCAGTTCATAAGTCAAGACCCAACTTCACACACCGCCGGCCGGACAACACGGCAGTGTACTAATGGCATCACACCCGAGATGATCAAATAATTCATGTCCAATAGTGAATCAGTAATGCTGACACTGTAGATTCCCAAAGACCCAGCACACTACCTCACCCCCCGGCACTTTTGAACATTTGGACCATAAGCCCCAACCAGCATAGCTTCAGTGTGGTTTCTCCTTCCTGCTACACTCATGACTTCCTCCTCTGTCATCAAGTAATCCCTCCATTTCTGCACATGATGTTTGTCTATTCTTGCCCCTTTCCCGTAGCTTCCCTCACTCCCAGTCTCTTCATATTCATCTGTCTCCCTGCTTTTTCTCCCACCGTTCCTGAGAGCCACCCAGAGAGCCAGTGCCCACACCCCCTGTCTAGCATTACGTGCCATTAATTATAAATGCAGTATTGAGCTTGCTTTCTTTACTGCTGGCTAAATATGGAACCTGCAGCCTTTTCGTAAGGAGCCCTGAAGGACACTGACTATCCCTGTCCCCCAAGTGATAATACTGTCATCCTCTTGCTGCTTTGTACCTACATCTACATCCCTTTCTCACCTCCTTCCCTAAAATCCATGACCTGAAGCCACTAGTCTTACTTGGCTAATCCTCCCCCCTTTGCTTGTCCTTAATTCCATCTTTTGCACTCAATCTTTGTCCATGTCTCTTGCCTCTAAACCCAACTGACATCATATGCCTGCAAGCTAGAGCTCTAGCCAGTCCTCAAATTTGTCAAGTGATTCTGGTTTAGTTTCTGTTTTGTTGCACTCTAAATGAAGCATGCAGACCATGATACGTATGGTATGAGATTGTTAGCTAAGACACTGAAGAGAAATCCCTACTCTCCACATGTCAGTTTACCCCATTTACATCATCTTTTAATGTGGCATCATGCATAGATCATGTGACCTGGTATTTCTCTTTATATTACGCTCCCAACCAGATAAAGCTGACTATTACTGCCAAATCATTAATGCTGCAATCTGAACAAAACAACTACATACCATAATGCAGTACTCTTTAAAGACCTCAGACAGATGCAGTTTGTCAAAGCCCTGATGGTGGTATTTGGAGGCGAAATGTCATGGTCTTTACTGTGCCGTATGTTCAAACCGGCAGCACCTATTAGCCTCTGTTTGTAGAATTAATGCTAATGGAGTTTTGAGAATGCGTGTTCAGTCACTGCCTGTTACTATTTGAAGTAAAAAAATACCATCTCAGAGTGAATAAAGACAGGTAAATTAGCTGGTATAATACTAGGCAAATGACACCTAGATGGAGCGATATCTATCAGTTTACCAGAAATATGAACAGACAGTGTGCGGTTTCCAGCGTGACCAGCATGACCAGTGCTAGTATCTGCTGACAGGAAGGAGAGCGAAGGATGGATTTTGGTGATTTTCACATTGATGATGCGGCCCTCGATTGTCAGTTTACGTGTCGACAGATGCTACGGTTGGCCTTGTCTAGCTTGATTGCCTTGCTGGGGATAACTGGGGGCAGCTTGACAGATTACTGCAAACTGGGGATGCTTCCGGTTTTGCGCTAAATTCTGGGCTCATGAGGCCTGTGTTTCTGTTTTTCATATTTGTGATTTTTTTCCCTATTTGAAACTCCTATATGTGAAGGGGCCTAAAACACCTATTTTATATCTATAGGTCAGGGTTCCTCAATTCCGCTCCTGGACGGTTAGTCTGCAACACAGTTTACAGATTTCCCTGCTCAAACACACCTTATTCACTTCACAAGCCAATCGCCAGGTTTAGTAGGTGTGTTTGAGCAGGGAAATCTGCAAACTGTGTTGCAGACTGGCCCTCCATGGCCGGAATTGGGGAACCCTGTCATAGGTCTTTTTCCTGATGAAGACTTTGTGTTTATGAAAACTCATGCATTCTTTTTAAAGTGAATGGTGTATTTGTATTGTGCTTTTTTATTTACAAGCAGGTGGAAGGCTCCTAAAATCAATTGCTTGTAGGATTGTGGGGAGGATTATGGATTAGTCTGGGCCATTGATGTCTGGAAATATGTTCCAATAATGACTTATTTCAGCTATCCATTAAAATCTATTTTTATGTCAGGTAATTGTAAAACTTGTATGAATGGAAATGCTAGAAGCTTGAGCAAATTTTGGTTCTATCCATATTTATCTTATATTTCTTAAATAATTTAAATAATGACAATATTTAGCTTTTGCATTTTCTCTTGACAGGATATGACTGCAGTCACAGCTACTGTTTTTGGGCAGCTCTAAGATTTCAGTTTATAGACACAAACATGTTCTAACGTCGCAGATGTGATCCTACACATTTGCACACAAATATCAGCTCAGTAGCCAGCGGCCTGTGTACATGTTAGAGAGAGCATGTCTGTGGATTCCACATGCATCTGGTCACTTAAGTTTGATTATGGTCGTGTTCTTTTTAAGAAAAGCATGCAGTGGAATTCATCCGGCAGATAATTTTAGTTTTCACATAGTTATGTAGATATTTAGTAGATAAATAATAAGTAGCTAAAATACAGAGGCGTAACAAACTTTATACATGTATTGCTGTCATATTTCAAAGGGCTTGGCATCTATGATATGCCTTCCTGGTGATTTTTGAAGAAATTAAATTTTTGAGAACTTATCAAATACCACATCGGAAACACTTTACTTGAGGGGGCGAACTACTGAAGGAACTACTGATGGGACAAATAATGAATAACAAAAGTGAAATACTGATCTCATGTTTGTTCATCATTAAAGAACCATGACATATCTTATATTGAGTAACAACTATATTTGTTCATGATTTGTTCATAATTTGTACTTCAGTAGTAGCTTAGTCAGCGATGGGTTAGCGCCCCATCCTGGGTTGTTCCCTGCCTTGCGCCCGCAGCCTCCGGGATAGGCTCCGGACCCCCCGCGACCCATATGGACTAAGCGGTTATAGAAAATGGATGGATGGATAGTAGCTTAGTATTTGTGCCCACGTCAAGTAAAGTGTTACCAATACATCTTTTATATTAGGGGTACTTAGATGGTGGACTCTAGTCTGCATTAGTGTGAGCACTCCCCCCTCCTTGTCAATGAAATTTATGGAAGGGGAGCCACCCCCAGTCCCCACTGGGTTAGTGAAATCTACCCAGCTGGACCCAGGCACGGACCTTGGCTTTGTGTGGCTGATGGAATTTGGACCTGAGTTCTACATACTTGAAATGGTCACATTTCTTGTAGTATTCTGTTCACTGCTTACAATTAATATTTAAATTCTATTCTGCTGACCTCTGTTTTTAAGCAGGCCACATAATGAGGCTGTGATGATGATTCTGCTTTTATTTATATTGAAATCCTATTCTATGAAGCTCTGTTCACCAGGCCTGATATATGCCGTGCACATGGTTTAGCTGATCAGACAAAACGTATGTGACAGTGGGGAAAGTGCAGCAATGCTCAACTGGGCCACAGTGTGGCGATAGCGTGTCAGTTAATTTTAAATGCTCTGTGGTAATTGTGTGGTTAGAATCATCATTCTTTTAATTCTTGGGAATATGCATATTCATTAAAGCTTTCAAAAGACAAAATTTAAAAGTTTATTCAAAGTTTATTCACTGTAAGAGATTTTCAGTTTCAGCCTCCCTATAGTCTTTTCTACTCTATTATTACTATTATTATTGCCTGATGCAAACCTCCCATGGATTTTTCTGTTAGCGTTGAACACTAACCACTGGCAACAGGAATCCTTCCCAATTGGACAGTATGAAATCAATCATTGTTACTATTGTCTGCTGCTGTGACAAACCAATTTTCCTCAGGCAATCAATAAAGTATCTTTCTATTCTATTCTACCACTAAAGTTATGAAGCATGAGATCCATCAGTCAAAATGGGAGTAACTGAATACACTTAATTGAGTGCCAGTAGAAACTTAATCATGGCCTTATGAATCTTGTTATTCACTTAATCCTAATTGTCCTTATTGTTGAAGGAATATTCTTTCCTTTGCTGTTCTGTAAACTGCAAGGCTTATTATGTCTACTGTTATCCAGCACAATGGCTATTGACAGAGGGGGGAAAAAAGAGACAAGGACATTTAAGTCAGGGTACAACAATTTTGGCAAGTGTGACAGTTCCCCAGACAGAAACTCCACCGGTGATGCAATGTCTGAAGCCTCTTACGGGCAGAACGTTAATGAACCCAAGAGTATGGTGAGAACAATTAAGAGGAAACTGGTTCAGAAGGCTGGGGAGATGGGAATGAGGCCACAGACTAGATCATTTTTACAGGTTGTGTGTTTTTAAAGTGGTTTTATATATCCCCATCAGTGTACTGCCCATGTCTGTTTTGGTGCCCTCCTGTGCGTCAGACAAAATGTAATTCCTACTTCAAGAACTCTCAGAAAGAGTGAACGGTATCTAGGAAGGGATGTATATGTTCATCAATACCAAAAATAAGACCAATTAGGTACAAAAGTGTATGGACAATGACTTTTTATGTTTTATTCTGAAGGGTATATAATGGGCGGGCTGGATTCCCCTCACCAATGGAGAGATGGAGATTGAAAATATAGAATAGAGGGACTGAGTAAAACAAAGGAAAGATGCTGGGACAAGGAAGACAGAATGTGTGATTTGTTTTCACAGGGGACTGTAATATTTTAGGACATTATAATTAACATTTCTTCTGTATTTTAATCATCACCAAAGTAGGAGGGATTTTTTTCAGGGAGTGAGGCTGTTTTATCCAGATTTGAAGGAAGAGTGGACCGAGACAAGGAAGACAGGGAACATATGTGAAGAATTGGTTGACTTTTGGATGGTTCTCCCTATAAGCTAGTTTTTGGCAAATTTTTTTCTTGAAGATTTCCAGTGTCTTTTAATAGATAGATGACTTATTTATTTAGCTTAAGTGGACCTAAACATATAATTTTTCTAATGTTTTCATCTGCTCAATTTATAGAACATCTCTTATTTTATTTTGAAGATCATCAATTGTGAGTATGTTCCACTCACTATGGAAAATTAGATGTAGATGTATGATCTTTGCTTGCTGATATCAGCGTTTTAACTTTAGCATCAAGGTGATTTCATGAGTAGTTGAGTCCTTCGCTGCCAGCAGATAGGCTGATGCGCAACAGTCTTCACAGGTGAGGAAATAGACTTATAACAGTGAGGAAGACTTAAAAGGAGAGGTAACAGCTGAAGATGAGTCAAGGTTTTAGCAATTGATGTACTGAGAGGCTGGACAGGGACAGGGAAGAGTGTCTTAATAAGAGAGACAGGGAAAGATCACGAAGTCAGAAGGATGAGTGTCAGATGGGAAACTGAGGGCTTGCAGACGGTGGGAATTGTCTGCTTGGTCTTCATGTTCCTCAAACTGATGCACCTGCTGGGGCTCATCGACATCACAGAGACAGGTGAGGTACCAGGGCACGGCACCGCAGAGGCTGCCTGAGGGCAGCAGTGTCCTGTGAAACTGACATATCTGTAACTCGTTAGCTAGGTCTGTCGTCAGCAGTGAGGTGGATCGCATCACAAGAGCTTGAAGATCCGAGCTAGACGGTGTCTACAGTCTGTTCATCCAAGTTAGGAGATATGTAGCAGTTCTGAATGTGTGATTACTGTGGTTCTGTAACATAAGCCCTTCTTGCTGTTCTCGTTGATGTTACTAATGGCCAACCGTATCCCCACATGCTGGAGTAAACCGTATAGCTACTGGCTTTGTCCGTTGCATTGTCGCATCATCTGCTCTTCTTCCTCTTTTTGTATCTGTAGTCCTGTGACAGATCTCAGGCGGTGTGCTGTTCTGTTTAACTTGTTCTTTTTTCTTTTCTCCTCTTGCTCTTTCTGTCTTCTCTCTCCTCCTGTTACTGTCCCTCCCTGTCTCCATCTATGTGTCTGTCCACCAGATGGTGAGTATGTGCACAAGGTGAAACCCAACTTATCGCGAGTCCCTTTAATCTTTTCCTCCTGAACTCTGATTCCCTCGCTTGGCTCTGAGTTCCTCTGTGCATCTGTCTCTTGGTTTTTCCCCTTTTTTTGTTTTTTAATTCTTCTTCCTGCTTGAAAGGGAAATTCCACCTAAAGTCGATAATATTTTTTTCCACCAACAATAATCTATATTCAATTATATCTTATTTTATTTTATTAAAAAACAAAATGATTATTTTCATATTCTAACAATTTCACATGGTTCCCAATGTGCATTTTGTACTATGACATTGCACATTGTGACATTATGAGTGCTGTTTACATTTTTGGTGCATCAGAGATTGATGGGAAACTGAGGATTAGAATCTATGGAGGCCTGTCTTAAAAATAAATAAGACGATTTGTGAATAATATATAAAAAGGCTGAACAAATTATTGGATTGATAATATATAAGAATATATGCTGAGCTAATATTGGATCGTGTAATTTGCACAAATACATCATCCTCATAGTTTCACACTGTAATTTTGACTGAAGACATTTGATTGTGATGTTAAAGATTTTTTTTATAGTAAAATGTATTTGGTTCATGGAATTCCTTGTCTGAGGGTGCCCAAATTGAGCAGAGGTATGTTTCCCGAAAACTTTCGTTAACAACTTACATAGTTGGAATCCTTCAGTTTTATGGTTCCAACTATGAAAGTTGCTAACGTTATTAGCAACTTTGCTTTTGGGAAACGTATCCCAGAATATCGTATAACCTGAGTGGGAGGTGCGGTGGATCAGTGCTCAGCAGTATAACCTCACACCTCCTGGGCTATGGACTTGATTCCCGACCCTGACTCTGTGGTTTCAGACTGGCTGTCACCCTGCATTGGGGAAGCAGTTATGCAAGGCGGCTCACTTTAGCGTGGAATTCTCCTTTTATTTTTCTGATCTTTCTTCCTCTCGTTCTTGTCCTCGCTCTATCCAGTCTTCTTATGTAACTCTCTTTTATTTTGCTCTCCCTGCTGTCTCCTGTCCTCACTCCTGCTCACTCGCCCTTCCCCCTTCCTTTCCCATCCTGTATCCTCCCCCCATCTTTTTATCCCTCACACACAGACAGCAGTGACAGTGACCTGGAGCTCTCCACGGTGCGACACCAGCCTGAAGGACTGGAGCAGCTGCAAGCCCAGACCAAGTTCACCAAGAAGGAACTGCAGTCTCTCTACAGGGGCTTCAAGAATGTGAGAATGGACCTAGAGGCTGACTTTAGTTGGTGTTGAGGCTGGGGATTGGGGCATGTGGCTCAGGGCTAGATGGGGAGACACAAAGTGCTAGTTCATGTGTTATTATTATTTTATTAGTATAAGTATTAGTATTATTATTATTTTGGCGGCTGTACTACTGGCACAAAAGTTCCTCTCTCCCCTCCCCCTCCAAGGAATGTCCCAGCGGCCTGGTGGATGAGGAGACATTCAAGACCATCTATTCGCAGTTCTTTCCCCAAGGAGGTGGGCTAATCTTCTAAAATATCACATTGTTCTTTTTTAGTCCTGTTCAAGTTGGTAACACCAATTTCAAAGGGAAATGCTTGCTGAATGGTCAAGATGTGGCTAAGAGCTTAGCTGGCCAGAACAAGCCAAAGCCAGATCATTCTGTAGGATTGGATGCCAGGATAAATAATGCAAGTGTAAGTAATAAAACTCCATGCATATATATACATATAGTCTTTACTATGGTGGAATCCATTATTCTCTTCCCCACTAATATAAAGACTGATGGGCCTTACCAGAAAACTGTCAATGACTATGCTTACCTCACGCCACCATTATCTGTGCTTATGAGAGCTTTTAAACGTTCATGTAAATACTGAGATGGGGTTTAATGCCTGTCAAGCCGCCAATGCAGTTTTCAGGGGCTGTCAACTGGTTGGGTCTTTGCTGCTTGAGAAAGCTGGCAGGCAGCTGCTAAGTGGAGGGGCCATGCGCGCTTAAAGGACATCTGGGGACACCAGTAAAAAAAAAATCTAGCTTATAGAGTTTTGATGTGACGAGTCTTTTAAAACCAGGCAATGAGAGGTGTTTGGTTCTTAAATAGTTGTATTTTTACTGATCAGACGGATTCATGAAGTAGTATTTAGATTTTGCATACAGATTTGATACCAGAAGGCATTACTCTCACAATAAAAATGTATCATTACAATATATCACTCTTGGCCCTTGATCTGTCATTTTAATTTAAAATGTTTTCATTTTTGCCCTCTGATTGAAGTTTACTGTACTTTTTGTCCCAAAATGTAATATTAAGAATTTCCATAAAATAGGTGAAATTTTCATAAGCACTTGACTGTATTATACTGCAAAATTCTACTCAAATCACAATGAGGTTGACAGCTTGCTAAAAAGCTATAAAAGTATGGAAAGATTTGATTTAAGGTGTTTCAATCTGGTAGCCTTTGGAGGGTGTGACTGTGTGTGATCTGTGTGGGAACTCAACCTGGCTCTTTAAACACTGTTCTGCTTATGAAAGCAAAGCAAAAGCTTAATTACTGGTATTGAGTTAAGACTATGCAGTGTACCACGACTGAATCATATGTACTTGGCCTTGGTCCCATAAGAATGCCTTCCACTCATCTTTCTGTTGATGATGTCATCACCACTTGCCTGAGAATTACTTCTGAACAAGGCATCTGGGTAATTTTCTTTCTGTATTTGTTGTTCTGTAGTTCTTTTTAGTAATTTCAATCTTTATTCTTTCTTAAACAACTCCATATAGATTAGCATATCCATACAGGCGTAAGAAGTGATATAACTGTTTTAAAATAAAAGCTATGGTATTTTTAGAGTGGTGTATGGAAGTACAAGAAGCCTCTGTAACTTCTAATCTTACAGTTACTGACCAAGCTTGGAATAATGGCAAAGACCAGGCTGCCAAAAAGGGCTGTGAAGTTCAGTTTATACGCATACTCCAGCTAGCTAACTTTTCACACTTTATGCAGAAGCCTGGTGGCTAACAGATCTGAGCTACATTACTGTGCTCAAGTCTTAGGCACTCAAAGGATGTGTTTAAAGCTAGTTATATGGGTAGTATGTGCATATATGATCAGAAAAAAAGATATTAGTAGTGCTAATATTTGTATTGGATGGCTGCTGCGAAATGCAAATGCTGGGGTGACTTTAGGAGAGGTTTTGAAATGGTGAAGCTAGCCCACTTTGGCAGACATAAAATCATAGAAGGACTGGATTGCAAAAGACTTCTGCGTAGTATTTTAGAACCATTGTGGGTTAATTCCAGTTACACCTATTTTATAAGCTCTTTGAAAAAAAGTAATATTTGTGTGGCTAATTGTTTCAGGTGCATATGTAAATTCTGCTCATGTTCCATGGTTTCCTCTGGGAACTCTGGTTAACTCCTACAGTCCAGATGGGTTGGTGTCCCTAAATTGTCCTTAGCATGCATCCTATGATGGACTGACATTCCATCCAGGGCACACCCCTTCCAGGCCCCCTGGGAATGAATAAGTGGTTATTGGTTATGTAGAGAGCTTTGTGGAACCCAGTAAGCCAGTCAGAGTGCTCATGTTTGAGTGGATGGAGAACAGCTCACAAAACCATAGCTGCAATGAACATAATTTTTTGTCAGCCCTTTCTCTGTAGTTTTCTGGTTTCTTTTTGGCCTGGTGTAGGTGTCCAAATCAGACAAGAAGCTGTGCCTGTCTGCTGCTGTCTCAGCGCAAAGTTGCTAGCCTGATCCTTATTTTCCCGACATGTTATCATCACCCGCACACTATCTGGACAAAACAGAATGTAGACATGGGACAATACAAGACATTTGCAACTCTCTAGTTTCCCAGCTGATTTAACATACTCATTGCCACTTTTTCCACTCTTCCCTGGACTTTAATTGACCTACTTTTATATTTTAACTTAATCAGCCGTGCATCATTAGACCAAATGAAGATCTGAACGTGGACATAGATGTCTAACTCTCAGAGGACTGATATCCTGTACAGCACGTCCAAGACCTTGGGCTCCGTACATAGCTGGGATAGCTTCCAGGCCTCTGCAATACTGACCAGGATAAGAAGCAAATATCATTAACCTTTAGAATTTCATGTGTTGCATATTGTTGTTGTGATGTATATGGAATTTTAACTTTATACGAAGATCACACACAGTCACTTTCTCTCCAGATGCCACTACTTATGCCCACTTCCTGTTTAATGCGTTTGACGTTGACAGAAATGGCTCCATTCGCTTTGAGGTGAGTTTCTCTCTCTGTTTAGAACAGGTTATGGATGACTTATGATGCCAAATGTTTGGACTGAGCATTGAGTCAACCTGGTTAAACAAACGTCACGCGCAGCTTGTAATTTTGCTGTGTAGGTTGTCATAATAGGTGAGCGCTACCCTGAAACTGTGGGGAGGGGCAGAGCAATATTGATGTTATATTTTCTGGGGGGGATCGGGTTCATTTTACAGGATTTCGTGATTGGGCTGTCAGTGCTTTTGAGAGGGTCCGTGACGGAAAAGCTGAACTGGGCCTTTAACCTCTATGACATTAACAAAGACGGCTACATTACTAAAGAGGTAACCAGGGTGTAAGTGTGACTGTGTGTAAAGATAACAGACAGCATGATGCTGAGCTTCGCATTCTCGTGGTTGTCTGGATGGAGACCATCTGCATGTATGTTGGCCTACAGGAGATGCTAGCCATCATGAAGTCCATATACGACATGATGGGCAGATACACCTACCCCACAGTGCGAGATGACGCCCCCTTTGAGCATGTGGAGAAGTTCTTCCAGGTGTGCTTTCCACTCCATCTAGTTGCCCAAACATGGGCTGGTACCAGGTGTATAGCACTCACTTCACCACTCTGTCCATCTTGCCGCTATTTCAGTGGTTCCTGTCAGAAGCCATTTTATGTTTCCCCTTATGCTTTGTCTTCAGAAAATGGACCGTAACCGAGATGGAGTGGTGACCATCGACGAGTTCATTGAAACTTGTCAGAAGGTACATCTTTGGTATACTAATATGTAGGAATATCTATTTCCCTGCCTTTTAGAGAGGCAATGATAAATAGCTGGTTTAACATTATGTAATGCATTGTTTAATATGCCATACTTTTCTCACACCAGCTGGATTGTATTTTTCATAAGAGCAGGGAGAAATGCTATGATACCTGACAAACACATTCATATCATTTACTCCCCAATGAAAGGCACAATTGCTTCACATTTCCAGTGTTGTGGGTTTGACCTCTGCTCTCTGTGTACGTATGGTTCTCTCTGTGGATTTCAAGGACTATTTTGCTCAAAATAGTTCAAAGATCAGGGCCAAATGAACTGGTGACTTCATTTTGCTCTTACTGTGCAAATGGCCTAAGGACTGTGAAAGGCACCCATTTCACCTTGGCCATGGTTAGATAAGTAGTTACTGAAAATAGATTGTTGTGTATTTGTTGTTCTGATGATGGTATACATTAACTGACCCAGAATTCCTCACCCTCCTTCTGTATTTGTGTTAAGGATGAAAACATCATGAGCTCCATGCAACTCTTTGAGAATGTTATATAGGACCAAATGGATGGCCCGGCCGGACTCCACCACCCCCTCCTCCCCCTGCTGCTGATAAGCTCCCTCACTACCATTTAACACCTGTCTCTTTCTCCCTACCATGGGACACTGAACTTTCCAAGGACCGCACAAAAGGTGATTGAATTTTCTAAGTACAATATGTAGCTATCAGAAGCAGTCAATGTACATGCAACAATCTCCTGCTCAAAATGAAAACAAAACGCAGCACTTTGACTTTTTCATTGCATGGAAATTATATGCTTGAAAAGATGAATGAAACAGAAGACAAAGACAGAATGCTTGCTGCTTCAGATTAGTGGTTTTCATATTTTTATTAAGGACTCTGGAAAAAAGCTTTTTCCTTGGATACCATTGCAAATATTAGTAAACAAGAAGGACAGCTGACCTGGTAGTCCTTGCTCCAGAGCAGTGTTTTTTAGTAAAACAAAGCTTCCACATTTCTTTGCACTGGAAAAGAGGACCATACCACAACTAAGGAAGGAAATTCCAATTATGAGTGGCTCCTAGAAGACATGAGGCTTGTTGAAGAATTTAATGCTCATTCAAACCCATGATATGAAAGTAGAGGTATTAAGGCTGACTGCCTTTCTGGTTAACTGTTCTTTTGTCTGAACTCCTTCCTAAGTGGTGTTTGTTTGCACTAACAAATGGCTGAATGTTGCTGTTTTCCCTGTACGCCAGGTTGATAGCAATTCTGACATGCTGGTAGGGTCCAGAGGTAATGTAAGCACTCACAGATAACCATGTAGTTCTAATACAGAAATCAGACTGTGTTATGTTACGAAGAAGCACTCTGAGCGTGATGCTGTATCATCTTCAATTGTGGCTTAGCCCAATGCTGTGGAACCTTAGCCTGAGAGCTGACTCCTCCATTCCTGACTGGTTGGGTTCTCACAAGATCTGGGAATGTGCCAAGGGGTTTTTGTGATTGTGTGGCCATGTGACAAACGCCCACCCTCATAAAATGGCTTTCTGTGGTTCAGAGTCATTGTCTCAGGCTGTCTTAGAGCTTACCTCATCTGAGATCCAGTACTAAGTGTTTCATTCTGGTCTTGACATCATGGCCCACATTCTGGAATCAGTTCTGTCAGGCTAAACTCACCTGTTGTTCACCATTTGTTGTGGATGTGCATTTAACAATGGAGTACTCCAGTATCTGCAGAGGCCCTGCTTTGGCCTTGGTGATTATTCAGCAAATCATGACAATTATCTTCGATAAAATGTTGAAATGGCAAATGTCGTTTTCTGGCCCATGGAAAAAAGCAGAAATCTACATATAAGACAAACACTATGATATACATTATAGTACCTACACACATACACATTATATATAGAGAGAAATAATGATTCACTTTATTTTTTTTTGTCAGGATTATCGTATCATTAGTTAATGCCAAAATGGTTTCTTCAATTCTTTTATTGACTCACAGCAGATAATCCTTAAAGAGTGTGATTCTGGTGGCCAGTGAAGGGGAGAGGACTAGATTCCAAACAGACTTCTGCATTAATCCATGACATTTCTCCTGGAACAGGGGGAATACCTGAAGGTACAGCAGGCCGCCAACGTAATGTAAACTTCTGATGCTGGTTGGAGATACATGACACAATAATTCCCTGATTTACAGGTTCTCACAGACTCTGTTGAGCTGCTCTAAATAGACAGGCACCAGACAGGCACTCCCTATATCCACAGGGAGTATTTCACCTACTCCAAAGACTTTTGCCCTTGTGCTCCTAGAATCAGTTTGGAAGCTGCATGATTCGATCACATCAAATCTCCTTTGCCTTGCCTGATTTTCACTGACATGCTGAATCCATTTTGAGCAGGAAGAGTCAAGTTGTGGCAGAAAATTTAATCCGCATGTTATTTTTTGTTCATTGTTTTCCCCTAGACAGCACTAATATTTTCCGAGAGGGCTACATCTACTCACAAAAGATCCATGCAGTTAAATTTTATTGGTATATTCTGGAGCTCCCGCAGCTTTATGACTCACCTAATAGCCATTCTTGCTTAGTCCTGGTTGGTTACATCCTGCAAAAGTTCTGCATGGACTGCTGAAGATATTATCTCTCAAGAAGCAAACCATCAGACTGCTTACTATAATAAATACCCAAGTAATGTCCTCACCCTCAATTACAGACACCTACATTTACAAATGAAGTAAGCAGCCACACCCTGTCTTATTGCACAAGAAATTATGGTGAGCTTAATGCTACTATTATGTCTATGTGCAAGTCAGGGCCAGGGAATAACAAGCGGGTGTAACAGGGAGTAGTGGCTCATGACCTCCTTTTGTTTTGCTAGCAGCTTACTGATCGTCCCGTTAGCTTAGTGGTGTAGCGAGCTTATTGCCGGCTGCTCAGACAAAACATACATTGCACACTGGGCTGGACTGGGAGCCCATAGGAAGCCCTTAACCAGGCCCACCCCAGCTCTGCATGAGGACATGTGCAAATAGCATTTTTGGCATGAAACTCATTTTTGTACTTCCCTTGTTTAAGGGAAGTGAAGAAAACAACGAAGTTAAGGCAATATAATGCAAACAATTATATATTGATAACAGAAAAGAAAGAACAACAGTGTATCATAAAAGTGGGAAATAAGGAAAGTATGGAATAGAGATTTTATAGTATATGAATGGAACATGAAAAACATTAAAAATCGTTTTCACTCTCTGTGTATCATTAACATGTTGTCTTGCTAATGTCACACTTATTCATTTAGCTAACAGAAGGAGAAAGCTCTGTGGAGGAGTACTTTAATGGAGATTTTGATTTTAGGGACTCCAGTAATACTGCTGTCCATTGCTCCCTGTGTTTGTCTAATCTCCACACTCTCAGGGAAGCACCCTTCATCTTCATAAACTCCAGACATTCTGCTAGAAATGGCTTTGAGTAACGCGAATAAGCAATTTCTGTCCAAGTCTACAAATAAATTATATTCCGTAATGTTGTATAGTTCATCATCATAAGGGAGCACCTGATCTTCTTCTGGTGTTTAAATCTCTGCTGAAGATCACATTAATATGAGATCTGCTATTTATTAGCAGGAATTGCTGGATGACTGCTATGGACCTTGGTGTTTGAGATTTAATCCTAAATTGCTTCTTCCCAAGCAAGTAAATATGTCCTGCTACCTTGTCAGGTGTATGACTTACAATGGTTTGTTTTTACAATAGAATATGATTCTGGTAATGAGTTCCCAAAATCCTTATTTGTTTACCTTATATATTTTCTATGACATTTGGCAGGTGGGTTATCATTAATAAACATCCAAAATCTTGTACTTTACAGGTTAAAATTTGTTTTTACTTCTATCATCTCAAACAGCATCTAACCATCTAACTCTAATCCTTGGACCTATTTAAAAAATCAGTAAAACTGTTGGTTTTGAACTAAGCATATTTCCTGTATAAAAAGCACACTTTGTGTACATAAATTATTTACATTATAAATAAAATTATATATTATATATAATTTTATATATATAAAATTCTGTGTCTTTAGAACAATAGCAGTGGTTACAACAAGCACAGTTGTAGAAGTCCATTCTGAGGGTTGGTTAAATGACAATTTGCATCCATTGAAATCACATTCTGCAACTGAATTAACATCAGTCTACTATTTCTGCTCTTGTATTTTGAGTTTCCAAGTGACATTGGCAAGATTATAGAGTTGGTGCAGCAAAAATTTCATCACGTTTTCATAACATTTGTCTTTCTAGTTTCATTTATAGAAGTCATTCCTTGTTCTATAATTTTCTGCTTTTATAAATGTTTTATTAATTGCTGATTAAAATTTGATAGCACTGTTATTTCATCTGTGGGTATGTGGCTTCTCTCTAAGAAAACCTTTCACAAAATTTTCGAACATTCATCCTGGCAAGCCAAATGACGCCATGAGAGCACAGCTGTGTGAATCACAGCACGACTGCTGCAGCACACAGGACCAGACAGGCTGAAGCAGGTCAGCATTATATCTGCTCATCTAGGCTCTGTAAGAAATTAATTACAACTTTCATGGTACATCTGCCTTCCGACACATACCACCCAAGCACCAAAACTCTACAAAGTACAGTAATAATATTATTATTATTTAAAGTATCCTCAGTAATGTCATTATTTTAAAACAAAAACTTTTGTTTCATATGAGAAGACTAATCAGAAACCTCAAAAGAAATACATTGTTAAACTTCATTTGTATCTTTAAAAGTGTCAGTTTACAAAGTGATTAAGAATTGAATTTCCTGGGGGAATTAAATGCAGTGACCTCAAATCTTGTATGTATGATGTTGCACATTTGGACTGTGTATAGTTGAAGATAAAGTTAAATATTACTCTGAGCTTTGTATAATAAAAGACTGTGCATTAAAAGCACTAATTATTTTATCTACAATTTATTTCCTTCAGCTAACTATATAGCTTGTCAGTAGCTGTAATGTTGGGTTTGAACTGTTTGATATTGTCCCATCCTATATGTTCTGTGTGTTCTGCATGGTACTGGTTTAGTTACAAATAAATAACTTTATTTGTGCCTGTACGACTGCTAACTTTGTTATAGCGTACTTAGGTTAGACTTGAATGAAACCAAATGAGGAAATGACAGTTGAAAGAAAATATATAAATATATATAACTTGTTTTTAAAATAAATATTCAGTATTATATGACTGTTTATTCCAGACCAGATACCTGCATTGTAATCATGTTTCATTTGCTATTACATGATGGAAATTGAATGCAGCAGCTCAGTGGGAAGCCATGTCACCTCACATCTCCAGAGTTGGGGGGGGGTTGAATCCTGCTCCGTGTGTCTCCTGTTCTCCCCGTTTCACATGGATTTTCTGCTGCAGTTTGCTAATTTGTGTCTCTAAGTTGCCTATAGTGTGTGTATGTGCTCTGGGATGGACGGGCATCTTCCTCAGGATAAACCCCTAAACCCCTGCCTTCTGCCCTATGCTGCCTGAAACAGGCTCCAGGCCTCATAGACCCTGGAAAAGTAGCTGTAAAACACATGGATATAAAGATTTCAGTATTAAATAATATTTTTATAACACTGAAATCCCTCCACCACATTCTCACACACAATGGGCAATTTAGAGACATCAGTTTGCATAAATACATGCTTTTGACTGAGGAAATCGGATTACCCAAAGGAATATTTTCGGGTGATGTACGAAAATATAGTGAGAAAATCAACTCGCATAGCCAGGATGGTTAATGACAAATCACTTTTGTGCAGTATTACAGTTTACCACTATGTGTCACTCAAGGACATTCTACCTGGATTTTCAGTGGGAAGTGAATGAGGACATGTAGTTTATAGGATATAACTGTAAAACTGAAATACACCTACACATTTTTTGCCTATGAACCATAAATATCCAAATTTATTTCAGAAGTTCTCAATACTGGTCATTGCATCCATCCATCTTTTTATCCATCACTTATCCTGGTCAGGCTTGTGGGGCACCTAGAGTATTATTAGATATCGCAGTACAGATATTAAGGTAGTTATATTTAAATACTTAACCATCATCATAATTTTCCGTGCGTAGTTTACATTATCTTCTAAAACGCCTGTTCATTTGACATTTGAGACGTTTATTTTAATTCAAAACAGAACTGAATGAATAGCATTAATTAATTTTGAAAAGAAAATGACACATCTAGGTCAATAAAATCTTACCATATTTCTCATTAAAAAGTTTTTAAAAACTCTAGAGTGTAAACCAATGCATTTAGAATGTGTGCCAAAACAACGACGAGAAGACGCCATTTTGGCAATTATAAACGCCAGAACTTCCCAATGAGAAAGCTATACAACTGGTACAGCACAGAACATGTGGAACCAGCACACCAAAAAGCTGACGAAACCAAAGCCACGTCAAGGCGCTCGGCGCTTCTGATTGGCTGTGACGTTTATCCAGTCACGGAGTGGGGAAGAACCTCGCGCCGCGTTTAAGCTACGCATGCGCCGTCACGGACACGGTGTGAACTGGCTGTCTGTTCACCGAAGGGTGTGCGTTGGTGTCTCAGTGCATGCGGATAACACACCTGAAAACTTTAGTGGCTTTTATCTTTAGTAGCTGTGTTATTGTTTAATTTTCGCTATATATAGATGATCACTACAGCGGGCTGCTCAGTTCGTGCGCTAGCTAAGTCACCGAAGTAACGGGAAGCGTAACGGGAAAGTAACTAAGGAGCTATCCAGTTCTTTCGGATTTTAGCTTCAGCAAACAGGTGAGCGAAGCTTTTATCGCACTATAGCCAAGTCCATCTTTATAGATCTTAAATGTTGTTTATTTATCTACCGATTTGAGCTGTGAATTCGTGTTATGGTGTGGGGTGTAATACGGAACAGTGGCATCGCCTCCTCAATCCCAATTATTCTCCGTTTTTACTCAAGCTCCTCGGCGTTAAATGTCCAGGTATGAAGTCATATTCATTAATGACTATAAAATAGTTTGAAACGATATCGTTGTACAGGTATTGGTCGTCTCTGGCTGCATGATGCCCAGCGTGCGGCTGCGACAGGGATGCACTACTCCTTTTACCGCATGTGACCCCTTTCCGGCAAACCGTGAATCCACTGTACCTCCAGAATGAGCTCAGGTCGATCCGGAGTACCCTACATAAAGGATTAGCTGAAATACATGATGGTGTCCTACACGGCATCGGCTAATTATAGGTCAGATAACGGAAAATGCATCGGCAATGGGTCTCAACAATAAAGGTGGCACCATGTGTTTGAGGTAGGCGGTACGTCGCGGAGATCAGGCTGCCTCGTCACAGGGTGGCACCGAGGTTTTATGTGGATGCAGTCACGCAGTTTTACAGTGCCCGTCCAGTGTTTGGGCCTTTGTGTACCAAGTTCAGATTATGTGCTTCTTATACTATTTTCTTGTAAGTATTGAAGAATGGGTAGGTGCAGCTGGATAAAGCGTGGTGATCGGATGATATCCAGCACTGCTGAAATACCATACCTCTCGCATAAAGACAGTCTCAGCCTGTCAGGCCTTTTGCTAAAATCACGTGTACTAGTTTCCATCGGTCCGGCGTTAAACATAAGAAGTCTTGGGTACTTCGCCCAAGGCGATTATAATTCGCAAATTCTTCCTAGGTCTGGAGGTGCTCGTTTTATTTCTGTTGCCTAAATAAAATGAGAAATACCCAAGGCCATTTACTTCGAACTGACCTAAATCATGTAGTCTTTTCTTATGTATTTTGTATTCATTGCATTCATCGCGCATATCTGTCAGGGCTTAGCGGGCTCTCGCTGACAGGAAAGTGAAGTTTCTGGGCTTTCTTATGTTGCTGTTTTATTTTAATATGTGCTTCGCAAATCTTCAAATAATACCCTATTTGTAAAGTGTTAACTTAAAGATTTGATTGTGGTTATCGTTTTAAAGTATTCACAGTAGCTTATAGATTTGATGTTATTTTATATGTGGCAGTATGCGCAAAAGGGCAAAATAACTTGATAAATTAGCAACAGAAAAATGTGAGATTTCATTTTTTAAAGTTTCATATGTGTGCAACCTTCTGCCTTTAGTGTTTATGGCCATGGTGCTTTCCTGTTCTCAACACATTGCTGATCTTCATTTAAACTTACTCTGATACAGTTAGCTGCATCTTTGTGCCAAACCATATTTGATAATCCGTATTTGAGTTAAGGGTCGTCATCTTTTTAATTTTTCCCCAGCTGAAGCGGGACTCAAATTTGTACATTGTGTAATGCCTGCATGTCTGATCCCCGAGCTGTGAAATGAGACTGACTCGCCTGATCCCTGACTCTTGGCTTGAATGCTTCTGGCCTTAATGAATTGCCAGTCAGACTGGTGTCCTGCTATTGCTGAGATCAGCACCCGTGTTTATGAATGCTGTTCGGAGACTTTCACATACTCACACCCTGCTTGTTTAACAAATTACATCTTGGGAGACCTTTGTTAGTCAAATTTCTCCTGTGACGTTGTGTTTCTTTTCTAGTTTTATCTTGTAGTTCCTGCCTCAGGATTCACCCACTGTCACTTTACACTTGACTTGCCTTCACTCTTTGTTTACTGTATGACCACCATGTGGTTTTGTATCTTTTTGGTTTTTAATGGTTCTTCATAAGGCATTTAATTCCATTTTCCCACCATGCTGTCAAGCCAGCATCTGTTTCTTTCTTATACTTATAACTTTTTTCCACATAATTATCCTTCTCATGTTTAAATATTTTTTTAGTAGCACATTGTTTTTGAGAATTTTTCATTTATTTGTATACTGTGTACTTTTTACATCTACCTGCACTTCGTTTACCTCTGTTTGGCACTATATGTATGTCAGTCTCTGCACTGTTCTTGCTGCTGTATGTACCAGAATTTCCACTGTAATGAAGAAAATTAATCTTAACTGGACCCTCTGATTACCAATACAGACTAAAGGGCTTGTGTGTAATAAAATAGACATCATTATTGGCTCATCTTCCAAGGATGGGCTCTGAGGGCGGGTGATTGTGAATAGTAATCACCCCATACAAGTTTGATGTTTTGACTGGACAAGCACCCACTTACCAGTCTATGAGGTTTTTCCCCATAGAATCAAACCAGCTTATATTGTTTAGTCGCTGGCTTGTGGATGTGAGTTGACTGTTCCACAATTTGCTGTGCGTATTGGCAGTGTATTTTGAAGGTTGTTCTAAGGAGATTTGGCTATGAAGATAGCAAAGCCTGAAGTAAACACTTGTATATGCCTTATTTCCACCCATTTTTGGTGGTTGGAGTCTTCTGACCAAATTGAAAATGTGTGGGTTTGTTTGCCTGAACCAGCAAAGGTATTCAAATCTGCAGGTGGCTCTGTAGGCAGGAGTGAACCGAGGTGACCTTGCTGGGGGGGGGGTCTTTTCCCCCTTTTTATGTAGACTATTTTATTTTTACTTTATGTCGAGGGAAGTATAATCATGTGGCTGCTCCATGTCGATGGCCATATCTGCTTAATATGTAAGTAACCCCCCGTGTTATTTTTGGGGTTGAAGTTACCCCAGTCCATTTTCAAAATGAGGGTAAATTCTGTAGAATCTAGAATTTAGAACGGAAGAAGTAAAATGCACAAGGGATAAATTATGCTGTGCCTGCTACTCTCCCAATCATAACCATCAGAGATAAAATGCACACATGCGTTTCCTGTGTGTGTGATAGCTGATGTGCGAGCTCTTATCTAAAGCAGTGCACATAACTTAAATGCCAGAAATATCTCCATTTGAAATGAGTACTTTGATTATCTTTAGGCTTTGTGATACATGTGGATGTTGAGACACTGTTTTGCGTGTGTTTCTGACAGCTACACTTTGGGAGGCTTATCTTCCAATTTATAAATAACTCAAAGCCAGCATGAAATAATTCTTTTTAGTATCCTAATGCAACTTTTCAAATCGTATTACATATAAAGAATTTAGCCTTTTCAGTGTTCTTTTGTATCAGCTTCTACCCTGTAGTGTAGGGGAAAATATTAATGTTGTTTCCTATGTGAACAGTTTTACTCCGAACGACAGATTCTACCCGTCATAAAATACAATCCCAGAAAACAAATAGTTCAATTGTTGGAGATGTATTCATTAAGAAACGGCCTTTTACGTCATTGCCACACATCATACCTGTGTTATCAATGTCTTTATCTTGTGCTGTAACTTGGTTTAGTCACCTATTCTCTCTCATTGTCAGTGCTCAGTTAAAAGCATTAGAGGTCTCCTTGTGCTGTGAGTCTTTACGTTTTTGGCTTTGTGCTTGATGAAGTCAGTCTCATTGAGGTGGGCACCCGCATCATTTACTGATTTGCAGATAGTGACGTGGTTGCCTTTCTTCGAGCTGTATTCTGCCAGACACAGGCAATCTGGTGGGGAGGAGATAAAACTCGTGAGCTCCTGGCGTTCCCACTGTGCCCGTTACTCAGATGCAGCCAGTTTTAACAGCAGAGCAGGGGCTGTAATAACCGTCCAGTTTACCTGTGTGGTCAGCCAGCTGCCTATTGGGGTTCCAGGGAGACACCTCCACACAGTCCCATGTAGTACGTTTACCTTAATGAGGCCGTCGATACGTGGTGAGCCTTTTGTAGCTCCCATGCTGTCTGTGGGGGAACTTTTGACTGCACCCTGCCCTGTGTCAGTGTTAGTTAATCTTTACATCAGAAATCGAGAGTCTTTGTAAGTGGCTACAGTGAAATGAGGCATTCAGCATGATGGAATCTCTGTATTTGAGGGCTCCTTATCGGCAGCAAGGGCTGCTTAACCTGCGACCTTTCTTGCTGTGCTTTTTAAATTCTCAATAACCACGGGCCTCTTTCTTCCGATTCTTGTGATGAGAGCGGGCTTTTGTTCAGCCTCGTTGCTGTCCCCGCTCAAGGATTTGCCCCCGTTATCTGGGGATATCGTCCTGCATTCCGACAATCTCCAGCGACACAGGTGGTCTGAGTCTGGAAGTGCGGGGGGGATGCAGAGCTGGCCTGCTGAGGGTGTGAACATGCTGCCCCTGGAGAGGGGGGCAGGGCCCACCAGAATTTTAGGGCAGGTGGGGGGACGGGTGCTGATTTTCAGTGGGCCCACATCAAAGGGCATATCAAATTGCGCCCCTCACCTGTACTTCTGGGCTGTGTGATGATTCTCTTCCAGTATATCCCGTTTCATTCACGGTGGGCCGTTTGTGTAGTGGACTGAAAATGGGTAATTAAATATGAATGTGAGAACAAAAGAGGAGTGTAGGTCCGGATCCAACTCACATGACTGTACCTATCACTCTGAGGCCTCCAAAATGCAGTCTTCCTTAAGCCTCACCTAACCTCTTGCAGCCTCCTGTTGAATCTTCTGTCAGGCATAACCGGGCCCCGCCAAGGATGATGGGGACACAGCTGCAGGGCCACAACTATGACCAAGGCCATTGGTCTTTCAGTTTTCTTGTGCTTTTCATTCTAATTTGGCAGTATAGAAATTAAAAAGACATTAAGGCCTGGCCTGAGGCAGCCTCTTAAATCAATCTCAGATTTTCTGTGACCAGGGGCTCTGTCGACACATGCGGTGCGAGGGTGGGTGGCAACAGTTTTCTAGAGAGGGTTTTCTAGTGTTACGCCATACGACCAAAAAGTGTATGTCTGAAAATATCATTTTAATGAATTAATGATAAAGTTTGGAATCGGTTCATTTTGTCATATTTTCATTATCTCTAAGGGGAATCCTAAGGGAATTTTAATAAAAAAATGGAGCCTTGAAATAAAGAAATAACAATTAGAATTATATTGTAATAATATATAATAAATGTTTAGCCTTAGCGCCTGGCCTTATCCTTCCATTTTAAAAATGTAGAGAAGGACAAAAACATCAATAAAGATGCGGCTTCTGTGCTGTGCAAAAGGAAAAGCTTCCAAGAATACGGCTCATCATTCCCAATATACAGCTTGTCAGGAGCGATAGGGATCTGCCTGCCCAGATCTGCGGCACTCCTTGGACTGGAGGTCAGTTCCCTGTGTCCTTGTGTGAAACACCCCCAATCCCCCGCATGGTTGAAGGCCGCAGGTGGGAGGGGTTGGGGTGCGGTTTCACTCATCTTCGGCTGGCAGGATGCATGTCACCCTGTGGGCTAAGCTGCTGCCAGCAGTCAGGGTGATGGTGACGTCACGCTCCCCTGTGAAGAGGCCCTCAGCAGCTTTTCTGGGTTCTGATGGTCACTTTAGAGGAGGTCACTTATTCTCCTTTACGGTTCATTTCTACATTCTGACTTTTATTCGTATGTTTTCTTCCCTCGCTGCTTTCCTGCGAGGCTGCTGTCGACCTTATTTAGCCTGATTAGTCATCAGTTTAAATCAGTGCCAGGGTGAAAAGCGAGAGGAAAGGTTAAGCGTGACTTAACGTCGTTACTCTCCACTGTTTTCCTCGCTCTCTTGGCTCTCACTCACTCTTCACCTCCTCTCTGCCCCACACAGTGGCAGGCTCATTGTCTCACTCTGAGAGACACACACACACGCACACACACGCACACACACACACACACCTACGTAAATCAGACCACTGCACCGCCACCTCCCAGCCCATCTGCCCCTGTACAGGCTCCTTAGGCAGGACCCTGTATCCCTGGGTCATTATGACCAGACTTTGTCCAGGTTTTTGCTCCGTTCCGGGGGGCTCAGCCCCTCGTTTTCTCTGCATGCCGGGGGCTGCGTCTCTCCGGGCTGGCCTGCTTATACACAGACAGCAGTGGTAGCGTGGCTTTGTGAGGCCAGCGCCGTGATCGTTGTTTTGCTGCGTGTTCCCTGTCTCCCTCGCTCCAGCTGTGACGCCCCTGTTCCTTTTGGCTCTGAATCAGTAATAAAACCATGTCTTGTTCTCATGCTGCTGTCGAGTGGCACGGATAATATATGGATGAGTATGGGTCGCCGTGCTTGCTGGTGACCTGGGGGCACCGTCGTCATTTTCTGATGCGCTGCAAACTGTCTGTCGGGCCTGAATTAACTTCTGTCTCACTCCTCCCTTTCTCATCCCTTCCCTGTCCCTTTTTGCCTGTTCCTTCTTCCTCCTCTCTCTCTGTCTCTCTGTCCCTCTGCCCCCTCCCCCCACCCCCTTACGGTTTCCCGTTCTCCCTCCTCCAAACAGATGTCCCCTGGCACGCCGTTTTCCCGGAGCGATGTGTGAACTAGGTACATGCCGACGCTAACCCCCCCCCCGTGGTTGTGCATTTTGCTTTGTCTAGGGTCAGGATCAGGGCCAGCCACGCCCTCATCATCCCCACCCTCCCCCTACACAAGGCTGCACTTATTGCATCATGGTTAGCATGAGGATTTGGAAATAAATACAAAATTTTGAAGAGTTGTTTTTCAGTTAACACATTGTGGTAGAGATTAAATTGTAATAGAATAATGATACTTCATTAATCCTCCAGGGGAAATTCCGTTTTCACTGACCCCATTTTGTTCTCCGTGAGACGCACCAACATGGGTAACAGCAAGTTTGGGGGTCAGAGCGCAGGATTAGCCAGCATGCAGCGCCCCTTCAGCCAGGGCTTAAGGGCCCCACGGTGGCCAGCCCTGGGATTTGAACAGGTGACCTTTTGATCACAGGCACAGGTCCTAACTCGCTGAGCCACACACCACCCCCAGTTCAGCATAAAAAGCATTTCTGCTGCTTTTATGATGGCTTAGTGTTTGTCATCTTTGATCCCTTCATGCCATGCTGTGAGGCTTCAGGGAGTGGTTTGTACTCTGGATCCTCCTCAACCCCCCGAAAAGTGAGATGGTTATTTAATATTAGTTCATTGCATCATTACAAGGACAGGGCGGGGTGTGAAAGGGTAGGAGGAAAAGCTGAAAGCTGGGTGTTCAGTAAGTAGCATGGGTTAATGTGTGCTAGCAACAGGAGCACAGAAGGAGCTTGACCTCAATGTAGCCTGTGTCTTTATCACAGTCTCTCTTTTTGGCTTGCCACCCTCCCCCCCCAGGCTCACACCATTCCCAGCCCCTCACCACCCCTCGTCTCAGCCCTCTCCTTCCCCTAATTCCTACCTCTCCTTGCAAACCTGCTTCTCGATTCCCTCTTGTTTGACCCCTCTTGCATAATTGTCTAGGCATATGTTACCTCGCCTAAACCTTTCCCCTGGTGATGTGGATAAGGCAGCCTCTGGGGATGGTCCCCCTTGGAGGCACTGAGGTAGTGGCCTCCTGCCACCCTGTTGTCCCTTCTCACCAGCCGGGTCCCCACGAGGAGCTGTGAGCTTAGCCCTTGGTCTCTTGACCGCGAGATGCCAACCTCTAAAACAGTGATGGCGAGGGTCATTTTGGTGCCATTGCTCCAAATCAACTGAGGCAACGGAAGTTCGGATGGACCTGCAGTGAAGCTGCTGAATGGAAGTGATAATTGGACCCTCGCTCCCCCCAGCCAGTCAATCAATTAACATGATGACTTTATTTTGTTCTCCTTCAGATGATGTTGGTGAGCAGTGCTTGGGGCATGTGAGCGGCCTGCGGGAGAACGAGAGCTGCCCGGGAAGGAAGGCCAGTGAAGAAGGCGGCGTCCACATGGGCGTGGGAAAGAACACCAACTCCAAGAGCATGGATTCGGAGGGGGAGGAAGCCATTTACGAAGAGGAGAGCAAATGTACTGCGGACTTCTACCCTATTCCTGTGAGTGCGTCTGCGTCTTTGTGTACCTCTGCCTGTCAGGCTCTTTCGTTGTCTCTCTTTTTCTCTCTGTCTGTCTCTCTCTCATTTGCTCTGTCTGTCTATTTTGCTGTCTCTCTGTCTCTCTTCTTTCTCTCTGTCTGTGGTCAGCATTTCCATCACAGGAAAACCTCCTCATCTCTGTTTTTCGTCATGCGCCACCAGAGCTGCCATCTCCTGCTATCATGTTCTTCTGCCCTAGCTGAATAATTTTCGTTGCCAGGCATGCCCTCCCCCAGCGTACCCCCTTTTTTCCATCCCTGTGCCCATCCCTGCATCTCGCTGGCGTCTGGACCCCCAGGCTGGCTTCAGCAGCCACATACACACCCGTTTACCCACGCTCAGTGTGTGATTGCCATCTGCAGCCAGGCGTCTGGGGGACATTACTCCTGAAGCTGCCGGCCCCATGTCCCCGGCCTCCCCTTTTTTCCTGCATTTTCATGCGGCTGTGTGTCTTGCCACTCTTTTTATAGCCTGTGTATTTATATATAATGTGTGTTTGTGTGTAATTGCTTGTGTGGGTTTGGGGAGGTGTGGTTTTTTTTGCATGATGAACGTGTAGGAGAGGAAAGCATTTTGTCAAAGGTTAACCAATAATCAGTGCTTTTTTTCTGCTTTATTCATGTTAAGTATGTAATCCATGGATGTATAGGTATAACTTTATGCATCCCGTATCAACTCCTCGTGCAGGTGGCGGTGAATGGCATCCAGGCCGCGTCGGAGCAGGACACAGAGGACACACAGCTCATGGCCATCTACAGCAAGGAGATCGGCGGTGGCGAGAAGGTTGGTGCCCCTGAATCCAGGGCTGTGTTATCCTCGTGATCCTGCTGTCCTCTGAACCCCACAATGTGACATGGTCTCAGAGCTCTGACGTTCAGCGGTCAGGAAACATGACAGTCAATTTTAATTACTCTGTGGATTCTTGTTTTTATTCACTTCAGTAGTGCCTACTTCCCAGTCACTGTTTATTCCAGGACTTATTTTGGAGCTTGGTTGTTTTTTGGCATCGCCTTCCTGACAGTCACATGATTTGAGTTCTGCCTAAGACCCATAATGCTTTGCTGGCCCTCAAAGGCTGTGATGGAGCTTGTATATTTATTGTATTCTACCTTCTGTAATACCATCAGAATTTGCTGTCACCTGCAGGCTGACGACCTGCTTCAGTAATAAGGCACCACATTTTCTAAATTTCTGTTGTTGAGTGTTCAGAATGGAAGCCGTTTGGTGCCTCTGTGTTTTGGTCATGGGACCCCAGACATGGTGCTGAGCCTGCAGGGCAGCAACTGTTATGCTGCATTATGAGTTTTCGTTTTTTTTTTTCTTCTTCTCTGGAGTGTCACGTTTAGCTGCTGGGACCTTGTGGTTTGGATCCTTTTCAGCGAATTCAAGCTTTTTCCCTGCTGTAGGCTACCTGTATAGCAGTGATATCCAACCTTTTTTACACAGCTACTTTTACCAAAAAAAAAAAAAAAACTGCCACGCTGCCGAGTTGAGACTGTATAGTTTCCCAACCGAAGGAGGAGGTCCCCTTGATATTTTATGATCGATTGAGAATGCTTTAAAGATCTGTCAATCAGGGCCATTTGACAACCCCTGCCATACAGGGTTAACCAGCCTTGGGTGCTGTAAGCGACTCCATTCAGGACGTGAATGTGACTGTTTGGGCCACCAGGATCCCGCCCATTGATGTTGGCAGCCCCCAATTCGGGGCGGCGGAGCTATGAGTCAGTTGATCGATCTTTCTTCCCATCAAAGATAAGTAACACCAGCCTCTGCTGGTTGCTTGTTATTGTGTGCGGCTGCCTCCGACTGAAGGGACTGGAAAAAAACAGTGTCGGTTGTAGATGGCCTGTTTCAGCTGCTCACCGGTGACTGAATGCTGAGAAGGGCAGAGAGGAAGCCTGTGTGCATTTGGTGGCATTCATAGTGCTGTTGCCGTTTCGATAGGTCTCGTTTTGGGGAAGAAATCGTACAGTATTCTACTTTATTGTTTTATATTCCGGGCTCATGGGAGAGTCGGTAAGATCTGCTATTGCTTTCAGGGTTGTGGGGTCTGGGTCTTTGAGTACAGTGAGATTCAGTGGTCACTGTTTTACTGTGTGTGCGCAGAGCTCGTTGTCAGAGACTGTGGACAGCGCAGGGAGTATGGACACCAGGGGGATGGACATGATCTACACCATCGAGGACACACCCCCCTGGTACCTCTGCGTCTTCCTCGGGCTACAGGTGAACATGCGTCCCCACAGACACGAGTGTGTATCTCTAAGTGTGTTTGTATGGAGGTGTATGTAATACACATCGTGTCTCCCTAGAACATATGTGGCGCTACTCTGATGTCTTTTAAAACTCATCAGTAGATGGTATTTATGGTAATTAGAAGCTAAAAGACTCTGGAGAACTTTGCAGGTTCATGTGTCTATGTGAGCGTTGATGCCTACAAAACGTTAACGGCCAAAATGTGAAATTGCACAAATCAGCATGCAGCTTACTGCCTGTTTATGTCCTTCTGTCTCCTGACCCTGCCTTGCTTTCATCTTCATCTCTTGATTGCACTGTTCATCTTATTGGCCTTATCTGACGTTTGCCCCTTAATCTCCCTTTGGTAATTTCGTAAAGTGCATCAATGTATCTAATCACCACCCTGGCTTGAAATGTTAAAAAGCAGCATGTTTGCGTGAGTTTGTTGGATCGGTGATGAGACACAGCTGCAGTTAAGGGCCCCTAAGGTGCCCGGGGCCCGGCCCCCTTCTCATAAGCCTGTTTCCCCCTGTAGCACTACCTGACCTGCTTCAGTGGCACCATTGCTGTCCCCTTCCTGCTCGCCGAGGCCATGTGTGTCGGCTTTGACCAGTGGGCCACCAGCCAGCTCATCGGCACCATCTTCTTCTGTGTGGGAATCACCACCCTGCTGCAGACAACGCTGGGCTGCCGGTACGAGGAGCTTCCACCGGACCAGGCACAGCTCAGGCCAAATATGTCCTTAAAACATGTTCATGAGTGACTTCTGCACCTGCAAAGGAAGCAGCAATTTGTGTAGAGATCCACACCAGAATACAATCATGCAAGTGAATATGGTGCAGGGCCCAGACAGATAAGACCCTACAGCATCTCACAGTAATGTCGGCAAGAGTGAATGATAACGGGGGCATAAAGTCGATCTCGAGAACTGTATTCAAAGCTGCTTTATTTCACCACAAAGCTTAGGCTGAGTCTGCATAGTGGATCCTTCTAAGTTAACCTTCTCTTAAGCAATGTGAAAATTTCAAGTGAGTCTTAAATTTCCACTTAGAGGGTCCTTTTGCTGGCTTCACTGTTCCTTCTTTTTTATATTTGCCCATCTCATCCTCTCCAGAAGGACTCGTTCAAGGACGCTATTCTGTTGATTCTGTCTGCGTGACTCGGTAAATAAAGCTTTAGCACGCAGTCCTATCTCTGCCCCCCGGCCGCTTGGGGCTGGCAGTCGCCACCATTGCTGTAGGAAATCCAGACACTTCGCCCGGTCTGCTTCTTACCATTAAACATCTTGCTCTTCTTGGTACAGTCTAAATGTAGAATGATGGAAAGTAAGGGTTCTTATTTAATTTTCCAGTATCAGGTATTGTCTTGTTTACTGTGGCTGGAGTCTGAACGAAATAAAATTTCTTATGTTAGTCTGCAATAAATAAAGAAAACTGGTATATTCACTGGTATACTTCTTAATTAAATACATCTTCCAAAAATCCCTTGAAGAGGGATTGAGTTTAATGACTGAGAAATCAGTCAACAGTCAAGTCTAATTACAGTCAATCTGGAATAAAACTAGTATACCTAGTCATCTACAGGACTGGATCACCGGTACCATAAGAGTATGATTACTAAAATCCAGTAGGACCAGAGAGCCTTGCCCTTTAACAGAAATATAGCAGTGAGTTGTTTTAGAAGCTATACTCTCAGTTTGTTGGAGTGTGTGTTTGTGTGGGTGTTCGGGTATTACTCTTTTAGTCTCCATATAATTCCATTTAAAACCATAATGGCTCTGGGTCCTCCTGGGGGCTCTTTGCTGGTACCCCCACACGACGTGCTGAGTGAATGGTGAGACACTGGTACGCTGTGGTGAGTCATAGCCCGTAAGTGTTCAGCTCAGCGTTTCAGCGTCAGTGTCCTGGCTTGAGCGCACATATCCCCTTTCCCATACACTCTGCGTTTATCCCACTTATCTCTGCGTGCTTCCTTGTTTGGTCTCTGGCTGCACTGTTCTGCCCTTTCTCCTTCTCTGATAGCGTGCCCTAGCAGCCTGGCAGTGTCATGTTCTTGTTCGTTCTCTTAATCCCGGGCCACCAAGACCCCACTCACGGTGTGGCTCGTGCCATTGTTATCACTATCGGTTGAGGTGCTTTTACCCCGTATGAATAATTATGTCGTCTGTTTGACAAGCTTTATGCCCCCTGGGAAGGTGGATTTTTGTACTCTGCCAGGCATTGATAAGGGGCAGCCAAGCTCACTTACCAGGGAGCCAATATGAGCAGGATTAACTTTATCAGTAGGCCAAGATGCGGGGGGAAGGGGGCCTGATTACCAGACGGTGCCACCCCTGAAAAGCTGGTGTCCAGGACCCCACCCTCCAGTAGCGCCCAGTGATGTCACGGTGCCAAGTACTGATCTCGTCTCGTCCGGAAATAGTCACTTTGAAATTATTCGTCTCCAGTGCCGATTTTAAATTGTCCTTGCGTGCAACATCTGCACGAACGGCATGGAAACAGGACATCCATCTCCAGGGAGACGCAGAGGCAGGATGAGGGCCCGCGTCTGTGCTTGATGACTCACCGTGAGAAGCCAGACTAGTGCGCTGGCCGCTCTTAGTTCCAGGAAGCCTGACGCACACAGAGCTGTTTAGGGGAATCACCGTTGATTTATTTTTTGAGTAGTTTATTGGGCCCTTTGCAGAACTGGCCTTTATCATCAGTCGTTTTTGATCTGTGTTGTTAGACCACCTTGATGCCCTGACTTTGTCACCTGACCATCTCCTGATTCTGCGGCGTTTGGTCAGGGTCCTCCTGTTGCCTTCATGGGTTTTCCTTTCGCCCTGCAGCCTGCCCCTGTTCCAAGCCAGCGCTTTTGCCTTCCTGGCTCCTGCCCGTGCCATCCTGTCTCTCGAGAAGTGGAAGTGTAACACTACAGGTCAGATGCACATATATCTTTAAATGTGTACAATTTTGCTGGTTGACCATGACATGGGTCCTTCTGTACATTTTTGCACTGGGTTAATAAAGTTGTCTGAAATATGTCACGATGGCTCATTGGGTCGCATCATTAGGATGGGGGTTCACATATGTACAAAGACCTGCAGTCAGGCTAATTGGCTTCTCTAAATTCCACATTGTGTGTGTGTGTGCGTGCGTGTGCGCTCTGGGTATTGCCCTTTCTTCCTTGTGCCATATGCTGCCTGTCTCCGAGCTCCCTGTGATGGATGGTGAGAGGCTGCTATGAGGCAGATTTTTGCTCTGGGGATGTCTGTCATTAATGCAGTGGCCGTTTCCTCTCCTGATCTCCCTTAGTTGTCCCTCCGCTGAACAGCACAGAGCTGCCGAACACGGAGCACATCTGGCATCCGAGGATACGAGAGGTGAGGGGCTGTGTTTGTGTTTGTCTCTCTTTGTCATAATTCAGTGTGTGAATCCACATTGCCTAGCATGCCATGCTGCACACACATTACACCCGTCGTTCTCCGGCAAAGGTTCTGTTTGCGCCGGTGGCTGTAGCAGTCTCACCCTCCCCGCAGATCCAGGGAGCCATCATTGTGTCGTCCATGATCGAGGTGTGCATTGGGGCCCTGGGCCTTCCAGGGATGCTGCTGAAGTACATCGGCCCGCTCACCATCACGCCCACCGTGGCCCTCATCGGCCTCTCAGGGTTCCAGGCTGCAGGGGAGAGGGCGGGCAAGCACTGGGGCATCGCCATGCTGTGAGTACACTTGGAAGTGCTGCAGTGAGGTGGCCTGTTTGTGTTACAGTTCATGCGAGAATCCAGGTCCAGGGCTCTTATCCTGAGGAACCAGGGAACACCTCTGCCTCCTTTGCTTTGACGGCAGACATGAATCGAGGGCCTGCTTGATTGGTTTATATTTATTACTCTATTTTAAATAGCTCAGCAGTGCCCTCTAGGGGCGAGAGGGCTAGAGCGGCAAGGCCATATCCAGTCAACATGTTGGTATATGGAGTGCTTAATGCTGATTGTCAGTCTTTGAGCAAAACTGCTAATATCAGTCAACAGATGGAATAAAAAGTCCTGCTGATTGGCCCATTTATGTCCCAGATTAGAGAACCAGTGTACTCTTTACTCTCCAATCACCCTTTCTGGCTAATGAATGGCACTGCATGTTGAGATCAGATCCAGAATCATTTCAGGTGGGTGGCACCGTGATGATCAGGTGATTGGCCTTTTGTGACAGAAGGGGGTTTTTAATGCGGTGTCGGTGCAGGGATACTTCCCAGGGGGGCGGTAACCTTGAGTGTCTTGTCGTGGTGGTGATTATGGTAGACAGAACAGCCCCTTCCCGCAGGACCATCTTCCTGGTGCTGCTCTTCTCTCAGTACGCTCGCAACGTCCAGCTGCCCCTCCCTGTCTACCAAGCCAAGAAGGGCTGGACCTCCTACCGCCTTCAGCTCTTCAAGATGTTCCCGGTGAGAAACCACCCTGCCCAGCTCCACCTCTTGGTCCTGGGACCCAGGATACGGGCCTCGCATAGCTGATGCGTCTCAGACACCAGCAGCTTCTGATTGTGCATCTCTCTCTCTCCCTCCCTCTCCCTCCTTCTCGCTCCCTCTCCCTGTCTCCCCCTCTTTTTCTCCCACTTTCCCTCTCTCTCCATGTCCATCTTTCTCTCCCTCACTTTCTCTCTCCCTCTCCATGTCTCTCTACCTTTCTCTCCCTCCCTCTCTGTCTCCCCCTTCTCTTCCACTTTCCCTCTCTCTCTATGGCTATCTTGCTGTCCTCTCTTGCTCTCCCGCCATCTCTCCACTGAAGATCATCATGGCCATCCTGGTTTCCTGGCTGCTGTGCTTCATCTTCACTGTAACCGACGTCTTTCCGCCCAAGAGAGAGCAGTATGGCTTCTACGCCCGCACTGACGCCAGGCAGGGGATCCTCACTGTGGCTCCGTGGTTTAAGATCCCCTACCCCTGTAAGTATGCCCTCATCAGCTCAGCGCCCCCATTATACCGCCACCCCAGCTGAACCCTGGCTGACCCTCTGTCTTCCATGTCTCGTGTGTGCACTGCCAGTCCAATGGGGCCTGCCCACCGTCACTGCGGCTGGCGTGATCGGCATGATGAGCGCCGTGGTGGCCAGCATCATCGAGTCCATCGGCGATTACTACGCCTGTGCCCGCCTGTCCTGCGCCCCCCCGCCGCCCGTCCACGCCATCAACAGGTACCTGCTACCCGATGGGTGGCTAACTGCAGAGTTCCTGCAAATTCCCCTCTCACTGCCCCAGCCTTCCTATTTCTCTCCCCTTTATTATAATTCTTATCTGTACATATTTATTTCTGCAATACTACAGTTCTGTTTTTTGGCATGTTTTTTATATATACCCTTATTCAGTTTGGTTGCACCTCGCTTACGTGTTTGCACTATGTGTGCTGTCCTTGCACTTTGTCTGTTTGGCACTGTATGTGTGTTCCTGTGTGTACTGAGTTCTTGCTGTTGTATGCACCAGAATTTCCTCCTCTGGGGATCAATGAAATCAATCTTTATCTTTTTTCCTCAGAGGGATCTTCATTGAGGGGGTGTCCTGTGTGGTGGATGGTATATTTGGGACAGGGAATGGCTCCACCTCTTCCAGCCCCAACATCGGGGTACTCGGCATCACCAAAGTATGGCCCCCTCCAACCCCGTGTCACTTCAAAACTGTGTAACAATAAAATGGAGAATCTACTCCCCCTAGTGGTTAAAGTTCTTGTATTTGTTGAAATGTTACCACCTATGACCTCCATTGGTAATTCTGCTGTGAGCTAAAGCCATACAGTCAGACAGAACAGGGGACATTTTTTAATTTTTATTTTCAGTTTTTTTTAAGCCGCTGCTTTTCTCTGTGGAAACTGCAGTGGCTGTCACGGTATACGGGTTCCTGTGCTTGCTCTGTGCAGGTGGGCAGTCGGCGTGTGATCCAGTACGGTGCCGGCTTCATGCTACTGCTGGGCATGGTGGGCAAGTTCAGCGCACTGTTTGCCTCACTGCCAGACCCAGTGCTGGGCGCCCTCTTCTGCACACTCTTTGGCATGATTACGGCCGTGGGCCTCTCCAACCTGCAGTTCGTCGACCTGAACTCCTCCCGCAACCTCTTCGTTCTGGGCTTCTCAGTCTTCTTTGGCCTGGTGCTGCCCAGCTACCTCAGACAGAACCCGCTGGTGACAGGTGGGTGCTGGGCCTGGGTGCAGCTTTGAGGTTCTGGGGGTCTGTGGGGTGCTCTGGTGGGTCCGGCAGAGTTGTTTTTGGTTTCTGGCCACCCTTGCAATGGTCCCAGCTCTGGATTGTGTGAGCCCGGTCCTGTCTCCTCCCCTTCAGTGGAGCCTGCCCTGGTGAAGAGGTACCCTAACAGCTCATACTGGTAATGGCTGTGGGTTCAAGTCCCAGATGGGAGTATGCTGATAGTTCCTTGGGCGGTATCCTTAATCCGTTGTCCCCACACTTATTTGTACCGGCCCTGGTGGATCCCAGGGATCTTGCAGACTGAACTGGTCTCTGTCCCTCAGGCATCGTTGAGATCGACCAGGTGCTGAACGTGCTTCTGACGACAGCCATGTTCGTCGGAGGCTCTGTGGCATTCATTTTGGACAATACCATTCCCGGTAAGACCTGCCTGCGAGTCTGAATCAGTCTGGGTTTGGTGTCCGCCATCAGTCGGGATCGCCGATCTGGGCACTGTGATTCGCGCGGCCAGCGTAATCCGAGCTACAGAAATGAATTGTTATGTACTCTTATCGCTTCCATGTGCCATCAGGCTAAAAACAGCAATAAAAAAAATTCCAGGACAAATATCAATTAATAAAAATAAAAGCCCATTTGACCGAGTTATTCACTGCACTTACCGCAGCCAAAATGTGTCATTTTTGTAAACTAATTGACAAGCGTAGACTAACATGACACTAGTGTACCTCTCATAGAATCAGTCAGCCAAGAGTTGGTACCGTTTTCCCCGATTTCCTGGTCCAGTATGTGCTTCCATCCAGCTTGTCACCCTCCACAGGCTCTCTGGAGGAGAGGGGCATCCGCAAGCTGAAGCGAGGCTCCGGCCTCAGCACGGCCGAACTGGAGGGCTTGCGTTCTTATGACCTCCCGTTTGGCATGGGCTTCCTGCGGCGTCACCGGTTCTTCCAGCACCTTCCCATCAGCCCCACCTTTGTGGGCTACGACTGGGATGTGGCGCGGGGGCGTTGCTGGAGGCGCAGGAGCAGAACGGATGGGGCATGCGGAGGTGGGGCCACGACAGCTGAGGCTGACGTATAGCAAGGGAGGGGCGGGGCATCGAGCCTCTCGGTGCCCGTGTTACACCTCGCCATGTGTGCGCCACAGTACACCATCCCAGTCCTCACAGCAGGACTGAGCCGCACTTCTGCACCTCTGCCAAACCCTCAGCCCCTCTTATTCATTCTATTGCCACTTTTTTGGCTGCTAAATTATATCTGTTTGGTCTTTTGTTAGAAAGCAATTTTGTTTTTTTATTTTGTAGTTTTAGAAAAAGCCAATGCAAAAACATAATGATTTATTTTCAGCTCTAGAGCCAAAACACCAGTAAATACAGACTGAAGGCCTTAATTTTTTTGTTTGTGTGATGGTGAAGGAGACCTGGAAGTAAAAGGGCAACAGCAGAATCAGGGAATCGCTCCCTCGTGGCACACGCTGTCTGCCTGTACTCAGCCTGACGTGAGTGTCTGCCAGTCTGATGCTGAACACCCAGGGGTCAGCGGGCCCTGTTTTATTTTTACGTCTAATTTATCGTTTTATTCCCTGTTTCAAAAGTAAGTCTGCACTGCCCTTGAAATATAGGGACTGAGAAAAAGGAAAGCGAGAGCAGGAGAAGCTTGATACAAATACTTGTTGCATGTTTGTCTACAAACGCATAAAGAAACCCCCTCTACACTCACACACACACACACACACACAAACGTGCACGCAACTATGCATTGATCATACACGCATCCAGACAAAATCATGTTTATGCTAATGGCTTGTGCTTTTTATAAAAAGTAGATTTCTGCCCTACTTTATAGAATGAACACAGAATTTTACCTTCGGTCTGATTTGCAATCTGTAAGGTTTTTTTAATTTCATTTTTTTTTATCTCGACACAGCACACGTGCTGGTTCAGGGCAGGAAAACATTTCTTGGATAAAATTTCCATGCAGCTGTCTTCATGGTTGGAAAGTGAAACAGCAGACTGTACAGAGTGTTCATCCTAACATTTTTCTCCTGTTTTTTTATTGCACTTTTGTGCCGGAGGGGGTGGAAGGGGGGTACTTGGCCACCGATTAGCCAAACGCAATTCTCTGATTAGTCTTAAAATAAAATTTAGGCCCCGTCTCCAGATGTCTTGATCTGGTCTGTCCATCGTCACGGATGGGATAAAGATTGATGCGTAATCGGGACAGTCCACAGAGGCACGATTCACAGGAGGGGAGCTCTGCAACACGCTAATGATTTCTGCAAAAGGAGTTTCCATTGTTTCCGTTACTCTCATTTTTATACTGCTTATTCCGCAAATACACTACCCCCTTTCACTCTTTCCAGGCTGACTGTTCTCCGTATGACCCAGAGGGGGGCCCCTGTCCTGTGTGCTGGAGTTTTCCCAAACACATGCAGATACTATATGTCGTTATTTTTTTTTTTGTCAATCGCGCTTACTTTCTGAACATTCCCACCCATGAATGCAGTGGAATTGTAGCTGTAATTTTTAATGGTCATATCCAAGACCGTACATTTCCACCTATACCAATACACCAAACATTTTCAAGATACCACAAGGTGGTTCTAAGAATCTGAATGAGTAGACGCTAAGCTGATTGTTCAAACATGGCTTCTAGAGAATGCTATCAATGTGATTGTTAATGCATATTTATTTAATTTATAGTTTGTCAGTATTCTCCCTAGTAGTGTTGCATCTGCGTACTCTGTGGCACCCATGTTATAAGTTAATTTATTGGACCATAAGGTTTACTCTGATCCCTTTACTGAAGAAATTAAACGGGATACTTGCAGTTAAGGTTGGTGCTGGCAGTTAGAGCAGTCGCTTGCTTCTTTTCTTGAGCCTCCTGAGTAGACTTGTTTATAAGGGAAATGCTTTGGTTCAGAAGCATTGTCTGTCCATATTTTGCAAAGCAAGTAATTGTAAATGGTGCAGTACTTGAGAGATCAGGGGTGTGGCGTAATTATTTTGTAGAATGCCTTTGTGACACGCACAAACGCACACTCATATGGATGGTGCAAATGTTTAGAGTTTACTATTCTTTTTCTTGCTTACTTTTTTTTGTTCCATATTCTGGGCCTAACCCACAATGCTTTTTTTTGTAAGTATGTGTGGCACTGGATTGTAATGGAAAAAATTCTCTTATTATAATTATTTGTGGTTCCTGGATTTTTCATGGATGCTACTGACATGCCGTCAGTTGTGAATGCAAACTGGAGCCGTGACAAAGGTGCCTCGTCATTCCAAAGAAAAAACTTAGAAACTGAGGGTGAGAACAATCCAAAACCATCTCTGAGCAGATTTGTGGTGTGCGATTCCACAGCCTGGCTGGCAGCCTGATGCCAGTCTACCAATTTAGATCCAACAGAGACAGCCTGGTGCTGGTGCCTCACAGGGTCTGTCACGTAGTGGTGCCACATCTGGAATCTCGAGCCCTGGTCACGATGGGGCGATGTTACCAGGAGGCTTAAATAAAAAACCCTTTCAGTTATTTTGAAGGGGGACACACTGTATACTTTAAATTTTCCCTACATCACAATTGTTTGCATTCTTTGTATGTTTTTACAGACAAATGTTTAACACATCTGTTTGTATGGTGTCTTGCTCCCCAGGTCACCATTTTATTCCCTTTATTAATTTAAGAAATTAGGAATCCTGTTTTCTTTTATTTATTTTTAAACTTGTAGCTCAGTGGAATACTTTTTGTTAGCTAGAATTTTTCATATTGTATTTTTCTAACATTGCTTCCTGTTTAATATTAACAGCATTTCAAGTTGACAATAAAACGCAAGACAAAGAAATATATCTATATATTGAATTGAATACAGTGTAATGATACATGGACCAGACATTGTGTAAACTAATAGTAGCAACAAATGTTTTATTCTTTCTTCCTAAAGCTGTTTAATAAATGATGTTATAGAGTGAAAATGGCCTTTTTTGATGTGTATTCCCGGAGATGAATTGGGAATTGGGAAATATGCACTACCACTTTGTAGCTGAGTTGCTGTTGTTCCCAATTGCTTCCACTTTGTTATAATACCACTAACAGTTGACCGTGGAATATTTAGTAGCGAGGAAATTTCACGAATGGACTTATTGCACAGGTGGCATCCTATCACGGTACCACGCTTGAATTCATTGAGCTCCTGAGAGCGACCCATTCTTTCACAAATGTTTGTAAAAGCAGTCTGCATGTCTAGGTGCTTGATTTTATACACCTGTGGTCATGGAAATGATTGGAACACCTGAATTAAATGATTTGGTGGGGTGTCCTAATACTTTTGGCAATGTAGTGTATCATGCAGGGGGGTGGCAAACTTTTGCTTTGGCCCTTTTTTATTTTGAAACTGTAAAAGATGGAAATTTTAAAAAGTAATCTTGCTTAAAATATTACAGGAATGTCATCTTTAACTTTATGCTTTTTGGAAAATAGGTCATCTTTTACTTGGTTAATAGCTATTCAGTTACAAACATTTTCACCAGGGTCCCCAAACTTTTGGATGCCACTGTGTATACTATACCTGCCAAATGCACAAG
Source organism: Mormyrus iriodes (assembly GCA_011763525.2). Classification (NCBI taxonomy): domain Eukaryota; kingdom Metazoa; phylum Chordata; class Actinopteri; order Osteoglossiformes; family Mormyridae; genus Mormyrus; species Mormyrus iriodes. The sequence goes on along the minus strand of JAAGVU020000040.1, from coordinate 15,343,954 downwards.
GTCCACTCTGCAGAATTACCCTGTGAGGCTCAGCTGACACCTCTAAAAGGAACCTCCATTGCCTGTTTGTGGATTGTGGATGAAGCTGCGTATCTGGATGTCACAAAATGCTCTGGCCACCTGCATTTTCTGAAATGTTTGTCTGCCCTCTGGTCCACAATATCAGCTCCAATTATTTTATTGTTATCAGACTGCTACTCTCTGCTGTCCTTCTCTATTTATGAATGTTGCTGAGCAGTAGTACCTTTTCCAGGACAAAAACACACTGTTCTATGTTTGGAAATAGTATAGTTTTGTAGTTCCAAACTGGCTGGTTTTTAAAAAATTTTAAGTTGTACCACTGCCGGTAACACTCCTCACCTCTGGTAAACTTTACCACCAGGTCCCCTGGCCTGAGGAGCATGTAGCGTGGTGCACAATCTGAGACCAAGTGAAACTGGGCAATTTTAATAGTCTAACGTATATTTGTAAAATTACACATTAAATAAGTAACTGGAGCGACAGTTGAATATAGTTCCGCAAGCTCTAAAAATGTTTCCACTATTTCAGCCATTAGTGTGTGCGTGTATATATTTATCTAAATACTGGCAATGGACAGACCGAAGTATCGAAGCCACAGCAAAAAACCAGGTGAGACGTTTTCACACGAAGCTCACTCGTTAATAGAGTTCTTAAAATCTACTCACTTAAGATTAAGCAATAATAATTTGACTTAGGCAGTATGCAAACGCTGGGAGGTTACATACAAGAAAGGAAGGCTTACACACGGCACGTCATTACACAACACTGGAGCACATCAGGGTAACAACATAAGAGTACACACGATACTTGGAAGCACATCAACTATTTTCACTAACAAAAACACAGTGCTACTTACAACGACATACTGGGACTATTTACAACCGCTCGAGAGGCATACTGGGATATGAAAATGCCACCTACGCTACACTATATATATATATGATTTTATCTCTGTTAAACCTAAAATGAAATTCCAGCAAGGTAAAGGCTGTGCGTGTGTGTATATATATCATTCTGTTTCCCGTGGTTCATAATGCAATGTAACTTGCTTCAGTATTTAGTATTTTTAGCTAATAGATCAATAGTCTCCTAATCCTCACCGCATAGGGGTCCATTGATTTGTCTGGTTTGTCCCAGCTGACAGGGCTGCAAATCTCCCAAACCAACTGTGCATGCAATTTTTTGCATGTCTTGAAAGAAAATATATTTCATATTATTTCTATAGAATGCGGGGAACATGGCTTTCCATGGAGGTTCTAGAGTGGACTCGCTTTGGGAGTTTTAATTCACCACCTAAAGCGATTCGCTTTCACTTTTGCGCTCCGGACTGTGAGCAACTCGGCGTGTCAAACAGATGATCAATGGCATGCGTAGAGTTACACTACAAAACACACAATTACAGTCCCTGGCCGTGGAGAGAGAGAGAGACGTGAGGAGTGAACAGATGCTCCATGAATCGTTAAGACAATTAAGGGGATGAAATTATATCGGGTTAAGCATACTGTCGGTCATAAGCACTGCTGTAGTGAAACAAAATAAAGCTCTTTATGCATCTATTAAATCATAATAAGTTGCAGTTTGTAGTTCATAAACTGTAAAATACATTTGGAAACATTATCCATCTGTGCACTTAACTTTGAATTGACAACGCACTTTAACAGACATTAAACAGTCCATCCTTGCATCTTCCAGCCGTTTATCCAGGTCAGTCGCGTGGGACATAAAATAAACACAAGTAAAAATGTGTTATTATGATTAATAAAGAATCATTCGCAATATGTTAGAACACAAAATATAGTGTTAATCTTTGTCCTTTAAGTAATTACACTCGGCTAGGGAGTAGGTTTTTTCACATATTCTATTTAGATCTAATAATTTATTTTTGACTATCTGATAAATAATGTTTACTTGAGAGAAAACAATTTCCGACTTTGTATCACATATGTGTTAAAGTGAAGCGGCGTCCCGGCGTGCTGAACCCCACACCCCAGAAACGTTTCAGGCGGACCGTAAATCCTCATGGCAGGACGTGGCTCGCTCCATTGCAACGTAAAACGCCGCGGTGAAGCTCATTGTTTTCGGGATTCCCCCTCTCAGCCGCGGCCGTGCAAACAAAGAGCAGCCGGGCGGCTTGCGATTGGCGGCGCTGGTGCCCGGGGTCCCGCTTCGGCAGATGGAGGACAGGCTCCAGCACACGCCCGCATCGCGTCGATTGTCTCCGTGGTCAAGCAGAGACAACCATATCTACGGGGGGCTTCGTGGAGGGGCTTGGGAAGGAGAAGCGCCCGGAGCGGATCTCCGTAGGCTACATCCACCTCGAGATAAAGTAAGTATCGCCCCTTGAATACAGATATACCTTAACTAGTTATCGATGTCCTAGCAGCTGCATCAGGCGTGGGAAAGGAAAAGCGGCTCCCTCTGCGCCTCTGTTCCGCGGCGCTCGTAAGGCAGGACACGTACGGTACATCATACAGATTAACCCCAAATGCACTCTGGGTTTAATCGGTAAATGCATGATTTAAAAACGTTTTAAAAACTCTGTCTGTATTTCTTGGGTAAATTCTAGACCTTTGCGCTGAAAAGAGTAATGAATATAAATTGCTTTTAGTGAAGTGCTGCAAAGCGTGGGAGCAATTCACTGCACTTTCTAGCCACCTTATATAAGTTGGGTCTGATATTTCGGTTTGATTGAAATTATGATGAAAAGACTGTCAAAACAGGCTTAAATAAATGATTTTGAGAACAGACAGCACTGCGTCCAAATTTGCTCGGATGTAGCTTGCAATTTCATCATGTCATTTAAAAAAATAAAAAAATGGCAGCGTTTGCAAAAATAGATTAATCTTTTTAAGAATTACTTTCTTTGGCATTTGAAGTCAGAGAGCTGCCGATGTATTACAGTCACCTTTATTATTGTTGCATAGCATGGGTTAGAATGATCATTTTGTTTAGATCAAGCCGTGCTGCTTCACAGGAATTCACTGTGGAGTTATTGATATTAGAAAGGCAGGATCCACAGTGGTTGCTGGTCCCTGTACGTACAGCTCAACAAAGGGGCACCACAGCTAGGAGCAGAGTAACGCTGGACTTCTTAGCTCCCTGACCTAATTGTCAGCCCACAGATATTTTGGGGGTAACCATGGCAATGACAACAATGCTAAAGCGGGCTTAGAGCCACAGGAAAATCATGTGAGGCTTGGAAATAAGAAGGGATAAATCTGGAAGTGTGTGTGTGTGTGTGTGTTGGTTAATGGGCTATTGAGGGTTGTGGAGCAGGGAGTGTGAGGAATAGAGAGCGTCCAAGTGAGCAAGGGGATTAAATAAGAAAATGTCTGGCCGATGGAAGAGATTAAAACCGTGTGGGAGGAAAAACAAGAAGGAAGGGTGGACTGTATCTCCTAGGAGGCTGACTACGCTGTGATGCTCCAGCTGGCTCTGATGTGGCAGTCAGCAATCAACACAAATCTGCCCCTGGGGACTATAGCTGAGGCTATTTCTGGGGCAGCCACCAGTAAAAGCTGCCGACGTCTGTAATTTTATCTGAAATGCCGACTGACGTGTCGGGTTTGGGTCAGGCCAGCATGGTTTTTGGGGTATAACCAGACAGCGGAAATATGCCTTACAGAGAAAATTATTCATGTGTACGTGAGTATGAGAGAGAGAGAGAGAGAGAGAGAGAGAGAGAGAGAGAGACTGTGCGATGCAATGCTATTGATGTTCAGTAGCTACACAGAAGCACTAGAAATCCTTGGTAGGAGCTGGTACGTTTAGCTACATGGGGCACCCAGCCATGTGAGCGTCGTCTGTCATCTGCACACTGCATCTTTACTGCCTTCTGCATGCGTGTAGCTTTGGCGACTGGCCCTGGGTGCTTCTACACAGTGGGGAAAAAAAGAATGGAAAGTCAGGGAAAAGGCCAGGCGCTGTGAGACTTGGGAGGGGAATTGTGTATGGCCTCCATCCGCCATCCATCATGCTGCAGGGAGTAGACACCCCAACCCCCCCCCAAACATGCCCTCATGCCCCCAAAGAAGCATCTCATTCATCAGTTCTGATACCAATCCGAAAGGTTCTCATCTGCACACTCACTCTCTGTTGTGTTGACTATAGAAGCATTTTCTTGACTCTCAAGGCATTTTTGTCGAAATCAGTTGAGTCGACTGCTGTGAAAAAAGAGGTTATTTGATGCTATTAGGCTACTGGGGTTGATTGGCTCTGCATGTGGGCCACAGACCAGCACCAGAGCAACGCTAAAAAGTGCAATTTGTATGTTTGTGTGACTCATTTGGTTGCAAAACCCTGGCATCATGTAATTCTTCAGTTGACCTACTAATGGTACCACGTGGTGCAGGGATTCAGCTGGTGTTTAACATTCCATCGCGCCTGGGTTGAGTGTGTTGTGCTGTCTGATGTGCAGGTACAGATGGAAATCACCAAAGAGGAGGTCAGGAATGAAATGAGACCCTTGCTGGTATGTTTTCTGAAGTTAGGTGTCATTCGCCACACATGTGTTTTGTACATCAGAGTCTTCGGCCGCTTGTCTGTGCCTGCTTTTGTTATGGCGGGATGTGTGTGGGATGGGGACGGGGGGGTGGGGCCAGGGGTACTGTTTCATCCGCAAGTGTGTGTGTGTATGTGTGTGCAGTCTGTGGGGGTGGGGCTGTCATATCTATGCATCTGCAAGCCTGCAGAGGAAGGGAGGAAGTCTCACTGAGTATTGGCTTCCGGTGTGGGCTTTCGCAAGAGGAAGGGCTGCATCGTCGGTTGTGAGGGGAGTGGGGGGGTCAGTTTCGTGACTCGTCCGTCCTCATAAAGCCGGAGCTCCTTCGGGCTGTGGCTTCTTCATTGTCCCCGACATTTCTCGGACCGCCTCTGCGGCCTCCCTCCCCTTTCAGTGCTGCACCTGCTTCCGGTCCATTTCCGATGTGTAGGAGCCCTTCCTGAACGGTAAGCTCCTCACTTTCTGGTCGTTCGAGTGTGAGCCTGTTTCTGTGTGTGTGGGTTGATTGGGAAGGCGACTCTATGGGACTCTGAGAGGGGCAGCTGCTCTGTACCAGGATCCTTGACTGGGATCATGGACGGCTGCCATACAGCTGATGTCAAGGGCCTGGTGGAGCTAGGCCCTCCACCTGTTTCTGCCTTCCGGAGCTGTAAGCAGTTATCTCGTGGGGATCACTGACAGCTGAACAAGACCAACAAAATCTATTAGCTTCCGTCTCAGAGCTGTGTGTTTATCTCTGCATTCATGGGTGCCTGTAGGCCTTCATCTGTAAATGCTTAGCCAGAGATCTGTCTATGTGCAAAGTTAGTGTAACTGGTAGCGTCGTTTTTTTTTTTTTTTTTTTTTGCCCCAGTATGTGGCTGTCGATATCCCTCCAGCTTCCTATTCTCTGCTGTTGCAAGCTGTGCACTTCTGGTGATATTTAAAGCATAACACGTGGTGCTGAAGGGGGGGGGGTGCTCCTCTTGGGTCACAAGGCAGCATGAGACCAGTTATAGGGTGTATGTCTGCCACCCGCTTACCCTGCCCCCTCTGCCCTCTCCACAGCTCCACCCATGCTCTTCCAGCTCTGCGAGGATGGGTGACGAGCAAGACGATGTTCAGATCGGGGAGGACAAATTTATCAGCAAGTAAGATCTGACAGAAACACCCTTTGTCTTACAGCCGTGCCCTTTATCTACATTATAATCAGTTCAATTTTCCTTGTTGGTTTCTTTATTGCTAAAAATAACCATGCAATTAAGCATAATCACACATGGCGTTCTCGCACATTTGTTGAGTGTTATTTGTTAAATCTAGGCATGGAAGGTTTTTTACAATGCAGAAATTTTTTGGACTGTAATGAGTCCCTGTGTCCCTCTGCAGGAGTACCTTGTTGTCACACCTGAAGACGTACAATCTGTACTACGAGGGGCAAAACCTTCAGCTTAGACACAGAGAGGTAAGGCTGACATGACTCCACTTTGCTGTTTAATGTTACTGAGACACCACCCCCCACCACCACCATTTCTCTCAAACCATTCACCCGTAGCCCCATCATCTAAATGACAAGTGCATCATTGCTGGGATCAGGTGCTGTTTAATTTACCCTTCATTGCCTCTGTTTAATAATTCACCAGGCCCTGAGGGTTTAGGGCCTACATCACGGCCCTTGTGGGTGCGCAAGTGCACACAACCATGTGAAGGTTGTTTTTCAGTACGTGTTACTGGGGGCGTTAGAGTGTGTGCGATTTTGTATTGTGTGTTTCTGTTCTGTGTAATAAAGAATGAGAACAGAGATGCTTTTATTGGATGTTTGATCCTTTTCAGTTTTGTTGGTATTTTCTGATGGCACAAGGCAAGCTGTGTGATTAATAAGTGGGCGGGGCTGTTACACAGTGTTCTCACCGCTGTCAATACAGGAGGAGGGGGAGTTGATTGTGGAGGGGTTGCTCAACATCTATTGGGGCTTGAGGAGGCCAATCAGGCTTCAGATGCAGGATGACAACGAGCGAATCAGGCCGCCTCCTTCCTCTACATCCTGGCACTCAGGTTGCAACCTGGACACACAGAGGTTAGTGCTCATTTTTCTGGAGTTAAACCACCAAAGGTCAGCTATTTCTGGCCCAGAATGAATGGTCCCATCATGAATGACTATAAAGGTTTCCAGTGATGTAGTGTTCATTGTTAAAGACGCTCACAGAAGTGCTGTTCTCCGTGCATGTACTGATTAACAAACAAGCTTTGTAATTAGCTAAAAAGGGTCGTTCATTGCGGAAACATATGTTCCAAGTTCCTCATATTGATTTAAAGAACAGTATGCTTTCTGTTGGTGTTGTTAATGCAGAACTTATTACACCTTAATAAATTAACCCTACATCCTTTAATTGTCTTACCAGCTGTAGCTAGTGTGCAATAAATCATTTAATTACAGCTCTGATGAAAATTTCACTGGGCTTAGAAATCAGCCACGTCCTGGGGTAGGGAGGGGTTGTGACTCCTATTATGCAGCATTAGCCCTCTGTGGCTGGGGGTCTCGGTAAATATAGACAGGGTTTGAGTGGGTCACACACTCGGGGCCCACTTAGTCCGCAAGGATCTGGGTGAGTGCAGGGCTGTGGATGGACTGACATTCTCGAAACTTTCAGCCCGCAGAGCAGGAGTTGGGTGGCTCGCAGGGGCTGGCAGGTCTTCACTCCCCCTGGCACGGAGGTCATGTTTGAAGGCAGAGAGCTATGGTGGGATTAATTGTCCTATTAAGACTGAGGGGTCGTGGGTATTAGTCAAGCAGAGAAGTACCTGTCGTGCTGGTTGGGAAAACTGTTATTCAAATCTGGCAAACCGAAACTAAACAGGCTAACCTGAGACATATTGTGTGCCACCAGTAAGGAGGGCTCCAAGCAGGTGCCCCCCGCCATTGAGGTGACGCCATGTGCTGACCAGCTGAACAGCCCCACGGTGAAAGAGGAGGGAAATACAGGTGAGGAAGTCCTTTGGTTGCACCGTTTCGGAATGTCTGTCCACAGCAGTGCTCCTCTTATTTGTTACCTGCCTGAGGGTCATGTGCCCAGCCTGCACTGTTTTCCCCAACATGCTCACTTCCCTTGTTCCCCTCTTCCCACCGTGTTTCCAGGAGAAGATGATGCAGGTTTCTCCCAGCTTCTGAGGACCAAAAGTGATGCTGGGGTGTTTAGGAGAGGCACCCGTCGGTCGCCAAGTGACCAGCGGAAAATCAGGCGGAACAGATTTTCTATCAACGGCCATTACTACAACCACAAGGTAACGCCACATATACTCCAAACTGACCACCGTTACTACCAGCTGGGCTGGGAGGATTACTTCAAAAATGTATCCTGGTACAACTACTAAATATCTGTTAAAAATGTAGTCAGTAACCTAATCCAAAAATCACTATCCTGGTAATAATCCCCACTTTTTTCTAAATGTTTCAGTAACTTGATTGTCTTTTTTTCCTGTAACTGTAACAAAATAGTTACATTTTTGTATTTTGAACATGTAACACTATTCAATGTATTCCGTTACTCACCAAGCCTGACTACTAGCTAAAAAGCCTTTCTCGTGTCTGGATGTGACTGTGACTTTATTTGCGTACGGACCCCCCCCCCCCCACCCCCCCCCCCCACCCCCCCGCCCCCCACTCCCCCCGCCGAGCATGCCCGCCCNNNNCTTCCCATCTTTACGGGGACTTTTTTGGCCTCCGCCCCCCCCCCCCCCCCCCAGACGGCCGTCTTCACCCCTGCGTATGGCTCCGTGACCAACGTTCGCATCAACAGTTGCATGACAACACCACAGGTCCTGCGGGTCCTGCTCAACAAGTTCAAGATCGAGAACAGCCCCGATGACTTCGCCCTCTATCTGGTCCACACCAGCGGTGGTGAGTGTGCGCATATGCGGGATATGTGACATCTCTTCCTAACCGCGTGTATGTAAATGTCAGTGTTTGTCAGAGGCATCAAAGTGGTTATGAGCCTATTATAAATATACTAAAGTTTGTGTGTAGATGTGGTTTAATGAGTAGGAATGACAGCACAGGAAAAACCTAAATGCATTCTTGCACAAGCACGCACACACTCTGTATGATGGTGCAGTATATGTGCCTGTTTGTCTCAGAGCGCGGGAAGTTGAAGCGTACCGACCACCCTCTGGCGGTTCGAGTTCTGGAGGGCCCATGTGAACAGGTCAGCCGGATCTTCCTCATGGAGCAGGACCTCGGGGAAGAGGTCACCTACGATGTAAGAGCCCTTGAATGTGCTTCCTGGAGAACCTGATGGGGAACCTGAATAGCTGACTGAATGAACGGACTATTCTTTCCACTAGGTGGCACAATACATCAAATTTGAAATGCCGGTACTGCAGAGTTTCATCACCAAGCTGAAAGAGGAAGAAGACAGAGAGGTGCAGAAACTTAGGACCAGGTAGGGTTTCTGCTCACAGCCAGGGCTCACAATGGTCATCTCATGGCATGTATATACAAGGGCTGGACAAAAAAATAGAAACACCACATGAAAAGGACATTAACTTTAAAATAACAAACTCAACAAACTCAAAAGGCAGCTACAAAGGTGATTCAGACAGTTAAAAGGGTCAGACAGTTAACTTTGATATGTAGGTTTTCAGAGCAGCATTGCCCAAATTACAAGCACATTATTATTTAGTGTGTGAAATGGGCCGGTCTAATCATGCCAGTGTGTATGAAATAGGGACAGACTACATTGACAGGGATAGACAAACGCTTAGTAGAATAGCTTCTAACCACCACGAGTACAGCTTCACAAAGTAACACAGAACTGAATCAGCACCTCTGTGACCCAATCTCAACATAAACAGTACATCGTGAGCTTTGCAGACCTGGAATTCATGATCGAGCTGCCCTTTGAAACTGCTTGTGTAGACATCATATCTTATTTAAGGAGTGCAAAACCTATATCCCTTAACACTGGGAGAAAAAACATGGTCTGAAGAATGATCTTTCGCCCTTTTTCTTACAACTGAAAACTGTTAAAGGTGGTGGGAGATCCACAGTGGTTTGGGCAACCATCTCATAGGAACCATTAGGTCCAGTGATTGCACTGCTAGGTTGGATAACATCCAAGAAATATGACACCATTTTAGAGGATCAGTTGCTGCCTATCGTGTAAACTTAATTCTTATACAATGCTACTTTTCTAAGAATGGAATTGAAACATTTATTACCAAACAACCAGGTTGCTGGAAGTTGTATTTGATACAATTCTGCTATACATTCATACATGGGACAGTGGCATACATTGAAAAGGACATGCAGTGCTGACCCAAATATATTGAGGTGGCATGGACACATAGACAGTGTCTAACATTCAGTAAGCAGTGCATTTTGGAAAGTGATCAGTGTGGATACATAGGCATGGACAGATAGGAATGGATATAGACCGAAATGTCAATATAAATCAATATGGCAGGTGTATACAAACAAATAAGCAAATAAAGAGGGAGAAATATGAATAAGTAAGAATTACTGGTGATAATTTGTGCTACTCAGTGACAGAAGTCCCGTATGAAGTGCGGTGAGACAATGCCACCCCCACACACATTCAGGAGTTCCATGAAGTCACCCTCCTTACATAATCTCCCTTGTCCCCAGATCTATACATCAGGCCTTTATGACAAGAGGGTATGATGCTGATCCTTATTTGGTCCTTGACATTAATATATTGTGATGTTTTTCCATTATTTTGTCCATCCCATGTATTAATGTGTTAATTACTGCACTACATAAAGTTAAATTCAACTCATGGATTTTGAAGACTTACGAGGCTACCTGCAAATATCACTGACTTTGTGTTTATATGGTGTGATCATTGGTTTGTTAAAACATAACAGCAGCCTAGTTTCTGTACCAAAATTGAAACTGGTCACATAGGTTGTCTGTTTCATTACCAAGGTTGTTCCAGTTGCACTGATAGTTCACCTCTGTTCATCCCTCTTCCAGGTACAGCACTCTGCGATGTATTATTGAAAAGCAGTTGCAGTGTTTACCTGAGGGGACCACCTGTATTTGACTGCCCACAGGACGTAAAATTCCATTATCCCCAGGTCATACATCTTTTAATTTGCTTTCCCACTTCCCCTGCCTCTCCTATGTCCATACGCCCGATGTTATCCATCCATCCATTTTTTATAGCCACTTATTCCATATGGGTTGCGGGGGGTCCGGAGCCTATCCCGGAGGCTGTGGGCGCAAGGCAGGGAACAACCCAGGAT
>JAAGVU020000040.1:15315771-15333092 GCA_011763525.2 Mormyrus iriodes | reverse complement strand
ACCCAGGCAGAGACGTGAACCCTGATCCCAGAGGTGTGAGGCAACAGTGCTAACCACTGCACCACCGTGCCGCCCCACATCCAATGTTATGACCCTGGTATATCTAGGGTTACTAGAATATAAACAAAAATAACAAGAACAATGCACAAGTACTTTTAAACAATTAATTTTGCACAAACACAAACAATATCTTAATTACGCTGGTGTTTGATAACATATGACTTCAGGGTGAGGTGGTGCCAAAACAACCAGCAAAACATTGCTGAGTAGCAAGAGACACAAATAAACTAACATATAAAAAACTAAAATAAACATGCAACTTACCTTCCTGACTCCTTGGAGAACTTACATAAAACAAAAATAAACATACAGCTCATCTTCCATTCTTTCCCCATACAGAAAACTATCCAAAACAAAACAGGCCGCACAGGAGAACAATACATCAAGTGAAAGAAAAGTGACGCAAAACAAAAGGTCATGCAAACAAATATACACACGTCCAAAGATAGCAAGTCTGTCCAGAATAGCAAGAATATAAACCAAAATCCATAAATCCAATCCAAAGTCAAAATCTAAACTGTAAGAAAAGTCACAATCGCATTCTCCAACCCAAATCTATGACCAAACGCTGCTCTCTATCCTGCTGGTCTATTATCTTGAGAAGTAGTCAGAGCTTTCCTTGAGGGAGGCAGGACTTTTTTCCAATGTCTTCAAAGGCCATTGGCTTGCCAGATGTGAAAAGTTTGTCCAGTCAAGGCCCACCGACCATGGGTCGTAACACTGAGCACTGCCACCCTATTCCATCCTGTCTTTGTTTGCCTATGAGCAGCAGTGTGCCCCCATGCAGCAAACAAATGAGGAAACATCCTGTTAAATGCAAGCACTTTTCCTGTGGACACTAAAGCGATAAGCTCATCCATCTGGAAAACAGTGCTTGGCGTTTTGGAGCTGATCCGAGCCTGAACCACTGAACCGGTGGTGCACTGGGAGTTACTGAACCAAAAGTTTCATTTGTTCTCCTAATAAACCTGTTGAAAACATGCACTTACAGAGACAGATATTCTGCTATAGGAATAGGGCAGCCACTCCGGGATACTGGCTCTGTCTTTGTTTGCATTTCCTCTGAACTGCTTCCATACAATCCAGAAGATGGATTTCTCAATATTTCACTCATTGTCTTGAAAGAAGGCAATGAAGTTCCAACCTGCCATACCTCTCTTAGCTGAATTCTCCTTATATGTTATCTATCGGCATCATACATCTGTGTTTTTAAACATGACCTTACCTTCATTGGAGTGTGAGATTGTAAAAGCACAATTTCTAATATGTTCTCACACCTACCAGGTCCAATTAGACTCCCCCTGAAAAAGTCTTTCCCTTGAAGAAAATGACAGAAAGTCAATGGTGCTTCCACAGCCCCTGAAAGGTTCATATCAAGGCATTTCCGACTGTGTACCTCCTTGCGTTTGAATAAATCTGAGCATACGTGTGCTGGTCTGTTTGGACAGTGTAGGGAAGCATCCAGAGGGCATTTTTTTGGGAAAAAGCAGGACTGAGCTACCCATTTCACAAATCATTCCATACGCTGGTGTCTGTTTCAGTTTAACTCATAATTAATGCTCTGTTATTAAGCTGTTGGTTATTGAAACCATATTACAGTGTATTATCTAGCACTCCAAACATGTTGAACTGAATTTATTTTAGTTGAATAATATAAATCAGCTTTATAACAGTAATAGTGAAATTGTGTTATTTTGCGTGTTATTTTAATTGGTCATTTATTAATCTATATTTTTATATTACTGTTGAACAATTAAGTAAGCAAGGAACCGGTTCAAAATCAAGATCATTCCATTTTCCATAACCATTAATCCAGGAGAGGGTCACACTGAGCCTGTAACACTGGGCAGGAAGCAGGGGCACCCTGAATGGGATTCCTGTCAATCACTGTTATGCACAATTCAGAGACAACAGTTCATCTAACTGCATGTTTTTGGACTGCGAAAGGAAAGCCCATGCAAACACCAGGAGAGCATGCAAACTGCACAAACATGTTATAAAAATGGTAAATGATCACATATAGCCAATTTGTATAATCACAGGTAGGATGCTCCTAAACTAATACAAAATCAGTTTAGCATGTTTGAGGACAGATGATAGTGTTTGCTGTGACATTATGTTAAACATAATTCAGCAAAGTCACCAGGTCAGCACAACCTCATTAATGATAAGCTCAACTGCAAAAGGATTGGCACAGATTTTTGACGCTCAGTACCAGGGCTAACAAATCCTAGCTTAGATTACCTTTTTTATTCTTTCAAAGGGGTGTAGTTCATTATTTTCAAAGGTCTGATATCCCAGTGCAGCTGCAAAATTTTGTGTGCGTGTGTTTTTGTGGGCTTAGTATGTAAACTAATGCCACTTTATAATGGAGTTGAATTGTTTCAATTGTGAAATTATGGTTATGTGTGTTTAAAGAGCTGGGATATCTTTGTGGAAACTCTTGACTTATAATGGTGTATGCAAGCATTCTGAAACTGGTTTTGTTTGATTGAAGATGATTATTTAATAAAAAATCTTGGATTTTCCTTTATTGTGCACTGATGTCTTAATTGAGAATAGCTATCATTTATTTGTGTATATTTTGTTTGTTTATTTTTACAGGCTGCTGTGTATTTCAGATAATGGTGTTTGTGTTTTGGTGGTGGCTCTGTGGGCTAGGCCTCTGTTCTTCTGATCAGATGCTCATTGGTTCAAATCCTGTGGTTGGTGAGAGTAGGCACATCACTGTAGCAACTATGTTTGATTATTGTTGAAGAAAGATTTTGCATGAAAATGTATTGTACATTGATTTTTTCATGTCCATGTGACCTGGTTAAAAAAAACTGGGAATTTAAAGATTAAATGTGATTAAGTGATGTCCTATTAGAAGAATATGCTGTTATCAGTCTATTATATCATAGTCATATATATCCTAATAATTTATAAGCTTTCTAGTGTATGAGATGGTACAAATAAACTGGCTGGGTAAGATTTAGTCTGACATTGGATTTGGTATTTATATTGTACTGATCAAAGGCTTTGCAGTTAATCCTAATTATGTCTGTCAGTGACTCCAATATGTTATCTTATGATTAAGCAAGCAGCAGAATGTCTGTCTCATTACCATAATTTTTTTGGTCCTTGATCAAGACCCTAAACTCTGAAAAACATGTGCAGGGGCACTAGATAAATGGCTGATCCTGCACTCTGATGCCAAGCTTTGCGATCAAGCAAGATGTGATATGTGAAGATTGAATTTCAATGTACTTCGTACCTGTACAGTGACAATTAAGGCATTGTCTCTATGAAGGGGGAGGGGTGTAACTTTGCCTATTAAAGGACAGTGACAGTAAGTTCTTTGTTATCAAATCCTAGCCTATGGGGAGAGGGGGTGGTAATCAGGCAATCAGTAATGTGGCAGAAATAAATACAGTCTTGGCACACCCCCTGCTTGGGCATTGGCTACCACGTTTTGGGACACAGCTACAAAAACAGCGTCTTTAACACTGAGAAAGGTAAGTCAAAGAGCATCACCACCCCTGGCAGGAGCAACACTGACTACAGGTAAAAGGCAATGCTATTCAGTCCCTATTAGACCAAACAGGACATTTTAGTCAAATTGTTCTTTAGTTACTGTGAAAGATTACTTATTTAACTGTAATGCATATTACTAAGGGTCAATAATTAGTAGTTATTAATAATTATTAGTAATAACCTAGTCTTCATTGTCTAAGACATAAAATTTAGCAGTTATATTTGATTATTATTTGAAACAATGATTTTACATCCATATGTTATATTGCACATTGATTTTAATTATGTCCATGTGATCAGGTTTAAAAAAAATAGGGAATTTAATGAAGCGATTAGAGGAAATGCTGTTATCATTCTGTTATACCATCATCAGTCACAGTCTACAGACATGTCAGTGGTACCAGTCCCTTTGACTTCTTTCATATAATGCATTTGCTAGTTTCTTTTAGCTTTTTGTTGTATGACATGGTGCAAATAAACCAGCTGGGTAAGATTTAGTCTAACATCAGATAGGGAATTTATATTATACTAGGTCAAAAGGCTTCGTCATTAATCCTAATTATGTCTGTTAGTGACTCCAGTTTGTTACCTTATGATCAGCGTGCAAGCAGCAGAATGTCTGCCTTGTTGCCATGATTTTTTACTCACTTCAAACTTTGACCAGGGAATCCATCATATTCTCATTTTAATATAGCTATAAGCCGAGTTTCATACTTTAATTGAAAAAAATAAATTCAGTTTCAATGCAGCCTCCTTAATCAGGTATTCACTTACATGTGCAAAAATGGGAATTCAAATAAAAATGATTTATCCAAACATAAATTGTTACAGCAACATGTGATTGTATTTATATAAAAATGATCATCTTTGCAATACTGATAGCAATGACTTCACAAATAATTAATGATTGGTATTCCTCTCTTACGTCAACCCATTAACATTCCAGACAATGAAACTTGAGAACCTCTTTGAAATAGAAACAGTATTGTATGAACTTGACAATAAACTATGACTTGTTATTAACTAGCTCATGGTCATCTAGATTGTCTTAATGTCATAACCTACATGCCTTAGGTTTGAAAGTCATTTCATATGTTCATGCTGGCTAACACAATTTGTTCAGCCAATAAAACGTACTATCCAATTATCTAGCGATATAATATTTCTTACATCCTCAAATAATTTAGCTAACTGAAACTGTAGGTGTCAATTCTGAATAACAGTACTGATTCACAAGCAATGTTAGATTAATGGCCATCATAAGTTACAGGTCATTGGAAAAAAAAGTTTTTTTTTTCATTTGCAAGTTTATTCATTACCAATATAGACAGGAAAATCGACGCATATGTGTTTAAGAATCCTGAACATCAGACATTAATTGAGTGTGACACTGTCTGTCAAATCAGTAAGATTATATTAATATATCAATAATATACCAACATTTTGTTTCAACCAACCAGTTGAGTATAAAGAGTCACAGTCACGGAGTACTCAACTGGTCGGTTGAAACAATATCTTGGTCTGGATTTGTACTTTCTGAAAGTGAACTTTTCACCTCTCTGTTAAGATAATAGGTTTCTCTGGTGTCGAGTTTTCTAGAGGAGATTATTCACTGTATTTGAGGAAGACTAACAGTATTAGATCGTTTCTAGAGTTTATGTACAGTTCTGTCACATAAAAACCAATTGCATGTTCATGTGAATGTTGTTACAGAGAAATCCAGACATGATTGGCCGGCGCAGACTCTTTCTCCTGTGGGCATGGGCACTGCTGATGGCAACCCTGTGTCCTCCTGTCCAGGCTAAGAGGAATGGCATGAGCTGGGGGGGTAGGAGCAAGGGTGCTAGTAGAGCAGTAGGTGCTCGGTACCCACCCATGCAAGCCCCAGGTTACGGGGGAGGGTATAGTGCTGGAGCCCTTCCCTCGTACAGCAAGAGCTCCTCCAATACAGGGCTTAAGATGGCAGGGGCAGCAGCTGCAGGGGCTGTGGGTGGGGCGATGCTAAGCCGTGGACTCAGTTCTATGGGACAACCACGATATGACTACGGAGGCTACAGCTATAACAGATACGACCGATACGGTGACTATCCCCCTGGGAACCGGCACGGAGACATTGCCTATGACGTGGAGTTCCACAACGGGACATTGGGAGATGCTGCCAGAGGGCGCTCCTCTGCCACCACGCTGCCCAACACCTTCACCATTATGACATCACTGGTCTGCTTCCTGCTGGAGCAATGAATAGGGATGATCTGGTGAAAGTATTATTTAATTTCCGTGAACAATTGCATATTTATGGATGCCGTGTTAGTATTTAGCAATTCTGCAATTTCTGAGTAACTGAGAAACTTTTGCACAGAGCTATTCATAGAAATGAAATATGTTGTATTAATCTATGAATACTTTTGTACTGAAACTTTGATTTTTATGCTGTCTGTGTGGCCTAATTTAAAAGTGAGACAAAGACAAAATTAAATGCGATAAGGTGATGTCCAAGTAGATGAATGACCACCATCAGTCCATTGTACCATAATCATCCAGTCTACGAGCCAATCAGTAACAGCAACCTCTTTGACTTCTGTCATACGATGTGGTTTTCTAGTTAGTGTGAGAGATACAAATTATTTGGCTACATAAAGATTAGTCAGACATTACCAGAGTGATGTATTGTATTAGGTCGAAAGGCTTTGCAGTTAATCCTAATTATGTCTGTCTATGACTCTAATATATTATTCATAATATAGTTAGTGTGCAAGCAACAGAATTTCTGTCATCTTGCTATTCATTTTTTTTCATATCATAGCAGAGAAAAGGTGATCTCTACCTGCACATTTTAAAAGAAGTCATATGGATAAGGTTACGACACTGCTCTCGAGTACAGTGAATCTTGCCTCAGTGGAGTCTCTTCAAGTAGGTATTTACCTATATTTGCAAATATGTATGCAGAAAAAAAACAAATAATAATAAGCTGTTACCCCAAAATGTGATTGTTTATTAATGATATTCTTTACATATTCTTTTTTTATCATGGTATGTAAATAGCTTTTCACAAATAATCAATGACAAGTGGCTCTCTGTTGTGTCAGTCTAATAGCAACCGGATACAAAGTAATTTGAGAACCCCTCAAAAATATAATGAAGGTAAAACCTTAATTGTACAGTGCAAATAATGTGAATGATTAGCAGCCAGTTGTTAGAAGATGGGTGGATGGAAAGAATCAGCATAACGATGTTTTTGGACTGTAGGAAGAAAACCAAAGTACCTGGAGGAAACCTCTGCAATACAGGGAGAACTTGCAAAATAAATACAGACAGACAGACAGACAAACAGACAGACAGACAGACAGACAGACACACACACACACACACACACACACACACACAGAAAGAGAAAGAGAGAGAGAGATTAGGTGAAACAAAGACAAATCATATCCTTGTGGGGACTCTCCATTCATTTCTTTGGGCGTAACCCTAATCCCAACTATGACAGCTGTAACCAAAATTAACCAAACAAAATACAAGACTATTAGCTTTTTCAGTTGATTTTTATTGCTGTCACAGATTATTATAAATTCAGTTTCCCCTTGTGGGTACGGAAAAGGTAAAAAAACAGGTTTTTATCGCATTGTGGGGACTTTTGGTCTCCACAATGTAATATATCTATGACCACACACCAAGACCAGGGGCAGGATTTTGACCCCTAATCTTCGAGATGTGATTCATGAAAAATACATAATGAATTTTACATTCAGGGGCCAAGGTGCATATTTAAGAATGTTTTGCCATCATTCCGATCAGAGATTCCCTCTTTTCTTGTAGTACACTGCAGTTCATGCACAAACCGGGTGGTAGAATCTAATCACCGTTGTAATGAGATTACTGGAATTAATCAATGTAGTGTTTTAACAACGTAGGCATGGTGAGGTGCATGTGGACGGCATGTGGAGTTGCGGTTCTCCGTATTTCTAAAGTACGAAATATTTTGACATAAATTGAATTTCGGATGTATTTGTTTTTCTTCGTTACAGATAAAAATATGGCAAATTACAGTATAACTATAACTTAGCTCGTACATAGCAACCATTTATCAACGAGCTAAAGGCGAAAGTGATGACACGCGGCTGTAGTTAAACTATATATCAATAAACTTGTCTAACCAGTTACACTACATTTGTGTGCATTTCACAATGTTTTAACGTTGGCCTGTATGACAGGTATATGAACTGAACAATATTTGCTTTGACATCATTAACAGAAAAGCTTCGTTGTCAAAAAATACCGTGACGCTCTCTAGACGTAGGTTTCGGGGCGGCAGCAATGAGATGAAATAAGTTAGTCCACACGGGAGCGCTGTTCTACTTTGAACCGTCAGAAGGACGTAACACAAAAATTAAGCACCAAACACCGTTATTCCCAACTAGTGAGGTCCGATTCGTGAACCATTGGTGTTCTTTTCAGTGAATTGGTGGAACCGGTTTTCAAATCTAAAGGAACCGGTTAGTAAATGTGCCGATCACAATAGAATTTGGGAACAGCGCTTGTCGTATTCTGTAGGTTGTGGCTTTGGTGTTAGTTTTATCCTTTAATTAAAACATTTTAGACAATATGTTTGCTAATTTCTTGAGGTGCTCAAGATTTTATCAGGCTTTTGGCGGCTTACTGTTCGTATTTAAAACAATAAAACCTTACGTGCTCACGTGATTGTTTTTCATTTTAATTAGACCTGTGGCGATCGACATACATTCACAAGACTAAGAGATGACCAATATTTCAATTAAAATAAGATTTTAATAAACATGCAGTTTCATTAAAAGTAACTGAATACCGCACTTTTTGGTACTTTCTTTTTTCCATTGACTTCCAGTAACAAAGTGCCAAACCAGCTGAGGTACGTCTTTTGTACTTCGGTACTTTGGGGTGGGACTTGCAGGCGTTTTCATTGTCTTTCTGGTTAATGCTAATAGCCTGCCTCTGAAACACAATACGACCGCCGTCTTGAACACAGTTACGAACTCAGGAAACAATGTTAAACGAAGTTTAAAAAACGAATTGCGATCAGATCTGAAGAACAAATACAACAAAAAGATCAGAACAGAATAACAGGAAATTTAAAATATATTTTGTTTAATATACTAGGACAGCGCGTATATAGCGTGCTATTCTAGCGATGTGATTTTGTTGTAAAAAAAAAATCCTGGGATATTTAGGAAAAAGCAACTGAAGCAAAAACAGTTCAAAAGTTTCTCACGAACCCACGGATAAAACAGCGAAGACAAAAGCACGCATGTCTTCCTACCCACTCTTTGAATATTACGTACAACTGAACAGTTCAATAGAATATTTTGCCTATTGATAAAACAAAAATAAACTTCAATCTTCATCCTCACTCATCATCCGCCAGCGAAGAGAAAAAGGAAAAAAAGAACGCAACGCAAAATAAACGGATACGGGTGTCAAATACGCACACAGTGACAGCAGTCCGCAGCAGACACGGGCGCATTGGCTGGCACACACATCCGTTACAGTTCGCTACTAGATAACGTTTCTGATTTACGGTTTCCCAGTTTAAATTGGCTCCATCTCTGTTCCCTTACATTTAACCCAGATTACCTTAAATTTGACAAGTTATTTTGTTAACCCCAAAAATCCAGCTTCGCTTATACAGCCCCCAAGCGTTCGCGAGTAAAAAGCAGAGCGGGTGTTTTTTTTTAAATTAATAATCGATTTCTGATAAAACCGTTATCACAACTGATAGATCAAAATAAAGTGGCGCAAAATAAGATTTGCTTTGAAACCAGAGTGATCAAAAGGAAAGTCAAGTCAGAGTCATTTATTGTCAATTCTGCCATATGTACAGGACACACAGAGAATTGAAATTGCGTTCCTCTCGACCCACGGTGAGTGCACGAACAAACGACTAGCAAGACACAAGATTCAAAAATCAAAATGAAATACTTTGTACAAAAAACAAAGGGATTCAAACCAGCAACCTTCTTATCACAGGTCGACCATCATTGCCCAAAATTGCATCCATGTTTGTAACAATTTTTATTCCTTTTCTAGGAATCAGTGGCGTTGGAAGGAGTTTGGAGAGACTAAATTTGCCCCAGCGGCTGGGGTGCAATGCATATCATGACATCGCAGAGGGCAGACTAACACTGACTAACACTGTTTAGGTTGTACTTTTCATAACTAAACATAACCAAAAAATAACTGATCCATACAACCAAATAAGTTTGCGTGATACAGGACTGCAATTATCAGTAGGTTTCATCTTCACACTCTGCATGTGCAGCAAATTGGCCTCAGTAATGTGCAGATATTATTATTATAATAAAAGATAAAGAACAGACTCTTAATTATTTACTTATACTTTGGGAGGGGTGGGATTTGCCACTATTGGGGGGGGGCGCTCCTCCCCCATTCCCCCTATTTCTGATGCCCCTAATAGGAACTATCTTTTTGATTGTTCTTGTTTTTGGTTTCCAGTTAAGGCTTTTCGGGGATAAACCTGCTACCTATTAAAGTTTTTCTCGATTGCTTTGGCACATTTCATGAAACATACTTAATATTCTCAAGACTATACAGCATTTCTCAAAACAGTTCATACACGTAGCACAACACTATGGTTTAGCTGCAAAAGCCTGCACTTTATTCAAAACAATTGACTCATGTCTCAAAAGCAAATAATTGCGCCAATGAATTAGTCAGTGCCACCAAAATGAAAAGTACAATCAGCATCGTTTTAACTGTGAAAGTCAAAATGCTTAGATTTATTGTCAAAATATCAGTATAGGTAAGCTCCTGAGCTCCGCAATTCTGAATGATAGTCGGTTCCCACTTTCTCATTATCAGTGACCGATCATTCCCCACCAAACTGATACTCATGTCAGACACACATTTCAACTTTGTTAAGCTTCATATTACCATATAAACAGCTCACTGTTGAAAAAAAAACACTCACATGTATTTTTCAGATCATTCAAGTCATTGTACAATAGCAAACAAAAACATCACACAGCACCGTGTGAGACAAAAACAGCAAAATGGCTATACAAGAACAAAATCATGTATTGTGGGAACCAAAAACCCAACAATGCCGTATCACTGCAGTTTAAGGAATATATTTCTGAATCATTTTGAAAGCTTGGGTAACTGTTTTGCATGTGGTGGCTAACACAATGATCACATACATACATAGTTATGGGTGTAGAATTATTACAATGGGGAATTACATAATCTATTTTGACCAACTAGACTAAGGCAACTGAAAATTGTGCCACATTATGACAATCGTACAAAACCATTTGCATATATGTAGTAAAACGATTGGAAATTTGTGTGAACCAATGAAAGAAAATGATGTTCGGCTGTGCAGAAGTGACATTATGGTGTGGGGATTACACTTGTTGCTTTGCAAAAGTTAACTGTCATTTGAGAAATGCTCCAAAGCAATCAAGAAAAACTGTAATTTACATATTAGAGTAAAAGCAGGTAGGATTATGCAGTTAAATTTGAAACCATAGCTGAAAATGTTCCACAAGAAACTACCAATAAAACATCTGTATTTGTGTTGTAGCATTACTCATACAGTTCATGTTAATTAGCCATTCTCTTTTTAACTGCTACATATAAGTATGTAATGGTCAGTCTGCTTAAATTTTGCTATAAGCTTGTTTGAATTGGAAAGAACAATGAACAGAACCATATGACACAGGAACGAGGAAGGAATTGAGCCTTTATTTTGGTGTTGGAGTGGAGAATGGTTATAAAAAACAGCAAGGATGAAACGACAAAATTCCAGCATCAGCACAAGGGGAAACAGAACACACAACAAAACAAGTGCTGAGTCGTGCAACGGGCAACGACAAAATGTAGGGGTGGGGACAGAACGCTGTTACACGATTGGTAGTAAGGCACAGGTGAAATGAGTGTCTTAGCCCTGATTAATGACAGCCACACCCCCAACTTACAAACATGTAAATAAGAGATAAAAAGAAACCAATTCTCCAGTCCCGGAGTAGGATTTAAATAAGTGGCATTACTAGAAGAAAATAATGCTTGGGGCATTTTATTTAACATATACAAACACAAACAGGTAACAGATTTACTGGCAGTTTAGGGAAACCAAAGATTAAATCAGTTGTAAAATTCACAGGAACTTTATTATGTTCACAAGATAACAGCGTCCTTTCAGACGGCGCAGATCAAAAATAGAAGCTTGTCTGTTCACACTAAAAGTGGATGTAGAAAGAGAATAATACATCAATATATAGAGGCATTCTGAGGAGTATTTATTGGAAGTATAAGTATGGGATATTATCTTTTATAGGTGAAATTGATTTAAATCTACAGCCATCTGCTCTTAGTGTGTAATTTTTGTGTGTAAAAGATACACTGTTAAACTGTATTAGAAGGATGACTCAGTAGGATGATATTTCCAGAGGAGGATTATATAGAACTGAAGTTAATGAACTTTCACTGAAACACAGCGAACCAGACAGGTTACATTCACCTTCTACATTCACCTTCAAGACAGTATGAAATACATGAATGAAAGAGCTGCATACAAATGATGCATCGTAGAAAAGGGATACGCTTCATGGGCCCTGTGAGCAGGCTGAACTGCATTCAGAAACCTGGAAATGAGGGGTCTGACAAGTCAGAGCACTTAAGCAACAGACATCCTGGGCTAATGCGAAAGAGGCCGGATGTGATGTACTGAGACAAACACACTGATAAACATAAGTACATTTACTAAACACACATTGCACATGTATTATCTCCATGCAAGGTATAGGAATTCCTAAATATGTTAGCTGAAGTTATGACAATTCACAAAAATGACAAATTGCATTGTCTTGCTTGTCTTCATACATGATAAATCTGAGACTTTATTCTATTCTATTCCTCACATTCATCTCACTGAGCAGAATACAAGCACTATATATTTTCTGATGTCTTACTATAACTCTGAAAATGACACTATAGAGGAGAACCTCTGACATCATGACCTGTTTCGTTGAAGGACCCTGCTTGTGTCTGATCGTGTCCAGCCTACAGTGACAATGAAGCTACCTTTGGGAACCAGTGTCATTTGAAGGTTTTTTCCTTCTTACCTTAATACCCATTAAACAACCCATTATTAAGAGTACAATACCGATAGCAGTAAAGGATTAACCTGATTCTAGGGCTACCATGCAGCATACACTAGGGATTTTTATATACAGATACTCCCCTGGTTACAATGGTCCATGTTACGAAATTTCAATGTTTCTCACTTTCAGTACATCATTCAGTAAATTACATGAGATATTCAAAACTTTAGCATAAAATAGGCTTTTTGTTAATGATTTTACCCAACTAATGTAAGTGTTCTAAGCATGTTTAAAGAAGGCTAGGCTAGGGTAGGCTATGATGTTTGTTAGGTTCGGTGTACTGTACTAAAATGCATTTTCGCCTTATATTTTTGCCGTACCCTAGGTTTATTGGGATGTAACCCCATTGTAACCTGGGGAGAGGCTGTATATTATTTCAGTCTCAGCATATTGTTTATAAATATGATATTCAGTAATTTAAAAAAAAAGTGCAACAGTGTTATGTCCACAGCAACATGTGGATCAACTAGCAGGTCTGAATTACTTTCTGGCTGCCTACGCTTCGAATGCTACAAAGAATTACAGTACATATTACTGTCAGCTCTCACACTGCAGCTGGTAATTAGGGCTGCAGGATTAATCATTTTTAAACCGTGATCTCGATTCATATCCCGATGCAATCTCATTCTTACATGACAACGATTGTGCAGTGTTCATATTAGCAGAGATACATTGCATCAAAGCAAGCGCTCCCCTTTTCCCTCTAGCTGTATTAACAAATAACAGGACTGTTACACCATGTGACGAGCAGCACACAGGAAGGGGAGCAAATCTGAAAACAAATCTGTGTTACAAGACAAAAGAAAAAGCTTCAAAAACATGAACAAAGTGATTCAGACTGGAGAAGACCCTTCCGGTTGACTGTAAGAAAGAGGAAAAAATTTTCCGGCCCTAGTTTGAGCAAGAATGTGATGCTTGGTGGTACCAAAAAAAAAGGGTCACAAGTGGAATTACTTTGGATATAAAAATGACAATGGCAGTTTAAAGTATAGAGTATGTAACTAGTGTTTTGCAAGAGTTGCAGCTCACTAGGATAACGAACTTGTCAAAAACCATTTTAAAGGTGTTATATTTAAGAACAGACGAGGTTTATGTGTAGCGTTTCTTGCAGTTGGAAATGAGTTATTAAACAGGACCGTGTCCTTTCTATTCTGCAAAGTTGATGTGACCGTCCCATTTCTGTAGCTATCATATTGTCTTCACGAAGATGGAACCAACAACATGTAATGCAAATAATAAGAGAAATGTATTTCTCAAGAATTATGAGAGAAAAATTTGATTTGAGAGGAAAAAAAAAATATTCCTATTTTACCCAGACTTATGCAGCCCTAGCTGGTATTCAATTAATTTATGCTTTTTTTCCCATAAAATCAAATGTACTAAATTGTTTAACATTTGAGTTCCTTACCATGGTAACCTTGTGACTAGTTACGTAATGTCTAGTCATGTACATGCATGCGGATATTGTGTAGTGTTTATCCAGTGATGTAATTTTGCTCCATAATTTATGGTATGGCTGACTCCAGTCAGTTGTGAAAATGTAACTGCAACAAGAAATGCAGAAGGGCCTATGTGAAAGGAGAAGTAGCATCAGAAACCACACTGGCGCTCGGCTGGAGAAGCTGTGACAGGGTGTCATCTTTGAGTACTATACATCTCCGGGCTTCATGGAACATGGCGGTGTGAGCTCATCTCTTGCAGTTGCTTGACTGGCGCATCACGCTAGTGCAGGAAGGCTGGCCAGGAGCAGGGCAAAGGCAGTAAGGAATGCCAGCAACCCCTGGCTCAGGGGGCACTGCAACACCCCACTCGCCTTGGTCATGCTTCGATCTGCCGTTTGCTTCTCGAGGAAGCGCTCGGAGTATACCACATAGAGCTCCACGCAGCGACGTGCCTTCAGCTGCTCTATCAGTTCAGGGTAGCCAATCTCCAATATGCTCACTGTATCATTGTCGTCCTCCTCTTTAGCATCAAAAACTGCTGGAAGCATGGGCTCCGGGCTCCGTGGCCCCTGTGTGGATGTCGCGTTACTTGTATTGTTCGCTGCACTCCCGATCGTGGAGCTGTTAGCTGTCGTGGGCGTGGCCTCTCCACCGCCCCCACCACCAGTCCCAACGATCAGGGCATCCCCTGGTGTGTGCTGGTTGGCGGTTTGAGCATCACCATGTCTGTTGTCTTGGGAGTTCAGCCCCTGCAGTAAGTCAGTTCGCTTCATACAGGAGTCCATGTAGTTCTCGTACGATTGCGGGGGCGGCTTGAATTGGTAGTCACGGCCATAATCATTGACATCGGTGGAAACTCTGCCGTAGCGGCGGTACATGTACTGATTGTAGTAGTACTCCTCCAGAGGACTATTGAAATGGAAATTAGGCCGTGGAAAACGCCCTAAGCCATAGCCCACCGCCATGCCGGCCATCGCTCCAACTCCTGCCGCCAGGGCTGCGTTCCTGCCAAATCCCTTGGATTTCATAGAGGGACCCATTCCCATGTTATGCACTGCCCGGGAAAACGGTGAACCACCCGCCCCAAACCCGCCACCGCCATAACCGTAGCCTCCACCGTAGCGTGGACTCAGGATCTGATTATTAGGGTTCCAGTTTGGATACCCTCCACCTCCTGCTGGGTAACCCCCAGGGAAACCACCTTGCTGTCCCCACCCTGTTGCTCCCCTGCTAGGGTAACCTCCAGGATAGGCTGCTCCACCATGGTAGACTCCTCCTCCATAATGATTTGGATAACCTCCTGGATTCATACCTCCTCTGGCTGGGTACCCTCCTGCCCCTGGGTACCCGCCTGCTGCGGGGTACCCTCCTGCCCCGGGGTACCCGCCCGCTGCAGGGTACCCTCCTGCCCCGGGGTACCCACCAGGATTAACACCACCTCTTCCTGGATACTGGTTAGGGTAGCCGCCAGCTGCTGGGTAGCCGCCCGCTGCTGGGTAGCCACCCGCTGCTGGGTAGCCGCCCGCTGCTGGGTAGCCGCCCGCTGCTGGGTAGCCTCCTGCAGGGTTTTGGTTCGGCTGCCTGGGGTATTGACCAGGCTGCATGTGTGTGCCCTGTCCTGGCTTGCGTGATCCTCCTGTGTGCCCTTTGCTGCTTGAGGATTTCTTGCCAAAGCTAAAACCCCCACCTCCTCCACGCTTTGCCCAGCTGAGGTGACCTTGCAACAGCAGGAGGACCAGAGACAGTAGCAACAGGCTTGACAGCAGCCTCATTGCTGCACTGCAAGAAATAGAGAAGAAAAAAATCAGTTATAGGCCTCCTCAGAAACCACGTAAGAACCTGTGGACTGCTAAAGGAAAAGCTACTGGGATAGCATGCATCAAAAATGTACCAGCATCAAATACATAATTTGTAGGGAAATTGTAAAACACTAACAAGACTTATGATCCTCTGAAATTATAGATATCTGTACTGTTAACAATGAAAAATTATGGTTGTTTCTATGATTATTATATTCTTTAGCTCTTATCATTAATAAATAAGTACTTGACAAATTGTTTATAAAGCCAATGAAATGTTAGTAGACGACTGAAATGCGATCAAAATATATATTTTAGTTTTAAATTAATTATTTTGGTCACTTTGTTCATCATTCTTCCATTAACTCACACTACATATATCCTTGTTTCAGTAAGTTTAATATAACTGTTGTATAAAAGTAGATACAGAATGCAGGACAGGCAAACCTCCCACAGGGATTCAGTAAAAAAAAAGTATACTTTCCATTATTGAAAACGTGCTTCACGGTTACTCTTGTAGCAAGTTAATGAAAATTTCTGAATACGGTTTTATCACTACGTGTATTTGTTTCCGTAAACATTGAAAGCTGGACGCTAGGTGACGTATGCGCTGATAGCCGCACCCAATTATTTATAACGAGTAAAAATATATTTATATTAACAAGAGTCCTAATGAAAGTTTATTAATCAAATGCAAAAAAGTACAGCGGACAGCAGTAGACGCAATCAATGAAACGAGTTCCCCCGAGAAATATCTATAGAAAATTAGAAAATTATAAAATACAAAAACATAAATTCAAGAATAAACAAATGTAGATAAGTGTGCAGATATACCTATTAATAACCTTATCAGCTGCTGATTAGCCTTCCTGCCCGATGGAAGATTCTGTGACGGACTCTCTGTCCGTGAAATGATGCTGCGTTAGCGACAGATATCCGTAATAGCATCTACTGGCCAGCCAGCTTTAAATTAAATGACAAGCCGTGTTCATAACCCTTAAGCTTATGAGCAGAACACAAGAATTACAGCACCGCTGTCAATGAGGATGCAACGTTTATACTGGCTATGAATTCTAGTGCGCCGTGCTTTTTGAAAGAGCGTCATCCCTTTCAGTCCCAGCGGGTGTCGGTCTTACAAATAGCCGCTGTCTCCGTTTTAAAATGGCGTTCGTCGGCGACAATACGCGCCGTTATTACTAAAAGAACAAGCAAAACGAAGCGATTCTTATTAAAAAATCTTTATTATAACGAAAATTTCATTTATAATCCATAGCCTTATCCGATACAATTTAAAATTGTAAGAACGTTTCTGACCAACACGTTGTTCTATATTTAGTATAATATAG
>JAAGVU020000040.1:15293194-15313885 GCA_011763525.2 Mormyrus iriodes | reverse complement strand
ACTGTTGCCTCGCACCTCTGGGATCAGGGTTCACGTCTCTGCCCGGGTTCCATGTGTGTGGAGTTTGCATGTTCTCCTCGTGTCATCTATGGGGTTTCCTCTGGGTACTCTGGTTTCCCCCCCACGGTCCAAAAACATGCTGAGACTGATTGGACTTGCCAACTTGCCCGTAGGTAGGTATGTATGTATGTATGCATGCATGTGTGTGTGAATGGTGTGTGAGTGTGCCCAGCAATGGGTTGGTGCCCCATCCTGGGTTCTGCCTTGCACCCATGAGCTCCAGACCCCCCACGACCCATTTGGAATAAGCGGTTATAAAAAATGGATGGATGGATGCTTTGGGGGACCCAATATGACATGCTTTCATGGGATGTAAAATCTCTGACACCCCTGCCAACAGCAGCAAGTGCCCAACAGAAGCATGTCTATGATGCATGTAGACATGGGCAGGACTTCAACATCAGAGACCTCATTTGGGTATATTGCCCTATTGGTAAGAAAGGGCAGTTGCCCAAACTGGACAGTTACTGGAGGGGATTGGGAGAGATCCTCAAACACCTCACTGACATCATCTATTGCCTGCAACTGCTGGAGTGATGAAAGGCTGAGGTCCTGCACAGGCATCGTCTAGCAACTCCTGGCCAGACCTGACCCCCATTCAGCGGCTGAGGATTATGACGCAGCAGAGGATGAAGATATGCCAGGGACGCTGGTGACTGTGACATTATAACTGTGGCGGCAGCACCAGTCTGTGTAGCATTTTTTTTGTGCTGGACCTGGGGTTGCTGACCAATCAGGTTGGGGCAATGTGACACAGTGGGGCAAAGCAATAGAGACTTAAATTATTCACATACTAGCATGCCTTGCACCACATTTTTACTGTAAATAACTATGAATAACATTGTAATTGTGTATTTAGCTTGTAAATAGTAAGTGTTTTCCTGTTGTTATGTAAGTGCAGAATGTAATGTTTTTACCGTGGTGTGCTTGTGGGTGCAATGGGGTTATCCTGAATGTGATTAGTGTGTAAACTGCTGGCATTCCCCGTCTGGGGCGTTACTAGTTACCTTTAGCGGTGCGCTTTTGAAACTGTTCGTTTATAAGAAAAGCGGACTCATGTTAAACATGATCCAGCGCACTAATCTTGCTACAATATATTACGTAATGCACAGTGTTAAAAATATACGAAATTTTGTAAGGGATTAAAATATACAAAAGTTTTGTAAAAATTACAATCAGAACAACAAAACGAATTATTTTAAGTCATACTTTAGCTATTGTGTGTCCATATAGTGAGAAAATATATCAGTACAATTAATGTTTTGTTATATCACCCAGCCTTCTTCTGGAATGATATTGTACAACGTGACTCTGTTGTGTCACATCTTTACCTCTCACGAGGACTGCATCATCTTGCCTGCAGTTT
The DNA here is from genome assembly GCA_011763525.2 of Mormyrus iriodes. NCBI lineage: Eukaryota > Metazoa > Chordata > Actinopteri > Osteoglossiformes > Mormyridae > Mormyrus > Mormyrus iriodes. Next base: position 15,312,459 of record JAAGVU020000040.1, on the reverse strand, counting down.
CTAAAATGCCTGTTGTATGCAGGGGTGGCAATTCGGCTATTTTATCTGCTTCGCACTTACAATTTTCTTACAGATTTCTATGCGTCATCCTAGCAAAGCCTGTGCGATATTTAATGTACATTTATTGCCTTAAACTGTTTAAATTAACGGCTAAGGGTTTTTTTATAACTATAAATTTCTTAATTGCGTACAGCCATTTAAATTACAAGACATTCTACTTTTATTACGACTATATATTAGCTTTGAATAGAAACTAAATGTGAGCGAATTGCAGCGTAAGTAAATAATTAAAATTCTTTTTTGCATACTACACAGCATGCTCGTATATGGCGAAAAGAATACAATAAATCTGCACCCATTTACAAATCACTTGCGTCTACCATCTTTTCGCTTACAGCGCTTGCAAAACAAACCCGTTTTGTACGTGCGGGGTTGTATTAAAAATACTGTTTTAAGAAACTACACTTCCCACTACCCCATTCAGTTTTTGCACTCCGGCCAATCGGGAGCTTGTGATTTTGGCGCTGATCAGAGACACAGGGCCTGAAGCAGGGAGCTTTTGTTACAGCTAGAGGGAGAGAGGGAGGCAGTAACGTTAAAATACATGGGAGCTAGATTTCTTTTAATTTCACACCAACGCTCGGACAAAATACAAAAACCCTCAAACGTTTCCATATAAAAATATCGGCCATGGGAACTGAACGCTGAACGCGAATTACACCCTCTCTCTCTTTTTTAAATAATAAATTGAGTTGGCCAAAGAAGAGGCCTGTACTTTAGCGAGCTAGCTGGTATTTTCCACGCTTTTGTTGTAGCTAGCTGTCTTTTTAAAGTGTCGCACCGGGAGGCTCTCATATTGGCCGTTTGTTTAGAATGGAAGTCGCCGAAGGTATTGACATTTTCGTTTTACTCTGTTTCTTCCTCTTTCTCTTTCTCCCTCGTTACATTACGACAGTCTCATCGCCTCATCCCAGCTTGGCTGTTTCAGTTGATGGGCTGAGTTTTTTTTCCTCCTTTGCTTGTAACGAGTGTTGGTGTAATCTGGCCAATTTGATTTAAAGGGACACGGGCAGCCATGTTGGTAAACTGGGCAGCTGTCTCCTTCTTCGGCTGTCAGGCTGTTTCGGTCTTCCGCATTTCGGCCGGCTCTTCGGGGCTGCCGAACCGGTAACGGACATTGATTTTTCTGCGAGTATAAGCAGTACACGTTGTGTCTGACTTAGGGTCGGGTAGCGCCTGTGGGGACGGCCGTTTCGCGCAGTTTGCAGTAGTTTTTGTAAGGCATCTTTCTAGAGCATCGCACTTTTAGCCTGACATGATGGAAAGTGTGAATGTGTCTGTAGTACTTCACCTCCCATGTGTGCTGTGTGTGTGTTTTAGTGACTTCCTGATATATTGAAGTAACGCTGACACCAGTTTTGGTAGGAGAAATCCCCATTAATTTACATGTATAAACACTTGCTGTGTTTATTCAACTTTACATTGGAATATGTAGAAAAATATCGAAGGAATCTCTTCTTGTTATCATGAGGTGCTGAGCGCTGTGTTCAAATGCACAAAATCAAGACAAGTACTTATGCTTAAATCACGGGGATGCAGCGGAGAGTTTCAGCACGTATAAGGGTCCCGTACAACGTTTACACATTGCCGTTGCATACCTGTTTGTGCTGAAACTCACTGCATCTCCTATGTCACGATGTATCACGTCAATTTTTATTTTTTCATGTACACGCTCAGATCAAAGTAAAAACGTAATATTCGCCATCTGAAAATTGTGCCTTTTGTTAATTAAATTTAAAAATAATTTTAATGTGTTCAGCGAGGAAATGTATAAGTATGACACCTATATTTATATGCCCATACTGCCCTATTTAAAAGATTTATTTAGAATATTAGGCGAAATATGGAGAGAATTTACACCATATTTCATGTGAATAAAATGCATGAAGGATGTCCTTTATTTAAATTCAAGAAATGTGGTGAATTTTAAAAGAACTGGGTTTTTGAAAATGGACTTCTTTCACCATTCTTAGCAGATAATTGAAGTCTAGTGAAGCATCCCTGGTAGGAGTGTACTGATGCAGCGGCCTTCAAAGGTGGGGTTCACACCCTAGGTTCTGGCAGTGCTCTTGCACAGGACAGTCCTCTCTCAGAGCCCGTTGTGGCTGTGGGCTGAATGAGAGGATGCCCGGCATCCTAATGGCCTCCAGTCCAACAAAGCGCCGACAGTCTGCCTCATGCCTCCATTCATTTCTTCCGGAAGCGCCCTGTTCATTTGAAGAATGTGACAACATCTAGGTCTAGTCTTGACATGGTTTTAATTATCTCCTGTATAAAGACCACTTGTCCACATGCTGCGCTGGCCTACTGTGAGATTGCCTGGGTTTTTGTTCTTTTACTTTAAATAAACATTGTTTTTTTAACCCTACATGATGTTTGTCGTTCCAGTAAAACAAAAGCAATTAAATTCAAATGAGTGAACATTACAAAAATTAACTGTCAAAGAAACTGACTTAAATTTATATGAAGTTTGTGCCAAGGAATGCAGGAAAATGGAATGTTTTGTATGAAAAGTTGAACACGACACATAATCAAGTTAACCCCAGTTCAGAATCGAAGACCGGTAGAAACCCAAGACGGGTAAAATGGTGTTATGGGTGTGCTGGAATTATGGACTCTCTTTAAGGCAGTACGTATGTAACAATGAGTAGTGATGATCATAAATTTTGTTCTAAGAAGAATCTAAAACTAGGTCAGAAATTCACTACAGGTTTCATCTGGACAATAACCTGACACAAAACCAATGCTGAATGAAGTGCTTTAATAGAAATCAGGTGAACGTTCTTTAGTACATCAATTACTCTTAAGAAACCTGTCAGAACTGGAGCACATTCTTGCCAGGAAGAATGGGAGGGGGGGTGGGGGAGAATAACATTCCACTATGGAAAGCAAATGGGGGGGTACTATCCTGAAGGACCCATATGACAATAGCTGCCATATGTGCTTTCAAAAAGTTTTTTTTTTTTATATATACGTTTTGTTTGTATTTAATGTTTTGGTTTAATCAGTCAGTTTTGGGGTGCTTAAAAGGTTGTTTTTATTAGAATGCAATATTGGTTTATGCTGTGATTTGGCAGTAGCAATGGACAGACCAAGATGGTTGGGTGTAGTTCTCTCTTGGCTGTCAACACTATCTGATTTTTTTCCCTCTGCATCTTAAGATAACTTTGCATTGAATGTGTACTATTTTCTGTAGCTTTTCACAGTTAAGAATTTCATGACTGGAGATATGTAAAGCTTTCCTTGGATGTAGTACACCTATCTTTCGTAAGAGATGTCTTAGTTGCTGAATTATATTTGCGGAAATTAAGGTTGATGTTTTGATAGTGAACAGCTGTGTTTCGGCTATTGTTTGGTAAAATAACAATTGTTGGACAGGTTTTTCTATTACTCTTTAAAAAAAAAGTCCTGAAACTGTCGTTGACAGACATTAAGCGTAAAGATTCTGCGACTAGCCCAGATTTCTATAGTAACATTTCCCTGTCTCGGGCTATAGCAGTTGATATCAGACCTGGTTCTGAGAGAATGCTGTTTGCTAATTTTTGTTACAGTAAAACATGTAAGCCTTTAAGCTGATTAAGTTATGTGATATATAAGGCTATATATTTTTATTTTTGAAAGTTTTTTTTCCCAAGTAATAATCATTATTTACTTTATGGTTTAACAGACATCTGAAATGGCTAATTTTTATCTATATTTAATTGGATGTTTGTTTTAGTTAGAGGTCCACAAAAGAAGAAAATCAGTTTAAGGTAGCAAGTACTTGAATTTTTAGTTACACTTCAAGAAGCATTTCTTTAGGGGCTGCAGCTTTCCTAGTTTTAGGATCTAGATCCTGATTTTGTAAGCTATTATGTTACGTACTATAAATAAAGTGTTTCTCCTTAAGAGCTATAGTGTACCAGCTGGAAAACAGCAGTCTTACTGCAATAAGTGAAAATCAGTCTGCACAATTAAACCTCTGTGAACTTCAGAGGTTTATTCAACAAAATATTCATTTTATAATGCATGAATGATTCGATTTGAAACATGATGACTTGTAATAAAAATGTGCAATACTGAAGGTGTTTGAACTATGGATCTCTTCAAAAGTGTGTGGAGTTTCACAAATTGTTAATTTTTAGACCTCCATCATATCGGGGATAACAGTGAAAAAGAAATTTTGCCTCAGTTATATGCCTGTCTACATGCAAAAAAAAATCAAGATATTGATATTGACTGATATCAGTCTGAAGTGTTAACCTTGGCTGACATTGCTGACCAATATTTAACCCTCAGTATCAGTATAAAATATTAGCAGCACCAACGCTAAAGACATAACTTCTAAAATAATGGAAATGATTAACTTCTGATGTCAGCCATATTCACTAGTGGAGGGATTTTGTCAACTCCTTCACCACATAGAAGTAGGGTTGCCACTTTCAATCTGAAAAAATAAGAGCTTCCCCCCTTAGTCTACAGTGATAAAATTTTGCTGAGTGGGGGCATTGATCGTGAGGTCTAAAAATGCAAGACGAATCGCATCCCAAATTGGATCAAAACGTGACACAGTATTTTATTTTACAATATGGGATGGGTGGCATGTCTACTCCAGAAGATCTCAAAGTATCATCCCGCGGCATGTTTTTAGTTTATAACATCTGGCCAGCAGATCAATCTTTCCACAGAATAAAAAACAATGTAACGTCCTCCTGCTAAGTCTGATTCGCCAACACCCTACCCTGCTCGGCAAGTGGCTCAGAGGATAGCTGTTTGTGGGTATTGCCCATATTAGATAATTTGGAATGTATCATCTGTCAGAATCGGTCACCATTAGCAAAAAGCTTTACTTTAACTTTAAAAACTTAATGTATTCTATGTATGTCCTTAAGTTTAAGTATTGATAGTGTTTATATAGTAATATCAAGTGAAAACATAACATTGTGCATCTGATTAGCAATTATGTTGATGCTATTTATTATACCCAGATGTTGTCCTTGTTTTGGGTTTTTTTGCTTGTATGCTGCTTCTAAAGATAACCTGAAATGCAAATCCTGTTTATTGAAATGATTTGTTGCGGAATGACCCATTATAATGTGTAAGGTAGAAGTTTTTTCTCCTTTCTGATGTGTCACTTTTAACTATACAACAGTTTCGACTTATGAAAATAAGTGAGGAGGCTTTAAAATGAACTTTTTCTCATTGTTGTTCTGTTATATTCATAAGTGAAATATTTTTGTCTCTAGATGTTTTGCATTGGAATATAAAAAAGTACAGGTATCCATCGACTTACAATGTCTAAATCAATGTGGACCTATCTTGGTCATTATAAGGGAACGCTCAAATATATTGTATAACATAAGATACAATATCATGCATTTAATTATACCTGTATAGAGGCAGCACAATCAGTTTGTTTTGGTTCTTGTCACATGCCACACACGTGGTAAAATACGTCTGTTAATGTCCACTACGTCTTCTTCGAATGTCTCTCTCATTTCCTTAAGGCTCTCATGGGATGTAAGTACAATCGGATATTACTTGATAGGATGCAAGTCTACGGATGACTATTTTTGTGTGAACGCTTAACCCAACACAAATGATTTACCTGAACATGAGTTTGCTAGATTTTCACAGTTTGGCTTTACTTTGCCATCACGGATGTGGTAAAGCTTGTTGAACACGTGCTTTCTGTCAGCGCTGCTTGCGATGGTTTGCATGCAACCTCAGCTCAGCTGTGAGAAGTGGCAAACATTCCTGTTTCACACAATCGCCAAATCGATGAGCCTTCTTTAGGTATTTTCCCTGCTGGATACTTTGGCAGTACAAAGTTCATATCTTTTTGTCATTTAAATACTTTCATTATTTCCCCTCCTTTGCAAAATTAATGGTACTTTTCAGAATTTTTTATAAGATTAACTGTGCAATTTTAAAATGTCAGGCTAAGGCTTGAAAAACATTTATCTGATTAAAAGTCATAGGTGTGATTCTGAGTTCATCTATAGTAAATTTCTTTGGTTCATGTTTCCTTTACCAGGCCCTGAAAGAAAAAGGGAAAGTTAAGGATGCTGCAGCAGAACAATGGATTTCTCCTTCTCTTTCATGCAAGGGATCATGGGAAACACAATTCAACAACCGCCTCAGCTCATTGACTCGGCCAACATTCGGCAGGAGGATACGTACAATGCCAGCAGCAACCTGCGTGAGAATGGAGGCCGCTCAACTTATGATTCAGCCCTGGAGACTGGCTTTTGCTACACTCCTTCGGCCCCTGAAGACCTGCCAGGTGTCACAAATGGCTACCTGCCTACAATGGGCTTGTATGAATCCCAGGCCAAATTCGGTGTGTATTCGCAGTTCCCCAATGGCTCCACAAATGGCTACAGCGCCATCCGTAACTATGGAGATCACTACCTTGTGCCGGGGGAAGGTATTGTACTGAGGGCCCCTGTTGTCCATGAGAAACCTCCACCATCTTCCTCACCAGTTCCCCATCCACACCATCACCATCAACAGCAGAATCATCTTCAGAGTACTAACAGCCCCCTACCTTTGCACACACAGCATCACCCTCTTCAATCTCATCTCATGCCTCATGTTGTGCCCCCACCTGTAGTCCTGCCCAACTCCCCTTCAGCTCCTTCACTACTGAACAGGACACCACCACACCCCTTAGCTCCAGTGCCACCGCCGTCCAACCTGTCCAAGAAGACTGGATCCCCTGAGATCAAATTGAAGATAATCAAGACATATCATAATGGCCGGGAGCTGTTTGAGTCGGCCCTTTGTGGTGATCTGCTGCACGAGGTCCAAGCCAGTGAGGCCTCTCGTCGGCGAAATGAACGCAAGAAGGAAAAGAGGAAAAAGAACAGTGGCCATTACAGCCAAAACACAGAGCCAGAGCTACAGCAGCTGGAGCAGCCTCAAGGTGTCTCCTCGGTTCCCTTGGGGGAGGCAATGTCGCAGGAACCGCAGCCTTGTGAACGGACGGAGGAACTGGATATACCTAGGAACTGCAAAGGCCCCAAAGTGGAAGCAAGGGATCCGAAAGTGAGTGCGGGGTGGTCTGTAAATTACTGTTTTATTTTTGTCAGAAAGGTTTTTCTTTATTGGTCAGTTCAAGTTTGATCTGTGATCTCCAGGATATTTGTTTCAACATATTCATCAAGTGTCTAATTGACATGCTTTTCCCCCCGTCCCCTCCTTAATCATTTGGTTGGTTGATTCAGCAATACTTTTCTACGGTACCAGTTACCACTGGTGGTTTTAAAGACCATGAGATCGGGGACCTGGTATGGGCTAAGGTGGGGACGTACCCTTGGTGGCCTTGCATGGTGTCCTGCGACCCTCAATCCAACGTTCATACCCGGATAAACACCAGAGGTGAGTCTACCTTCCACCTGTCGCAAAGGGTCACAGATGGGCCCTGGATTCCTGTTTTCTCTGACCTTCATCTGACCTGGTTCACAGGTCATCAGGAATACCATGTCCAGTTCTTTGGCAGTGTGCCGGAGAGGGCATGGATCCATGAAAAGAGGGTGGTGGTGTACCAGGGTCAGCATCAATTTGAAGAGCTGCAGGCGGAGACCCTGCGGAAAACCTCCAATCCTGTTGAAAGGCACAAGGTACTTTGCCACATATGCCCACGGCTTTTCAGGTTCCTCAAGTCCTCAAGCTTCTGAGTTGTTCCACTCTTATGGCCAATATCCAATTACTATTTATTTATTTAGCAGATGCTTTTATCCAAAACGACATACAATCAAAAGCAGGGTCAAACAGTCCCTAGAGCAATTGGGGTTGAAGGGCTTTGCTTAAGGGTCCAATGGTAAAATCACTCTGTTGAATCAATGGCCTTAACCCACAATCATCTGATCACAGGCACCGTGTCTAAACCTGTTGAGTCACACACCGCCGCCTTAGATTTGTTTGAGTTAACACTTGAATCTCTGTCTGTTGCCACCACTCTGCTATCACAAATCACTTGATCTATTTAACCCTTGTGTACCTTTAACTCAGTTGAATAGCTTCCACATGAAATTTGGTATGTTATTGGTGTGAGACACATCATTTTGATTATCATGGAATATAGTCATTTTTGTATATTCTATATTGTCAATGGTGAATAATGCTTTTGGTGAACCTTTAAGTTCTCCTGATCTCACTGGAGATCAAGGCTGTTGGAGTTGAGCACACGCCAGCTTGTTGTGGTCTCTGCAGCTGTTGAAGCCCATTCCTCAAAGGGAGCGCATTCAGTGGGAAGTGGGCATTGGCCATGCAGAGGATGCCTTTCTGATGACTCGGGAGGAGCGCATTGAGAATTATACCTTCATATATGTGGATGAGGTGCCTAGCACCTCACCCCCTCGGGCCGCCAAGGTGGGAAAGAAGGCGCGACGATCCCGTGGCAGCACTGGTGGGCGGGAGGACAACTCCGGCTCCCCAGAAGGAGAGCAGTGTTCCACTCGGCAGCAGCCCCGCCGGCAGTCCAGTCAGAGCAGTTCCAAGGGACCTGAGGAAGATGAAGATGAGGAGGCGGAGGGAGGGGGTGAGCAGAGCCGCCAGCTTCCGCTCCCCAGTGAACCCATGGAAGCCCACCAGCAGTCTCCTCCGGTAAAGACGGCCTGGAAGACAGCGGCCGCACGCAAGCTGCTCCCTCTTTCTGTCACAATGAAGAAGCTCAATGTGGAGATGATAAAGTGTGAGTGGCCCCCATTCAGGGAGCAGGCCCTGTCACCTAGGAGAATGGAGGTGGAAGCCTGGCAGGTACGTGCGAAAACTTCCAGCAACTTGGTCCGGCTGAGTCTGGTATCCTGTGTTTGTTGGAATGTCGGTACTTGCATGTGGTGTGACCCAGCAATGTCAAAAATGTGGAGTGTGGAGGTTCTCAGTGCTTTTGCTCTGCAGGACTGTGGTGGTATGCTGGAGCTGGGCTCCAGAGAGCAGGAGCGGCTGTTTGGCCCCCTCGGGCGGAGGAGCGAGTCAATCCTTACGCAGCACACGCTGGCTGAAGCCCCAGCAGGTAGCGGCAATGCACCGTGGCTTTCCTGAGAAAGGCCCTCTGAGGCACAGCGCGGTGCTCTGAGAGTCTGTCTCCCACAGGGCCACTGGAGCGCAAGCAGCAGCGCAGGTCGGTGCGGAGCCGCTCCGAGTCGGAGAAAGGTGCAGAACCTGTCCCAAAGAAGAAACTGAAGAAGGAGCAGGTATGGTGGGTTTTAGGCCATGGGTGATGCTGGTTTCCTGGGCCATATGCTGCAGTAAATGAACTTGGTTGTGGTCTTTTGGTGTACACTGACTCTTCCCCCATGGGCAGAAAAAAATTTCCACTTTAACCTGATATTCTTGTCTCTCTGCAGTCAGAAACGGTTCCTCAAGCAGCTTTGAAGACAGGGTCTCAAAAAGGTATTTGGCTCTTAGCCTCAATCTGTCAGTGCATTATGTTTTAGTGGGATTGTTGTGTTCTAATGATTTTACGGTTGTTTTTGTAAGGCTCTTCATTAGCTGCATACCCATCAGTAGCATTGGAGATCTTTTTAAACAGGGACTTCAAATTGGAAGCGTTATTCTCATTGTCATGTGTGAAGGACCTTTGAGAAAGTTCTGCTGTGATGCGTTTTGAGATGTGCAAGAGTGTCTCCCCTCTCCTCAACAGGGGCCAGTGAGATCTCTGACTCCTGCAAGCCCTTGAAGAAGCGGAGTCGGGCCTCCACGGACATGGAAACGGCCAGTTCCCAGTACCGCGACACCTCTGACTCTGACTCAAGGGGCCTCAGCGACCCACAGGTATGACACTGGCAGCAGTCTTTTTTTTTTTTGGATCGTCTGTAGTGCTTGGTTTGTTCCATCTGTTTCCTTTGACAAGTTCCTTGCCTGCTTTTGGCTTAGCCAATGAATGTAAACATAAGAGATATTGGTGACCACCATGAAGCATATGAATGGCTAAAGGGGCTGCAATATACATAGGTACTCTTTGGGAAGGGTCTGGACAGTCCCATGGCTGCAGATGCCTCAGATACGCAGTCAGTTGACTCCAGCCTGTCCCGGCAAGGTGGCGTTGCCTCCAAGAAGGACACAGTCTGTCAGGTAGGTTCCTGGCTGCTTGCTGACAAAGGGAAGATGGTTCCCAGGTGACCATGCGTGTGCTTTGGCAGATATGCGAGAGCTACGGGGATGCCCTGGTGAGCTGTGAAGGTGAGTGCTGCAAGCTCTTCCATTTGGAGTGCCTGGGTCTGTCGTCCCCACCAGAAGGAAGGTTCACCTGCTTCGAGTGTGCCAACGGTGAGCAGCACGCAAGAATCAGGATGTTTTTAGGACTGGTTTTTTGTCAGTTGGACATAGATTTATTGTGTAGTATTTCATACTTCCTGTTGGCTTTATCTTCCTTTAGCATCTGATTCTGAGTATGAAAGATGGAGAGACTGGCCTGTAGCTCACTCAATGCCACCTTTCTTTCTTTGTCTGCCCCCCCGCCCAGGCTCCCACAACTGTTTCTCCTGCAAGGACCCAGGCGGTGACATGATGCAATGCTTGGTCAGTGGCTGTGGCCGCTTCTACCATGAGGCCTGTGCCCGCAAGCACCCTGGTACCTCCATTGAACCCAGAGGCCTCTGCTGTCCTCAGCACTGCTGTGCTACCTGCTGTCTGGAGAGAGACATGCAGAAAGCCAGCAAAGGTATTGTCTTTCCTAGTAGACTATATATATTATATGTGTGTGTGTGTGTGTGTGTGTGTATATATATATATATATAAATAAAACATTAGAAACAACCAGTAATTTTAAGTAGAACAAAGTAGTAGTACTAATCAAAACCCAAATTCTAGTTTTAAAAGAGCTGTTTCGAGTTAGTTTATTGACAAGCAGTCTGATTGGTTGCTTTTTAATTAGTAACACCTTTGCCGTAACATAAAACACCAAACGTTTGTGTTTAGTGTCCTTTAAGAAGACAATGGCTACATTTGCAATAATAGCAAAATAGCAAGAACAGAACAGAATGAGTCAGTCAAAAAAATTGACACCCAAGAAAATGTTTGCAGAAGATATGTGCAGGTATTTTTAACATTGCTTTTCAATGGACTTTTGTTATGAAACCAATACATTTGCTACATTATTACAGAATTAAGCGAGCATCCTTAGACTTTCTGTGAGCACTGTACATATGGTTTATGGACAGGTCCACCACCACTGCTGAGAAAGTATTTGACAGATCTTTTTCAAACATTGCAGAAAAACTATGTGGGAAGATATGGAAATTATCAACTTTTGAGACAAATTGCACCACAATTGAAGCAGTGCTGCACAATGATAGTAAAGAGTAGGACAGTCTCAGACTTAATTTCATTATTGCGGTAACTCAAAAAGTATTTGACTGGTCTTTTTCAAACTTTGCAGACACATTATATTAGTTACAGTCCTAAAACACTATAAATTTGGTGACAAATCACACCAAAATTAATGCCACACCGTTTGAGGCAGCAAAAGGAAGAAGACACTTGATCTTGTGAATGTAGTAACCAAAAAGTATTTGGATATTATTACCACTTCACACAAACATTATTGATTTCATTTTGAGATGAATTGCACCAAAATTGAAGCCGCAGTGCTAGATGGCAACAAAGGAAGGAAAGGGTGGTTGCAGAAGACACTTTGTCTTGTGAAAACAGTAACTCTACAAGTATTTGATGGATCTTTTGCAAACTTTCCAGGAACATTGTATAGCTGATGATCTGGAGGTTGTCTTTTGAGACAAATTGGACCAAAATTGAAGCAGCACCACATAGTGGTGGCACATGAAAGGACAGCCACAGCCACCAATGTGGTGAACCTGATTACACTGATACAAGTAACACAAAGTTGGGCCTTTAATAAAGATTTTTGGAGAGGTGGGGAGAGTGTGCAAGGAGGCAAGAGATTGTAGAGTTTGGGGGTGTGGGGAGAGCAGTGGTGGGTAATTCAGGTCCAGAGAGTAAAAGTCCAGACCAGAGTAAAAATGCTTGTTTCAACCAACCAGTTGAGTTACAGTCACAGACTACTCAGTTGGTTGGTTGAAACAAAATCCTGGTGTGGACTTTTACTCTCTGGACCTGGATTATCCTCATCTGGGGGAGTAGGGATTAGATGGGCTGAGGGGGTGTTGGAACCATCTGGGGAATAAATTATTTTTTTCGTTCCGACACCATTTAGTTTCTGATTTGAATCTTATTTGGGTTTTGTACACAGGCTTTTGTAAGTGTTCTTACCTGAAGTGAGTTGAGATGGTGTGTCTGTGTTGAACCATGGCAGAAAAACACTGACAGTAACTGTTGATTGGTTTGTTTCTCTCTGGCAGGTCGTATGATGAGGTGTATGCGCTGTCCCATAGCCTATCACACGGGTGATGGCTGTATAGCTGCCGGCAGTGTGGTGATCACGCCCCATGTTATCGTGTGTAGCAACCATTCCAGCTCCAAACGGAATGGACACTTAACCTCATCGGTAAATGTAGGCTGGTGTTTCGTCTGTGCCCGAGGTAGGCCTGACTTCTCTCGGAATCTGAGTCATCCCTGTGGAATGGAGTTGTCATGACGGTGGTGATGATGATCTTATGATATTTTCCTGTGGGATCCTAGGCTGTCAGGGGCTCAGGAGGCTTGTGTGTCATTAGTGGGCTTTGGCTTAAGAAGTAATCCTTAATTTGCAGCACACAAGACTTACCTTGACCTAATTGGCTTCACTGTGTTGTGATCGCTTGTGTAGTGAATACATCCAAGTAAATTACATATGCACTGTGCCTCAGAAGACACCTCACATGTTTCTAGTCCTGTACTCTCCACCTTCTCAGCTTCTTTTAACGGGTAGGGGTGTCACAGGGCATGCTCATTTTTATTCCAGCCGAGATCCTAATTGCTTCATCTTTGAGCAGAGGTCTACCATCATTTTAAATCCTGTTAAATCCATTCTGAATCAATTACACAAAAGGTATGAATAGTAATTCTTGAAACATTGTCCTTACATTTTTTGTGTAACTGTTTGTTTAGTGGCTATGATTGACTAGGTAATCAGTAAATTCATACAATGATAAACAACAACTGTATCCTTTTATGGGGTACTTACATATTTCAATCAAAAACCAAAAAGATTGAGCTCATCTGGAGCATCATAGCCTGCAGCCTGTCAGAAACAGATTCTGTGGCTCTAAAACACTCCCACCTGATACAACGATTTTTCTTCTGGTTTGAGCCCCTGACTGGTGCTTGTCTAGTGTCAATCAGCATCTCCTCTGAATTTGATATTAGTTTGGCAAGCCTAATCAATTGATCCTTTCAAAGTAAAAACTGACAGTGAGTAGTATCATTGTATCTGTCTATCTATCTATCTATTTATTTATTTTCCCTATCACATTGTAACATGATTCTTATGCTGCCTCCTTCTGTTACAATGTTTCACTGATTAATGACGTTTGGATCAGTTTCAGGGTTCAAAAAGTATATGTGTGTGTGTTTTTTTTTTTTTTTTATAACCTCCTTTTGTTAACACAAATGAATTGCAATTCCAGCAGTGGCATTGGAAATCTGGAAATCTTAATCTTTGTATTAACTAGAACTCTGATTCATAATCATGTTTACATGTTTATGTAACTAATCTGATGTGAGTGTTTAATGTGTTTAATAACAACTTTGTATTTATCTATTTATTTTTAAATTACAAACTATACAGGTAGTGGACAAAAAAAAACAGAAACACCATGTTACTCACAAATTTTTAGGATTTTCTGTGCCTCTCTGTTGGCATGGATACAATGTCGTACCAAAGCCTAATTTTAGGTGCTTTCACAAGTAGCTTCGTTGCTTTCATGGAATAAGCGACTTTCAGAGCTGGTTTTCTAATTCTCTGTGGGTGTTGTGTCTGGTTACTGAAGAGATCTCCTGGAAATGAGTAGCCTCAAAGCTGGACCAGCATGCCACGTTTTTATGTATCTTTTCTTGTACTTCTCTTAGGTGACTGAGATTTATTCAACTCTATTGCTCTCCTTCAGTAGTCTAGGCCTGGTCAGCTTTGGCAGCATTGAACTCATGATCATAGTTATGCTTATGATATTAGACTGACTTCTCCCTTGACAGTTTTCTTTATAATGTCTAACCTAAGATGAAACTTTCATCCTTTTTAAAGTTCTGCAATCATCTGTTTCTTTCTGACTTATACCCTCATGTGGACCATCAAAGAGATATTGAATATTTGCACAACAGGCACAGGCGTGCTGTGTGATTTTGAAACTTCTGTATTCTGGCCAATCTTTTGTCCACTACATGTATGTAATGTAATTTAAATATAGAAAAATAAGTTAAAGGATTGTTGATTTAGTCTGTCATTTTAAAGTACTGTCAGTTTTATTCTTGTTCTTCTGTTTCCTAACATTTTCCATGTTGTAATGTTTGTCTTGTTTTCTGGAATCATGGGTAGTTTCTGCTGGCTCATTGCTCTTCCTGTTTGTCTCATATGTAGGGCTGTTAGTGCAGGACCATACTGACAACATATTAAGTTCTTATGCGTATAAGTCGCACTACCTTCTGACTGAGTCAAATCGCGCTGAGTTGATGAAATTACCTATGATTCCTTCTTCTTCGTCAGCTACCAAAAAGAATATTGGGAAAGGTAACAGAAATGTTTCTTTCTTCCATTTCTCCTTACTGTGTGTCCTGTCTGTCCTGTTCTTCTGCCATGCATTTCGGCTGCCATCGGCCAGGTCACTTCAGCCTGCCGAGGCTGCTTTTCTTTTACTGCAATGCGGGGCTTTCGCCAGTATATGGTGCAGGTGGAAAGCGGATGGCAGGACGTTGTCGCGTTTGGTCTGTTCTGTCTCTGCTCCGCTCTTCTCACACCAAGGCCCTGGCACAGTAGAGGCAGTGGCCACAAAGTTGACTGGCGAGCAGCATCACCCCAGCCCTCCCCCCCCCCCCCCCCCAAGCATTCAAACGCACACTCCCATGTGCCCTGTCCCCCCATTGCCGTAAAGCCCTTGGCCTGCTGAGAAAAGCATTGGGTGTGGGGGGGGGGGAGGGGGTCACCTGGGTGTTTTGAGACCTGTACTGTTTTGACCAGCGCTGCTTTTTGGGTCCCTGTTGTTTTGAAATTTCATTCTTGTTCTGTTCATTGCTTGTCTTGTGGGGTGGGGGCTTTCTGACTGCGCCTTTGTGAAGCCCATATTACAGTGTCCTGTAGGTGGGTATGATTATCACTGTTAAAATAGCATCTTCAAATCTGATAGTTAAAAAATAGTATTCAAGATTTTGTGTATACAAGCATATGAAATTTATGTAATGTTTTTAATATCTAAATATAATTTGAAACATAAATATGTAATTGTAATTCTGAGATTTCATTTTTGGGCAGTTATTTGGTATAGAAGATTCCTAATGTAATTATAATTCTGTTTTTGGTTCTGTGTCTTCGAGTTCTTGCTTGGAGTCTTTATATCGTACATAAAAATAAGGGGAGTGCGGGAAACATTGCTGCATGTCTGTCTGGTGGTGCCTCTCTTCTGCATCTTCTCACTTCCCTTCGCCTGTGTGTACGTGCTGTTGTGTCCTAAGCCTTCCCACAGCTGCTTCATGGAGGTTTCTTATTGGGCATGGGGGCTTGGGAATCTCTGTGCCTGGAACTTTCTGGAATACTGACAGTAACCATTTTAATTCAAATGGCAGAACTGACTCAGTATTAAATGGCAGGCAAAAGTGCACTTGAGAAGCTCAGAGCGGTTTTATTGGCAGTTACACTCTCATTATTCCCAATTTCAATTATCCTGCCCCATCGTAAAACATTATACCTTCCTGCCAGTGAGATCACTGTGACTCAGTGTGTGCATGTATGCTGGGGCATAGTGTGGAATTCATGACATGCTGCTTGGGATAAGGTTTAGCGGACAGCACCCTCTGTAGCTGTGATGCAGAATTGCATGCGGTGACCACCGCCTCCCGTGTTCTTGTGAAGGGGGAAGACTGCTGTGCTGCGAGTCGTGCCCTGCCTCCTTCCACCCCGAGTGCCTGAGCATTGAGATGCCGGAGGGGGCCTGGTGCTGCAGCGAGTGCAGGGCGGGGAAGAGGCCGCATTACAAGCAGATCGTCTGGGTCAAGCTGGGCAGTTACAGGTGAGGAATGTAGGCACACCTCTGCATATGCTACACGGGTCGCGTCTCTTCCCTGTCGCTGTACTGCTCTTCCTGCTGTGTGGAGCATTGCTTTTTAGGCATCTGTGGCCATGACTGGGAAGTTATAGGTTCGAATCCCACAATTGGCAAATTAATCAACTCTGGCTGGTCCTGTACTTTGATCATCACGTGTGCGTCAATTTGGGCAAAAACATCTGATAAAATACTTTCTCCTTCTGTAGTGTTTGATGGATGGTCTGTTAGGGATTTTAAGTTTCTGCTGAGTAATTGGTACAGCTTCTTAGGCTGGAATAATGTGTCCCATTCTGTTGTCCCTCCCTCCATCTGTTTTCCTCATGGTGCTGGTTCCGTTGTAAAACAAGACAGGTGGCCTTCTCTGTTACACCCAGGCACCCTGAGCCAGGTTCTTCTCATATTGCAGAGCTGTTTATTTGGATTTAAACCAGATGTCACTGACTTTTACCTCCCCCTGGTATTTCAGTGGTTCCTTGGTAAATTCTAGCGTTGAGTATAAAATGTGACCATGCAGAGGGATACTTTGAGACATGCATAGGAATGTTTTAAATGTGAATGGAGAGAGACTGCCGACCTTCTGCTGCTGCTGTTTGAATCTCTCCTGATCTTTCCTGCCTCTCTGGCTGTTGTTCGTCCCCCATGCAGGTGGTGGCCTGCTGAAATCTGTAACCCCCGGCTTGTCCCTTTCAACATCCAAACACTGAAGCATGACATTGGTGAGTTCCCCGTCTTTTTCTTCGGCTCCCATGACTACTACTGGATCGGCCGGGGCCGCGTCTTCCCCTACGTGGAGAGCGACAAGAACTTTGCAGAGGGCCAAATGGGCATTAGCAAGACTTTCAAAAAAGGTAAGAGACGAGTGAACCTCCCCCCACCCGCGAGAGGCCCTCAGGAGGTCTGCTGACTTGCCCGTGAAGGTGTCTTTGGTGCTGGTAGAGCTCCTCGTGCATTTCCACGTCCTCTCATGACTCTGTCCCCACTGCAGCCCTTGAGGAGGCAGCCAAGCGCTTTCAGGAGCTGAAGGCACAGAGGGAAAGCCGGGAGGCCCTGGAGCAGGAGCGCAACTCCCGCAGACCCCCACCTTACAAGTTCATCAAGGTGAGCCCCCTTCTCGCTAGCCTGACCCACCAGGATGGAAATTGTTCCATTTGGTTCAGCTCAGTTCTCTGGAGATGCTGCCTAGGCTTATGTAGATCCCATGGAATGTTTATCGCTTAAACAAAAGAACTAGCTGTCTTAAATGATGCTTCAGATGGAGCATCATGCTGTTAAGCAGCCAGTAGGAAGCAGACAGTTTTGTGAGGGTCAGCTTGGTTAGAGCCCAGTAACACATGTCGTCTTCTCCTGCAGTCCAACAAGCCTGTGGGAAAGGTACAGGTGCATATAGCGGACCTGTCAGAGATCCCGCGGTGCAACTGCAAGCCGACGGATGAGAACCCCTGCGGCCTGGACTCACAGTGCCTCAACCGTATGCTGCAGTATGAGTGCCACCCACACGTGTGCCCTGCCGGCGACCGCTGCCACAACCAGTGTTTCTCCCGCCGCCTCTACCCCGAGACAGAGGTTATCAAGACTGAGGTTCGGGGCTGGGGCCTCAAGACCAAACAGGACCTGAAGAAGGTGAGTCTGGGGTCCGGGTGCCCTGTTCAGTCCGAAGGGCATGCGGATTAATGAATCTCACCCATTCATAAGATGGTGTGAATCATTTTGGCGGGTCACATATGACCAGACTGTGGGACGTTTTGCAATTTGCTGTACGCTTTATCACTCCCCAGGGCGATTTCGTGTTGGAGTATGTGGGCGAGTTGATCGACTCGGAGGAGTGCAGGCTGCGAATCAAACGTGCCCATGAAAACCGTGTGACCAACTTCTATATGCTGACCCTCACTAAGGTACCATATTGCGCCAGGAGCATGCCTTCTGCTTATTCTTTAGCACGTGCGTGAGGCATCAAGTCATTCATTCAGCACTTTTTCAGAAGTTTACTGAGGGGGTTTTGAATGTCACTCAATGTCTTTATCTAAAAACAATGATGAATTTATATCTGAATACAGCAGCTGTTGAGTGGTGTGACTCCTTTGGCCCGACAGGACCGTGTGATTGATGCTGGGCCCAAAGGGAACTTTTCTCGCTTCATGAACCACAGCTGCAGTCCCAACTGCGAGACGCAGAAGTGGACGGTGAATGGGGATGTGCGGATTGGGCTATTTGCCCTGTGTGACATTAGGGCTGGTAAGAATTGCACCTTTTCCATGTTTATTTCTTTGGTTTTTTTTTGGAACTTACTACATGTTTTTTTGTTTGATACTAGTGTTTTTGAAACATTGACACACGTGGTCAGCGTGAGGAAGGTGATTAGTTTAACACATTTGTTGCAGAGACCGAACTAACCTTCAACTACAACTTGGACTGCTTGGGCAACGGAAGAACGTCCTGTCACTGCGGAGCCGAGAATTGCAGTGGCTTTCTTGGGGTGCGACCCAAGGTACGAGTCCTGCCACACTGCTGGCCTGATCAACAAAGGGGCGGGGGGCACACAGCCTCTACTACCTGCACATTAAAAATATTGCTGGATCACTAGCTTGTAGCGCTTTTCCACTGTCACCATGAACCGAGCCGTACTGCGAACTGAAGGTTTTCTGTTATAAAATATGTAAGCCATAACGCGCTGATGTGGCCCTGCTTACTAGCAGGACTGAAAGCGTGACCAAACTGAGCTGGTTGTGTCACCACCATCTGATTGGTTGAAATGATGGGAGATACTTGGGTTCTGTGCATGGGTTATCTGAAGGAAAAAGGGTATATTCTATATATTATTCATTACACTATGTAACAAATTTTAATTTTTATTTTGTTCCTGGGTACAAAGTGTGTTTTCTGTACCCGTTATGCCTAAAACAAACAGAAAATAGCTATTGTTCCACAAAAACTGTTCTGGATTCACATTCAATACTGAGTAGTCTTCTAGAATATTCTTGAACTGCTAGAATTGTCCAGAATTATCTAGAACTTTCTCGGACTGTCCAATAGTAGTCATACAAGTATAAAAGCACAGGTGACTCGAACCAACAT
>JAAGVU020000040.1:15280620-15293094 GCA_011763525.2 Mormyrus iriodes | reverse complement strand
TTCGATAGGCTTTAGACATAAGCAGTTGAAATATAACACTTGGAAGCCAGGAACAAAAATTGTGTTACATTGTGTTACATTGTGTTAGTAGTGATATCACACATTGTGGTGTATTTATGCATTCTTGATAACTCAGAACTTGAAAATTTTCAACCTTCTACTTAAAAAGTACTACAGTACAGCTAAACGGAATGGATTCATAATGTGAATTTATGCAAGAGAATGCTAATACTACTAGCGTTTGATGCTGACGTAACATGGTGGTTCTCACGGACATGTGAGATGATGTACATCGTATGAACAGTAAACAAGTGTTTACACTCTCCAAACCTGGCAGCCCCTTTACCGAGCCGACCCTTCCACAGTGGAAAAATAAGTATCGATCTTGACTTGATGTCTGTGTTGACGCCCTGGTTGTCCCCTGCCCCCCTCAGAGTGCGGTGGTGATGGAGAAGGAGGAGAAGGCCCGTAATGCCAAGCTGAAGCCCAAGAAGCGGAAGCTGAAGCCGGAAAGCAAGCAGACGCATGAGTACTTTTGCTTCCGCTGTGGAGAGGGCGGTGAGCTGGTCATGTGCGATAAGAAGGACTGCCCCAAGGCCTACCATCTGCTGTGTCTCAACTTGACCAAGCCACCATTTGGTGAGTGCCCTTGTCCTTTGCCATAGGCTGAATGCATATAGCTGGTCAGCTTCCCCTGACAGTTTTGTATCCTGCCACAGGCCGCTGGGAGTGCCCGTGGCACCAGTGCAGTACGTGTCAGCGTGCTGCCTCGTCCTTCTGCCATTTCTGTCCCAGCTCCTTCTGTAAAGACCATGAGCAAGGCATGCTGGTGCCCTCCGCCCTGGACGGCCGTCCCTGCTGCTCCGGCCACGACCCCCAGAGCCCCCTGGAGCCCCGGTCAGCAGATCTCAGCCAAGTCAAGGTTAAAGAGGAGCCTCCAGAACCAGGAGAGTGAGGGTGCCCCTCATTGTTCACCTGTATAATTGTGGATGGCCGGAGGGTGAAGCCAGCCAGAAATAAGGCGTCATTTTCGTTTAAGATAAGAGGGTGGAGCTTAAGCAGTGAAACTCAGTGAGGAAGGTGTCAAAATGCTTGACATGGGGCAGACTGGCGTCTTAGACTCAGCCTTGGTGTGCAAGTTGGTAAAGAAGTGGGCACAATTAGGAGTGCGTGGCAACTCTGAGCCTCTGGCAGTGCACATTTAGACATTTTTAATAACTTCTTTTTTTGCTTTTATTACAGAAAAAAACAGGTGTCGTAAGTTGACCTTAAGTATAAGTCTACTTCCTGTTTTAGGCCTTGATACCGTTTCCATTCCACTACCTTACTGTGAATCATGGGAGTGCATGCGGGTCACATGAGCTGGCTGCACTATGTCCGGGGAGCGGACTGCCCAGTGGGGCCATGAGGGCAGCCCCACATCTCATCCGCTCCTCTTGTAGACACTCAAAGGGCACTTCAGGAGCATCCTGCCGCGTGAACCTCCTGCTTTAAGATGCAACTTTGGGAGGGAAAAGACGGCAGACACATTTGGGGAGGGAGGGACGGGGGCATAAGAAATGGAAATACTGTGCAATCTAAGGAAAAAACACTACATTTCACAATCATGGCTGGGCTTACTGTTTTAAGGGTTCTTTGAGAGACTGCTCTCAGCGCCCAGCTTGTTTGTTTACCATGGGATTATTTTGATATATTTATGGATAAACAGTATTTATTTATGTTTACACTTGCTTCCTGTCAGTCAGTTACAGGAGATGCACCACAATCTGTTTAGGTGAACGGTTTTAAAGTGTTTATGACCTTTTAAAAGTTGTTTTTCGGGTTTCAGGTGAATTATGTTCAAATATTGCGTGTCGTACTAAGAAATGTCCCGCCATCAAGTCAGCTTGAAGTTTGCCAAATTGAAATCCATGTAGTATTTCAGTCCCATTAAAAAAAAAAAAAAAAAAAAACAGCCCCTTGAGGTATTATGAAATGGGTTCATCATGAGCAACTGGAGCATAAAAAGCATTTTAAAAGATTCCCCTACCTACTCCACACATTTGTCTGAGTGATGACCCTACCACCGTGACATTACAGATGACCATGGTAATCTTGGATAAGAATGTTATATGACTTTTCTGAGATCACAATTTTAGTACCCAGTCTTAAAAAGAATTCAAGTACTTTGACAGTGCTTTGAGGGAGTTCTGATCTGTTGCTAAAGTTTTTTGCCCTCATATACCTCTTGTAGATGGTTAAAAGTAAAACAAGAATATTCAGGAAATGAAGTAACTTTTTGTCTGTTTAGTTTTTTCTTTCCAGCAATGATTACTGCAGGATTTTGCACATTTTACCTCCAAACAACCTCATTGCATAGCTTGTGAAAGGACTTTCTTTAATTCTGTAGAACTTGGAGCTGTGATGCTCTGATACAACCTCTTACTCTATCTTGAGTTGACAAATATTTTACTATCCACCTCCCCCAACTAGCTGTGTCCAACTGCACAATTTTCAAATTGTTGAATGTTGAATTGGACAGCATTTAAATGTTTGCCAGATTATATCCCTTAATGCTACATTTTGCAGTACCAAACATTAGAATATATCTTGAATATATCTTGAAAACTTTCCCCTTAAGCGCTGAAACACTGCCGTTCCATGTATAGTGATAATTTCATACTGTTCAATTAGTTCAGTCACATTAACTGCTTACCCAAATACAACAAAAAGCAGCATCTCCATTCAGAGTATTAATGAGATTTTATTACATTGTGATGCCTTTCCTATGTCCAGTGTGTAGAGTATGTGTTACCTGACGTTGGCCTATGTGTTGTACATTATTATTTTTATTTTCCCCAGTGTCTTTCTATGCCTTGAAATCGTTTTTAATCAAACACATATCATGTATTTTTGTCTTATTTTCCCTCTCATAATCACAATGTTTAGTTGTTTAGCACATAATATTGAAACATGTATTGGCTTGCACCCTTTTGTATGTTTTTTAGATGCAATATTTTTAAAACTAATAGATGACTTTCTCGATTAACCAAAACTAAAAAAAAAAATGACGTTTGATTTTCGTAAGACTTATATTTTTGGCAGTTGTAACTTTTTTTTTTTTTTTTTTTTTTTTTTGTGTGTGTTGTCGCTGAAATGAGTATTCTTTCTGGGTGAAATGTTCACCTTGCCTTGTATAATGCCCGTATTCTGATAGCGGTGGATCATTTTAAGGTGAAACTGTGGTCTTGGGTCTGTTTATCCTCTGTGTGAATGCGTTGGCACTTTTAATTTTTTTTTTCCATACAACTGTATCTGACTCCCCTGCCCCATTCCCTGGTTCATAAGTGAGTTATGTTTATAATATCACAATCATATGAATAATTTTTGGAAACCTTTTTTTTCTCCTATCATCGCAATGTTTCTGAAAATGCTTGTAGGGAACAGGTCCATCAATTTTACAGTGGTCACTGTAACATTTTTATGTAAAGTCACTTTACTCATTAGGATATTAGATTTTTTTTATTCATGTTTACTTGAATTTTTGTTTATTGTGCCTCTTATTTAGCAGTGTAATGTACTACAGTAATTGTGAAATTAATGTTAGTGTAATTATTTTATTGGTGTTGTTACATATGGGGGGTAACCAGATGTGGTTTTAAAGCCTGGGAATCCAGAGGTGTCTTTTATAACCTTATGTTTCTCTTACCTTGAAAAATCGTAAGACATTGAAGTTTGTCCATTTTATTTCTTTACTTTTTTATTTTGTAAATTTTTATTTATAAAATTGTAATGCTTTCTGACCTATTTGTACCCATAAAATAGTGTGAATGCACATTAACTTAGTCTAAACACATCGTTTGTTGATTCTATATTTTAAATGCACACACACATTCACGTAGATTGTAAACGGCACTTTCATCATCTGGCCGGAATACAACGTAGTGAACCACTCCACGGCCTACGTGGTGCATTGTATTTTATAGCCCATCGCAGATCAGCTTTCTGTAAATGTCAAATGTATATTCTTTGAAAACATTAAAGAAATGTTTATACATGTATCCTGTGTTGGTGGGTGTTGCATAGGATTTATTCTTTTTTTTTAAGGTTCTAAAGAAAATGGTTAACATCTGTACATATTACACTTTAAAACCAAACAAGGACAGTCCAAAAGCAATGCACACTCACAAAGGATTTTGTCCGTACTGGCTGGGCGGCTCCGTGTGATCCTCCTAACCTTTTCAATTTTATCAGTCTATGTGTAATGTTGCTACTGTTGACAAATTCTGATAACTTGATTTTATGCTCGGAATATTTTGGAATGTATCTGAAATACTGGCTGATGAAACTAATATTAAACTTTCTCAACTGGTACGTAGTGAAACCTCTCTAGAACTACTAGGAAACAGTTTATGTATTGGTGTTACATTACTTACTTTTTAAGAATGAGACTATATAACAATAGCATTTTGTTTTCTTGCTACGGTTTGTTACTGCATAACGTAAAAGAATAATGCTCGTCCGGATTTGTACATAACACAACACGTCTGTCATGTAGTGTTTATTTTGCCTGTAATTTTAAGCTTCTGAATGTGCAAGCTTAGGACTTTTTTACCGTTTTGTATATTACAGCCCACTCTGTCGTTCCTTTTATTTAAAAACATTTTGGAAAATGAAATGGTATGTTCTTCCCAAAGTTCGTCCGAAAAGGTTTCAAAATAACATTCCTCAACTTTGAACGGTTTCAGACATGCCTGAGGTTTGAGTTCAATAAAATTATACTGAATGTTCCCCTTTTGTGGCAGCCTTTCTGTCCGGTTCTTATGTCAAAGGAGAATATTGCATTTAAGTGACAATTTTTACATTTGAACGTATTGATGCTATCTATAACTATCATTGATTATCTGGCACAGATAACCCCCAGAATCAGTCGTGGGCGTTCAGCATGCTCCCCCGCGGCGGGCGGCGGCACTGCGCCCATCTTCTCCGCTTCGTAGGCCTTACAGATGTCGCCACGGTAGTGTGACGTGGCTCAGTTTCTCTTCTTCTCCAGACGCGGTTTCCCTTTGAAAAATCCTAGCGATGCAACCAGATTCGGTGAGACCGTCTTCCGGATAGACGTATCGGGGAATCCTTGTCGGTCCACAGCACTCCGACTGCAAGCCGGCGTGTCAGGAAAGGGAAAAGAGGGAGAGAGCAATCGTGCTTTGGATGATATAAAAGAGATCTGGAGAAGACACTGCCTGCGGGAGAGGTGCGGTCTGCTGCAGTTGGGGGTTACGGGCAGATTTTGCTAATCGCATACAAGAATTAAAGGTCTCATGGTATTTATCACGGACCCTCAGATCAGACATTTTTAAGAGTTTTGGATAAAAACATAAATGGCGAGATGCGCCTATAATCGTACTTAAGGATTGCTGGCCGCGATGACATCACGCATAATGTATCTGTGTAACACGGAAATGCATAGTCATGAAAGATTTTCTTACTGTTTATGCACCGACTGCTTTAAAAAGCTGTGCGTGTTGACGATTGTATAAGCTAAAATTTACATATTTCGCGTAATATTAGTAATCAAATTACCGGATTTAATCCATTCGGGATAAGTACTTAATTTGCTTTGTAACAAAGTTAAGCGTTGCCACGAATAGGTATCTTGTAAAGTCCAACAGCATAGTCCACGCGGCGAGACCTTTCCCCCGCCCCAAACGATATATCACGTAATTTTCAAAACCTTAGTCCTACACTCTCAGTTAAATGCCCCTGAATTTTTAAATCTCGTAAATTTTAGTGATGCATGTAATTTAATTGGTAATCGATTTTCCAAAGAAGTGCCAAGCATTTGTTCCCTTGAATGAAGTGTTTCATCTCACGTATTCCACATCTTATCTCTAGGTGCTGCAAAGGATATGGATTTTCAAAAGTGGTGATTTGACCAGGATTAAAAATGAAGTCTCTCATTCGCGGCTTCATCTCAGAAGCCTCTGTTCGACTTCTCCTCTTAGTGGTGTTCCTGTGAGTAGGCTATATTTCTTTGCGTGAAAAAATATTTGGTTAATGTTTCTATTTTACGAATGAACTAGAATAGAAATGACTGGTGTTATGTATTATCGATGCGCAGCAATAGGACAAGATAAATGAACTAAGAATTGTACTGGCTGTGGCTGATTGATGCTGACATGAATTCATAAGCCTGGATTGGATTCCCATTCTTTTGCTTGGTCTGTCTTCTCAGTATTACTGAAGAGCTTCCACCATTTATCCGTCAGATTCAGCCAGAGGAGCTCTGGCTTTACAAGTATCACCATGTGCAATATGACCGTGTCCCCACTGCAGCAATGTTTGTGAGTATCATTGTGTCTGCTGCAAGACCTTACTTTTGCATTTCCCAAAAAATTGGAATAACATTCTTGTTTGAAGATATTAGGAGATTAGTTCTGAAGAAACCCAGTAGAGAAGGTCTGTTTTTACCGCGGGTTCTTCAGAGGGTATCTCTGGTGTTAACCACTCAGTGCCTTTCCCCCTTGTTTGTCAGAGCATTGCCTGTTTAGTGCCTCTGACAGTTATTGTGCTCTTCACGATCCTGTGGAGGACAGAGAAGGGAGACCTTCGTGAAGCCTTCTTAGGTAAGTGTCTGGTCATATCTGCTCTACTTATCTTGGGAGCCACCAGCTATGAAGGCCCCATGACGGATTTTGTTCAAAGTTGGAGAGAGAACTTTGCAAATTGTATCTGCTAAAATGCAGGCATCTATAGAGCAGCTGTAGGAGGCTCACAGACGTGTCATAAATTGACATAGGTGTAACTATCTGGTTTACGAATTGGAAAAACCTTCAGTGGGGCGTTAAAGGGTTATCCCCCAGTTTAAATTAATAACTTATGGCTCAATGTGGATGAAGCATGGTGGTGCAGTGGTTAGCATTGTTGCCTCATACATCTTGGACTGGGGGTCTATTCTCTGCCCTGGCTGTGTGTGTGTGTGTGTGGAGTTGGCATGTTCTCCCTGTTTCACTGTGGGATTTCTTCCAGGTACTTTGCACCCCCACCCCACAGTCCAAAAATATGTTATGGTAAACTGTAATTACCAAAATGTCCATAAGTGTGAAAAATTTGTGTGTCTTGCGATGGGTTGAGGCCCCTCCTGGGTTATTCCCTGTCTTGTGCCCATAGCTCCAAAGAAACTCCGGACCCCTGCAACCTTGAATAGGATAAGTAGGCACAGAAAATGGATGGATGGGTGGCTCAGTGGGTGCCTGTGATCGGAAAGTAGCCAGTTAGAATCGCAGGGCTGGCAGACTCATGCTGCCATTGGGTCCCTGAGCAGGGCCCATAACCCCCAGCTCCAGTGGCACTGCATGCTGACTGACCTTGCACTGGAACCCCCAGCCTGCTCTCACTTGTGTCTGTGTCTCATGGAGAGCAACATGGGATGGGTGAAAAGTCAATTTCCCCATAGGAATGAAGAAAGCATTACTATTCTACTCTTAGTGATCATGCATTAGTGGTAAGGGGGGTCCCCAGCCCTGGTCTGTTTTTATTTGGGGTCCCGGTTTAAGAACGGTTGAAAAACCCTGACTTAATATATGGAAAAATAACACTCAAACTAACTCAGAACATAGCATTTAGAAAAGATTGACATCTCATCCAGGTTGTATCCTTGCCTTTTGCCCTAAGCTACCTGGGATAATGCTGCATTCCATTTGAACTTTGTAACTCAGAAATTCCATGTTCCTAGTCAAAAATCTGTCAAGCTCAACTGAAACGCCCCCTAAAGTCAGAATTCCGACTCATGAAGTTGGAGGAATCCACACAACCCCAACCTCATAATTCAAGATGTATGCATCCTTTATCAACAGAAGTTAAAGCTTTGATTTTATACTGTTTATTAGCACTTGCGTCTTATTTGTGGCTCATTAAATTGGTCGTGCACAGAGCACTGTCCAACGGCCATCTCTGGACGTGTTGCTACAGTGTTTATATGCACAAAATACCATGGGATGTATTGTTATCAACTGGTATAGCTAATAATGGCTAACAATTAACCAGGCTAGAACTGGGGCACATTTCAGAAAGCAGGATTTCTTGCTTAGCTGGATAACTTGTTGGATTTAAGGTAGTCTGGGCTAAATGTAAGTGAATGAAGATAAAGGCCATCTAAACTGGGGTAAATTAAATCCGACAAGTTATCTGGCTCAGCAAGAAATCTTCCTGTTTGAAACTGGTCCCTGGTATTGCTAAGTGCCTTTACGACTTGCTGTACTTGAATGTGGTTAACTTGGGTGTGACATCATTTTCAGTTCCGAGTCCTGGCCTCCGAGTTCTATGGAACGCAGCATAAGCTCTGGGTCCCAACCCTACCTAATTAGTATAAAGAGGACTGTATACAGTGATGCTCACAGGACTGAGAGTTGAGTGGCCTTTAAGAATGTTGTAAGCCCCATTGATTTCGTACTAAGGATTACATCTCAGAAAGCAATAGTTTTTTTTAATTAATAATTTTACCCAATATGTGATGTTATAGGGCTGCATGCTGACTCAGTGGGTACCATGGTGACTTCACACCTTTGGGAGTTTAAATCCTGCTACTGCTCTGTGTTTGGAGTTTCCATGCTCTGAGGTGTGTGTGTGTTTATTCCAGCAGTTCAAAAAGCATGCAGTTCAGTGAACTGGTATCTTTATATTGCCCATAATGTGTATGACCTGTTGCTTTGTGCCCTGTGCTGCTTGGTATAAGCTCCATGCTGACTGAGACCCTGTACTGAATAGATGGTTAGAAGTACTCATGAATGAGTATATGCTATAATTGCATTAGACCATCCACAGTAAATGACGGTTTGCTGAAAACAGCTTTTCAGATGGCAGTGCTGGACTCTGAGCAGATTGATTGTGCATGCAACTGATTGATTGTGTACTGCTTGTTTCTTCTGTTGTTCATCACAGCAGTAACACTGGCCCTGGGGCTGAATGGAGTATTCACTAACATGGTTAAGCTGATTGTTGGCAGGTGAGCACCAGGCCTTCGTGTTACATGTTGAGTGGTTGCTAAACATTAACCCTAGAAGTGTTCAACCTGGATTAAAAAAAAAAACTGATCAATGCTGAGCTTTTTTGTAATTGTGGAATTTTCTGCAAAATAATAATTATAATGATCTTTTATATAAAATGAATATTATCTAAGAAGCTCAGCCTAGCAGCACTTGTGCCTAGTCAACTTCTTGATGAGACATTTCTAAGTGCTATTTGCCCCCTTTGTATGGGACGTCTGCTGAACAAACATTTTATGTAGTTGGAAGAAGAGTCTACTCATTAAGATGTCAGTCACCTTTTCAGAATGGTTTTTGTATTTGAAGATTTTTTTCAACATAGATCTGATATTTTAAGTCATCTTCGAGGGGTGCTGAACTGAGCGGAATGCTTGTGTCTCAGACCCCGGCCAGATTTCTTCCAACGATGTTTCCCGGATGGAAAGGTGAACCCTGAGATGCAGTGCAGTGGTGACCTTGACATGGTGCTGGAGGGTAGAAAGAGCTTCCCTAGTGGACATTCCTCCTGTGAGTCCCACCTTCCACCCTTCACCTATGAGTGTCTCTCTGGTAGTCTGGACACATCTGCTTTTAATGCATTTGTCTCTTTAGCCATGTTATTCATCCTCTTGTAAAAGGCTTTGAGGCAATGAAGTAATACATATTAGATACTGCAGTGACCAAGGGAAAGGTTCACCATCTCAAGAATTTCTCAAATTTTACTCTTCGATATAGCCTCCTTTTGCTTAGATGACGGCATTGCAGACTCTTGGCATTCTTTCAACCATGCTCATGATGTAGCCACCTGAAACGTTTTTTCAGCAGTCCTGAAGGATTTTCCAAAAGTTCTGGGCAGAAGCTGGGTACCTTACTCTTACTGTTTGATCCAACTCATCCCAAACCAGCCCTATTGAGGGGGCCAGGTCATCCGTCACAGCACACTTTCCTTGTTCACAAGATGATATAATATTTGCATAACCTGAAGGGGTGTTTAGGGTCATTAGCTTGTTGACAGACAAATGATTTTCAGTAAGCGTGTCCAGGCTCTTGACTGGTACTGCATGCTGGTGTTTTTATTTATTTATTAATTAAATGCATGTCTGTGCACATGCGTTTGCCTACCTGCGCCTCTCATGATCATCTCCCTCATCCTCCCACTAGTTGCCTTTGCTGGCCTGGGCTTCACAGCATTTTATCTGGCTGGGAAGCTGCACTGCTTCAGCTCGGTGGGACGAGGCAAAGCTTGGAGGCTGTGTACCTTTCTTACGCCTCTCATCTTTGCTGTCATGATTGCACTCTCCAGGACCTGTGATTATAAGCATCACTGGCAAGGTGAAATTCTAGACATGTTTGACCGTTTCTTCTGGAGATTTCAGACATGATGATCACTGAGTAGTTTTTTTTTTTTTTACATCCTAGATGTGGTGGTGGGGTCGTTGCTGGGGCTGGCTTTCTCTTACCTGTGCTACAGACAGCACTACCCAGCCCTGAGTGACCCAGACAGCCACAGACCCCTGAGGAACAGAGAGGCTCTGCCTGCTGCCCAGGAGCGCAAGTTGGTTAATTCCAACCACATTCTGCCCTTATAGGCTTTCTGCTTTGTAGTCACTTCTACAAATCCTTTGGGGTGGGTGTGGAAAAAGGGGATTGGGGACAAGGGTAACGGGTATTACTGTCACTGACTTGATGCTACCTGTTTGGTTTTTGTCCTGTTACTACATTAGTGTGTGTGTGTGTGTGTGTGTGTGTGTATGCATATGTATGTGTGTACATTTTTGTACATTTTTTTTTTTTTTTTACATAACAAAACAGTTTTGTTCAGTGTGTAGCTTAATATATCTTGGCACCATGTCTTGCTTTATGTGCATAAGATCTATGAAGCTTCAAATATTGACTTGACATTTTGGAGTCTTCCCAAAATTGTCCTAGGAAATGCTGCCTGGCAATGCAACGGCTGCTGAAATGTGTAACGTACATTCCCGATCTTTCAACCTAATGGTGTTTCTATAGATGGTTGGGGAGTTTAAGTATTTAAGAATTATAGCACAATGCTGAAAGGGACCTTGGCAAATATATAAATTCTGTTTATGGTTTTTTGAAAATGTGAAGTTTATGGTGTATGTTAAATTGCAAAAATCATGCAGCGTAATTTACTACATAACCCTAAAACTTGTCATCTACAAGACAGTGGAAGATAATGACTTGTATTTTCAATTTTTTTGTGTAATTTCTTACATTCCTTCTTACAAAAACCTTGAAAAAGAAATTGAAATTAAATTTGTCTTCTATGTGGATATACTGTTGGAAATTAGTAAAACATATGGTGTGTACTTGTAGAACTCTTTATCTCTATTTACTCTACAGTGCTGTCCTGTGTATTTTCCATATCTCAGCTGAATTACCTAACATAACTTGGCTGGTCAGTTCAAACGCATATTTGATCCCACAGGTTGTGTTTTATTTCTGGGAATGCTACGTACTGGTGCTGTATGAAATAAACTTGTGAGACACGTGTTTCCCCACAAAATGCTAGCCATATTCTCTAGTCTATTAGCATACACATTTAAGAAATTGAGAATTGATTTAACTAGATAAGTAGGCATTATTTGGACTAGTTCATTGTGCTTTACTTCAGTAAGGGGGTCAGAAATCTATTTTGTAATTATGTTGGTTACAATATGTTGGCTTTGTCTGACACATTCAGGAACTCATATTAAATGATAGGAGCGTCACTAGAGATTTATTAAAAGGAAGGCTAACCCTTTACTGTGGGGTCTGATTTTATTGAAAATAAATGAAAACACACAGTTTAAAATTTTTTTAAACATTGTTATAATTATTACATTTATTTTAGGGGATAAAACAGCCCTAGCTACACCCCTATTAGAATACATTTGTTATACTAGCTTATAGAGAAGAGGACACATACCTATTTTAGTAGGTTTAATATTTTTTTCTTTACATTAGTGTTGTATAAGTGTAGTTATGTGCATTTGTTAGGTGTGATACATTGGGCAAACGTAATTAACAATTATGGATGGAAATCAAAATTCTTTTTAGAGAATTGGTTATTTAGATTTTATTCATGTAATAGATTTGTTCACTTCTGACACGTCCCTCTTGAAAAGGTCTTGGCTCCGGGGGATGTTAATTAAAGCTGTGTGAGGTAGGCCTGTAGTGACTTTCAGGTATCTGTACATCATTACATCAGTGTTTGGTGAAGGAACTGAACGGTGGTAAGGGGCAAAATGACCCTTTTGGCACATTGACACGTGATTCAGTTCACCTAAAGCATTTGTTCTCATTCATTCACCAGCTTGTTCAGTGGCACTTCCTGTTTGCATAAAATAGCTCTGAAACACTTGTGAATGAATGTTGCATTGATATAGTACTTTTCCATCCATCCATCCATCCATTCTCTACCGCTTATCCGGGGTCGGGTCGCAGGGGCAGCAATCTAAGCAGGGATGCC
>JAAGVU020000040.1:15268242-15280520 GCA_011763525.2 Mormyrus iriodes | reverse complement strand
GTCGAGGCCCCTGCCTTCGACCGCCACCCGATCTGCATTGCACCCGACCCCCACTGCAGGTGGTGAGCCCACAGGAGTATAGCACTTTTCCTGACACCCAAAGCCCTTTTACAGAGGCTTCGAGAGTCTCTTCATCCACCACCACCCAGATTATATGATGACAGCCATTCTGCACCACTACGTTCACCATACAGTAGCTAAGGTGGTTAAGGAGCAGGAGAGAATTCACCAATTAGATATAGGGGATGATTAGGAGACCAGATTTGAAAGGGCCACAGTGGGCAGTTTTAGCCAAGGCATCGGGATGACACGTCTACTCTTTTGAAGGATACCCAGGGATCTTTCATCACGAAAGAGAGTCAGTCAGTTTGTATCACATCTCATCTGAAGCATGGCACAATTTTACACACAGTGTCCCAATCACTGCACTGGGATCCACACAGACCACAGGATGGGCAACCTGTTAGTCACAACAACTCCTTCTCCAGCAGCAACCTAGCTTTCCTAATTGGTTTCCCATCCAGGTACCGGCCAAGCCCAATCCTGCTTAGCGTCAGGTGGATTACCTACTCTGAACTACAGGTGGTATGGCTGTGTTTCAGTATGTCATCAGCCTATTGTTTAGGCAAAATAGTGCTAAGGAGTAAGCTAAATACCACCAATAAGTCATGTGAGAAAAATAATATTTGTTAATGAACTATAGTCTAAGTCTCTCAACATTGTGCCTTTCTTAGCTACTCATGTTTGTTAAAAACGCAAACCTAACAGCTCATCGTCAGCTAACGAGTCCAAACGCTGACAAACTTTGGTTAAAATCACTTTAAATCGTGAAAATGTTTCATCTATAAAACCCAATTGTAGCATACGGGAAGTCACTGCACATGCAGGCTACATACCAGTAGATGGTGTATTTCCGTCACGGCCGAGGTACGGCTCTCTCGTTCATCGACTCACTCACCAGCTCGTTCATTACTTCGAGTCTCTCGTTCTCGTTCTGGGGTGCATTTCCCAAAACCGGCCGGTAGCAACTTACACAGTTGTAAGTTATTACATACTCCATAGTTATGCATGATATAAATACATTATATAATTAAAATGATATACATGCACACATACTAATCATAGGTCAAAACATTAGCTACATTTGGCTGAATTATAAATGCCAGAAGTGCTGCTAAATGGGGAGCCGTTCGGAAGCCTAAAGAGCCGACTCTTATTTATGAGTTGAGCCAAATTACCTGGCTCACTAAAAAGAGCCGAAATTCCCACCACTAACTAAGAGAGACTCTTCCTTTACTATAAGCGTATACGTTCAGTGCCAGGTTTTGTTTCCAGCCAATCATATACTCGCTTACAGCACGCCTTTACATGCCTCGCTGGCTCTCTCTGTCCACAGTCGAGGCGGGAAGCAGCATGCACGTCAAATTTCTGAGGACAAGCGGAAGAACGAAAAGGACAAATCTTAGCAGGGAAGTGAATGTGAGTGTGTGGTTCCTGTAAGGTACTTCTTCCCCGCGAACGACTCATTCACGAACGTCACACCATTACTGAAAATTCAGACACTCAGTGAACGAAATGAATGGATCAGTGAGGCGACCAGTCTCATTCTGTTTTCTTTTTCATTTGAAATGGTGGCAGCCGTTTGCCTCCCGTATGTTTTATGTTAGTTATGAAAATTGCATCATACTATTGACAGTGCTCCCTTCTTGTTTTGTTTATACATGTGACATTCAGATTGTTTCAACAGTTTTATTATTGCACTTCTTGAAACATAATCTCTTCTAAAGAATTTTCTAGAAAAAGAGTTCACATAAAAAAAAACAAAATGAGCGGTGAAATATGTATTAAGGTGACGTGAGAAAGATCTACAGAATCACACTAATAATTTTTGAGCAGAACAATTTCTATTGCTATTTTCATGACACTCCTTTCTGGCACAGACAAACACGTTAGAAGGCTTTAGTGGGCTTTTTCTATTCTAAACACTGCCCTTTTTGACATCCGTACAAAGTCACATTAAAAGGGGGCGCTGACCGCATTCGCTCCGCCCCCCGGCCACGTGACCTTTGAACTCTTGACAGGTGACGTCACCGCACAGCTCTCTGTGGTGGCGAGGTGACAGGCAGCGAAGCGGTATCTGTGTCAAAGAGTGACCGATGGCCACCCCTTCCATTTGCTAAGGGAGATTCTTTTCATTTACGGCGATGTAAGCTTGCGCTCCACTCCCTGCCACAGCTGCACGGTGAGGGAATCGTGTACCGAGGTCCTGGGAGTCGGCTTCGTTTCGTTGACAGGTCAGTTGTATGTTAATCCGGCTAGCTAATGCGGTCGAGCCGTGTGAAGTTATGAGCGGCTTTTAGTGTGCGCTGTTTAGTATAACAGGTATTTTGTGACTTTCGTTTTTATTTGCAGACGCGAGTAATATGCTGGCGATTAATAACGAGTAATAAGAAGGCCCCTGTCCAGAGTATCCGAATAACATATGCAATGGGACCCACACCCATCCCTGTTATGGACTCCTCAGACCGGGAACATGTGTGTATATAACATAGTGTCTTAGGACTGTATCTGTCGCAGCTGGTTTGGGAACTGTCACAGAAGAGCGACGCGGTTTTATGGGCGTGGTGTCACGGCGGAAGCTAATCAGTCTTAAGGCTTCTATTGCCATGTATTATATTATCCATTTGTCATTGTGGTAGCTTATATTTACGCCTTGTTCAGTCAGACGAGATAGCGTTGAAAAGGTGGCTTGGAGATTTATTTATGCAGACCTGTGTGGACACCATTGATTTTGACAGATCATTAGAAGAATAGCAGACCCTTTGATACTGGATCCACATTGTCTTGAATACCTGGAGGTGCATCTCTGGAGCACAGAAATCCTGCATCATGTCACAGGGTTCAGGAGAATCTGGGAGCTCTGCTCCATCAGCACCACTGATCTCTGTGCAGGACCTGTCTAATCCCCCGGGACCATCCTCTCCAGTCCGGCAATCCGATGACTGCATTTCATCCAGTCCTGTCACTGACCAGGTTAGCTAATGGCTAACAACCACTATGTTTCTTTGCTGTGTGCTGAAATTTTCTGAAAATTCTTATGTTAGTCTTAGATTTGCCTACCAATTATGTGGTGTAATGTAACAATTCAGAAGCATATGGCGGGTGCATGTATGTAACATGAGAAAACCGCATTGCAATATTCTGTATATTATGGGCAATAACACCTTGTGTATAAAGAGTTAAAGACCATGTGAACAGTCACATGCCTAATTCTGGATGTGCAAGGGAGTGCCTCACGAAAGTGATGAAATGCCATTCTGAGGAGTTGTTTGTGGCTTTCACATGTTAATTAAAAAAATATAAATACTTGTCAAGTGTCAGTTTTCTGTAAGGATTGCTTGGATATTGAACATATTTAGGACATAAATGCTACGAACCTTGTATAATTAATTCCATTTACAAGACAAGAAAGAGGGCGAGTCAGTCAAACAAAACGGAAATTTTAAGCATTCTGGGTAATTCTCAGAGAATGAATGTCAGATAGTTATATAATGAGCTCTACATGGGCATGTCTTGTAAACATTCTTTGTCAGCATCCGTCCATGTAGAGTGATAAGTAGGCTTGCTAATGAGATGGGTGGTTTTTTGGTTTGAGATCTCACTGTGATTGTGTGAAGAAGCAGTTGCAAGTTGTGTCAGCAGTAAAGGGAGAGCCACATGGTCAGCTAGCTTTAGACTGCTGTACCCCATTTGCATTGGCATCCCTGCGTGAATAGCAATAACCATTGTTACAGATGGGTCAAAGAAGTCCCATTTGTTGCTGCTGGAATAAGGCGGTGCTTTGTAGGGCCTTGGCACTCATCTTTCTTGTCCTCTGTTTTGTTGTATCCTCGCTGTCGCTGGAGACTGCAGAGTTCAGCTATTTGGGCTGTATTGAATTATTAAAGTGAAGCCTTGAAACCTAAGGAGGGGTATGTGTTTAGATACCTGGTGCAGTACATGCTGAGCGGATGGTAAGCTGTGTCTTGCCGGCTTGGTCTGAGGGTGCCAGGGGATGTGCCTCTACTGCATACTGTGAGGGGGAAGTTTTACCTGTGCTCTTTCCCTTTATTTATTTGGGAAGATTATTGGGGTGTTGTGGTTGCTGTATAAAATTGGAGTTCTGTAAGGTTGGGTGCAATTATTCAAAATTTGCATTGGATTGGAGTGGAAAGTTCCAAACGTGATTACAGCTGTTGGAAGGTTGGATTACAGTATTTGTGTGTGTGTATGCGTGTTTGTGTATGTGTGTGTGTGTGCGCGTGTGTATAATGCTGCATGGTATTTTATGCAGTATCTGCTGTATTTTTTGCTGTAAAATTGAGGTGCTGTTAAACAGGAATTTGTTTTTTTTTACTAAAAGTAGCTTTTTAGTCTCATTTTGTATATTTGTATCACGTACAAAACTGTTCTACTGTGGCATATTTGTGATATGGAGCAGTATAATTAAAAAACAGTTTTAGCTCTCATCATGTTAGCCAATGTTACTCATTTTCATAAAGCCTGCATTAGTCTACGTTGTGTTGAATTATTGAGATTAGTTGCTTAGACTCAAATGGTGAAGAATTAATGTGAACTTTTGTTACAATGAGGCTGTATTGTATCACCTAGAATTTCAACTATTTTTTTAAAAACAGGTTTATTCACAGAATGAGCTTGAACATGAAACTAGGTGTCTTCGTCCCCTTCTCTGACTTTCTCTGTCCTCATGGCACCTCTGTAAGTGTTCATCTTGTCCTCTTCTGATTGGTTGTCGGTGTTTGCCCCTTTCAGGTGACAGTCACTGCTGATGAGACATCCCTATCGTCGACCAGCTCCTTTGAAATGATTGACATGGAGGCTGTTCCTCCTCCCTATGAACCGGTGCAGCCACACTGGTTCTACTGCCGGAGGGCTGACACCAAGGATTCCTGGATGCCCTTCAGCAGGGAGGACTCTCAGAAGCTGGAGCAGGCCTACCTGCTCGGTGAGTGGCATCTGACGCCTTGACTCTGTGCTGTTTGTTGCTGGTGTGGCTAGTGATTCTTATTGGTCTGATTTGTGCCATAACCACAACTTGTCATTACTAATTTGGTCAATACTGGTCTGAGCAACCTTCTGGATAAACTTGGATTTTACTGAGACTTTTTTGTATTATACACATAGCTAATGAGAAACTTAATTGCGTTTTTGTGTCAGTGTTGAGCCTATAGCTAAGCTCAGTGGACAAGGTAATCAATATGATTATGAATTTATCAACTTTTATGATAGTTTTAGTGCATGTTAACAAACCACTTGGGTATGTAAGTATATTCAGAGTATGTATATTTTGCTTCAGTTTTTGGTGTAAATCTTGAATTTCGGAAGACAGGAACATTTTGAACATGGATAATAAATGATTTTATTTCATTCCACAGTCTAAATTAATAGTATCAAAGGACATAAATTGCACATATTTCTAGAATCCCAGTACTGGATTTACAAAAAAATACACGCAGAAGACCCTGTTTTATACAATTTATATCCTTTATTTGCAACCTTGGTTTAAATTTAACTCTTGGCTTAGTAATATTACAGTAACAACAGCTGGTGACTACCTAACAAGCGTATATGTTTTCAGATCGACACATTTCCCGTCGATTGGGTGAGGTCGAGTCATGTGACCAAGGCTCTGTTATGGGTGGCGATTGCCCAAGTGGCCGGGGGGAGGAGGACGTGGTGGTGGCCACAGAGGGTGAGCGCTATGACGTCAAGCTGAGGGAGAGGAGGCGCTATGCCGTGTACTGGGAGCAGGAGCCCACCGAGGTGCGTCGCTGCACATGGTTCTACAAGGGCGACAAGGATAGCTGCTTCCTGCCATACCCTGAGGACTTCAGTGAGAGGCTGGAGGTGAGCTTTTGCCTCCTGGGGAGGCCTGTGGGGAGGTGTCCAGCCCACCTCCAGTTCTGCTGCTCATCCTCCAAGGAGGCTTTGAAAATGTTTCTGTTGCATGAGAAGAATATGGGCACATGTAGAGAGTCCATTTACTTTTGTAGCCTGTGGATATTTTTTGGATGTTTTCTTTTTTTTAACAGACGTTCTTCCTGTTTCTGTACCCATCTTTTCATTACTGTATTTTTTCGAAGGAAGTTCTTTTCATGGTGTTTATCTGGAATGTTCTACTTTCACGTCCTATGTCCGGTGTCCCTGCTTTCTTCACAGGATGCCTACATGATTGCTGTAACCTTGGATGAGTGGAAGAGGAAGCTTGATTTTCCCACTGGGGAAATGGTCATTCTGCACAACCCTAAGGTAGGATTTCCACCGACGAGCATGCACAGCTCCTTCTGGACCTTCTTAGCAGGAGCTGGCTGCTTGGATTTATACAGGAAGTGGCAGTTGGCTCTTTAGTGTCAGTTTCTTTCCATTGAGGAATCGCTTTGACTTCGCAGAGCGTGCAGCTGTTACGCTGTAAGTTGTAGGAGTTTTGGTGCAAGCACGACCTGAGTTGCAAATGCCTATAGCAAAGGAAATCCTGAACAGGAACTTTATTAACTGCTGCATGTAAAATGAAGAACAACTTTCGGATAAACCAGCCACACTAGTGGCACTCCATCGTGTTATAGCTCATGACTCCATAAAGTGCCAGGCTGTCTAAGTGAATTACAGTGTATACTACAGACTCTACAAACTGTAGGGTTTAATTTCTGCTAATATAGACAATTCCTAGAAGGTGAAAAATTTGGGAAATATTTGCTTGAAATTTTTTTTCCTTCAAAAAATTATATGGAGTAGTGTCCAAAAGAGTAAAAATGAGAAATGCCATTTCAGATAAAAATCAGGGCTTGATTGTGGATGACAGCAACTGTAAGGGAGGTGGTGTTCATGTGACCCTGCAGCTGAGAACAGGGGGCTGAGAGAGGGACCCTGAAGATAATTCTTTTTCAAGAAGTGGGTCCTTTCTCCAAGCCATCTTTGCAAGCTGGTTTCCTGGGTGCAGCTGATGTTGTGTTAGCCTAATTACATATGGAAGGTCTCAGCTAAATAAGGGAAGTCTAATTAAAAGGGCTTTTAATGTGTCGATAAGTAGTTACGATAACATTATTGTTAAGTGCGATGGCAGCATAATAAAAACATTTGAGCAGAGGATATTTAGGCATTTGGGAGGGAGCCCTGAGTTCCTGGACAGTAAGCACAGCACAACACAGTATAGCCTAGAATGGCGATCACACAGGATGGAAACACTGACAGTTTAGCTCAAAGCTGCTCTGAAATCAGAGCCTGCTCTCTTGTTCAATACATTTCGCTGCAGGAGGGAATCAGCAGCTGGTTTTCGCTCTAGAATTAAATATAGAGAATGTGTCTGACGCATGATTAAGGACAGTCAGATTATTCCTAAACTAGGTTCCTTTCATATGGCTCTGAGAGTCACAGCTGTGCACAACTATTATTTATTCTACTCTATGTCTGACTGTCAGTTTGCACAGACAGGATGTCACCAGACCGATCGAAGAGATAAGTGACAGTCATTGACCTTTCTGTTCTGTGGCTGCTTCCAGCTTATTATGCAGTACCAGCCCATCACACAGCAGGATGAGTGGGTTTCCTCCCCCTCGGAGCAGACGCGGCCCCGCACTGTCAAGAGGGGTTTGGAGAACATCTCTGTAGAGATCCCAGATGGTGAGCTCCTTGTTCTGCCTGTGATTGTTCACCTGCCCCTGTGGGATTTCTCTGATCAGTTTGATGTTGGGAAATGAGTGGGACATGGATGTTATTTTTTAAATCCCAATAGCATTATAGTAAGACCATTAGAAGAATATACATTCACAAGTTGCCAGTTGGAATCTGAAACGCAAATGAGTGGTTAGATTTTAGACAGGAAACTTGAATGGATCAGATTTCCACCTGTTCTGGGGAGAAAACTGAGTGCCGGCATTAATACCTGGGGCTGATAGAAGCAGAGAAGACAGGTTGGATGGTTACTATGTGTGATGGTTTGAATCCCAGGGGAGCCGGAGAAAGTGGACCACCTGGTGTTCATGGTGCATGGCATTGGTCCTGCATGCGACCTGCGGTTCCGGAGCATCATCCAGTGTGGTGTGTACACCCTCCCCACCCCAACCATTGTCTGTCAAGATGTCTATATTGGGTGTAGTTAAAAGGGGACATTGTACCCGAGGTTGAAAGTTCAGGTTCAGAAAGTACAAACCCAGACCAAGATTTTGATTCACCCAACCAGTTGAGTACTCTGTGAATGTGACTTTTTATACTCACCTGATTAGTTGAAACAAAATCTTGGTCTAGATTTGTACTTTCTGAACCTGAACTTTTCACCTCTGCATTGTACAGCAATCAAATTGCCATGCTTGGACTGCCGCGGCTTGTATGGGTTGCCTCTGACTTCTGCCTCTTCCCTCCGGCAGTGAATGACTTCCGCAGTGCTTCCCTAAGCCTTCTCAACACACACTTCAGGAAAGCCCAGGAAGAGCAGGCAATCGGCAGGGTGGAATTCCTCCCAGTGAACTGGCACAGCGCACTGCATGGGGATGCCACGGGGGTGGATGAGTACGGGCAATTCTTACCAAACCCAAATCTCCACCCTAATACATAAATGTGACTGGGTGTTTTCAGAAAAAAATAAGCAAGATAAGAGTAATGGTATTGCTGTTACATGGACTGTTTCATTGTTCACAT
The DNA here is from genome assembly GCA_011763525.2 of Mormyrus iriodes. Classification (NCBI taxonomy): domain Eukaryota; kingdom Metazoa; phylum Chordata; class Actinopteri; order Osteoglossiformes; family Mormyridae; genus Mormyrus; species Mormyrus iriodes. Next base: position 15,271,829 of record JAAGVU020000040.1, on the reverse strand, counting down.
AATATCAAGCCCATCCATCCATCCATCCGTCTCCTGACTGCTTATCCGGTGCAGGGTTGCAGGGGGAACCTGAAATCTATCCCAGGCAGCACAGGGTACAAGGCTATGGTACACCCTGGATGTCTGGGATGGCAGTCATTACCAGGCACATGCAGAAGGAGCGGGGCTGGTGGTGCCTGTACACTGCCCTGTTTTTCCCGAATTATTTAATGTGAACTTTCGCGTGAGCTTTAATGGTGCTGAATGCCCCCTTTTTAACCTCTTAGCACCTGCCCTGCAAATGGTCTTTCCAAAGCCCTGGTGATTACTAACATAAATAAAGATACAAGTCCATGTTGAGCCAGCAGGGGAATAGTGGGCTTTAACTAGCAGTTGGCATCCTAATGGTGACGGTGCTAAATTCAAGATCTTTACTGGCCATGTGCAGCAGGAACATTGGAATGCCTGCTCATTCTGTCTCAATCAATTACAAAGAGATTAAAGACAGTATAAACCAATTCAATACAGTGCAAAATAGTACAAATAGTCCAAAAACAGTAGAACAACTAGACAGTATGCTGATAAAATGACTGATGAAGTGCAGTAACAGTGCCATCGATATGTCAGTCATGGGAAATTTGGTTGTTAGAAATGCGAATGGCTGGTGGAAACAAGCTGTTCTTGAATCTGGTAGTCAGTCTTGTAATGCTACAAAAATCTCCTACCAGACTGCGGGGGGGGTAGCCAGGGTCCTTACGGCCTTCTCCTTGATCCAGGGACATCCAGAGGATAACACTGCCCAGCATCAGTCGCCTGCGGCACTTCACAAACGACACCCTGCTGGATCTCTTCTTCTACAACAGCCCCACTTACTGCCAGACCATCGTGGACACGGTGGCATCCGAGGTCAATCACCTGTACCGCCTCTTCCTGCAGAGGCACCCACAGTTTGCTGGTGCCGTGTCAGTAGCTGGACACAGCCTGGGTGAGTCTCGGCACCCTGGCCATCGGTCTCATGTTATACCGATCTGACATTTCACATTTATGATTCCCAGATTCATGTATTATCATTTGAAGGAAAAGTAACAGTTTTTTTCTGGTTTCATTTCACCAGTATTGTAAGTCACACCTCTGAATAATTTTTTGTTCATTGTTTGTTGTGGTTTTGCGCAGAATTATGATTTACCAATGTGAAAAATGACATTTTGGCGAGTTTTTAGGTTTCCGGCAACTTCAAGACTATCTTTGTATGGTTGTATTTCAGGCTCCCTCATCCTGTTTGACCTCATGACCAATCAAAGAGCAGGTCCAGGAGAAAGCAATGGCCTAAGGGTAGGCATGGAAACAATGACATAAGCATGTGACATTAAAGGAAACGTCAGGTTCTCAGTTAAAATAGCTTGTGTTAAAGTTTTCTTTGGATTCTCAAGATATGGTGCAGTAATGACATGACCATGTAAATGTAAATATTCCACTGTTGTTGGAGCATCAGTTTGCTTTTGCAAGACTCTTGAGAAAAGAGCACTACGGTATCTGTTTGCATATAGACTGTATGCCTACTTCTGTGTGTGTCAATCAGTTAAACAGCACTGTTGAACACAAGACCTGTCTGTCTTTGCTCTACTAGGGGAAAGCTGACACTCATGCCCCCCCCCACGACTATAGGAGTCTTGAGGAGGCTCTAAAGAGGATGGGCTTAGAGGAGCTGTTTGCAGTGTTTAAAGCTGAACAGCTGGACCTGGAATCTTTGGTAGATGTTTAATATGCCTATCTCTGTTGGATGGTGACAGATTGGGGATGTGCAAGAAGAAATTTCATAATGTGGTCTTCTTCTGGGTCAACTAGGCTTTATGCTCTGAGAATGATCTGAAGGATCTGGGAATACCGCTGGGACCACGTAAGAAGATTCTCAACTTCATGAGCAGGAGATGGATATTACAGGTAAGATGATTTTGCAGGAAGAAAGTTATGTATTACTGAATATCTGTGGCTCTTTTTGTTAATTCAATTTATAGCATCACATACTTCACATTTCTTAAATAACTTATAGTTCCCTGTACCCAAAGGGGAACAAGCAGTCACCTTCTAAAGTGTCTGTGTTGTGATTTGTTGTGGAAGTTGCACTGTGACCCTCCTTCTGTCTGCTTCAGGATCTAAAGGCGAGAAGTCCATTGCTGAGCTCTGGACAGCAGTCTTCCACAGATGGAGAAGAGTCCCCATCCCCAGCTCCCCTTGAGCACCCCTTCCTGCGGGCTGTGTCCACCACCAGTGCAGTAGACTATGAACACTTTGATGTGGGAATTGGACAGGTAACCGTATGCCCCCCCACACCCCTCCCTCCTCATGGAGCATTTTTGCTCAGGTCTCTTTGCTGTGGAAATTATTTTTTTGAAGTGTCTAAGGTGGGGAAACCTAATATAGGCCCTCCTGTTTTACCCCCTCAACCTTCCCATCCGCCTTCCTGGATAGCCGAATCTGGGCATTGCCACTGGGCAGGTTGGTGCAACTGTGGGGTTCCAGAAAAGAGAGCTCCTCTGTCCTGTCCTGTCCGCCTCGTATGAAGTGAAATCTGACCACGTTTTGTCTGTGACATCAATGCTCCAATCATACGTGGGTTTAAATGGTATTTCCCTTTTGTTTGATCATACCTGGGAAGCCAGAAGAATGGGGTTTGGATCTGGGGACTATTCCTTGGTCTTACTGGAGAACAAGCAGTCAAAGTGTAGCAAACTGAAAGATCCAGAAAAACAAATACTATTTGTGCCCACTTCTGGCTCCCAGTCCATATGGCACGTCACTTGGGCCCCACAGACCATCACAGGGCCTTCTCTCCATTGTCCATTCACATTGTCTTCCATCTCCTTCATGGGGCGGGCGGGGGAGTGTGTGTGCCATTCCAAACACATTGGCCCAGGTCTGTATTGCACCAATACTGTTTGTCGTGGTGAATGCTGCTGATTTGTGCACCTGAATAGCAGATGCTTCACTAATCTGAAGTGTATCATTTCTTACTTGGGTGAATCATAAAAATGTGTGTGTGTGTTTTAATGATTTGAGAGAACTTTCGGTCGAGTAATTTATTGTCCAAAAACGTTTTTGGATCACAGTTCTTAAGGCAAAAAGTGATCTTGGTGATCTTGTTGAAATTATGTCTTCTGTTGTACAGCCGACAGATGAGCTGTTTGAAAATGCTTCTTCTCCTCCATCACTGCCCCTGGTGTTTAGTATGTCAGTCTGTATGCTACTAGCGCATTTATACATGAATTCCCCCACAGGTGTCCATCAGCTACCCCCAGCTGGCTTTCCATCCTCAGACCTTCTTTGCTTTCGGCTCTCCCATTGGAATGTTCCTCACGGTGCGAGGTCTCAAGCGCATTGATCCCAGCTACAGCTTTCCAACCTGCAAGAGCTTCTTCAACATCTATCATCCGGTAATGTTTGCACCCTGCCTTTCTGTATATGGCCGTGAGTGAGTGAGAATAACCCCACCACACCATCTATACCTCTATATTGATATCTATCCATCCATCCATCCATCCATCCATCCATCCATCCATCTATCCATCTGTCTGTTGTATACACACACACGCGTTCACTGGCCGCTTTGT
>JAAGVU020000040.1:15251100-15267984 GCA_011763525.2 Mormyrus iriodes | reverse complement strand
GACCCCCCCGTCTGCCCCTCACCCACCTTGATCATTGAAAGTGGACTTGTGTGAAACTAAGGTGTAGTTAAAATATGGGGGGACATATGTGGGGAAAAGATACCTCCCACCAGCCCCCCCAAGCCCCCAATGTCTACAGTGGAGTTAAAATAGAGGGGAGGGGAGCCGCGCAGTCCGGTTGTGGGCTGCTGAAGCAGGACCTACGCTGCTCCCCTCGCCCTCCAAGGCCCTATGTGAAAGAGTGGTATGACATGAATGTATGTCTACAGTGCAGTTAAAATGATGAGGCTAATCATCCCCCCTTCCCTCTGTGTGGTGCAGTGTGATGTCGTGCATCGACAATCATTGACCAATCCTAGCTTGTATCAACAATTAAAGCTGATGGTTGGGGTGTAATAGTGTGGGGGATATTTTCTTGGGACACATGGGCCCCTTGTGTACATTTTGGCATTATTTAAATGTCACGGCCTACCGGAGTATTGCTGCTGACCATGTCCATCCCTTCATGACCAGTGTACCCAGCTTCTATTGGCTACTTCCAGCAGGATAACATGCCATGTTGTAAAGCTCATATAATTTCAGACTGGTTTCACTAATGAGTTCACTGTACTCTAATGGTCTCCAAGGTCAAGTGATCTCAATCCAATAGAGCACCTATGGGATACGCTGGAATGGGAGATTTGCATCATGAAGGTACAGACAACAAATCTGCAGGAAAACGTGATGCTATCAAAACATCAGGAACCAAAATCTCTGAAGAATGTTTCAAGCACCATGTTGAATCTATGCCACAAAGAATTAAGACAATTCTGATGGCAAAAAGAGGTCCAACCCCATACTAGGTCCATCTAATAAAGTAGCCTATGTGTGTGTGTCTGTGTCTGGATTATGTATATATTACATTGTGGGGACCAAATGTCAGCACAATATGACAACCTGTTATTTTGACATTGTGGGGACCACATGTTTATAAAACTTGTGAAATTGTATAAAAATCTGTGACTGCAGTCAGAAAACTGCAAATGCCAAAAGTCTTGTTTGGTTGCTTATGGTTAAGGTTACGGCTGGGTAGGGGTTAAGATTTATCATTGTTGGGATTAGGGTTTTTCCCATAGATGTGAATGGGCATTCCCACACAAAGATATGAATACAAACGTGTGTGTATACACACACATACACACACACACACACACACACACACACAAACACACAAACACATACACACACAGTACAGCTACTTCTAGCACATTTGTTAGCATATCTAATGTAAACCATCTTTGCATTGCATCCACTGTCTTGCTTGCAGTTTGACCCAGTTGCCTACAGGATTGAGCCCATGATCGTGCCCGACATGGAGATTGAGCCTATGCTGATCCCCCACCACAAGGGCAGGAAGAGGATGCACCTTGGTGAGTTTACACTTTAGGTTGTCTTCCAGTCTTGGTTGCCATGGATTATGGGGACTTCCTGTTGCTTCTTACTGACTGTCACTCGTTTCATCTCCAGAGCTGAAGGAAAGTCTCACTCGTATGAGCACCGACATCAAGAACAATGTGCTGGGCTCCCTGCGCACTGCCTGGCAGTCCTTTTCACGGCTGCCCATTGCCGCGTTGCCCCCTGTGGGCGAGGGAGAGAGCAACACGTCAGGGCTACCCACCCAGGAGATTGAAGGTAAAGGATGAATTTGCAATTTTTTCCTTTTCAACATCTGAGATAATAATCCAGCAGAGCAATTAAAAGGAGGCCTTATTCATTTAATATCCTATTGCCATTTTCATTTCACCAGGGCGTTTTATTCTGTGGAGGATTATTATCCTTTGTAGAATGGGGTCATCAGCCAATTAAAGTTGTCTTGGTTAACTAAAAAAAGCCTTTCGAACATGTATGAAGCTGCTATGGAGGACAGAGTTGCCGCATCCTTTCACTAACTCACCACGCCCCCTGACATGTCACTGTGGCAGGCCTGCATATGGTTGATCCTGTTGGCCTGTTTCTAACCCGTCTCTCCTCTCTACGTGTAACATGCGTACGGCTGTCTGTGGTGCCTTGGGCTCCACTGTGGCTGACTTTCCCCTGTTTGCTCAGCCGGAAAAGGCACTGTCAAAAGGACAGAGTGTAAGACAGACTTTTGGAAAAAAATTATGGAGTGGCCTAAAGTGATTAATTTAAGTTATTTCCAAGGTAAGCCAGGTAACGCGTCGCACTGTGTTGGTGTTGAATTTTTATTTCTGCTGTCTCTCACCTGGCTATGGGAGATGCTTTATTTAAGAAAATCTAAATTTATTTTTCACAAAGGGTGGCATTTATGATAATGATTGGCATAGAAAACTCTTATAGTAAACTAACCTGCTGTTGTATTTTCCAAAATATTGTCAGATTTGAAGGCCAACAGAAATGTATTTTTTGTATCAAAAGTTTACATTATTTATAATGATGGATGTTTATGAACGGGAAGTGCCGACTCAAGCTTAAATAAAGTGTAGTTCCCTCCTATTTTCTGTTGGCTTTTTTGGTCTCTTTCGGCTTTTCACGTTCCCCCCTGCTCTTCTGTCCTTCAGGCCTAAGGCCCACATTATCACTGTATGTGAGTCCCATACTCACATACAAAACTCAGTCAGTCCCTGACATTAACCCTTTAAGCTTCCTGGGGCAGGGGGACTCAAGCATCATGTGACTTCTTAATGTATTTCGCTATAATAAGAGCCCCCACTAAGGGAGGGCTCCTGTTTTTGTCTCTGTCGCTGCTCTCCTGCTCTTCATCTGTATGTAAAATTTACATATTAAAGTGCTATATCCCACACCCCAATAAAGCAGGTTTACATCATTGTAGCATGTGAATATGTGAAATTAATTGGTCAAATTACCAATGGGAATTCTCAGTAGCCTCCATGTCTGGCAACCTCCATCAGTGCATGGTGCCATCTACCATTTGGAAGATGGATCCATTGTGTAGGTCTTCCTTAATCACCTGGTTGGGACAAGAAGCTTAAACGGTTGAAGGAAAAAGACACCTGAGTTATTGTGTCTCTGTTTACGTGCCCCATCACAGCAGCAGGCCCATCTCAGCATCCTCCTGCTAGGAGTCTGCTTTTGCACTGTGTCTGTTGTTTGTTCTATGCTGCTTGCATGCTGATACTAATAAGGTGTTCTCTTGATGCCATTTTGTTGGGTTTAATAGCACATATATGAGATTAAAGCATTCAGTTCATCAGACTGCTCTGCAGTGGATTTGGGATTTGTGTTTGTTGCCTTGAAGAGTTGTCCAGTTGCGAATGGTGGTGATTGCCTGCAAGGCGGTTTTCATGAGAATGTAGTTCATCTTTTTATCTGTAGGAATACACAAATGTTGTGACAAAGCGTTGTTGCAGGTCCTTCCTATAAAAATGTGGCTTTTACTAGATCAATTTTGAAACACAGCTGAAGATCATATGTACTTCAACAAAAGAGAGTAAATGTTGGTAGAAAAAATATATAGCTCTGCTGCCCCCCAAAAATTCCACTTCTTTTGTTGTTTTTTTTGCGTTCCGATTTGGTTTAACTTGGCTACTTCTACTCCCGCTCTTCCAGGTCCAAAAGCGGAGGAGGTAGAAGTGACTTCAGCTGCAGACAAGCAAACCGAGGAGCAGAACATCATAATCGGGATGCTAAATGGCGGTCGACGCATTGATTATGTGCTGCAGGAGAAACCAATAGAGAGCTTTAATGAGTACCTGTTTGCCATCCAGAGCCACCTGTGCTACTGGTGAGTCAGTGAAGAGTGTTGTATAAAGTCCTAATGCCACTAACATTGAATTCTAAATGCTCATTAACAAGCCAGATTAAAAGCCTCTAAATATAAAAAAAAAAACAGGGACCTCAGTAAGAGACTTTGGTTTTGCGGTCCTGAGTGTGTCAAGTCAGCCACAACAACCCTGTATGACTTATTTTGCAGGGAATCTGAAGACACTGCTTTGCTGGTACTGAAGGAGATCTATGAAAAACTGGGAGTCATTTTAGAACAGCCTCAGTCGTAGTTTGGATGGATGCATCTTGAAGTTGCTGGTTTCTGTGGGAACTAGCTGTACATTTTACCGCACTGAATGCTCGCACCGAGTCTGGCTGGTAACGGCTGCTTGACCTGTGAAGCTGAAGATCTGGAATCCAGCAGACATCTGTACATCAGTTCAATAGCGATTGATAAATGGGATTCAGATGAATGACATGTTGGGTTGTGGAATCTTTTATGATCGTTCTGTGTCGTTGGACCATCGGACAGTTAAAAAGGAATGACTGCTTGTAAGTTTATGACCTGCCTGTACCCTCATAATTTTTTTAGTTTTAAGTTTAAATTATTTTTATTAATGTTTTTGTTGTATAGGATGATATGCTATTTTGCACATCTTGGAGCTGGAGCATGCTAACTGCCATTGTGACTTGTCTCCATCACTCCTGCAAAGACTGACAGATTTCGCTGTTCCATTAACCCAGAAAAAAAGAAGCTCTGTTCCACTCGATCGTTTGTCCTGTATTGAAATGCACAGAAGTGTCTCATTACACTAAAAATGGTTTTCTTAGTGTTTATGGAAGTAGGCTTGTGCTTAACATAAAATAAACTGAATACTAATGATCCAATGAAGAATGTTTTTAAAAACGACTGCTGCAGTCTGTTACCTGTTTCTTTTACATTATCCAGAGAGGAAAGGCAGCAGTTCCCTCTATATCTACCCCACTATTGCCATTTGAGGACAAGTGCTTGCTGCTATGCCCCTTTGGCTGGATGATGAAGGATTTTTGGCTGATCATTGAGCTATTTTTCAGAGTAGCCCTTCTGAAGCACAAAGAAAACCTTTTTTTTTTGTTTACTATTTGGTTTTGCTTTCAGTTACAACAGAATAAAACCCTGAGTTTTGGCACCCTGAGTAGGGCATCTAGTAACTCTTCTGGGGTCTGATTATACATAGCGTGTGTTACATTATATTAATCTGATCTGGTGCTGTGACTATGGAGTCCAATCATAAACTATTGTTCAAATGGAGTATTTTAACATGGACATTGTAGGAATTACCGGTGTCTCCTGTTCGACTCCGTTCAGTATATGTGTTACAGAAGCCCGTCTCAGAGAAAAGGCTAGCCATCGCTTTTCATTGTTGTTTGGTCTCTATTAGTATGAAACTTCCCGTTTCCCCCAGCTGTCAGGGTTGTATGTTCTGTTAAATTTTGTTCATAGCATATTTATTTTGAGGATAGGTGTAATTTGATGACTATCACGTAATACTATAATAAATTTCCCAATTCTGTCCTGTCAAATACAAGTTTTTTGCTTCTTTAATTAAGGGATGACTAAGTCCTTGAAGCCTTAAAACATTTCATACAGATTTTAGCAAAACATTTTAATTCCCACATTGCTTGCTCTGGAGCTGCCAAACTAATTGAATTCCTGAAATGGTTGGGATCAAACAAATAAAAAAAATTACATATAACAGAAGCACATAATGACTCTTTCTGCAGTGTATCTGCCTCTCTATTTCAGTAACTATTTTGGTTTGAAAACACAATGAAAATTGTTTTGTATTTGTATATGAAACAATATGTTTACATATTGTGTATGCCATAATAAACTTAACCAAAGCATGCCTGTCTTTTCTGGTGTTAGTAAATGAATCTGCTTCTCACCCAGTCTGATGTATCGAATACTGCAGAAACAGTGAGTCACAATGTTAAAGTACATTATGTTACCTACATTTATTTGGGCTCTGTCAACTGCAGATCCCACATTTGCATTTACTGTTACTTTTGCATAAAGTCTGTGAGGGATTAACTGATGTCCTACAATCTAATGCTCCGATTGTATCAGAACTGTATATCCATGTGTACGTATCGCAGTTAACCCTTGTGTGTTTTACTTCTTCCACTCAATTCTATATTCTATAGAATCCTCATTTTGAAAATGGACTGGGGTAACTTCAACCCCAAAAATAACTCATGGGTGAAATACAATAATGGCAGAGTATTATTTAAATTACATGTTTACATTGCCAGGCGGCATGGGGGTGCAGTGGTTAGCACTGTCGCCTCACACCTCTGGGACCAGCATTCAAGTCTCTGCTATGGTTCTATGTGTGTGGAGTTTGCATGTTCTCCCCATGTTGTTTCCTCCAGGTACTGTGGCTTCCCTCCACAGTCAAAAGCCATGCTGAGGTTGATTGAAGTTTCCAAGTTGCATGTAGGTGTTAATGGTGTGTGAGTGTGACCTGTGATGGTTTGGCACCCAATCCTGATTTATTCCATGCCTTCCACCTGCAGCCTCAAGTATAGGTTCATGACCCCCAAATGGTATAAGCAGTTACAGTAGATGGATTACATTACCAGTCTTTTGCTTATTAGACCGTCACTGTAAAAATAATAGTACACTTTGTTAGGATTTAAAAGACCTCTATTGGCCTAGACTATGTTAGACTGAATGAAATTTCTCAAGTAAGTCAACATGCATGGTTTTGCGTGTATTTCTTTTTGCAAAACTAATGCGACATAAGAGATGGAATTTTCATAGACCTCGGCCAGGTTGTCATTGCTTGCATAATTATCAGTATTAGTAGTAATACAAGTGTTAATAAGTGCGGGTGGGAGCTACTAGGGAGATGCTTTTGATTTTTCCTTCGTCAGAGACATGTAAACTGGTCAGGATTTTATTGCATTATGTTAAGGGCAGTAAGTGAATTTTCAAGAATTTGTACCATCTCAAAGTTTTCCGTTGATGTTCTTTTTTCATTGACTTGGAGTTACTTCAAAAGTTGTAGAGGGTAAGGCCAGGCGATTTAATTATAACCAAAACTGTTTATGCGCAAAACTGTTAATTGACTAATATTCCAATAAGCCCCCCTAAAGGTAGAAACATCCACGGCATTGTTTTTAAGTGCAATATGAAAATAACACGGCGCCTGGCTGTCAGGTCTGTCCTTTGTACAACATTTTGTACTTGATCATTGTGCTTTATTTATTTATATATATATATATATATGTGTGTGTGTGTGTGTGTGTGTTGTTTTAAAGTAGCATTGCATTTAAAAGTTATATGGAACTCCATCACTGGTACTCGATGAGTGTCTTTGCTGGGTTATCTCTCTGATGTTATATATCCCATGTTTTGGCCTGAGACACGTCTGGCTGTGCTTCCCCATAGTCAACACCCATCTTCACGTGTTAAGTGAAGGCAGGGAATTTCACGCCTCACATGGTAATATTTGGGCTCTGCCTTTGTGTCTCTTGTATAATAACTTCTGGCGTATTAATATTTGAATGGGGTTGATGCACTTGTAAGGATAATGTTAAACTAATAGGACTAGAGTCTTAACTGAGTTTGCCTGATCTGAAGATTCATGAGAGACTTTACATGACCCATTTCATAGATATAAATTATACCTCCATAGCCAGGATTACTGAAGGTAGTGCAAAACAAGTCTGCTCCATTGAACAGCATCTTTATAAAAAAAGGCATACAGCCTGAGATTTTAGTAGAAGTTAGAGATTATGCATTATAATGTCTAATTAATGTAATGTAATATAAACCCATCTCAGTTTGTTAAATCTTGCACATGAGATATATTTTGGAAATGATGAAAATTATGAAACTGAAATATTCATCCAGAGATATCCTAACATTCAGGCAGTTGCCTGTAGGTTGAGGTCCCTGATTCAGTAATATTATGTTTATATGTCTTGGAAAGCACAAATATCAGTGTTAATATGGTTGTAGTTTGTTTCCTTGGAGGTCCTTACATAGTGTGTTTCTCACATCTGCGTGGTTTCCTGCACTCCTCATTTCCATACCACATGAACTGCTTAAACCAGCTGGACGTTGACATCCTTCAGTGTTATACTTGGGCAAACATTATCCCTGTAAAGTAGGGATTCCCAACCTTTTTTATGACTGTGTGCGGGTTTGAGTCACACAGAAATGTTTATTTTTGCCAAATTAATCAACTCCTCCTGAAAACCCCTATCGTTCAGCAGTCCACTGGAATACAGACGATGGACTGAGGGTTGGGAACCCCTGTTGTATCAAGTGATGTTTGGGGTTAAATGCAATACAGGTTTCTACATTATGGCGGAACAAAATTGTGCAGCTAGCTAAATTAAATCTGTTCATTTTTTATCTTATGACCATTTTCATTTTCATTGTGAACCTCATGCATTTTTCCCCCATCTTTTACAATTCACTGTGACAAAGTCTTGCTCATAAGAGAAAATGTAGGCAGATCTGGTTATAAAGAATGTAGTACTATTATACATATGATGTGCTCTACAAAGCCTCCTTTTTCTTCCTCTTCACAACCCCCAGCTGAAACCAGGCCTGACCCTTTTGTTCTCATTGTGTGGGTGAGTATGTGGAGTTTCTGTAGCTTGACCCCAGAGCTCCAAGTCAGCAGGGGACCCTGAACTGGCCAGTGGCCCCTACTTAGCAAGATGACTCCCTTGAGTGACTTCCCTGTTTTGCATGCTAATGTGCATGGGAGCCATCCAGGCAAATGCAGGCAAACATGGGGGCAAGTATCTTGCTGTGACCAGGGTAGCGTGTAACTAGGGAATGCCTCAGGGCTGTTTCAGCCTGTGGCTCTGGAAGCAGGTTTTCTTGTCTCGTGGCCCACTGGAGCATGCAGTAATTTCCCGGGTGTGTGTGAGGGGAGTGCCTGAGCCGGAACAGGAGGCGGGCAGACAGAGGCAGGGACAAGTGAAGGAGCTGGCAGGGCAGCAGCACTCCTGCAGTAGAGCGACGGTGCCTGTGTAGCTGGCTGGAGCATAGGCAGGCCTGGACACCGGGACCTGGCGTGTGCGTGTGACATGAAGAGTGTTTATGTGCCTGCTGCACCAGGACGCTGTTGATTACTTGAGATGGGAGGATCTCTTAGCCAGCACAAGAAGAGCAGTGGGGCGGTCAGCTGCCCCCGGCCAAAAAACAGCAGCATGTGAGTGTTTCATTGACGCGTTTAATTAGGATTCTTCAGCACTTTCTGGGAGATACTTTTAAAGATGAGGGGCTGCTTCACTAAATAGACCTTGTGACGCAGACAGTTTGTCTTGAATAAGTGAGAAAAATGGGACAACATAAAGATACTAGGACATCTTTGTCATTTTTATTTGTACCTTACTCCCTTTTTGGCAGACACTGTGGTGCCTTGACCTAGTGTAGGCAGTGGTCAGACCCGTGTGTCTCTGCCTATCCTTGGTGGACGTACGTTTGCTTATCACTGACATGGTATGCGAGTGTAACTGACGGCGCAGTGTGCAGCCAAAAGTGTGTTTTGAAGATGTACTCTGTCAAACATAGGCTAAATACCAGCTGTTGTTTAAAAAGGAAGTTTTAGTCTTGCTGCATTCTTGTCTTTTGAGAACCCCCCCCCCCACCCCCAAGAAACATTCTTGTTTATTTGGGTAGTGCTCTAACCCCAGCTGATTTTCTCCATCTTCTCTTATGTGTGAGTAATTTCTGGTTGTATCGAGTCTGCCTGTTTTCAGGACTGTGAGTTGCTTGTGTTTCTCTCCGTAGCTTGGATTTTGGTAAACCTGACCAAAAAGCGTAAATTTACATTTTGCAGCAGCCCTGACTCTTGCTGCTTGAGATGGGTTCCTTTAGCTGATGTCATTATGGAAGACCTGTTATACATTTTTTCAAAATATGTACCAAAAACAGGAATCAGTGTACGAATTTCCAGTGTTTCAGTTTTGCCTTTTACCTCAAGGTGCAGTAAAGTATGAACACATTACAAAGTATGAACACACTACTTTGCCAGCTTTGCAGTGAGTGAGAGAGAGAGAGAGAACGAGAGAGAGAGAGACACTGGGTTTGAAGATGTTTGATATTTTTAGGAAGCCGCAGGGCACCTTGAGGAAGGAGCTGCTGACACCATAAATATTAAACTGCAGCCATTACCTCTATGGCACTTAGAGGCAACTTTATAGGCCTGGGCACCATTCTGCCTCTTTATACTCTCAGCTCTGCATCAGCCAGTAAGACCAGGAATCCAATCTTGTCTTGAACAACTTTGTTTCCCCTAGTTTCGCCTTTGTCACACAAATTTCCTTCATTGGTTCACCTTCTGCATGACTACATGAGAAGTACACTACTAACTAGCTACTTCGATGTACACCTTGTGGGTAGTGGTCTGTGGCTATGATTGGAAGGTTGCTAGTTCAAATCCTATGGTTGGCAGAGTGATTTCACCAGTGGGCCTTTGAGCAAGGCGCTCAACTGGGATTTTGATTTGGGGACTAGCTAACCCTGCTCTCTCATTGCATGCCGTTTTGGACAAAATCATCTGCTAAATAAATGTCATAGGCTTTGGTTTTGGATGCTTATGTGCTTAAAGCCTTGTATAGCTGTTGACCTGAGTAGTCCCCTCCACTCTTGTTAATGAACTTGGGAGCTACACAACTGTTTGAAAAAGAGGAGATAATGGCAGAATGCAATGTTAAGTATTTTTTCTAAATGACATTGCTAAAAATAATGAGCTGCCTCGGTGCTCTAAAAATGTAGAGGTGTGATGGCCTGCTTCAGGAAAGCAACAAAGACCTATCAAGTGATGTGGCCTACATTGTAGACCCATAAAAGAAAAATGTCACCCTACTTGAAATTAAGGTATGGTCTTCCATGGGACTTCTGAAAGTAAAATAACTAACTTTGATCATTCCATGTTTAGAAGCCAAATAAGAATTCATTCTCTAAACGTTTATCCTGGCCAGGGTCATGGAGTGTGCCCTCGGAGCACACAGCACACGGCTGTGGTACACCCTGGACATGATGCTAGTCGTAGGAGAACACACAATTACTGACTTTGTATATCTTGGAAATTGTGAACTGAGCTTGTGGTTGTGTTTGATTATTTTTTTTATTCTGTTACTTATTCTTGGGTCCTATATAGAAGCAGTCGCATGTCTTTGTGTAAACCAACAGACTTTGGAATTCTGTACCCCTAAATGGTTAGCTTGTGTTGGTCTGTCTCCTAAAGACCCTCAGCCTGTTTCTGTTTAAATGTTTTGTCTAGTCAGTCTTCAGAGCAATAGGATACTGCCAAGACCAACTCTATAAATTGATATCTTTTAGTAACTGATGTTTGGTGTATCTGAATATGCAATAACAATGTGACATCATGCCTTATTAAACTGCAACAGGTCCTTATTTGCCTGTGAAAGGTCATGGAAGATCCATAGTCAAATGTATTGATTGACGTGATAGTGGTGTTTAGAGAGATGTAAATCAGCTGCCACCACTCCCCAGGCTCAGCAGTAAGGGTGCAGATTTAAGTTTCTGAAGCCCGGGTCAGGGTTCCTTTCCCAAGTGCTTAAATCTTTAAACTGTTTAAGTATATTGGCAGGTTCTTTGCTAAATTTGTAGGATGACAAAATGTGTCCTTTGAAATTTGTGCTGATGCAATATTGCTTGTAGTTGGTTAGCAGCCCAACTTAAACAAGATCCTAGGCATTTGGCTTCCGTAATTGCACTTCATTTAGTGCTGGTGTTGATCTCTGTTCTTGGTTCCTTATGTGGATTTTTATTGAAGTTATACACTCTAAACTTCAAACCAAAGAAGTAGTTCTGTAATCTAATTAAACAAGGGCCCTCCTCACTTCTTACCCAGACATTGTGAAATTTTCATCAGTGCCGTTGAAGAAAGTGTTCCGCAGCAAATGTTGGTTAAACCAATAAACTTTTTCTTATTATCAGTTTTTCTTGCAGATCGTCATCATTGTCTTGTTGAGTGATGGGCAGAGCCAGAGGTGTAGCTCAGAGATGTGGAGCTGGTCAGGTGCTTGTTGTGTTCTGGTTTGAGAAGGGATGGTCATTGGTGGTTAAGGCAGCTGGTTCGAGGAGAAGCTGGAAGCCTGCCCATACTTAATATATATCAATGATGCAAAGAAACACAGCTGGGTTGTTGATGTGTTCCAACCTCAATTTTGCATGACCAAAGCACCCAGTGTGTGGTCCCGTTGAATGACAATGGCATCACTCCCTATGAGCCATGCCTCTTCTCTTCAGCTGTTCTTTGGTTTTGTCACACAAAGCTCTTTCCCTACAGTGCTGGCCTTCCTGTCTCCACCTCTCATCATACTTGATTGCCCTCTTCCTAATTGTCAGTCAATACTCAGGATTTCAGGTCTGTATGCTTATCTTCTGTACCGCTCAATGTAGTTTCCGATAAGGTCCTCTACTAATTATGGCAGTGTTACTGAGATTGCTGTATGAAACCTGCCATAACTCAGTTTATTTAAAAAGACATTCATTTTAGGAGGTAATTGTGTTATTGAAGTTCAGTATGAAAGTACTTCCTGGTAAATTTTAATAAAGGCTTCAGTATTGTAACATCCTTCCCCGAGTTGACGTCAGCTAGCAACTGTGTAACAACTGGGTTTGTCCCCTGAATAAATATTGGAAGATATTTAGGACACTCCTATTGGCTCCCATATCTTTATTTGTCTGGCGTTTAGGAGTCATTTGAACATTAAAGCTATAATCCAGCAGATCTGTCTCTTGGGTATTTGTACTTCAATGTATTGAACAGGTTAACACTTAAGGTTTACCGTACTATATACATCCACTTGAGTACTGAGAGTTTTTTCATGAGTAGGAGGTCCCTTTTTCAGTTCAGAATTTTTTTGAAGGAAACTCTTCAGCCTTAAAAGGCTATTGTGTATTAAATGCATGTGACTGCATTATGAATGACTGCCTTTTGGATTTTAGGCTCCTTGCTCAAGGCAATGGCTTTGTCAACTGTCCACAGAATGGTTGTTAGACAAAGCCTGCTCATAGGGTCACCACAGTAATACTGTTTACCGTACTTTCCCAACCCACCCAATTAAAAAAGAACACCTGTTCCTTGGCTGCTCATCAATACTTCAACATGCAATCTCACAGTTTCTGTTGCTCCCTGCTGACAAGCTGTTGTGTATGGGGGTGCTTCCAGTTTTTTTTGTCCTCTTGTTATCTGTGTTGCATGCTCTGACTTAAAAGGAGTCCCTGACCTTGCAAGTCACCCCCAAGACACACAAGGCATCTCAAGGAGATGCAGGCTTTGGCTTAATACCAGAATTTTTTTCTAAATGTGCTGCTGTATCCAGGAAATATTTTGACTGCTGTTACTGCTGAAAAGCTACATTTTTGTAGTTTGTCTGATAGACCACTAGGTGTCCTGCATTCCCCACTTAATCACTTTGTGTGTGTGTGTGCACGCATACGTGCGTGCATATGTACTGGTGGGATTAAAGACTACAGCATTAATATTCTATGTTTTTTTTGCATTCACAATTTGTTACACTTTTTTATTCTCCACTTGATGCATTAAATCATTTGTTATGAATAATATTGGTAATACTGTTGGACGCAATTAAGATCACAAGCCAATGTTTGTGTGAGCAGTGGTGGGGAAGATCAGGTCCTGAATTCCTCTGCATTTACTAGTGAGCTCTAGATTTATGTCCTGGAGTCAGTTTTATGTTAGGAAGATTAACAATGGCAGCCTGTATATGTAATATGGAGGTGTGAGAGAATTTAATGTAAAGCTGCCTTGAGTAATATGTTGTATACTTTGTGAGCTTCCTGGCCAGCTTGCTCAGCACTTGCTAGAGTTATTTTTGTCTGTAGTGGAAGGCATATTATGTAAGAGTTTTGTTTTTTCCTCTAGACTTTCTGTAGCCTATTCTGTTTTTTCTCCTGCCGAAATTTTGTCTTTCCACAGAAACTTGCTACTTCGGCTGTCCTGCATCCCCAAAACAGCTGTAGGCGCTATAAAATGCAAGACGCAAATTATCCATCCATCTCATTTGAAGTATTTATCCTAGTCAGAGTCTTGGGGGTAACAGTATCGTACAAATAAACTAGCATGTTTTGTAGACTTGAGATTACTTGGTAGACTTTGATAGTGTGTACTCAAAGAACTTCTTATTCTATATGGTAGCTATGCATTACTGCTGCATTGTGGGAAACTAGCAGTTCTGCATTCTCCTTTTCTAAATAGAACAGGTTTGGTGCCCTGGAAGACTTTGTTTTTAGCATCAAACTCGTTTTATTCTTTTCTCAAGCGATTTCTGCTGCTGGTGGAGGCATTGAGCCTTGGAATTAAATGGATGGGGTTAAGTAGAGGAGTCTGAATAGAGACATGAAGCCTTGGGGCAAAAGTAGGTCGCTAAACCTCTTTCTTTACAATTCAGACCTGTTGCAGGGTGTGGATATAGCTGGAAGTAAGTTCCAAGGGCTGGTAGTGTGGCTGCTTGTAGGTCCAGCAGTGTGGTGATTCTGTCTAGGCTCCTTCATCCTTTTTTCATGAACCAAAGTGAACAGCAGGCCAACCCCTGTATGCCTGCTAATGGATTAGCATTAGTGGTCTGATAAATTAACTGTTTATTTAATGCTGTTATTTGGATTAAAAGATGCTTTGTTACTGTATATGTTGAGGTATTCATAATGTTTGTGTGAGATTGTTGAAATACAATTGTATTATTTTTATTATATAGATATTAGCCTGCCTCTTCCCCATGCTTCTTAGGATAGGCTCCAGGTAAATGTTACTTGAGAGCTGTTATGTTTCCTATGTAAGGGTCAATATCCCAGCATTTTTACTAAGGATGTATAGATGTATTGTGATGAATCATTTAGCATGGCATTTCTATTGCGTCAATCTGTAACTAGCATTAGTGGTCTATAAATAATTTTGAGGAATGTAAAGTGCCGAGTGTGTAAGGTAGGGGCAAGGAAGGGATCAAAGTTTTAAAAAACTGGGAAAACTAGTTTTTTGTAAAGCATGGGCTTGCTCCAGCCTATTAATTTATGTAATAGGGTTTTCCTTTTGGGAATTCTTAGTATTTGACCAAGTGTCCCACTTTCTTTAGGTTTTTCTGATGCATTAATGGAGCTGAGCCTTTTATGGATAGCCAGTACTCAGTGAGGCAGGGTTTTTCAGATATGAGGCTGTTTGGGTAAATGGGGTTAAGGGCCATGCACAGTAACTCAAACTGTCATGATCTACTGAAGCAGACATTGTAGATCCTTAGATGTATCCCCCTCCCTAACAGTCGGTCTGCTGGGACTTTCGGTATGCATGTCTCTTTAATTCATTTCTTGTGTGATTATAACCCATAACTTTCTCCTAACCACCTACTCCAGTGTTACTAGACATGGAACACACCAGATAAGTTAGTCTTATACAGAAGAATTGATATTATTCAAGGTAAACAAATGCAGACATACATAATTTCAAGCACAGTTTGCTTTGCTATAGACCAAATATGAATGTTTGTTTTTCCTGTGATCGAGTTCCTTTCAACTTGAACAAACTGGGTTGCCGCTGGTCTTATAACAATTTCCCTGATGCCTTTCTAATGCTATGCTATGTGACGCTGTCATTCTTGTGCATGTTTGTTCAAAAGTCTTTGAAAAAGCGCATGCCTGAGTGTTTTAAAACCTTTATAACCTTATTACAGTCCATATTGTGGGGGGTGGGTGCTTTTGGCTGTGTTTGGCTATGCGTGCTTGCGTAAGTATTGCACGAGTGAGCTGAAGTTTCTCATTCCATTACAGGAAGAATGGGATGACTCACATGGTGCATGTTTCTTCACAAGACAAATAACATTAGTTATTAGTGCTAATGAAGCTATGACAGAAGAAGATTGATGAACATTTATTAGTGATGCTCTGATTGCATTTTCCTTGACTGATCCCAATTGTTGGCTCAGCGAGTGTCAAATTAAACTGGTTGTTCAAAATGGTTTTTGGGGTAGTTCTTCTACAGACAACTTTTTGCTCATGTCTTGCACACAAGTGTTTTACCCATAAGTGTTCTGGTGCACCCTAGGTGAAATTCTGCTGAGTGCCCCGCAACCACACACACACACACACTCAGAGCAGCAGAAAACAAATTTTACCAATTAATTTATTAATTTATATAAAAAAATTATATTAAATACCTTTGAATAGCCCAGGGTGGGGTGGCAAGGTGGTGCAGTGGTTAGCACTGTTACCTCACACCTCTGGGATCAGACTTCACGTCTCTGCCCGGGTTCCATGTGTGTGGAGTTTGCATGTTCTCCCCGTGTTGTCATGGGGTTCCCTCTGGGTACTCTGGTTTCCCCCCACAGTCCAAAAACATCCTGAGGCTGATTGGAGTTGGCAAATTGCCCATAGGTATGAATGGTGTGTGAGTGTGCCCAGCAATGGGTTGGCACCCCATCCTGGGTTGTTCCCTGCCTTGTGCCCACAGTCTCTGGGATAGGCTCCAGACCCCCTGTGACCCATATGGAATAAGTGGTTATAGAAAATGGATGGATAGCACAGGGTATCTAGCTGCTAGCTCACATGTTTTTCACTGGAACAGTGGCAAAATATTAAACCTCATGTAAATAACTAATGTCACAGAATGCAACCTAGTGGTATTTACCCCCCCTCCCTTTTCCACTAGCTCTTTTGTAGCCCTTTCTTAAATGGGCTGGTCCTTACCTCACCTCTCACGCAACATTAGCATGGGGAGCAAGGGTGTTGGAGGGGCATGGATACCATGATGGATTCAGGGGGCCCAGCACTTTGTTGGGGTCCCAAAATCCCTCCCGCTCAGCAAAATCAACTCAGTGATTGCAAGTGCCCCAAGGTGACATTTTATCAGGGAGGTTGGGATGTTTAGTTACACCCCTTGTGAGCAGGGAAAGTGAGATGAGGAATGGAGGACACTACTGTGGATGGAAACTGAGTCGGAGGGTGGGTGATATAGCCAAAATGACATCATGATATTTTTGTTGATAATCACTGTCCACAAATCAAATCACAATTTGTTTTTTTTTAACTATGCGTAGTAATGCCAATTAACCATTGTTAATTAATGGCTAATTAACCAGTAAGTATATAAGAAACTTTGCTTGAACCATTAT
>JAAGVU020000040.1:15178619-15243817 GCA_011763525.2 Mormyrus iriodes | reverse complement strand
TTGTTTCTAAAAGGAAATTTGCCAGCCCTGGGGTGGGCCCCCCCCCCCCACTTCCCGCTTGTGGGCGCCCTACCAGATCTCCCCCCCCCCCCCCCCCCCCCCAACACACACACTGAACACATGCACAGCGCAGTACCTGAGATCCTCTGACACTGAGTAATAAAGTAGGAAATCAGAGGCCATGCGTCACATTCTCACATTCTTCCTGGACCTTTTTATTGGTGCCTGGTCAGGTTACTTCCTGAGGAAGTTATGGTCTTGGGAGAAGGAACAACCGCAGTGCATGTCCTGATTACAGCCACGTAAACAATGGCCACTTCTCTGAATATGAAATGCATGTCAGCATCCAGTCTCAGCTGGATGAGCTGGGCTTCGATTAGAACATGAGCCCTGGTCTGGGAACTGCAGTCTGTTTGATACCATTTGCTGTTTCTGTCCTGTGGTCTGAGGCTGGCCCTCGATGGGGTCGCAGCCATTGTAAGAAGGACTTATCAACCCTAAGAGGGAGACCTACCAGCAGAATGCATTCAGTTGTGTTTTGGTCTCTGGCGCCTTAGTCATAGATGTATCCCCTCCTTGTCCTAATGTGTCAATATCTCATGCAGCCCTGTGAAACCTTCCAGCTGCGGGGAGTGGAATTGGTTCTCTCTGAGAATCTCTGAAGAATCATCAGTCTATTTTAATTTCAAAGATTTTGCAGTAAACCAGGTATTTTCTGGTCTCCTAGCAACAAGACTTTCATGGGCAACGGTTCTCCCCTCTGACAGTATGACTTCTTACTTAATCAAGGATATTTTCTGAAAGGCATAGTATTCATCGTACCTTTTCATCTTGATGCGCTCTAATTCCATGAAATATTAGCTTTTTTTCCCTTTTCACAATGTAAAAATGTGAAACAGCAAACTCGTTAAATGTTACAGACTTACTTTCCATTTGTGATGCAAGTGTTGAAGTCCAGTGGTCTCAGGTGTAGAATTCATACTAAAAGTATATGTACGCACAAAAGCAGAAAATGGCATGTGCAGAAAAGTTAATTTATAAAACCACGTGTACACACACTTGCAATTAATGTTCTCTTTATAAATCAATTTAAATCAATTTAAATTTATAAATAACCTGGAATTGTGCATGTGTGGATCAGCCTCATATTCCGCCCTCTACACACCTACATTTAACCATAAATGGTCCATGCAAAACACCTCATGAATATTGATGCATACAAATTAAGCTCGTTAAACGTTTACTTTTGGTAACTGATAGGAAATGTAAGAAATGCTTGTGTGTGAGGTGTAGACTAGCAAAACCATTTTGTTTGGTGCTCATGGCAGTGGGGTGACAAAAAAAAACGCAGGGAGTGACCACACGTTGCAGATCCTGTTATTGCTGTCAGTGCAGCAAACAGGACAGTACATGAGATTTAAGCATTTCGCATGTGTATGACCGCAATATTTATATGTTTCTAGCAATCCGACTGCTAGCTTCACACGCTTTCCAAATGATCGCCATAATCCAGTCATGTGCATATATTGGTGGTGGACATTTCAACACCTGCAGATAGTGCTGATGAAATATTAAAAGCGTAGTATGTTTTAAGATTTGAGTCGGCTTACACATTTAACTATTGAAAAGCCCTTATGGAATGATTGACTCACTCTCACAAAATCCCTTTATTGCATAAAAAATAAATGTACATGTGATGTGTGCTATGAGGTGAAATTTAATGTACGAATTATGAATCACAAGCACAAGGCATCATGATATGTGTAATGATGCCACTCACGGTTTTCCTACAGTCTGGCTTTAATTCCATCTCCACCTGGGTGACCAGTTTTCTCTAAAATGTTCGTCCGCATGGGTCATTCTTCCGTCAAGTTTGTTTCTATAGATCGCAACGTTTGTGTGTGGAAGTTGCATATGCCTCTTCAAGGTCCAGTTTTGTGCGTATGTAGAAGTTATACGTGAGACCCTAGATCACTACAGTCATGCTTTTAAGGTACTGAAAAATATACTCCGACCCATGAGACTGTTTATTACGGAAGATTATGATCAGTCTTCAGCAGTTGTCCTGACACTATGCAGCAGGCTTTAACACTACTCTTATCCTCAATCCGTCTCCTGGTGTCTGTTCACTCATTAAAAAATTAGCTTTCTTGTAAATAGTTTCTCTCTAGCCTCCATTAGCGAGGCAGCTGCTAGCCCACTCTTAAGTCAGTGGCCAAAGGGGTGATTCAGTGGCTTAAGCCTCAGGACCGGTTCTAGACTGTATCAAATGGGGGGGGGGGGGCAATAAGAGATGTCGGTGGGTCACATCTTTGGCTTTAGTGGGGCATGCGGAGCATTTGCTGGGGCATTGCCCCCCCCCATGCCCCTGCCTATAACTGACCCTGTTAAGCCTCCATGCCTGTGATCAGAAGGGTGCCAGTTCAAACCTAAGCCTTGGCAGAATCTGTTGGTATTGTGAACAAGGCCCTTAACCCTCCCCCACACGTGTGCTTATTTCTTCTGGTATAGCGTATTTTAACAAGGTGCATAACCAGAATTGGCCCATTAAAGATGTATAGATATCAATAAATGTAGATATGTTTACTGCATGCCTTTGGATAAGGTGCCATCTTGCAGGGGCTGTATCTTTGAGAGTGATCGCATGAGTGTGATCACGCCTGCATTTTGACACACAGTAACCCGGCTTTCTCGACTACGTAGGAAGTGGCTGATTGATGTAACTGTCGTGCTCAGCCCCTGACCAGATACACCTGGAGGATGTTGTGCAGCCTGGCACTAGAGGATGTCTATATCCTCTGGCAGCTGGGATTGAGAGCGTTGTGCTTGCTGCAGTGTGAGGAGACGTGCTTAATTTTGGAGGAAGTTGTATATGTGCCCTGTGCATCCAAAACTTAGCTAGCTGTCTGTCTGTCTCTTTCTGCACTTAATTATACACCTTTCATGTTTATAAGGCATGTTTCTACATCATTTGTCTCACCTACATTGTAAAACATTTATTTTGGGGTGGTGTATTGTGCTAAGAGTTATATTTTGTTGTTTTTGCACTTCGAATTTTCTCACCCTGGGCATCCAGTGGAAATTCATCAATGATTTGCACTGGTTTTGTCGGTTTTCAGTGTAACGTGCTTACTCTTCTTTTTTTAGATCTGTGGGGAGATGATAAACGGCTCATCTCCAGCAGTGCTGGCCTGGACAACTCATTTCTGGACAAGAACTCCAACCAAAATGAGCTTCCCCTGGCCTCCCAGGCTGTCCACGTTGCCAAGGGCACCCCTGTGCTGACAGAGGTTGTGGATGCTTTAAACAACCTTCAGCTGCCAAAGGGCTCTGTAGATTCAAATATAATCCAGGGCCAGAACCTCAACCTGCAGACTCGTGGCATGTTCGTGGGTGGCAGTCTGGGTAACAGGCAACCTAAGGATCCACAAGCAGATGCTCATGACACATCACAAAAACAAAGGCCTGCGTCTCTTACAATGAAGGTCACCCTGAATGGGCCAGACCCTAATGAGGTGGATGATGATGTACCCATTGCCAAAGCCTTTGACCTGAATCAGTGCAATGGTAACGCCAATCCCCTGTTGGAACCCACCACTGGAGGCCATATGCAGGAACTTGGCCTGGGAGATGATGCAAACATGGAGGAGGTCAGTAAGCCATCCAGCAGGAGTCTGGGAAAGAATCCCTGCAGTCGTCTCAGCCCCAAGAAACCGAAGGACAAATCTACTGAGCCGGAGCCAGGACCCGTTAGCAGTCAGGGCTTAGATGGGATTACCTGTCCTAATTCCTCCTGCAATTTTAATGCCAGCCATTTGGATGACCCCAACTTCAACCCGTTTACAAGCAATGCCAAGATGTGTGACTCGCCGCCTCTCCTCAAGGGATCTTACAGTTTTGATCCAGACAGTGTAGACCCTTTCAAGCCATCTAGGAGATTGGATGGGGAGGACTTGCTGAAGTGTGCCCCTTCAGCTGAGAAACTGGCAGACGATCCAGTGTGCCAGAAGCTGAATTTCCTTTTTGAAGAGGAAGGGATGGCAGGGCAGTCACAAGGCAAAGCCAAGGAAGTCACGTAAGTGTCGGCATTAGAAAATCTGCTAACACTCTCTGGGGAGGGATTTTGTTTTGCCATGTTGTTACTAGTTGGATGCCATTTTGGATGCATATGCTTGTACTGGCATCCTATCTAGGGTGTACCCCAGCCTTGTGCCCTGTGCTGCCTGGGACTGGCTCCCTGTCCAGGGTAAATAGTTAGATGGTTGGATGGATATTCTAATAAATAGAATGCTAATGACAGCTGTTTAAAAAGTGGTTCCCTTACTAACTTAACAATTGTAAAGGATTCTATTATTTTTAAACAATTATGCAAGGTCCCAAAGTGCTTGACTTCATCCAGACTTGTGTTAAACATGAGTGAATAAATAGGACAATCGTGCTTGTTACAATTCAAGTCACGATGACTTTTTTTTTTAGGTTTCAGAGGGCTACAATCTGTTGGTCTGTAATGCTCTACAAACCCATTGAGTGTTCCTTTGTAATGTCTTACCTGGCCTTTGTGCAGGGTTGTCTAATGTGGGGTTTTGGTCTGTTTACCAGTATTGGTTTCTAAAGCTCATAATATTCACTTGCTGTTCCTGGCACTGAACAAACCTTCTGTACAAATTTATAAAACATCAGTCTTCCAACGATTTCTTTAAATATACTCAAAATGAAGTAGACTTGGATCAAGACTTGAATTTTTATGCTTATTTGACATTACTTTGTCTAATACCTTGTTGAGCTGTTTTAATCATGTTTAACTATTTGTTCTCCCTTATGTGGGTGGTGGAATTTTTGTTTACCCTTTAGTTTGGTCAAATTCTGGTGCACATCTGAAATCCTTTGCTCAGGAGCCTGTAAATTTAGCTTATTATCATCCTCTCTCTTCCCCAGCATGTCTGTCTCCTTTCCCGATTTATGTATACAAGGGTGGACAAGATAATGTAAGCACCTAACAGAGTATTGATATCAAAGACCTAATAAGGAGATGGATCACCCGTTAGAACCGCTTGAGTCCTTCATGAAATGCTGTCATACATACCCTGAACTGTGTGTAATGGGATATTCGGTCCATTTGAGAAGAAAATGAATCCAGTTTATTAAAGGATGAAGGAGTTAGAATTTTACTTTACAGTCTTTGCTCCATTACTTCCGATAAGGGTTCCGTATTTAGATATGGTAATTGGGGAATCTACTGAAGACGTTTGAATTCATCATGGTGGTGAAACCTCTTGATTTATTTTCAGTGTGGGGGGGGGGGGGTGGTAGTAATGTAGTGGAATATGGGAGCATCATCAGGGAGCACGACCTGTATCATACTCTGCTTCCTATTCCTTGGCCATTATCAGACCATGTAGAGCAATCAACTGGCCCTAATGTTTCTCGCGTGATTGCTCCCATACCCTTATGGGCCCCCCACATTTAACAGCCGGCAGTAGGTATATGTGGTGTGTGGCTCAGTGGGCTGAGTCTCTGTGCCTGTGATTGGAAGGTCCCCGGTTTGACCCCCGGCCTTTGTGGAATAGTCACATGTCTGTCGGCCATTCAGTAAGGCCCATAACCCTCAGCTGCAGGAGCGCTGCATGCTGGCTGACCAGTGCTGTACTGTGCTCCCCAAGCTTGCTTTCATCTATCTGTCTTTGTGTCTCATGAGAGTATAGTACACACACAATACTAGATAATGAAGTAGTGAACTGGGGGCAAATCTTAAATCCATTTAATTTGGCATTCTGTATTATTTTTTTCCATTTAAACTCAATACTGTCTGAGTGACTGATCCCACTTTGATTTATATCATCCATAATGAGGGTTGTTAATCGCATAACTTCCTGATGTTTTGATGACCACCATTCAATACTGAAGTTCTTATGGTCTAGTGGACGTTTACAATAATCCACTGTCTGGACAAGCAGATCCTGATCCTCAAAATTCGTTTAGTTGATTTTTTGTTTTTTTTGTTTGTTTTTTCCTTTTAAGGAATGCCAACAAAGGGAAGAATGAACAGCAGCCCCTTGTGGACATTTGCAGTGAGGTACGATGACCGTGTGTGACGGTATGAGGTTAGGAAGGTATAACCTCTTACTCGATTATCTGCACGTTGTATGCTGGGTTTATTTGCAATTAATTCATAAATATAAACTACTCAGATGTTTTGTCTCCCACTTGCATTTGGGTTGTAAGATAAAATGTTAACTGAGAAGTCATTTTTTTTCTGAACATGCCATGTTCCTTGTATAGTGCCACCATGTGGACGAATATAGTGCACACTTGGCCTTGATCCTGTACACTCCTGCAAAGTTAACTTAATAAATGAATTGTCATAGATCATATGGGTAAACTAGCAGCCACATAAATGACTTTTTGTGTCTTATGCAGGTAGAAGTATGACATTTCTTCCATCCAGTTTTTTTTTTTCATTAAGTGTCATGACTTGTAAAGAATTATCATCCACATTTAGATTTTTGTATTCAGGTGTCGGCTGCTGGAAGCCCCATCTTATAAATCATATGCATGTGTCACACTGCAGTGAAAAGCTCATTCATCCCACATACAGCAGAGAGTGGAAGGTCATACAGGGTTCAGTGCTCCATGAAGTGAGGGTCGGGACTTGGGCCTAGTTGTTCCCACGCTCCCTATGGGTCCAGTGCTTGTGCCCTTTTCCCCTGTGTATCAGAATTGTTTCCTCCCAAAATCGCTGTGCTGCAGCCAGCCAGATTGACCTGAGTCTGCAGCAAACAAATTGGTCATCCCAAGAGCAGCAACCTAAACTCTCAACCTTGGGCTGAGGGATTGTGGAATTCTGATAACGGACTCGTTTGTTTGTAACCATTCATCCTCTGTTTGTTCTGGAATATCACTCAATGTTGACTTGTTTCTACCCGGAGATTTGCAGCGAAGTGCCATGCACCAGGACTCCCAGTATCACTAGGTGACTAGTGTCTTCTGTAGCACAATGAGCATCTGGGCACACGTCTGCTGTTGACAGGAGAACAGGCCAAACACAGCTAGCCGCAGCGGCCATGCCACTGACGAGGAGAAGCTGGCGTCCTCCGTGTCTGGCCAGAACTCCAGCAAAACCGAGAATGGCTGCTGTGAGGAAGAGGAGGAGCCTTGCAAGAAGCGGCTGGCTGGGAAAGGTGAAGCTGCACTCACTGCTCTTCACCTCATGACCCGTCCAGGAGCTCAGAAGGGAGGCTTATCGGTTATGCCATGGTCTCTTTTTCCACTGAGACCTCGTTAGACTTGCCTCATCTTTGGTCCCTCCTGGTCGATTCTTGACTAGTGCAGCAATTTTTTTCTTAAGCCCCAAAATGCATGTTTTTCCTGTTTCCTATAATTATAAAGTAATTATCATTTGGCTAAAGAGGGCAAAAATAGTGTTTCAGAACTACTTGACATTCCCCTCGGTCAAGAGGACCAGCACAGAAACCACAGTAGTTTGGTTAGCAGAGTGGTTTCTGTAAGTCTAAGACAGACACGGACAGCCCTGAAAGACTGAGCCGGCACATGCACCTATTAACCTGACTTTTTGTGTCTTATGCAGGTAGAAGTATGACATTTTATTAACAGTATTAACCTCACTAGGAAATTAAGCGGGTTCCTAGACTGAATGCCATAATTGTTATCAAAGTAAAAGAAGGGTCATCTATCCGGCCAGGGATTGTGGACAAACACGTGCTTTGTGTTGCTGCTAACTGAACGTCATCCTCTCCAGCTGTAGCTCTTTCAAGGCTCACTGCAACCACATTAGACATTACCTGCTGGAAATCCAAATTCAGAGATGCATGCTGGGAAATATAGTGTAGTGTAACACCCACAGCTTTAAAATACAGATGCTCCCTTGGTTATGATGGTCCATGTTATGATATTTCGACTTTGCGATGGGTAAATGTTTTTCATTTTCAGTTAATTATTCAATAAATTACCTGTTTATTATAAAATTAGGTTTTGTGTTAATGATTTTGCCCAACCCTAGGCTAATGTAAATGTTCTAAGCATGTTTAAGCTAGGCTAGGGAATGATGTGTGTTAGGTTAGGTGTGCTGTATTGAAATGCATTTTCATCTAACGATATTTTTGTGTTATGATACGCTTATCGGAACGTAACCTTATCGTAACCTGGCGAATGGTTGTATTTGGAGTTTCTCTAACATGTAGTTATGGAACAAAACTGTCCTGTGATAGGATTCCTTGAGTGCTGACGTCTGTGTTTGGCTCGTGATATTCAGCAGCAGTCAGCTGACATATACTTGTTACTGTTATTGGGTCTTAAGAATGAGCTCTAATTTTGATACTTGTCTGCTCAGCTTTCTGGGAATGAATGTTCAATATTAGAGATGACAGGGATTAAGGGGGTCCGTTGAAATTGATCACATGCTACCCTGAATTCCATGATTGCAAATGGAGCAATATTTTCAGAAATCTGAAAAATCTTTCATTTTGACCAAAAAAATCTGTGATATCTGCTACCACCTAGTGGCTGTTCAGTCAACATTGTCTAGTTATATCAAGACTGTTGAAGAATGAAGTTGCGTTATCCCCCTACCCTGTTAATGCTGTACCACAAATTTGTCTATAAGTAAATTGTAGCTGGAGTTGTTCAAGTTAAATGCATCTGTGCTGATTCTTCCCCCGATGGATAATTTAAAACTTGATCAGGCCTTCAGGTTAAGGTATACATTACCTGTTGATTCTCTTTACTGAGAAATCAATGCTATATTGTGTCCTCTAGGGATGGAAGTAACATCAGGAGGTTCTGAAGATGCAGACATGTACATTGGGGTAAGTAGAGCTCTTGTCTCTAACACTTTGTAACAAGTACATGTAGTATCTCCATAAAATAAATCATTATTATTTTGTGGAATTCAATAGTATATTTAAGTATGTAGCATATACTCTGTATTACCTCAGTGAGCTAAAGTATTTGCTTTTATGAGATCTCTACCACTAGATGGTGCTAAACCTCCATTAAAGCTTTAGAATTGACTTTTGAATGTATTTTGTTGCAGTGGCATTATGCTGTGACCAAGGCAGAGATTAACTACAGGATAATGATGTGAGAATGTGGATGTTTAAAGAGCAAGTGGCACAGTTGTGAGTGGTTGTCAATATGGTCTATAAAAAATTGCCAAGACGTGTTTTATTTAAATCAAATTTCAGTGATAAGTAAATTTAAATATCAAACAATTACCAAAGAGTTGATGAAGCATGGTGAAATGACCAGGATACCACAGCGTGGGTAACAAACTGTTGATGAACTACATAAACTTAAGTGTTCTATTCTGCTTTCATGAAGAATTTAATTACGGGCTAGAATGGAATATTTGGTAAAGGAAATGATCACATGGTCAGCAGCATAGTGATGGTAAATTTAAAGCTTTGAAATTTGAACAATAAACTGAAGTGTTTTTCACACAATTTTTCTTTAGACTGAATTTCTGTGCTGATTGGGTTCTCATTATTGCCACAATTTATAAAGTAAACTAATGGTCTTCCAATTCTAACAAAGACTCACAGGGACAGAAATTACCATGGTAACATACTGAATGAAAGCTTGAAATAGCCTTTCCACTCTTGTCTTTGTGTAAAGCGCAACTCTGACTTTATTTTGTCTTGCTGAGAATCACTTGCTTGATGAAACACTTGGATACAAAGAATTTTAAAATCCTGGGGTAAAACTACTTATTTTACGATGATGAAAGCATCTATGTACTTCTCCCTGATGGCCATTTCAAGCTAACTATGTTTTTCACTTAGAAAATCCAGACACCTTTTAATGAGCCCAAAAAGGGGAAATTGTGTAATGTGTTCACAGCTGTATGTCTGTAGTTGTTTACAACATCAAGATTTTGCTCACAGGACCAGAATCCTGATGCACTGAAGGACGTTTAAAAACTCAGCATCAATATGTAGATGCCATTACCTTTCTTCATGTCAGGGCTGCTAACAGTGTGTGGTTTGTTTGACAGCGATCAGATAACGTGGCTGTAGTGATTTTCAGCATTTCACTGCTGAATCTGAGCTGTATTTACAAACTCTTTTTAAACATATTGTGTGTGCGCGTGCCTTGTGATGGGTTTATTTCCTGCTGTACTCCTGTTGCGTCTGGAAAAGGCTCCTGACTCCTGCAACACTGCGCAGGTGTAGCAAGCAAGGACATATTGATGGATGGATGGATATATTCCTGGTGTATCATACACTGCAGCACCCTAATTGTATTCTTAGCTGTAGCACAACATTCAAATATTTCTTTGCTCTGTGTAAAATTCCAGCCATCCCTAATGCTGAAATAAAAGCAGAGTTGTAGAGAATGTTTCATATGTAAACAATGATATATTTTGATTCCCCCTCCCTGACAATGTCTTGTTCCCCTGTTTAACAGCTTGATGACCCCTGTAAACCCAAAAGTGCCAAGCTGACTGGAAGTGAGAGTCAAGACAAAGGATCTCCAGTTCTGGATAAAATCTGTCTCAGTGAGGCTGACAAAGAAGCTGTCCTCACTCTGATTCGGGAGGAGGTAACTGCTTACTATCTCTCTGTACGGCCCTTTGAATGATCGCACTGTACCTGAAAGGGAAACCATCTGCAATGCGTGAAATTATCTGGGGGGTGAATCTCAATTTACGTGCTTGTCTGTACTTGTGGTCTCGTGTACCTGTTTTATGTCATCTTCCATTGCCGAAAACCAGTTCCAATACTAAACACAAGTACACGAGGATGGTATAAATCCTCAGATGTTGGCCGTGCTCCGCCCCAAATATCAATGATACATCGGTTGCATCCTCACCGAACAAGACCAATCCCATGATTCATTGCGCAGTTAGCAACTGGAAGGCAAGTTAGCAAGACCAGTCTTGCCAAGAAAACAAGTATAGTCTTTGTGGTCTTGGTATTGAGATTCACCCTGGGTCTCAGGAATGATGTCACATGTTTAACAGGTGTATGGGGGAGGAAGATAATAATACGGTTTGTGTCCTTTGTCCAGCCCCTTCTGTTTCACACTGTCCTGTCTTTTTGTGTTCATCTATTTTTGCCTCAGATTATTACAAAAGAAATAGAGGCCAATGAATGGATGAGAAGACATGAAGATAGCAGACAGGAGGTCTTGGAAATGAGGTCTGCTCCACCACACTTGTGATTACATACAGCTATTTACAAATGGTAGATGCACAGATGGTAGATGGACTGACTGGAGCATGCTCAATTTATGCTTGTTTCCTTTGTAGAAAAATCGTTGCAGAATATGAGAGGACAGTTGCGCAGATGATCGGTAAGTTTTAGTTTTGCTCATTTTATCATCCGTACCTCTATCTTCATCAACTGTGTCCCCTTCTTTGCTGTAGTCCTGTGCTATCTGTTTGCAGATATAATTACACATATACCATCCGTTAATTTTTATTTATTTTTTTATTTATATTGCCTTAATATTCTTTTTAGGATGTTCTGTTTGTGTAGTGTACGTACTTTTTAGGAATTTGTTTGCACTATGTCTGCTGTGTTGTTTTGTATTATGTTGGTTTGTCTGCACTTTGTTCCTTGCTGCTGTATGCACTAGAATTTCCTCCTGGGATATAATAATAATAATAATAATAATCTTTATTATTATTATTATTATTATTATTATCTTGTCTTAACGCTCACTCACTGAAATGTGATAAGCAGAGGATCTTAGTAAAACTGTTGTGACTGTATGTCTTCCCCACAGAGGACAAGCAGCGAGCCTCAGTGAGCTGCCAGAGCACCATCCAGCAGCTGACTCTGGAGAAAGAGCAGGCCCTTGCTGACCTCAACTCTGTAGAGCGCTCCCTCTCTGACCTCTTCCGGAGGTACGAGAATATGAAGTCTGTCCTTGAGGGCTTCAAAAAGGTATGTGCATCTCGGCAAGAGGCTAAAAGCTGTTTTATGCCATCATTGAAGATTTTTGTGCCGTCAGCTTGGCCCCCTGTGGCTTGAGGACTTCCTTTTGATTCTATGTTCAGAACGAAGAGGTGCTGAAGAAATGTGCACAGGAGTATCTAGCCCGGGTGAAACAGGAAGAGCAGCGCTATCAGACCCTCAAAATCCATGCTGAGGAAAAGCTAGACAAGTAAGACCGGATCTATGCATGTGGCATCTGTACCTGTCGGGAGGTCTAAATGATCAAAGGAGGATCTTGAAGCATATGTGATAAATCAATGCAAAATTTATATGCATGTATATAAATAATTGTGTCCACCCCCCCCAATTCACACTGTCCTCTGTTTTGTACTTTGTAGTACAGTGCATTGGACACTGCTATTGCATGTGACATTGTGGTCCTGGGGAACATTTATTTCGTGCCACTGTCTACCTGTATATGCATAGTATGGCAATGCCCTCTTGGCTTGATTTTACAAGGTGGATATCGCTCTCTCAGGGCCAATGAGGAGATCGCCCAGGTCCGTTCGAAGGCCAGCTCAGAGAGCATGGCTCTTCATGCCAGCCTACGCAAGGAGCAGATGAAGGTGGAGTCCTTGGAGAGAGCGCTCCATCAGAAGGTACGCTACATGCTAATGTTCTGTTCCCACTGGATGGAGCAGAAGGTACATGGCTTTTGTTGGATGAATTTTCTTCTTTGGTTATTTAAGAAGATTATTTGGTCATTTTAAATGTTTCTTTTGGAGTTGTTTTGCATCGTTAAACTTGTCTGCTTTTTCGCCCTTTTAACATTTAACTGATAAAACGTTCTTGCCCTTTTTAGAATGAGGAAATTGAGGAACTCACCAAGATCTGCGATGAGCTCATTGCCAAGATGGGGAGACCGGAGTGAATGGCAGCCCCGGCAGCGCGTTGTCCATCCCGGCAGCCTGCCTGTGGCTCCAGGATCCCGCTTATCGCAGCTTAACACACTCCATTGCCAGATAACTGTCAAGGCCTTG
This sequence comes from Mormyrus iriodes, assembly GCA_011763525.2. NCBI lineage: Eukaryota > Metazoa > Chordata > Actinopteri > Osteoglossiformes > Mormyridae > Mormyrus > Mormyrus iriodes. The sequence continues at coordinate 15,230,880 of JAAGVU020000040.1, read as the reverse complement.
CTTTCCCAGAAATAAGGAGTTGGTCATTTTATGTGTCTAATAACAATTATTTTCCTTGCTTGTAAAATAAGTGGAGCAGTAATAAGGACCAGTAGCCTATGTCATCTGTGAACCAAACATCCTCCCCAAATAACTTGAATTTGAATAGAAACACAAGATCTGCAGAAATAATTTAACGAGGAGCAGATGGACAGACCCCCTAATTAAAGCTATTGTGCAGATGTGGCATATATTTTGTAGTTTTCAGATTAGTTGTCTGTTTTTGTTCTGCACGTCATACAGCCTTTGAAAGCCCTGCTTTTTTGGATGACTTTATGGCTTAATTACTGTTCGGGAATTCCAGGAGGGACTTGGGAGAGGGTTGTTTGGGTGCAATGGGCAGTGAGCAGAGGAGAATGGAGATGCTGGCTTTAGATCTATTACTGTGCTGTGGGCGAAAGCTCTAACTGAATCACTGCTAATTCAAGTTCACTATATGTGTATATATGAAGCTAGAAATCTATATTGCTTGCCTTTTGCTAAGCGATGCTTATTTTTTGAGGCACTGAAATGTAAATAAATTTATATTTAAAATGACAAATATTTGCTCTGCACCTGGATGAGCCATACACCTGCAGCTGGCAGTTTCGCAAAGCAGTTTGACAGACTAAAGCTGTATGTGTAAATACTTCTGCTTAGTGTCGGTTACAGTCCGGTACCTTTTACCGCTTAATATTTAGTCAGGGCAGCACTTCCTGTGCCCCATGTGTTTGGTATTTATTTATTATCAGCTCTAGACGTGTGTACTTGACCGGTTAATCTCGAAGCTCTGGCACTGGATGCTGCTCAGTGGTGCAGAGTGACATTAATCAATTTAATGAATTTACTCCATACTGTCATAACTAAACACTTATGTTTTTTCCCCCCCCTTGTATTCTGACACTTAAAAATTCACATATGTTGACATGCTAAATACAGTAATTTGGGAGAATTTTTCTATGGTCGTATTCATTTTTTGTGTTTGCATATTGAATCTTTAGCTGTACATGTGTGTTAAATTTTAGTTGAAATCCATTTCAGTATGTGGCAGTGATGCATGACAAGCTGATATTGCTTGTGAGAGAGAGAGCATTGCGGTCTATGCATTCAGTGTCTCCGAGAAGGTAGTAAGCACCATGCAAAAGTAATGTTTTCCTTTTGCCTGTTCACATCCACCCCCTTTCCTTCAACATAAATGACAATGATGCCTGTGATGTGTGGCTGCCTGTCCCAGGGTCTTTTTTTGTGGTTTTTTTCACAATGAGTTTGATTGTTGAGTATTCCTCCATTGTTTTGTATGCGGTTAACCAAGAACTTCCCTCCGTTTAAGAACAATACATGTAAACTGGGTGAAAACAACTTGCACAGATGTAATAAATATTTTCCATAATGACCTGAATTAGTGTCTATGTTTATCTAACTTTAAACACTGACACGGGAAATCCAGAAAGAAAATGGAGAAACCTGGCAAATCAGTTGGCCCTTTTGTTGCTTCCTTCTTAGCCATTATGATGGTCTGCCCTCACACTTTTTGCTGTCTTTGCCTCAGAAGAGTTATCAGATATTTTGACAGATTGACTTTTCAGTTTTTGTTTATGAGAAGCCTGAATCTTCCACCTTGGCACTGCTGAAAATGGCACATGATGATCTACAGGGAATGTGACCTCACTCTTCCTGGTCAGGGACAGCAGTGACCCGATACTAGATATTTCTACATTCTCTTGGGAAATATTGGCAAACACACTTTTCCTTCAGTGCCGCAAGGTACCGATTGGGGTAACCTGCATCCTTGTTGGCACAGTAGCTCACAGACCACATCTATATTCTTGTGATCTTTCGGCAATAGATGGCTTGAAAAAGACTTGAATCATATTCAGAAAAGTGGCTTTTTGATCTTCATTTTCCACAAACAATATATTGTGATTTAAGATAACGGAAGGCACGATACTTTCAAAACTTAGCAGCCGATCTTTCTCACGTCCTTATAGTTTGATGTCAGAATGTGTATTAATTTGTCAGGGCAAAATCAATAAATGCATTAAGCAAAAAAAGGCTCTCATAAATATTAGTTCTTAGCAGGAAATCTAGGTCAGGCACCCTCCAGAAAGATACTTGATACTTGACCCTATGGGGCACATCTGCTGATTAAATTCAAGTTGCGAATCCACTGCCAGCAAGGATGGTTAAGTGTGCAGCCTGAAAGGGCCATCAGTAACAGACCTAATGACCCTCTACGAGCTCCAGCACCACACCCCAGGACACCTGCTTCCTCCTGTGGCCCTTGTGGTTCTCACCACCCTTAGCTTGCTTAAGTGTGCCTTTAATTAGACACGGCAAGGTTCTCATCTTAGAGGAACACCATAAGTTTTTGTGGCAGACTGTTCATATTTTGTTTAGTGTTTCTTCCCCATACCAGCCTGGTAATTATCGGCAGTGGACTCTTTATGCCAGCCCTGTCAAGTGTCTTCAGAGCCTTGTCTAAAAGGTCTCTTGGGGCTCTTCTGTCAAGTACAGGAAGTGCCACATTTTTTGACTATATGGCCACATTCAAGGCCTTTGGGGGTTTTTTGGGGTGACTTTTGGCTGCTGGTGGCACGGTGCCTGGTACTTGGATGAAAAAAAGCAGCATGAAATGTGGGCCCAGATGTTTTAACTGTCAGCTTTTAATAAAGGGAGTCTGTGATTTGTAAAAGAGGCATAAATATGTAACTTGTGTAATCAATCATCTTGTTTCTTGGAAATTACTGAAGACTAATAAAGTCCTAATTTTGTATTCAGAAGATATTTCCTCCTGTTTAAAAAACCTTAAACATAATTATTGGTTTAATGATTTACTAGATTAATTATGATTTTGTTAAAAGAACTGAATTACTTTATTCAGGGTATTTAGGAAAACATGTGCCATTGGATGAAGCATGGGGTCAGGGTTGTAGGTTTGAATCCCACCTCCTGCTCTGGTGATACGGACTTTGCGTATTCTTCCCATAATACATCTATTTCCAAGGCTGTGCAAAAACACACTGTTAGATTCAATGGTATCTGTATGTTATCTGTAGTATGTGCCGTGTTGGTCTGGCATCCCATCCAGGGTGTACCCCCACCCAGGGCTGGTTCTAGGCAGGGGTACGGGGGGGCAATGCCTCACCAGATGCTCCGCATGCCCCACTAAAGCCAAAGATGTGACCCAGCAACATCTCTTAGTGCCCCACCATTTGATACAATCTAGAACCGGGCCTGCCCCCACCTTATGTCCTGTGCTGCCTGGGATAGGCTCCAGGCTCCCCCTTCCTAGGACCCTGTACTGAATAAGAGCCCAGCCTACAGTGAGTATAAAACACCCAATGTACCATAGTTAAAACTCCATGCAGCTGCCCCTGCCTCTGTATGTAGTTCTCCAGATCACTCACAAGGTGTCAGCATAATGCTCAATGCTGCTTTTTCCTGTGGTAGCAAGACTTTTCATAACCTTCAAATAACACGATGGTAGCGTTACTAGAATAAACTTCCCCCACCCCCAATAGTTTTAATATAGTCAGGACATTAACTAAGCTTGCAGTTCAATGACGGTAACCTGGCCGTCATATATGTCAAAATCTAATGTGGACCCACAGTGGGTTAATTTCTCCTGCTTCAAGTGTGTTCATATATTGAATAAATCTGTTCATTTATCTAATTCATATATTGTATCAGTTGGTTATATCTCAACATGACTTACAGACATGATCAAACAGGGAAAGTAATTAGATTAATATCTTTATATTCATGTATGGATAAAAACAAACATGCAAAGATGTGTCCCTTTTGCTTTTTTCCCCCTGTGGCAGCAATCTGAAGTTTCATTCATACTCTTCCTAGACATGCATTTATTAGGCCCCCCATGCATCGTTGCCTCAGATACGCTGTGTGGGTGTGGATCAGGGTGCGTCGCTGTGTTTTCTCTCTGGGACAGAGCCAGCGATAACACCCCCGCCCCCACCCCCGTCATCACCAGCGGCCCCCTTTCCCCAAAACATGTGGTCCCCGAGCCTGGATCAGTGAGAGTTCTGGTGCTTTTAATAGCCCCAGCCGGACGCTGCCTCTGACTTGCTGGGAAGTGGTGATTCAGCAGGCCCTTGTGGCCGCCGCTGTCGCCAGGGCCCGCTAACGCCGTCCACATGTGCACCGGGAGAATGTGCTGAAGCAGCAGCAACGTCTTTCCAGGGGGTGGGGGCCACAGCGCACGGCGCCTCCCCCTGTGTTTGGAAAGTAGGAGTGCAATTCCTTCTTCAGCAGTGGACTAGATATGACCAGGGGATGGTTCCCCCCAAATCAGTAACTTTTTAGCGTGACGCCATTGGTAGAAAGGAATAAACGAACGCCTCCACAAAACAGATGCTTCTTCCTTCATTCTATCAGTTTGTGATTGGCTTGAATTAAAATAATACACTGCATTCACCATAGACACTCTGCTAGCCTGATAAACATTCATTCAAGCAAGATCAAAACACAAGGCTATGTAAAACTCCCTTCATAATATGGAGATCACACTGGTATAAGATTAGAACATCCAGTATTGACACACCCCTGTACTTCTTTGCTCAACATGGAGGCTAAAAAAACCAATGAATTGCCCTCATGTCCAGCCTGGCCTCGAGTCTCCTCCATTTCATATTTGTGTCTTTTATGCAGGTATAGTTGCCAAGTCCTGTACCTTTGGTAGCTTCTGTGAAGAGGCATGCCATGGAAAATGTGACTTCACTGATAACTGCAGCAGCCCCCACAAGGCTGAAAGCCACAGAAAGCTTTTGGTTTCAGCCCTGCCCCGCCCTGGTCTTTGGAGCCCCACTGGTCAAGCTGTTCATCAAGAAGGCATGTGCAAGCCAGCCCCTACTTATTTGTGGGTGAAGTTGGTTTGGACTCTTTCATAAATAACTTGAGGAGAAATAAACAAATATGAATATCGGTTACTATAACAACGGCTTCAGATACTGAGAAAATGGCTGTGCCTGATTGGATAAAATATATGAAAACTCTTGGTAGATTTCTCTTATGTTATTAAGCAAAAATAACATGCTTTTGTTGACACCTGTTGTCCTATAATGGTTCCGTGTGCTTCTTTAACTGATAAACAAAAGGGAAGCCAACATGTACATATTTGCATAAAGCTCTGTATAGGATGTCATAGTGCAAGTTATTTGCACAAATCTAGTTTGCAGAATTCAAACTGATTCATGTGCAGACTGATTGAAAACCTGCTGTGATAGACCAGAGCTCAGTGCTCCTTGTAGGGCAATGGAAAATGTCCAACGGCAAAGGATAAATAGAGCATGATCCACTGTAAAACCCCTTTGAAAGGTACCAATAACACATAGTGTACCCTCCCTGGATTTGTGTTACCTGGACCCATCCCTAGAGGCATGCCTGGGGGTGGTATTCTTTGGTAGCTGCGTGACCCACATAGTCTGGTTGTCTGCAAATGAATCATCTAGGCTCATCACCTGTGGGTTAAAGAGTGAATGCATTGCAATAATGATGTTAGATGGACTTGCTTTGGAAACAGTTTTCCTTTGGAGTTACCAGTGGTCCTTTGGCCCAGCTTCAACGATCTGCATTCTAATGGCAACTTCTGATCTAAAGCTGGGTGTACTGGACATTTGGGTGAAGAAATAGCTGTCAAATGATCACCATTGAGGAGTCGGCTTTGGCCCACAGGGAAGACGCATGATGGACCTGGGAGGCCCTGGGAGTTCAGTTAGGATTTGTCAAGAATGTGTGGCATCCGTTTGACCTCATCTGAGTATAAACTCCAGCACACACTTGGATTGCTGTCAAGTGTGAAGAGGCAGATAAATATAAAAGGTGTCTGCTAGTTCATTATAAGTATGATTTGAGGCTTGACAAATCAAAGTCATAGACAGGGCTGGATTAGCCATTTTCGAGGTACGCTGATGGGTGTGTGGGACAGCAAAATTTAATATGCCCCAATGTAGCCAATAAAGGAGGTCCACTACTTCGCGGCCAATGTGTGATTTGAGATTGAGTGACACAATTAGTTAATTTGTAAGCGGAAGTTCCATAGGAGGAAAGGCCAGTTGGAGGATTTTGGCCTGCCAGCCACTTAAATGCTGTAGGGTGTCAGTAGTGATAAATATGCTGACCCACTTGCCAAATTTCACTTGTGTGTAGAAATTAGCTGAAAACAAAATATGGATGCCCTGGCATCTTGTCCAGTGTGTTCTCCTGCTTAGTACTCTGTGCATCATGGATTAGCCTCCAGGCTCAGTGGAGCTCTGTAACTGATAAGTAGATATGGAAGATGGTTGGATAAAAATATAAACATGATACAAGGGGGCATTGGAATACCACATGCTTCGTCCTTTGAGGCGTACTGGTAAGTATTTTCCTTTCTTTAAAAAATATGTAGACTATTTTGTTCTTGGGTCTTTTGGTGCTTTTATCTACCTCTCCAAGTTGGGTACCTGTGTAACAGAAAAAAATCACAAGAACGTCTTGGATATATTAGCAGCAACCATATTGTTTAGAAAAGAGTTCTATATTCCTTATCACAATTTCTGCACATTTGTGACCAGCGTTGGATCTTGGCAAAGACCCTCTGAGAAGGTGCTAACCCAGCAGACAACTTCTACCACTGCCAAATCCATCCTCATCCTCCATCACAACTTTTACCGTCTTGCCACTTGCCCACCTACATGGTGGAATTTGGTGGTAAAGTATGGGGTGGGGTGCCAGCAACAAAGCTTGCCTAAGGTGTCACATGGGCCCCAACCACCACTGGCCATGAATACAGATCCATTTAGAAAAATGGAATGCAGGAAATAAAGGATAACAATACTTTAAGTAGATGAATTGATGTTAGAAGTGGACAGGATATTATTCTCTTTTCAAATTAATTACAGGACAGAGAACTGAATCAGAATTGTTGCTTAAGTAACTGAATTATAGTCATCTCTATTTGGTTGGTTAAGCTAGTTAAAAAAATCGATGGTGGACGTGTTGGGTAAAACCAACATGATTCAGACAAGGAAGGTAATCAGTTCCTGCTTCCTCTAAATCTATATCAGAAAAGGTGCATTACAGTTGGGAAACACAAAAGGTGAGTGCACTGTCGGGAACTACCTTCTACATATAGTTGTGTCTTCATTCCTAGCTGTTGAAATACTGATGCGATTTCAGGAATGCAGTTTATTAAAGAAAACTGAACCATCTGGAAGTAAATGTTCACAGCTACTGTATATGTTTAACGCAGCATACATGAACGCCATTTGGAAGGTATTGTATGATGTATATCATTGCAGTAGATTACGAGTGGGTGGAATTAGAGGACTTGACAGAGCTGGAAACTTCAGATTTTTTTTATGTAACCTCAGAATAAATGAAACCACAGGAAGTCAAGAGAGAAACAGATGAAAGACTATGAGAAAATGTTTAAATCTTAATATTCATGCAGAGAAGGCCAGAAACCTTTGGCAGTCAGAAGCACCATCACAGATCTCATGTGAAGGTCTTTCGGCTGCCCTGTAACAGATTTCTCTATGGTGTTAATGCTTAACCCTCTACCCGGGGATGTGTTGGGCACATGCAGAATGCCACTTATTCAGGTATTATCACCATTTCTGAAAGGATTTCATTGAAATTGTTTTACACCAAATATGATGTCATATTTCAAAGGTGCGTGACATTGTCTGTTTTTCTTTCTATTATTCATGTCATTATACAAATTCTGTATTAAGATGCTGTGCCCATGGAGTCACCTGCCCTAGTGCTTTCGATTCCATGCCATAAGCATCACAGTTTTCATTGTTGGCAGCCATGATGAAGGAGTAGGTCAGCTGGTAGATCTTGTCAAATGAGCTATTCCAGTGAGGGGAGACCTGTTATTATACTATGAAAAAGCATATGATTACAGTTTAACCCAGTTCCCAAGGAAATCTAAGAGGGGAATAAAACAAAAAAACTGCATCTGAAAGGGGGATGTCTCCAATAATACTGAGATAGCTAGTAAACAAAGTTGCCTGATTAACCAACAGACTAATAATACTGGCACGATTGTGTAGTCAAACCTGATCGACCTGTTCAGACGTATAAGTCTAGCTTTCATTCTTACCATGATGATTTTTTTCCCTGTGAGTATGAATTTAATATGGTGTGATTTCAATTGTGAATGAAATGGACAGAAGGGGATTTGGTAAACATTATGTTAAGATATGTTTTATTTCCCTCTCTATCTTAGGCTTTAAATAACAAAGCAATGGAAGTTCAAGGGGAGGAGCGGCTGGTTGATAGTCTTTAAGTGCGACAAAGACACTGCTGGCATCTAATTTTGTGATATAAAGAAGAACTAATACATTAAGTAATGATATCTGTTACCTGCATCACGAGATTTTAAATATGTCATTCATTTGAACAGAGGTGCTATCTTTTCAAAATATTTAGCCTTCATCAGCGACTCGGAAATCGGTAAACAGCTTAACCAATGACAATGCATATGCCTTTAGTCGCCCACTTTAATTTATGTAATTTTATTGCCCATGAGTGAGTTCAATTTATATCGTTTACAAGCCATTTCATCTAAACCGAAAGCAGCAACAGTTGGCACTAAACGTGACGTGAAAGATTACCATGCGAGTAGGCGTGGGTTTAAATACCGGTTCCTATTGTAGTATATGTATTTTGTAATTAATTAGTTTTAATCATAATCAATGAGCAAACAAAAAATCCACGGATGCTTGAAACATGTTTTACTACGTTACTGGATGATAAGCAAGTCTTTCACAAAAAGGCACATGTCCTCACAAATCCATCATTAAAATGGAACAAAAACTTAGATGCGCAGGGTATGAAAATGGTAAGTTACTATGACCTTCAAAGTTTTCTTTGAACGAAATAAATAACAAGCGCATCACTAGTTTCTGGTTCCCTTTTGGAAAAAAAACTAGCTCATATCCGGGGCTGGTTTATTCTAATCTGCATCGCTTTACCCGGAAAAAAGACAACTTGAGCGCTCTTATACAGACGCAGGCGAGCACGTATAGTGCGCGCAGACAACATAAGCACTGCTGGTTTTATTAATATAATATGGAAAGTTAAGGTGTCTGCTTTATTGCAGTGGGACTCTCTGAACTGCTAAACCTTGGACAACGAATTCCCCAGAGAGCACAAAATACTTACTGTTCGGGTAAGTTACTATTATTTTCAGGTTTATTTGCGGATTGCAGTTAGTGGAGATCTGGAAGGTGTGGTAGGTCAAGTGCTGCACAGGAAATTTGAAGCTGCGAAAAGTTGTTATGGGAGCAACATTTCGGTAAATTGACAGTCTCCCAGATGTCCACACTACAGCAATTTACGTCTCCCTGCTTTTTAAACTACATAATAAAACTCTTTCTACATATTTCACCAGATGCATGGTGGGACGAAAGGGTGCTGCATGGCCAATTTAATTATTTTTCTTGGCCAAGAATTAAACCCTAGTTTAAGCTAACCACTATTTTTGTATCATTGTGAAACTCATCACTGGTGCATTTATGGGAAACATTATGGTGATTTACATAATTCTTAGTGAGTTCATTTTAAAATGATACATAGAATAACAATAATATGATAATTTAATTCTTGGTTATGAAACTTTTCAGTGTTCAGTTTCTGAAAAGGACCTTTTCAGATATGTACTATTTGCAATGTATATTTATTTTCTAAGTAAAAACGAAGACCTATGAATTACTGAATTCCACCCATGCATCTTCTAACCGCTTATCCGGGTCAGGGTCGAAAGGAATCTTTGAATTTTTTTTTTATTATTTGACAAGCAATAAGACAATAATTGTAACATAAACTGGGGAGAATGCATTTGTCTTTGACAAGTGCAGATCTGGTTTTATGAAAGGTTTAATTTTCAAAAATGTTACTCTGCTAGCCTACGTGTAATATGATACATCACTCAGTGATTATATTACTGCAGAATAATTTCCAATGCATTAAAGTTCTCTGTTTATAATGTATACGGTGAATGATATTTACACAAGCGAACTCCAATTTCATGTTAATGTGCTTATAGAATTAAAAGCGAGTTACAAACCATTTTAAATATTCAAAATGTATGAAATAAATAACACTTTGAAAATTATATACTTTATTTACCAAACAAACTTAACACTGCATATTGAAAACTATTACACAAAGGTATTTGCAGTAACCATGTTGTGGGGAAGGTATTAAAGGTGGTGAGAAAATTAGTTTGATTGTAATAATGCTATAGAGCAGTGTTAATCTAGTTTTATTCCAATCCCATTATGTTATATTTATTTTATTAGTGTCAATCTCTCACTTTAAAGCAATTTAAAAACTGAAAACTAGCCTGTTTTTGTCAGTTGACTATTATACTTCTCCAAACAGATAATTACTAGCCTTGTGGACAATTTGAGAACAGGTTCCTAATGACAAGATAGTTTAGTGACAAAAGACAACCAACTAAATGTGACATGTTCCCACATGTAATGGTTTCAATACAAGATGTGAAGTAGGCCTTAATGTCTATAGAGGCCACATTGCAGAGATTTGATTGAGGCACAGTCAGTGATTTAAATGTTAAACTTCATGTATTATTGCAGCACTTTGCAAATCCCAAAATGACCATCGTGTCTGAAAATTGAAAACTTGTTGTTCTTTTGAGACCCATGACTATTTGATAGGAACCCACCAGTCGTATTACGTAAGAGCTTGTATGAGGTAGGCTGTTGTCTGGTGTGATATTGGATGCAGGGGTCAACACCATGGTGAATTCTGACGGACGCTGTGATCGAAATGATTTTTTTTAAACTACGGACAAGGAATTTAAGTCATAGACTACAGTTTGTTTTGTTTTTTTTCTCAATCAACAGTCACAGATGAGTCTTGTCACAGATCACCAGGTTGACGGTCCTTGAATGAATTCATTACAGTTCCATAGCAATAAACGGTAGTAAAGGCAAAATCTAATATCATAAAGTTAAATTACTGCATGCACTATGTTTTTTTTTTTTCTGTTTTGGAACAGATGCTAGAAACTAGAATGAAATACTGCTGCATTACAGTACAACCCATGACCCACAATTTTATATAGCACAGGACAGTGTTTTCGAAATTGTTCATGCATTTTGAAGAATCTCTATTCAAACTTGCAGTTCAATGGAATGTCATATAATTATGCTTAGCACAACCAGTTATTCTTACAGCTGACACAAGTTAGGAAGTTAAACCACAGATAACACTATGGATATCTGCCAATGGAATAACGTCACATCTCAGAGGTTACATTTCTGATTGGATTCTGATTCTGATCTGCGTGGAGTGTGTTTGTCTACAGAGTATTCACTTTGCCTGTATATTTGGAGTGTGGTGATGGTTCCCTGGGCAAGCTGACACACACACACACATACACACGCACATACATACACACGCACACACACACACACACACACACACACGTGGACTGGCACTGCTGAGTAATTCCTATAACACTGCCTTTCTTTAGCGGTAGGCTCTGTGCATTGCCTAGCAGAGAAAGGCTAACTGCCTCAACACATTGTTCTTACTGCCCATCGGAGATGCGATTAGGGACATGATACATTACACAAATCAAGAGGAACTCTTGAGTGAGGCTGTTGTGTATATGTGTCTTAACTTTATCATGGGATTAATATGAGATTCCATGTGACCAACCAAGCTTTTCTCTGTAGAGAGCATTAATTTGACTAACGGAATATGACTAGTGTAAATTACATTTATTTTTCCAGCCGCTACACACTCTTCAGAAAGAATTTGTATGTGGTAGTGGATCAGAACTTGTAAGTAGCTGTAACTAGATGAAACTTGATTACATGAAACCTTTAATGAAATCATTTATTAGTGTCCTCATGTTTAATGTGGCTATAGAATGTGTGTGGCTCAGCAAGCCATGTGTGTTATTTTCCATTTTTTTTCCTTGGTGATGTGAAAATAGTGTATTTTAGACTTCTTTATTACTGGCAGGAGTTCAGAGTGCATCACATGCCTGCCTCATCCCACAAGGTTAACCATTAAAAAGTTTCTTCTCTGAGTCTGCTGTTGTCAACTGTTGTAGGATTTACTGGCTGGAAAGAGTATGTATAGTTAATTGTGTGTGTCTTTCTGGACTGTCCCTAATCACAATAACCAGATGTTAGGACTCAGCTATCCTGTGTGTTCATGTATTACCTTTATAACAAATCACTACTCTGAAGCTACATATTGAACATTTTGCGTTCATAATTTGTTGTTTAATTTTTTTTCCACAAATGAACAATTTGTGGTTACTTTGGTAATTGACAAACAGTGTTTGGCATTTCAGTTCCGGAAGTGGCAAATCCAGACCAAGATTTTGTTTCTACCAACCAGTTCAGCATGAGGAGTCACAGTCACAGAGTGAAACAAAATCTTGGTCTGGATGTGTAGCTTCTGGACTATCAGTTTTTTTTTTTCAGAAATTCAGAATATGTGAATATCCTTTAAGAGTTCACATTCTTAAAAAGATAATAATTTGAGTTTCCTTTTAAAAACGGATGCATTTTGCCTTTTAATTTATTAGTAAAATATCAATCATAATAAGTGCTATGAGCCGATGATTAAAACTGTCCTTTTGCGTTTTCCATCATTTGGAGTGTGTTCCCCCGCCCCCTGCCATTACGTGGTCTTTTATTTCACATCCTGGCCAGCTTGTTGTCATTTTACACACTGCAGGCCATGTGGATTCATGCTGAGGAGTGACAGCCAGCTGGAGCGGTGCTGTTTCTGTCTCTGCGGGAAATTCCTGCACCGTACGCCTCTGTAAGTGGTGCTCGGCCGGCCGCCCCGGAGCCCCGGGCTGACTAAAAGCCTCTGTCCCTGCAGTCGAGCCAGTCATGTTCCACTGTAGCAGAGCTCTCGGCTGGTGCTGGCTAATGACGTAATGCGGACTCAGACCACAATCTCTGTAAAATGACCCTGGCTGCGCTTAGGGGAGGAGTAGCTCGATTCAGTCGCCCCAGAGACATTCTGTGGGGGCTATGTGAATGCTACATGGTGGAATTTTTGCGATGGGCATCACGGCCGCTTTTCACTTTTCAGCAGAGTATCATGACATTGCTCCTTTGGGCAGCTGCCTGCATCCCACAAACCCGAAAGTGTGGTCAGGTTTTGCACTGCACCCTGGTAGTATCGCTGGAGCTGAATGAATAAGTGAGGCCCTTTGTTGTCCCATGGACTGTTCAGTCCATCATTATTGCTGACGGTTGCAAACAGCGGCTGGTTTCGTGGGGGACGGGAGAAAGGGGGGCTCGGCTGGGATCTCACCACATGTGCTCAGCAAGCCCATCATGCATCGCAGCCTAATAATCAATGGCCTTCAGAACAAAAAACCCATATGCAACCCTGCTTCTCATCCCATTTTTTTTGGCAGATGCCTGGGCTCCCCGTGAACAAAAGAGCAGCGTGATATGAACGGCGGGTTGTCGTGCATGGCTGAAAGCAGACTGGGATTTTGAAAGTGACGGGTCTGTTTTACTGGTGTTTTTTGTTTCAGCGTGCAGTGATCGGCCAGGTCGCACAGCAAAGAAGGTGGCTTTTGCTGCCCATTTTTCATGCAAAGCATGAGATATATAGTGCCCATTTAAAGGCCCAGTAATGAACTGTAGCTATATGTGGACATTTCAGGTCCAGAAAGTAAAAATCCAGACCAGGATTTTGTTTCAACCAACTAGTAGAGTACTCTTTGACTGTGACTCATTCAATATGCAACTAGCTGGTTGAAACAAAATCTTGGTCTGGATTTTTACTTTCTGGATCTGAAATGTCTACCTCTGACTGCTGCTCAGGTAGATGGTCAGAAGTTAGGCAGCTGCTCCATCTCTTGGGCCTGGAGCAGCAGTGATGGGACCTGCATTCGGAGATCGGGATTCTCTGCTTTTTCTGTGAATGGAGCTGAGCTCACGTTTCATATCTAGCCTGCTGAAATGTGCCTGCATGCAGATTGTTCCCTAGCAAAGCTTTTTCTTTTTTTTTTAAAGACTCAACACTGTAATTTTCCAGCCAGATGAATGAAATATTAATTGGTATGCATCGATGCCTTGTGGCTTTAATGGTTAGGTCATTGCTTGATTCTTGCGTAGATATGAGTTCATGCTTGTGTGCGTGTGAGTAATTCCTCCCATCTGAGTAACACAGCCGTTTTCTTCTCGATTGTTTCCCAAAACAGGGTAATGAGAGAGAGCTCCAGGAATGCCTTATGTGGATCGACAGAACCGTATCTGCGGCTTCTTGGACATCGAAGAGAATGACAGCAGCAAGTTCCAGCGGAGGTACTTCATCCTGGACACCCAGAACAACCTCCTGATCTGGTATATGGATAACCCACAGGTAGGCCAGCATTCTCTGCGCCAGTGTCCGTCAGCATTTCTGGCACCCTATGCAGATGTTTTTTTTTTTCCCATCTTCTTATCCCCAAAACAACTCCACTTGGCTGCAGTGTGTCTGGTGTCAGTCTGAGAAGATACTGGATACCTGCTAGTTGTGAGGAAGATGGCCAAAAGATAGCTGCATTGTTTTTAAGTTATTATTTATATATATACACACACACATACATATATAATATAATAGACACACACTTCATTGATCTCTGTGGGATAATTCTCTTTACGACTCCCCCAACTTGCTCTCTGACGGTGAGAGCATGCTGGCCGAAACACATTCTCTCATTTGAAAGACGTCAGACAGAAAAACACTAAAAACAAAATAATAAACAAAATATCTATTATTATGTTTGCTATTTTAGGCTACTGTTCCAAATACTGATAGATATAGGAACGAAACAGTTCTTAAAATGGTTAAGTTTGCACCGATGGACCCTATACCTTCTGCCTGATGGTAACAGCTTATACTGTCAGAAATAATCTATTTTTACCAATGAAAAATAAATATTTGTTTATATTTATGCAGCAAATTAGGTAGGTACATTTGCTTATTCTCCAAATATATTGTAGTACATTGTGACAAGAAATCAGGAGCAATACTAATGGTACAATGTGTACTGTCTTTTATGGAAGGTGAGGCTGGACAAGGATAACTCTATTTTCCAGAGCTGGGTATCAGACAGTCATGAAGAATGGGGCAGCTGTGAGTTAGTCCTGAGAAAAGCTGTGCTAGACCAGAGCAATTCCAGGGGTGGATGGGAAATTTACTGAAATTTTTATGTGCTTATCTGCTGATTTATCTGATGGTGAACTGTTTAGGCACATAGTAATTCAAACAAACCTATAAGCTGCACAGGTGGTAGAGACATTCTGGCCTGGAAACAGTTATGAAGGTTTTTGTTGTATTAAATATCATACACTGCAGCATATAGGAATTATACTTGAATGCAATCAAAATCTATTTATTTCACCAAAATTAAAATGTTCATGAACTAACTGTATGCCCCTCTTAAGCCTGAATGCAGTCATCTTGGAGCTCACTATTGACCGTTTGAAGTTTTTAATGATTTTGAGTCCTGAATTGTTACAAGAACTTAGTCACTGTGTCATTACTTTTTGACTATGTACAGGCAGTACACAACTGACGTAAATAATCCATTCTGCATTCTTTATGTAAGTCGGATTTACCCCATACCATTCAAGGCATCTTATAGCAAAAACTCATAAGCCAAAAATATACTAGTAAAACGTACTAAAGGACACATTATATGTATAAAAAGATTATGTGTAAATTTGCTTACAAGTGTATGTTGCCTTTCTACAGAGGCTGCGAAGTCCCAAGAAATGACTTTTTTTTTTCTTTATCTTGTGCACACAAGATAATTATGTTGTGCACACAAGATCACTAGGGTATTGAGCACACATATGTAAACACGGAGCAGTGAACACAACTCATAAAATTCTACTTCAATCTGGGAATGTCTTACAAATGTTCTTGTTTCACTGCAATAAAGTTAGCCTCATATTCGACGTTCAGTTTCCCAGGTGTAATATCTTTTAACAAAAGCAAGCCAGGCAGTTTTTAATCACAGATTCTTGATGTCCAGTACACAGACAGTTAGTGTTTAATCTTGATAATAGCTAAGAAAATAGGCTATTTCAGCTGTAATGAGATATTGGTTCAGCATTTTTAGTTCATGGCAACTTGTACACCTCTTGGGTTAGCAGATTTCTTTATGGGCGAATTGTAATTCATTTTGACTGCTGGCATGAGCATTGTGCATTCATTTTGAGCCAGGTGCTCTAGGTGTCCATTTTCTTATTCCGATAGTTTAATGAACAACTTCAAAATATCTATCGAGACATCCTGGATGGAATGACAGTCCATAAGGTGTTATCAGGGGTACCAGGCATTCTGATAGCCATTTTGATCAGAATGCAGTTTTTATCACGGACATGATATTTAAAAATGTAGTGTACCGCGTCATTTCTCAGTCAGAACATTTTGCCATGGACACAGACAAATCTTGCCATGTTTGTCCACATACCAGGACTTGACTTGGATTTAAAATTGGCCCTGGACATTGGGCCCCCCCCATGGTAAATTCTGCTGAGAAGGAGGGATTTTGCCAGCCCACATACCCACGGGCAACATACCAGATGATAAAATTAATGCTCTGTTATGAGTATTAATGTATTCCTGTTTACGTACCAGTTCACAAATCTTCTCAAGCACGTAGATTTGGATATGGACAGTAGGGACATGTTTCTATTAATATTGTAGGGGACTAGGTTTAGTGGGGCATGAGGACCTGGGGCTGACTTGATCCCTACCAATGCTGAAACCAAACCTATGCCTTTCAATGATAATAAGTATTTACTAATACTTCCATTATAACAAATCAGGAATATAGTAATACACACTGCATATTATCACACTGGATCTAGAGTTGCTCAAAGGCAGTTCATAGGCATATCACACAAACATATTCAGGTTCTCATTATGCTAAGCCATTGTACTGAAAACCTCTATGGCATGTTGACTCATGCATGCCCATCGAAACGTTTCGGTGAATTTACCTCTTATCACCGGATAACGTTGGTGATGATATCACCGCCTATGAATTAGACACAATCTTCATGGAAGTGTATTGCACAGACTTTGAAGAGAAATGGGAATCTGTCTAGGGTGAGCAACCCCTTATCTGATCACTCAAAAAGTGGAAACGCGTTTGTGTGATATTTCCACAGCAACCCTTGACAAAAATAGCACAGCTACAAATAAAGTTAATTCCAACAAGAAAAAACAAACACAATTTTTATATGCAGTCTTGCATCATAGTCCTAGTCTTTATACTTAATTACCCTACGGACGTTTAATCTGTACTCACATATTTTTATTCCCTACCAAATAGTATAGTCTATGTATTACCTTTAATTCTGTGATTATAACCGAATTGAACCTCAGTTTTGTTTCATTTCAATTTTAGAGTGTTATGTAATGATGTTTACTATATAAATGTCAAAGCTGAAACCTGTTAAAATTCATGAATGCTTTCTACCTGTATCCTTTTCTCGTCTGTAATGCGTTCTAACAAACAATAAACAGATTTATAATGCATAAGGTGAATTGTGACAAAGCACAGGAATATATCTTTTACATGCTAATTCCTGTTCATAATGTTCCAAAGCAGTGACAAGTACTGTGCAGATTCTATGAATGCTGGTTTTTGTATGACTCCTGCTCAACGTTTTGCAGATAACTAAGAACTTATTTAACACTAATAGAAGAGAATTAGAGCAACATGCTTGTATTTGGGAAAATTGATTGCTTAAATGACAAAAAATAACTTAACCCACCAATACCATTTTTTGTTAAGACTGCCATAGTTTAACGCAAATGACATATTATGCATTTCAGTTTAAGGTACCAAAAATCTTAATTTTCTCTGTTTAGTGCTTGCAAGATACCAAGGGTGTATATTTGGGTGTGGAAGGTAGTCCCTACCAATATTGTTGTAGGGTGTGGGGTTTGGAGCTGTTTTGTACTATATCAATGTTGAAACCAATCCTTCTGCACTGCAAGATGCATTTGATATTTGGCATTTTTCTATTATAAGTACTAGTGCTAACAAATATCAGAATGTGAGGATGCTGCATAGTTATATTTTCACTTTCAGGTACAATAGCGGGGCGGCACGGTGGTGCAGTGGTTAGCACTGTTGCCTCACACCTCTGGGATCAGGGTTCTCTGTCCAGGTTCCGTGTGTGGAGTTTGCATGTTCTCCCCGTGTCGTCGTGGGGTTTCCTCCGGGTACTCCGGTTTCCCCCCACAGTCCAAAAACATGAGTGTGTGAGTGTGCCCAGCGATGGGTTGGCGCCCCATCCTGGGTTGTTCCCTGCCTTGCGCCCATAGTCTCTGGACCCCCCGCGACCCATATGGAATAAGCGGTTATAGAAAATGGATGGATGGATGGTACAATAGCTCTCATCAGAGATACAGTATGAATAGGAATGGTGTTTAAGCAGGGTCTGAGGTCTCAGATGAGCTTGTGGTTTATTGGTCAATCTACAACCCTCTCCTCACATATGAGCGTCTGGTATTAACCAAAAGAACAGGGTCCTGAATGCGAGTGGCTGTAATGAGGTTTCTCTATAGGGATGCTGGGCTTGTTTCCATAATAGGGAAGCAGTTTAGTAATCCATATAAACATCAATATAATAGGAATAGTTTATTCATCCCTTTTGGGGAATTTCAGGGTTGCCAACTCTCACGCATCTGGAGTGACGCTCACGCTTTCTGACTCTCAAGCATCTGCAAGAAATCTTATAGCAAATCTATATTATTCTCTTATAGAACTAAAATTAGCTGCATCAAAAGCATTGGGATAGTTTGCAAACCCTACAGACTATTTACAAAGTAATAAAACTGTTACATACATGTAAATGTGTTGCACTTGTCTCAAATTGAAAATCTCATACCAAACAGCTGACCAAAGTTGGTGACACTGGAATTGGGTAATTTTCATGTATCCCATCTTGCTCTCCATGATGAGAACAAGTTGTAGGGTGAGAGCACATGGTCAGTCAGTGTCTAGCACCCCTAAAGCAATTGGGCTTAGAGGCCTAGCTCAAGGGCACAATGGTAGCATCACTCTGCCATCCACACGATTTGAATCAGCAGTTCTTCTGATAACAGGCAAAGTGTTATACTTCCTTGAAATGCCGATACTGGCTCCTTGAATTGGGAGGAATCAACTGAGGTGATTCATCTGGTAAGGATGCCACTTGATTGGTTCCAAAGGGAGCTGTTCTGGGAATGTCTCACTGAGCGGAAGCCTTGGAGATGACCCAGAAGATGCTGGAAGTATAATCTCCCAGCCGCCTTAAGAACATCTGGGGATCCCCCAGAATGAACCACACTCTGTGGTCTTGGAAAGAGAGAGATCTGTTTTGACCCATTCAGCATGCTGTTCAGATGTTGATGATGGAGTCATGTGAATGAAATTGAACTTATGCTGGTCAGGACACTGAAACATGTCCATTTTATGCACAAAGGAAAAGTAACTTGCTGACTAAGTAACCCAGCATATCCTGTGGCTGGTAAGGACATCAAGATACCTCTGACTTAGGAGCTTTTACCCACTTGTTTCAAAGTGGATTGCACTCAATGAGTCAATCAGTATATTTTTATATAGCACGTCTTCTTTCATTACATCACCATGAAGCCCTTTACATTATCGCTGCCCAGTGTCCTCAGACAACAAGCCAGAGACGTTGGTGGAAAGGAAAAACTCCCTCATAGTAAGAAACTTTGGGAGGATCCAAACTCAAAGGGGAGGCCTATCCTCCAGGGACCAAAAGGGGGAATCCAAAATAACAACTTTGCAATTTATAAAGCAGAATTTTGTTTAGTCCGGATATAAATGCATAAGGTGCAGTGGAATTACGGAAGCTGATGTCTGGGCAGGCAGGTGAGGAAGCCGCTTCTTTTGGTGAGATGGAGGGGTGGTGCGGTCCAGCTGCCAGCAGGAGAGGACTGCAGATAAATGGTAACAATGAATGAATAGATCTGACATCCAGAGCTAATTCTTAGCACTAGAATCACTTCTTAGTAGTTTGCCGAGTACGTCTGAGGTGGATTGGGTACAGTCTGCAGTGCTACTCAAGACATGAGAGATACTATTATACATCATAGTTGTGCATGAAAAAAATCTCGTTTTAGAAGGATCTTGCAATGTTCTTATACTTTATATATTCTGTGACATCTTGTCTAAGGATTGCTTTGCATTTAAAATGTTATGGATGAAGTCTTTTAAAAAAAATTAAACCCTCTGATTATACAGTTAATATACCAATATATTTTAATGGAATTTTCAATGCGTTAAGATTTGAGCCTCTGTAGAAACCCCTTTACGACTGAATTATTGTCATTCTATTAGAAAGCTAATGTGTTACATAAACTACTTTAAAATATTAAGACTTATTGTTTGCAAAAACTAAATGGATTTAATGTACGTCTTTCCTGGCTTTAAGCTAATAAGGTTAGCAGGGGAGGCCTCCAAAATTTTGTGTGTCCTGCAATTATATGTGCATCTTTTAGATAAAGTTACTTACAGTATTTGCTCTGTATTAAAGGAAACTGTTAAGTTAACTGAAGGTCTGCAGATTTTGATTCATCACCTTTTATGACTACATAATGATGCCTTATGTTAGCCTCTTGAAAAAAGAGTAACGAATAATAAACAAATTATAATAAATTGTTATTTTTAAATAGACATTCTGTTTTAAATCTCTTCGAAAAATACAACTTTCCTTGAATATTGTGTTTGTTTTCAGAACTTGCCCTCTGGAACGAATGCTGTGGGTAGCCTTCCGCTCACGTACATCTCCAAGGTAAAGCCTCGTCCATGCTGTCCTTTTCAAAGATCGCTAATAAATGTTTCCACTAATATGTATTTATAAAGTGATTAAAGAAGAGATTATCTAGTTTACAGGTATTTATATGGTTGATATTGGTTTAAAAATAATAAAGACATGTACAAATAGAGTAGTATAGCTGTTGCAGAAATATATATTACAGCTTCTTCAAAAGCTTGCCATGTTTTTGTTGCCTTCACGGCCGTGTTTCTCTTCCCGCCCTTGTGGCAGGTCAGCGAGGCCACAGTCAAACAGAAACCAAAAGCAGAGTTCTGCTTCGGTGAGTGGTGGAATCTGGAATGGGCTGTTATCGCTAACCGCTGAGGGTGTGGCCTTTGTGGGTGTGCGCTGCCTATATACGGCATCCCATGCCTGCCTGAAGACTATGAACCAAAATGCAAGAAGCTTTCGCCTTCATTTCCATAGCTTCTCTTTTACACTGACTCCCCTTGCCACAGATATCTGCCCACATGACAAAACCCAGTGATGTTTGCTCATGGATTTAGATGTCCTACGTTTATGCATAGCATTCCGTGCACTACAGCCAGCAGATTTCCCAGGCAATAAACATTCCTCTAGGGCTAAATTAAGCTCATTTATTACAATTGACATTCTATTATCAGTTTATTTACCTGACAGTTGTAAATAATGCACATTACCAAATGGTACAAATTTGTGAAGCGCTGATGACTGAGTCATGTGATCAATATGTCCCATATTGTATTTTGCTGTCATTTTTGTCCTTAGCTGTTGCAGTCGTGTATATATAGGTAACATCACAGGCATTAGGAATTATTGTGTGGGTGAAAGGGCTTATGGTAAGGTTTAGCTTACTGCTTGTTTTGGGATAATGTGGCTTCATTCTTATCAAAGAGAAACAACCATTACTGCAAATTATACAGCTGGAGCTGAAGCCTTTCTTCTCTTTGTTGGTTCTTTGTAAAAAAAAAAATGGGCAAAAACCCATGGAGACTAGAGTCAGCTGATGCCTGTGCATACTGACTTTTTGTTGCAGCACATTTCTGCATATGCGAGAATGCGTCCTTGTGACTAACGTTACCCTTCCCCCCACAGTCATCAATGCCTTATCCCGTCGATATTTCCTTCAAGCAAATGATCTCGCTGATTTGAAGGAGTGGGTGATTGCCTTAAATAATGCCACCAAGATCACAGTGAGTCTCTTCTTTAACATTTTTTTTGTTGATTTTACTTGTTGATATTATCAAGCGCTGTATACTCAGCTAACTGTCTACATGAACGATAATCCATAGCCCAAAACACCAACACTGAGCAGGTTTAACCTGAATACAGTCACATAAGCAGAATATTGTAGATGCTGAACATACATCAAGCTCACAGTGTTGCTTTGTGCGGTCAATTCTTCTCTTTGTCTCAGCCCTTACTGTCTATGATCAACCTCAGTTCCAAAGTAGTACAGCGAAGTTTCATCTTAACAAGGCAAAGCTACATAAAGAGAATTATTTCTGATACTAGACCAGTAGAGAGATGTCCAGACAGCCACTCAGAAATGCAGCTAGGAAGATCAAACCATTTTCTTGCTTAATTCTGGTTTTTTTTGCTTTTGACAGTTACAGGATTATTATAGAACATTTTGTATATTAATTTCAAGTGGCTGGTGACAATGCTCTAAAAATGTTTTTTTTTGCTTCTTTTGTCACAAATTAGTGTGCTTGTCAATCAAATTGTACTGTGTCTTGTTTGAGAAATTGCAGTGATATATCTGTACAGGATTTGTTTGAGGCTGCATGTGTGAAGAAAATGACATAGGACTGGTGTATCAGGGGTAGCATGTGATCATAGACATCCTGGAAATGGTAGGTGCAGAGGAGAGCCTGCTGAAACGCGGTGGTCTTTAGTGTAGATTGGTCTTCAGAAACGGAGCAACCTTTAGGCCCCACCATTTCCAATATGCTGTAAGCCTGTCTTTTTTTAGACATGGTACTAAGCGTGCTAAATTTATACAGTCATTTTTTTTTATTTTGTTACTTTCTGAGCAACTGATGATGAAACCAAAGGTGGGTTTTCAGCATCAAGCATCTGCAGATATCCGAAAAGCATCACATCTTGCACGCCATGCACCCAGCGCATTATGTATGTTACGAGACATGCATGAGGAAGTGGATGCTGTATTGATACTTCCCTTGTGACCGTGGCATGTTGTGAGAATGCATGTGGATCAGCCCTTGCATGATGTGGCATGTGAAGTTGTCACCGCAGAGTGTGGCCACAGTTGGGACGCTGCCCCCCCATATATATCGCCGTCCTTTAAATGCAGGCTGACTGGCAGACTTTGGTTCTTCGTGCCCCACCCCCTTCCCCATGCTGAAGTGTATGCCAATTTTAGCTAGAAAGAGAAAAGAGGAAGGCGCTCCCTGGAAGTGCACGTCATGTGCACCGCATGTTGCCGTCATGCCCCTGTGCCTAGCTGTTTCATGGAAGGCCACGGGCCCCTCGTATGGTCAGTTGGAGAAGTGTTCTGCAGGCTCACGGAGTCCGTCTGGCTATGCAGGCTGAAGCGACCCTCTGACGGCTTCGGCAGAACGACAATTACACTACAGGAAGCCAGACTGAGGCCACCGATGTGGTATCAAAAGGAGGATGCCATGGCAACCAAAAAGATTAAGCAGTGGGTCCTTGCAAATTTTAATATTATTGTTTTTTTTTTCAATTTAGCTGCCTTCTTGTGCATTACTTATAGCTTCTGTGTAATTCAAGGAGGCTAGAGACAGAGGCTAGCTGCCAGGAGGCGAATGATTTGCATGAACCCTGGAACAACTGGAGGAGCAGCATGCCAAAAATTCAGTCACCAAGTGCATATATGTCCCCTTGGAAACTGTAACGTTTTATGTAGTCTATAAATAAATCCTAGTCTAATAAATATAGTTTATCCAGTAGTGTTGTTTTAGATAATTACTTTTGTCCTAGGTAGTGTTGTCCTATAATTGTCACTAACTTTATACCAACGGTTAACAGTTAATAACTGATAGTACTTGTAGTTCTGATGTTTTATGGCAACTGATGTCACCTCTTGGGATATTGGGGAAAAATTATGTGCAGTGTGCTTTGGTCTTTTTCACATGATAATGTCTTTTTGAGTTCAAAGTATTGGGACACCTGGCCATTATACCTGCAGGAACTTTTATTACATATCATTCTAAATCCATAGGCATCAATATGGAGTTGGTCCCCCCTTTGCAGCTATAACAGCTGCCACTCTTCTGGGAAGGCTTTACACAAGTTTATGGAGTATCTGTGGGAATTTTTGCCTATTCATCCAGAAGAGCATTTGTGAGTTCAGGCACTGATGTTGGACATGAAGGCCTGGCTCGCAATCTCCATTCTAGTTCATCTCAATGGTATTCGATGGGGTTGAGGTCAGAGGTCTGTGTGGGCCAGTCAAGTTCTTCAACACCAGCTGAATCGATCCCCCTGTTTTGACAGGTATTTCGGCTTAACGCTCAACTACGTCATAATGGACCTTGCTTTGTGCACTGGGGCACAGTCATGCTGGAACAGAAAAGGGTCTTCCCCAAACTGTTCCCACAAAGTTGGAAGCATAGAATAGTCCAAAATGTCTTGGTATGCTGAAACATTAAGAGTTCCCTTCACTGGAACTAAGGGGCCTTGCCCAACCCCTGAAAAACAAGCCCACACCATAATCCCCCCTCCACCAAACTTTATAGTTAGCACAGTGCAGTCAGACAGGTAATGTTCTCCTGGCATCTGCCAAACCCAGACTTGTCCATCAGACTGCCAGGGAGAAGCTATATATATTTTTACTATATTTATTTACTAATACTATTTTACACTTATTTTAAAATAATAAAAAGCTTATTGAATGAGCAAATGTTATTAAATAAACTACAGCTTTTAGTTTACCCTACACCCCCCAATATTTAATTCATAAAGACATTGTCATGTCAAAAAGAACAAAGGCCTCTGGTGCCCAGGGAAGAAAAAGAAGAAGAGAAGAGACAGAAAAACAGTAAAATGGCAGAGGTAATAATCACTAATGAGAGTAATTACTGTGTTACTGCCTGTGGTCTGTGGAGTAGAGTGTTCCTAGCTTACTTCGAAAAATTGGACTTCTGCTAATTTAATAAATAGTGAGAATTAACGTCAGTTGCTCCCTCCGTAAATTCATTAGGGAAAGTTGGAAATACTTTTCAGGTGTTTGGGAATGGGGAATAACCTGCAGCATCATTTTCTGAATACACTTTTTCTTTAAAGTGTGTTTCTGCACCTGCGTGAACCATCTACTGTGTCTGTCTCAATTTATTATGTACCCAAACAGAACTTATATACCGTCAGAGACTGTCAAATAAGTTGGTGGCGTTGCTGTGAGTTGTACCAGCAGATACAAAACAGTGCCGACAAATCACTTGCTGTTGCCCAAAATCATATCTCTGTGGAATACAAAATATTTCCGTACAGCGGAAGACTAATGTCTTTTCGTGACGAGTTCTTGTTCACTTTTTTTCCTCTTCACTTAATTTTATTCAATTTCTCACAAACGCGCCACACGGTCTACGAGTGAATCAAACAGCAAGGATAAGAATGATTGTGGCTGTCTCGGAGAGCGCATGCAGAGCTCATGCAAAAGCAGCGGCGGTGAACTTTAGACAGATTTTTTTTTTTTTACATGTTCTAGATAATTTTTAAAAGGAACCATCATTAAAATTGCAAGCTTGCTAAAGTTTGTTTCCAGTGACTGAGTAGACTGTTTAACGCAACGTATTGATGCTTTGTACCCAGATGACTTTCGCGGTGCGTAAAATGCCAAGTCAATGTTAATTAACATCGCACATCGTGCGAGCCAGACAGGTCGCGCCGTCGCCGCACACCGCCACTTTGTGTACGTGGGGTTCGATGTTCACCCTGCGTGTGCGTGGATTTTCAGCGGAATTTCCGGTTTCCATCCACTGTCCAAAAACCTGCAAGTGAATCGGAGTGCCTAAACTGACCTAATGTGTGACTGAGGGTGGAGCCTGCGTTGGTTGGTTGGTTCCTGCCTCGTGTTAATACATTATATGAACGAATACTCGTTCGGTAGATTACTTGATTATTGGTAAAATCAAAAGTGACAGACCAAATGGCATCCTGTGACAGTACCACACTTGAATTCACTGAGCTCTTCAGAACTAAACTTGACTGCATGACTAGGTACTTGATTTTAATCACCTGTGGTAATGGGTCTAAATGAACAACCTGAATTCACTGATTAAGAGGTGTGTCCCAGTACTTTTGTCCATATATGTATAATGTAGTTGAGAATGGTATCTGTATGATTGAGATGGTTTATGCCTGGGTGTAACCTTAGTCTGCTATCTGAGTTGACTTGGGGATCCAGATTTTTTGGTTTGCTTGTTTGCACACTAAATAGGTATGTGGACTTACAGGCCAGCCTGTTTCCCCATTGTTCTCAAAGGAGGGTTATGAGAATTGAGTGAACTGCATGTTTGGGACACACCTGTCAGCCTTCAGAGACTCTGACAGCACTGCTTAATACTCTGAGGAAGGTGTTGAGCTGTAATAAAGATTTTTTTCATCAGTTGTTTGGATCCAGTTTGTTTTCCTTTCCTCTCACAGTCTGCTTGTCTAGCTGGATAATCTAGTAGATATGCCCTGGAAGTACATTTTAAGCTACCGTTTCTGTCATCTGTGTCCCTGAGGTCATCATAAAAGTACTTATATTCATTTATCCCCTTTATGGTCTATTAGACTAGTAGGTTCGAGTTGCCTTATGAGTGGGGTATTCTGTGTACTGATGTATGGCTGGACCGGAGGAGCTGACTGCTCTGGTCCTTGTCCATTATAGAGGTTTATTGCTCAGCTGAGCACCAACATTTGGCCCAGGCATCCTGTCATCACGGACGCTAAGTGCGAGGACTTTGGTGTTGTGTACACATGCACTGTGTACACTGTCTCCCCTGCTGTGTGTTTGCTTCACACCTTATTCCGCTGACCTTGTGACACACTCGCTGCTCCCTGGCCTTGATATCTTTGTCTGATACTCCGACTGATAGATGTACATAATGTTAGGGGACAGAGGGCAGGATATGAATCAGCTGTATGAAGAAAAAGTAGCATTTTAAAATAAGAGCTCAGTAATATAGTGCTGTATAGTGCATCTGTTAAAAGATGTACATGTTAAATTGTCAAGGATTACAATTTCCTAAGTGCAGAAAACATTCAGAATGTATATGCTGTATCTATTGAAATACGTTTTCTATAGTTGTTTATTTTATAGTATGCTTACATTTGTTGTATATCTGAAACCTATTTTGTTGTATTTATTGAAGATCATACAGGCTACTTTTACTGTACTAGGTTTGTGATTCATTGTGTAACCAGAACAGCCACGTAACCAAGCCCACTTTCTGATTCATGCTTCTTTGATATCTGATTTGCTTCTGCATCTTCTAACTGTAATTCAGATATAAGAGCATTGCTCATGTTAGTGATACCCAGGCTGCCCAGTTTGGGATAAAAGGCCAAGCAACAGAATGATGGGATAATAGTAGAATATCATTATTGTCTTTGTACCTATACAAAAAAACTCCACCAATGCTAATAAAAGCAGTTATATGGTGTGAACTAAAGTGGTGCAGTAGTGCAATCATATAATCAATTTAGCAGAATTTAACTTGGTGAAGGATTAAAAATCAGCAACAGAGTGCAAATATTCAGTGCATGCCAGCAGAGTGTCCTCACTTTGCTAAACAGGATGACTTTATTAAACAGATTCTGCTTGGATTGGATAAATGTGCAACACAATACTTTTTATCAGGACGTATTTTCTAGGTTAAATGTTTTACTAAGTTTAAGTACTTTTTGACTGCAGTGGTAGCAGCCTAGCAACTAATCCAAAATTGATACAATGTATAAATATTTTAAAAGCTGAAGTGAAGCAGCAATTTTGCAGATGCACAGAATAATAACAACACAAGATGTGTTGTATCATGTTATAGTTTTAGGCTGCGTTTCCTCAGTTTGATCTGACCTTTTTACATAACAGGTGGCCACAGCATTGTTTATTGGTTATTTGATATTAAATAACCTGCATCTTTTTTTTTATTGAGAGTTTTCAGTTTGAGTGCTTTCCCATCTGCGGTGTGACAGGAAGTGCTGATGTATGTGCTTTCTTGCGCTTCCTCTATACCCACCGTGTGCTGTAGGTAGAGGTAAAGTGGAGACTCTCTGCTGGCCTTTATAACCTCCCTCCCTTGGGGGAAACATTAGTCCCAGCGATGTTCTTCATTCCAGCTTTGTCTTACATGTTACATATTAGTTCTTACACATGTAGGCATGGCACATGTTTAAAGGCAGGGAATTTGTGTAGTTCTTAGGCTGGCTACATTTTGCATTTTACATCTTCCCTTATTAATTTAACTGAAATAATTATCTGTAGCAACTTGTATCACCAAAGAGGAAAAAAATCAACTTCCTCAATGCAAAAACCACACTGTCAGTTTCTGAAGTAACATCTACATATTTGTTGATGTACAGCTCTGGAAAAAATTAAGAGACTATTTTACATTTTTCAAAAATCTGAATTTTTAAATCCTGGTTTAATCTTGGTTCTGCTGGCAGAAGGCCAGGCTCCTTCCTGGCTCAGCGTTTCTAAGACAGCAGTACACAAGAAAAAGGTGAAGCAGGAGACATTGGCAATGACCAAAAACCAGCCAGATAGAGGGCAGAAGCATCTTTCTAAAGCCAGAGATGACCGTCAACTTAACCGGCAGTGCCTCATAAATTGGAGGATGACCTCAAGTGACCTTCAAAGACAATGGGAAACATTAAGTGGTATGAAGTGCACTGCTAGGAAAATTAATAACAGACTCCTAGAAGCAGGACTGAAGACCCATAAAGCAAGGAAGAAGCCCTTCATCAATAAGAAGAAGGGACGAGGCAGGCTGGAGTTGCAAAAAAATGTATATTTTACACAGACGCATAACCATAAATTGAGAAATGAGTGAAACTCAAAATTTTGCTGTGGTCTCTTAATTTTCCCAGAGCTGTCTATGTTGTACTATAAAGGATAATGACAATATGTAGCACAATTCTGTGGAATCAGGATTTCTTGGTTTGGATGTGTGAACATATTAGAATGGGGAGCCAGCATTTGAGGTAACCACTTAACACCCAGAAGATGCAAGGTGAAGCGGTCTGACCATTTCACAGGTGCTGACATTCTGTAGGTGTTGTGGTTAGGTGCCATTTGACACTTTGAAATCTATAACCAAAGTATCTGTTGCCAGTCACTGTGATGTCAATGTCTTTGTCTAATGAGCCACTTCGAGCTTTACACATAAATTCAAAAGAATGGTGGCCAAGTTATAGCCAATAACCACTTATCTTCTTCAGGTCCCAAAAGTAAGCAATGCCCAGCCAAAATCTGAGATTCTCAAGTCAACGGCAGAGCACCAGCCGAAGAGGCAACAGGCATACAAGACTGAGATTATCGGTGGAGTAGTGGTGCACACCCCTATCAACCAGGTACTGTGACTTGCAATAACTGTGCTCACTTACTTTCTCATAAGATTTGCTTGCTTGGTAATCAGTACTCACAAGTATTTCAGTGTGCAAAATCCTGAGAGCTGAAATTTCAACTTGAAAAGAAGTTTTCTTATCAGTGACAACACTGTTTTCTGATTTCAGATGAGCGATGCGAGATAGTATACCAGACTTTTCATTGAGTCACTGGGTTTAGTTAACTGAAGCATTAAAAGAGGGAAAAATAACTGATAAAGTTGTAGAGTGAGAGGCTGGTCCAGGCCACAGTGACACAGCCTTCTCAACACCTGCCTGTCTCTCTCTGTTCTGCGCTGGTACCACTTCCTGCCTCTAGCACTGTTGTCCCCTACAGTGCTTCTCTTTGAAGGTCTCAGTACAGTTTTGCTTTTAAGTTTGTGCAGATCCACAGCATCCCCTCTCAGTGCACATCTGGGTAAATCTCATTCACTAAATGTTCCATTGTGCAACCCTTCGGTTCAAGCTGCGAATTTGCAAACTGTACATTTTCTATGTGTTCATTACCATGTATGGTTTTTTTCCCTACCAAATGACTATGTATGTGGTTAACCTTGGGAGGAGCATGTAATACCTTATGTGCAAAGAGTCATCCCCCGCCCTCCTCCCCAAAGCATGCTCATACAGACACTTGCCTGCCTTCCCATCAGATTTTACTGCACTCTGTAACCACGCCAAAGCTTCATCTCAGCCTCAAATGAAAGTTTCAAAGACCTTCGAAAATGTGGCTATTAAATCATGAGTGCAGTTGGTTACAGTACCCAGATAATTCAAGTATTCAGTTCAAACCTAGATTTCAGTTAGTTACAGTGCTCAGATAATTTAAATATTTAGTTCAAACCTCAGATGAGTGCAGTGGCTGGCAGTACCTAGATAATTCAAGTGTTCAAACCAAACCTCACATAAGTGCAGTGGGTAATGGTTCCCAGATAATTCACGTATTCAGACCAAACCTCACATGAGTGCAGTAGGTTACAATCCCCACATAATTCAAGTATTTGTACCAAACCTCATATGACCAGTGCAGTGCGTTACAGTACCCATATAATTTAAATATTCAATTCAAATCTCAGATGAATCCAGTGAGTTACACCATACAGATAATTAAAGTATTCAGACCAAGTACCTGATATACCAAGTATCTTATATCTGAATTACAGTTAGAAGATGCATAGTTACTTCATTTATTTGGGGGTGTGTCAGTAGTCCAGAATCTGTGTCTGTGTCTTGATGGATGTGTGTTCAAACCCTGTGGCTGCTGGCTAACCCTGACCTCTGCCACCAAGATGGCCTCTTTTGTATGTTGCTTTGGACAAAAGTGTTTGCTAAATAAAGAAATAAATAAATGTAATGGAAATTTAGCAATATAGTAGTCAGCTAGTTCAAGGATCCAGCCCAAAGATGAGTACATTAGGTTACAACACAGCTGGTTGAAGCAGCTGAGATATATGAGCTAATATGTGCTAGTAGGAATGTGAGCCAGAGGATTTCACGTAAGTCAGTGATCAGTACTGTATATGTTTGGTGTACATCTTTATTCTTGGGTGTGTGTGTATTTGGGTGTGAGTTTAATGTTTGTATGTAACAGAGTGACAATATCTGCAGAATGAAGGAGAGGACTTTGACACTGGTGACACTGGCCTTCGTACCCATGTTCGGGGACTGCCCAGCTCACTGGCTGTCGCCAAACCAGGTGTTGTGAGATGGGGCTTCTGCGTCAAACAGGGCAATGTGGTAAGTGTGCAGCGCCTGCCCTACCAACCACGCTCTAACCCCTGAGGAAGGTCACACAAAAAGCAGCATTGATCTTCCTAAGTTTTTAATACTTTAGAAAATGCATTTTTTTCATGTCAGGTAATGTAATGTGTGTTTTGTAATGTAAGTTTGCTTCATGATGCATCGCATAAACAATTTTATTCTTTCAGAGGAAGAGCTGGAAGCGAAGGTTCTTCACTCTGGATCATAATTCTGTCAGTTATTACAAGTGTGAGACGGTGAGATTCCTGCATAGTTCACTACTAAGTAACAAAACAGTGCTCCCAAGAGTCAACATGGCACTTTAGTGTCCATGTCACATGTGTCTTTTGAAGGATTTTGCGGCCTCACATAGACATAAATAAATATTATGGACATGTATAACAGTAAACTTTAGACATTGGCATTGCATTTTCTGCCATTCCCTTTATTGAAACGCCAATCTGTGTAGTTTTGCCGGAAAGTTATGACGGTAAACGTTGCTGCATTTGAATTGTGGTTTTGATTTAGTTTTGACACACTTGTTGCAACGTTGTTCCTGACGATCTTGAGAAACCATAACTGCAAGATTGAGCGATTATCTCTTCAAGCTCAGATAGTGACAAACTTCTCACTGCAGTTAGTCCTTCACAATGCATTTCACGCAATTTAATTTCAATGTTTAAAGCCCATGGTTAAAGTCAAAGGCGGATGCACTGATGAAAATCCGGCCAGAGAAACCTTTTACATCTATCCACCTCTGCTACCGGCGTCATGAAAAGACCACCATCACCCACTCTGTACTGTGAAAGTCCCTTGTCGCAAATCTCAGTGCTGGGGTGATCAATGAGCCTACCTCTCTCTTCTTGGTGTGACACTTTCTTCTTGTCTATTGCAGTAGTGCAAGAAGATATATATAGCTATTTTGTGCATTTTTGGAATTTTTTAATATTATGTATTTGTAAAGAATTTTCTGTGTACATATTTATAAACTACAATTTTAAGCCAGCATACAGTGGGATATTGCTTAGATACAGTATGAAGAAAAATTTTCAAATTCTTAAGATGAGATGAGTGTGATATAATATATTTGTATGTCTGCCAGGACAAAGAGCCTCTTAGAGCCATTCCTTTGAAGGACATCCAGAAGGTCCATGAATGCTTGGTCAAATCAGGGTAAGAACAAAGGTGATAGGTGAAGCAGGTTGGCTTCACGTGGTTAATTCTCTTATTAACGCTAATTCTACTATGACAATTCTTAGGGAGCTGCTATTGCGAGATAACCTGTTTGAAATCATCACAAGTTCTAGAATCTTCTACATACAGGTAAGTCTGTGCATGTTGCTCTTTACTTGGTAAATCATTAACATGAAATAATATGCTATGAATGGTATACTTTATTCTCATTTCTTGAAATGTCGTTGTGGTAAAATGGCCACAAATGTTTTCATTCTCTAATTTCTGCTGCCCTCTTTTCCATATGTTGGAAATTGTGACTTGGATGTAGAAAAAAAAACGACTGTTGGCAAGCCAACCAAGTAATCTGATCATTAGAGGGACAGCAAACAGGAAGGAGTTCAGTGTGAACTCTGCTATCTCTGTTGTATTTTAAAGTTATATCTTTATAATGTGAAGCGCATGTATTACTTTTATTTTTTTTACTGGGGACAACTAATCTGACAAGATTTTCATACTAGCTAGATACAATGAACATCGTCGCCACACTATAGAAACAGCAGTGTTCACAGTGGGAAGAAGATCTTGACAGAATGTGACATCTGCAGGCTGATGCGGTTTGGTCATTGATCAACATAGGCAAATATGAAGGGTAAATCTGTGAATAGGTAGACCCTCCCTCTCCTCTTTGTCAATAAGTAAGGCCACGCTTCAGAAGCAGGGCGGCGTCTTCCTTGAGCAGCCACGCCATTCCTCTATGAGGCGTACGTCCTGGCCTGCACCTGTGTTTACGCTCACGGTCCGTAGGGCACTCGTGGTCCAGAGGTCCTGTTTACATCGCTGCGCTTCCTTCCATCTGTGTTTATGACAGGACTGAATTTATTTTTTTCGAAATGCTTTATCACCCATGTGTGATGCTACTGATGTTTTTTTTTTCTCAGATAACCTGCGTGTTTTTCTTTCTCGATCAGAAAAATAACAGAAAAAAACATGAGATGCTGAGAGTGCCCTGGGGAACGTGGTTAATTAAAGGTCCTTATATAGTGTGTGATATGTGGTGAGACTGGCTTCGTTTTCATTAACCAAGCCTTAACACAAACTTTCTCTGTGCTGACAGTATTAAACAACTGAATGCAATGGTTATTGTTTTAGTTTTACGTAGTGAATGGGCAGAGAAACGTATAAAAACAAAAATTGGACTTTTTTTTAATATATTATTAGTTTTGTTAGACTATAAAAGCTTAAAGAGACTCTTATTGTGTTAATGCTTTATCGCCACCTAGTCATCTGTTGCAGTCACTACAGCTTGGCAAACACCCCCTGGAAACTTCAACTGCAGCTGTGGGTGGTGATGAGGCTCAAGCCACCACTTGAGTTCAAAATCAGTTTCTGAATCCCTTTAGTGATACTTGTTTGGGCAGATGTAAATTTATAGATTCTCTCATCTGATGCGTCAACATAACATTTTCAAACGGTTTGTGCAGCTGAGTCTATTTGATCGATTGATTCGATTGTTTATGGGTACTACAGCAGTCCCAGCTGGTTTACCGTTACCTGCTATTCCAATTTGACCCCGTAATGTGCTTCGTACTGACAAGTGGCCAGGTTTGGCACATGAACAGTAAATACGTTTGTTTGTGTTGTATTTCAGACGGACACTCCGGAGGATATGCATGGCTGGATCAAAGCTATCTCTGGCAAAATTCAAGATTTGCGAGGCCCAGTTAAGGTAAAGCGTGAATCCAATGACCCCTTGCCAGGTTATTATCTATTATTATTTAGAGATGGATTCGATATAAACAATACTTTGCAAGTTCAGTATTAAAAGAATCCTTGTTTTATTCAGTGTGTATTAACCTGAACATTAGTGTTAATGAAATGTAGATCCTGAAAATATAGAACATATCTATTTTACAGATTACACTCAAGTTTTAACCTATTCCGTTAAATGTACTCTATAAATCTGTTAAATATGATATTTAACAATAAAGAAGTGTATGGATACTTTGGATGATGTGGTGCTGGGGTCTTAATGGATTTTATTAATTCATTTTTTTTTATTGAGCTTCGTCTGGGTACCTTCCGTTCTTTAGGACTCTCTGTTTGGCCGGTCCACCTCTTTGTATCGTGGTAACAAGCCCCAGGGTCCTGGGGCACGAAGGAGACAAGTGAGTGCTGAGGAGAGGAAGGCCCCCCTCACCAAATCATGCTCAGTGGCTCCATCCTGGCAGCCGTGGACCCCTGTGAACACCTCGAGTTCTGAGCTGGTAGCAGTAGAGGAAGGGCAAACAGTTTTCAGCTCCTTGCCCCCCCAGCCATCAGGGCCTGAGAAGGATCTGGACCCAGCAGTCTCCCGACGTCGCCACAGATCCCAGCCGCAGGCTAACAGTGACAAAGTCTTCCCCTTTAACATTGATGATGACGGCATGCGCACCACCGATGTATAGATTGTGGCAAAGGCAGGACAAAGTAAAACCAGCATCAGTCTTGGAGTCTCGCTGCATTTTCACCGCAGCTTTATGTTTTGTTTTCCTGTTGTGCCTGTGCTGGACACGCTGCTATGTCAGTGAAGGCTGGTTATGATGACAAACATAAAATAGGCAAAATGGTACATTGCAGACTTACTACTTATATTCTTAACAAGGAGGCTGGAAAGCTACTTGAAGGAAGGATTGAGGAGGAGGTAAAAACTTGTGAATATTCACACATTAAATATGTTCATTCTTGTCACATTCTATGGAACAGTATCTCCTATTTTTACTCTAATCTTCTGTGAAGAAAGTACTTAAACTTTTTTGTACTTTTGTTTTTTAAGCTTTATTTTACTTTTAATGTTTTTTTTTTAGTTGATATTCCCATAGATTGTTTTGTTCTCACCAACCCAAGTTTTCAGTGATCACATCACCTTTAAACTTGGGTTGGCAGTGGGTTCAGTAGAGGGAAGAGAACATTTGGCTTGCTTGAAATGTATTTTTGGACAGATTTTGATTTTTACATCAGTATTGTCAGATGTCCTCGAAATGGAAAATTGGCATGCCTGTGTTTTGTTTTTCCAAGCTTTTCTGATTTTGGTATAGAACAGAACTCAGTTGCTTAAATTGTCTGGATAAGGGAGAAGTAAAGTGTTTAATGCTGTCTACATTGTTTTATTTACTTATTTTCTTACTCTAGCTTTCAGTGTTTTCAATGTTATTTTTGGACGTAAAAGGAGCCCATGGACCAAGAAATTATTTAATGAACAATCTGCCAAAAGAAATTGTAGTACTGAAGGAATAACTGGCACATTGTTAAGCATTTTATATTTTATTAATAGGGAAATGTTTATTCATTTTTGTTTCATTTATTTTCCCCTGTTTTATTGTTTATTACCATCAGCATGTTAAGACTATCATCACAATGGTTCGAAAATAAATGAAGGTTTTATTTTTACTGGATGTGTGGACAAAAAATAAATACACACAGTTTTGCACTAACATGCAATAGTTGTGAAGCTATTTCACAGAAAATTATAGAATATACTTCTGTACAATAAATATAATGCTTGATCACATAAAGCAGTTTTTTTAAATACCAGTGAATCTTTTGATAATGTAAGTTAAAAGGTCTTCAGTGTTTTTAGTTTAAATTTGGAGAAAATGTTTAATTGATTAAACAGATAAATGGGAGTTTGCATGTTCTCCCTGTGTCATTGTGGGGTTTCTTCCAAGTTCTCCGGTTTCCCCCCACTGTCCAAAAACATGCCAAGGTGAATTGGAGTCACCAAATTGTCCATAGGTGTGAATGCATGTACGAAAGGTGAGTGTGTCCTGCGATGGGTTGGTGCCCCAACCTGGGTTATTCCCTGCCTGGTGCCTGTAAATGGATGGATGGAAATGGACAAATGATGGTAAAGTGTGAAATATGCTAATTGGATTTAATGTGGTGATGATGTAGTCACACTGACACTCGGATATGAAGAGCTTTGGGAGATGGTTAGGCAATACTTTCCAAATATTATAAGTGTAATGTTGATAATGATAAGCTTTAAGTTCCATTGTGAAAATGTCACTGAAGAGGGCCATTTATGCTTAATGCAAACTTAAATTTTAATAGAGGTACACTAGCCTAGTAAATGTACTATTTGCATCATGATATGTCCCCCCCGCCCCCACGAGCTGTAGTGCACTGTCCCTATGAAGCTTGGTGAGGTGGCACTGACAGTTTGCTAAGTCGGTATCCCCTCAGAAGATGGCACCCCACGTGGCTGCCTATGTCACCTAATAGGCTCTGACATAACATGCAATTGCTTGCTTTCGTAAAATATCCATTTGCTTGTTTTTTATACGCAGCCGGCAGAATTTTAGGTCACGATAGTGTTGGCTATTTTAAATTTTCATTGCACATCCCAAATATACACTGGATTTTGGGCATACAACAAGAAAACCGGCATCTGTCACAAATTTTTCATGACATTTTGTGATGGTAGACTTTTAGAGTCAAGACAAAACTTTTAGTCTTTTATGGTGACAAAAAGGCTGAAGAAAAATGGTTTAGGGTGATATCATTTTCCACATATTTCTGTTTATCGTTTATGTGGTCGTCTGAAAACACTGTTACTGAATTAATTTTAATACTCGTGTATACGGTGCTGCTTGTGCTTGGCACACCACACATTTCGGGTCCTCACTGTTAACCAGTTATTGGCACTTTCAATCTGAAAAAACTACATGTTATGCTACATTTTGCAGTCTGTAGTCTGCTGTTTTAATATGACTCCCAGTGAGCATTCTGCTCATCTCCTCATCAGCACCAGGATTCCTAGGAACTCCATAACAATAATAAACCATTTTTTAAAGACGCCTTTAAAGTTTTCTATCTTCATTCAAGAAGCGAAGGGAAAAGGACTATAAAACTAACTAGAAGATAAAATGCAATCCCGCACCAACCAAAGGAAAACGTCAATGACGTAAACGAATGGTGCGCAGCAGCGACACAGTTCTAGAGCTTCCGGCACGTGGCGCCGACCCGTTCCATCGTCATATCCGGTTCACGGTTGAACACGGAAGACGTTGGAGGAAAAGCTTGGATAATGTTTTGACTTGGTTTTCTTATGTCCTAGGCAAATTTATCACTCGCGTTGCTAAATTATAATATTTAAGTGCTGCAGTATTTGATCGTTATAAGTGCATGAATTTTCGTTTATCTAATCTACGTAGCCATAGAAAATATATGCACAGAATAGACCCCGTGCATTGGTGTTTATTAGCTGCTTACTGTACACCATGAATAGTCATTTGATGTTACTAGCCTGTCTAGTTTAATCATTCATTTGAAGGAAATATGTTTCGGGTTTCAGTGAGCTACGTTTTGCTGTGTGGACAAGTGCTGTTACTTCTGACAGTGTTGCTATTACAATGTTTGGAAGGTATCCAGTCTCAAAATGCGTCCAGTGCGCCAGAAAGTCGGGTGGTGACAAGTCCTTTCGATGAGCCGCTTAACGGGACGTTTTCCGTACCAGTAGTTCAGGGCAACGACTCCCTCGTGTATAATCCTACGTCGCCAGTTGTTCTTTGTAGCTACTTGTGAGTTTTTTCTTTCCCCATTAATATAATTTCCCGTAACCGCATTTAATTATTAATGAACTAATTTGATACGATCACTGCCATACAATTAGATAGCATCGACGCGTATGAATGTATTCTTGGTTTACAGACTTGCACATTTATGTGTATGTAAAAATGCGTGGTTTGACTGTTTGTGAACAGGCCAGATGAGTTCGTATACTGTCAGGAGCCCGTGGACCACCTTGGCAACTCGACGGCATTCCAGGGACTAGGTTACGGTTGTGTGAAGGCAAGTGAATTTTACCCAAAATCTTGCTGGTATTTGAATGCGTTTAACCGCATAACTCGTTATATATATATATAATAGTATGAAGTGGACACCAGTAGTATGGTTCAAAAATGATTACAACGACACTTAGTATGTTTTATGGGTATGTTCTACCATACTTTATTTCAATTCTCTTTTAATTTTCCTGCAGATGTTCTGTAATGTGTCAGTGGGAGCACACATTTTTATATATTTGTTTCAGTTAATCAGTTTCATTATTCAGTACAATCTTTTTTGATTTTGGCATTAATTTTGTATTTTGTGATCTCTTATTGTAATGTCTGAGTGTTATAAGAATGTGAATGTGTCAGTGTTATGGTTTTGCCATCCATACAGGTATGCACAATGGTATGAGAAGATGTTCCCCTCAGGTCCATGGTGCCACATATAGACAGAAAGGGGATACATGTCTGTGTATATGGGGTAACACATGGCACAATTCATAAAACATTGCAGGACAAGGGGTTTAACTTAAGACTACAGACCGCGCATAGTGCAGCAGCACAAAATACATTTAAAATTATATTTCAAATATAAACGACAACTCCAAGTGTAGAAATGGATGTCTACCCTATGTGTGATTAAATAAATGTATAGTAAACCATAAATATAGTTGCACATGAGTGACGGAATGCATTAAAACAATAGTGGGGTTGGGTACAAGTCCTTTAAAGTTTGGTGGGTGGAGAGGTGTAGCTTCTGACAGATGAAAGGGGGGCACAGTCCATGGGGAGGGGGCGGCGTGTTGGATGCAGGCTTTGAGGAGGATGTCCTAAGTGGAAGGGGGAGATGTACCAGACTGATACAGATGGCCAGGGCCCTCTCTCTGGTGCCCCTGTACAATGTGGTGAGGATGTGGGATGATAGTCCTGGCATGCTTCCCCTCTCCATGAAGCAGAGAGACTGCTGCACTCCCTTGGCTGATAGGGTGATATTCGAGGGGCCAGGTAAGGTCATCTTTAGGTGCACACTGGGCAATTTGTTGCTCCTAACTATCTCTGCCGTGGAATCCTCAGTGTGCAGTTGATTGCGGACAGCATGGGCCATCCTGAAGCATATAAGTGGGTCAACAGTCATCTCTTTTGTTTTATCCACATTGAGACAGATGGCAGACTGGTGTAGGAACCAGCTGCTCCACCTCCACTCTGCACTGACTCATCAGTGTTGCGGATGAGACCCACCACTGTTGTGTTGTCAGAAAACTTGACAATGCTGTTTGAGCTGTACCTCTTGCGGTACAGTTGTGAGTCAGCGGGGTGAACAGAAGTGGGCTGAGCACAAAGCACTGGGGGGTGCCAGTGCCCAGCGTGGTGCTGCTGGAGATGGTCCTACCCATGCAGACTGTCTGGCGTCTTACTGTCAGGAAGTCTGGGATCCAGTTGCACAGGAAGGTGTTGGAGTCCAGCAAAGTCAGCTTCTGAGGGATGGTAGTATTGAATGCTGAACTGAAATCAATGTACAGAAATCTGACTGGTGTCCTTTTTATCTGTGGGATAGGGGGCCAGGTGAAGGACTCAGGATTCAGGTCAATGTGTGATTTTGCTGGTTAGGACTCTCTGGTAGAGTGATTTCATCACTGGACCCTTGAACAAAATCCTTAACCACAGTTGCTTTGGGGACTGTCTGACTCTCTGTTCTCTGATCCTCACTTTCACGTTGCTTGGGACAGAAATGTCTGCTAATGTAATGTAATAACATCCTGAGTGCACCTCAAATTTGCGTCGATGTGGTAGTGTATTTCATCTGCACTGACATGCTTTTAAAAGCATATATGTTGTGAAAGGATTGCGTATCATTGTCCTGTACCTTATAGGCAATTTTCAAGTGTTAGAGCTTCATTATAACTCTGTTAATGCTAAAAATATGTTCCTTACTGACCTATTTCACCAGCCACACTACCCCTCCCCCCCCAGCATCATCTGTCCATAGGGGCCCACTGTGCACCGCAACAATTGTATTTATTGTGATGTTTTTGTATTCACTGCAGTTTGGAGGCCAGGCCTATAAAGATGTGAACCACACTCGAGTGATTTGCTCTGCTCTGGACGGTATTGAGTGCGCTGGATCTCGAGAGTTTTTGAGAGGGAATGAGCCTTGTATTAAGTAAGTCAAATGTGTCACTATTTTTCTGCAAATAACCAGGTTGTTTCATGTTAAGATGCCAGCTAAGTAAATAGCAGCCACTGAGCCTGAGGCTTCTTGGTGGAACAAACTCCCAGCAGTCATGCTGTCATCAATGTGTTGTTAGTAATCATTTCCTTTTGTTTTTCCCATTCATTTACATTTCATTAAATATCAGTAAATTTATCTATGCGATGAATTAAAATCTTGACTTGCAAAGTTTGGTGGAGCCTAGCCAATTTGAACAAAATAACTTCTGTAAAATATTCTTTTGCCACCAGGGGGCAATATTTCTAAATGAATTATGGTTTTGCTCCTGGTGACTAGACCTTCCCAAGATTCATTTTAAGCGTCATTCAGAGGGACTCATTAAAAAGCACAGAGACCGAGCTTTCTGGTGTGGGCTACTATTATAATAATTGCAGGTGGAATTAGAAAAATAACAGAACATTAAAACTTTAACTGTGAACTGATGATCTTACCAATGTAATTCAGTTATTAAAGAAATAGAGATTTTCTAGGAGAGTGGGGGATGCAACGTATTAGTAAGATGCAGAGAGATTTTTGCTATATATAGCAGAAATATTTGTTTCAGCTTACAGCTGTGTTAATATCAATGCCCAGTAAGCAATGATGTAGCACACAATCTATGTTTTATGGAGAGTTTCATTCTTATTTTACAGTGTTTGAAATGGGTGTATGATTGCTGTCAGTGTCTTTAATAGGGCCAATGGCATAAACCTGATCATAATCCTTTATGTTTTTGAAGGTTTAATAAGTTGTAGATCAGGGCTGCTCATTCCTGCTCCTGGAGATCCACCTCCATGCAGAGCTTAGGTGCAGCCCTAATTTAACACACACACAGCTGGCTCTAATACTGAGATGTTACTGAAGGACCTGATTATCTGTATCAGGTGTGTTAAATTAGGGCTGCACCTAAGCTCTGCAGGGTGCTAGATCTCCAGTGGCATGGTTGGGCACCACTGTAGTAGATTATAGGTGCCATAATTGTGTGAACCATTTTTGGGTTATTGCTGTTGTTCTTTACATATAGTTTTTGTCTTTTTTTGGAAATGTTTGTGCTACTGATTGCACATTATAGAGGTGTTAAATGAAAATGATTTGTAAATGTATATTTGGGTTTCAGAAATTCGATACAGCATTCCGTAAGTTTCAGTATAGCGTCTTGTTCATAGTCAAGTTTCATAACAAACTTTATGTTGGAAGCAGTAAAATATTTTCATTATTTCAAGCTTGGTGCTCATATGTTGTTTCCATCCCTTACTCTGTAGGACACAGTCTGTAGTCTGCTGTTTTAATATGACTCCCAGTGAGCATTCTGCTCATCTCCTCATCAGCACCAGGGATTCCTAGTAACTTCATTATCTACTGACAGTCTGGGGTGCACATGGATGGCACTGATACTGAACAATTTCAAGAAAATGTTAAGCGCTATATTTTCTGCCCACTTTCCATATACACTCAATACGAATTGGAAAAGAGATTTCAGATGGTAACTTTCTGGAAAACAAGTGGCCTTTGCTCTGTTTGAGGTTTATGTTACCAAAGCACCACTGGTATATCTGTTCTTAAGGTGGGAGAGTCTCAGATGACCTGCCCTGTGCTGCCAAGCTGTGATATGTCTGAGTGTATCTTCATGCTGCATTGATCTTATCCGTTTTAAGCTGCTCTCATTTCTCATGAGGCTCCTCTGCTGTTTCAGGTACACGGGACACTACTTCATCACCACGCTGTTGTACTCATTCTTCCTTGGGTGTTTTGGGGTAGACCGCTTCTGCCTCGGCCACACGGGCACAGCTGTGGGCAAACTGCTCACCCTGGGAGGGCTGGGCATCTGGTGGTTCGTGGATTTAATTCTGCTCATTACTGGGGGACTAATGCCCAGCGATGGCAGCAACTGGTGCACTTTCTACTGAGAGGGACCTGGAGGCAAGCGGCAGAGTGTTGTTTACAAGCACTGTTCACTTACGTTAAAAGCGGCCATTTCATTTTGTATGAACGATAGGTAGGCTTGGCGGGTCATGTGTTAAGTTCAAGCGCATGCTGGAATGCTCCTGGACATACCTGGACAGTAATCATGTTCCTGGATCGATGTGCAGTGCGGTCAGAAATGATAAATGCATTGATTATTGAAAAACATGTATTCTGAACTGGAAGAGAGCAGTTTCTGATATTCTGATGTTCTGCTTTGAATTTACAACCACACATAGAACTTTGTCTCTTAGGTGCTCCAATGGAATGCAGAAACACACTCTTGTTTGATGACTGGCTTTCCAGAGAAGCAGGCCATACAATTGAAAAACGCATGTCATGTTTGTGCCAACCACAATGACCAAAGTAAAAGGGCTCACAAGGACATCTGAACGCTTTGACGTGCACACTGGTTTTGAGATGGGTTTTGCTATTCTGTCTGCGTATGCTTTACCTGTTGGTGATTCTGTCATTATCCCAGTTGTATGGAGAAAATTGCTTGTACATTTAATTCCATATTGTATTTATAATTTTATCAGTGTGTGTTCAATATTTGACAGCAGCAAGCATCTTTTTAACCAACCAATGAAGATGAGAAAAGGAAGCTGATGTCTTTGGTTATTGTGTAAATTTAATGTGCAGTGAACTCTGAATTCTGTTCATAACCAGCTTTTTGGGCTGTAAATGTACTTGGATGTTTGTTGGGTTGTATCATTTAAAAATAATTCGATTTATGTTCTGAAAGAAATCTTAACCTCCCCGGTAGACACTGTACTTA
This sequence comes from Mormyrus iriodes, assembly GCA_011763525.2. Lineage (NCBI taxonomy): Eukaryota > Metazoa > Chordata > Actinopteri > Osteoglossiformes > Mormyridae > Mormyrus > Mormyrus iriodes. The sequence goes on along the minus strand of JAAGVU020000040.1, from coordinate 15,187,782 downwards.
AAATCTGTCCTTTAATTACTGGTGAACTGCAAGAGGAATAAAGGAATATTGTTCTATATATACTGTCCCAAAGTCTACACAACAAATTTCATTTTGTAAGGTCTTTGTACAGTAATTATATGCAATACAATGCTCCTGACATCATATACTGATTATATACTGTTCAGTAAGGACACCATCTATGTGTGTAAAGTATAATTTTCTGGTATACCACAGAATCGCTTGTTAGCACAATAAAATTTTATCCTGCTGGTTTGATTTGAAATTCATATTCTTTTTTTTGGCTGAATCTGAGTACTTGTCTAATTTAGTGTGAGCTAGCATGGTATGTGAAACAGTGTTCTTTTTATAGGGTTTGTTTGAAATGTGCTGCACTATTTGGGCTTATACGTTCACATGTGACACTGTGTTGGTGTGGATAAATATATGTGAAGGTGCAATGTTGATTATGTGTGGACTTTGTGATTATTCCATTAAACTATGCTCCTGGGGCATTTGAGATAGCATGTTCTCATGTAGATCATTGTGTTGTACCTTCCTTTTAGAACTTTTGTGTTCTACAAAATTTGATTTGCTGGAAAGGTAAAACAGTTGTGTGAGGGTCCTAAAGGCAAAACCCCATCTGCTGTACATTATGTTTACTTATTTGATATCACTGAAGGGGTAGAATTCGCTCAGCCTAAAAATGGTGTATTTATTTAATTACAGGATGTAAGCGCTCTTGAAGTTCCAAAATCAAATTTTTATATCTAAGCTCATATTCTCCCTTACAACCAAGTGCTTTTTTCAGCGAGAGTATTTAAATGATTGAATATTTTTGCTTTTGGGCACCACCATTTAATTATTTACAGTATTTGAAAATGCTACTGTTTTGGGTGTGTGTGTGTGTATATATCAGAACAAAAAAGCAACTAAGTACACAGGAATAATATTTTGAATAAAATTCTGGTCAAAAAATTTCCAAAGTAGAACTTATTGAAAATGTGTATGCTTAGAAAAACTTTATCTCATAATGAGCATTCAGGAAGGATGGGTTTTACCTCCCACTATAAATGGTGCTATAAGGGATCTGTTGGTATAGTGTGGCAGGTGTGATAGAGATTGGTGGTTCATTCTGTTGCATAGCTGGTTAGAGTCACTTTTAATCTATTTCCTCAGGGATCACTGTGAGCGTCACTTCCTTGTCCAGCCTCCGCACCACCACAGAGAGCGTTTCGCTGGACTGGACAGCCTGACTGACATCCTCTGTGGTTTGGATGGCCTCACTGTTGATGCTGATGATCACGTCCCGGTCCTTGATGCCGGAGCTGTGGATCACAGAACAATGGCAGGAGTTGAGTCGTTCCCCGCGGTACCCGGTACTCCCTCCCGACTCGCATTCCGGTTCATGGCGATGACTTCTCCCCTTCACCTGATGGAAGAAACAGTGGCCAAAAATATGCCTTTGGACCATACTCAGATGTTTTTTATCGGAGACCCAGATGTGATTGGAACCAAAGAATGTAAGGGTCAAGAAAGGAAGTTACCTTAGTGTTTTAAGCTTTGGAGCAAAACAGAAGACTGAACCCCAACTATGAAAGTCTACTTGCAAGGTATAGGAAAAACATCTAGCCAGTCATCTCAGAATGCTTCTCAGAGCATTGGATTATGATAGGATTAGTTCGGCTGTTGCTCACAGCTTCGTAACTCAGTGGCTTTGGGAGCCACCAGTCTCGCTGAATTAAGTGAAAAGAAATTATAGTGAAACCACTGAGGCATCATGAACACTGCTGCGTCCTTCCTCTTTGTCGAAGCTGGAGGAAAATGATTGGGAATGAGCCCTGTGTGGGTGGGGGGGTGCAGAGACTCATCAGCAGCATTGAGAACTCCGAGGATATGTGAGTACTGTCCCTGTAAATGAATCGCTTCCAAACCTAGTTAACTCGGCATTGCAAATCCTTTTGGGGTAAACAAAGAGCCAGAAAGAGTCCTGCAGCGGAGCAGCCTGGTGGGCTACAGGCTGCATTTCCTGAGGCTTTCAACTTAGGCCAACTGCTGGCACTTCATACTTGATTTGCTTTTTGGATATAGCTTTCAACAAATGCATTGTTTTTCTGCAGGATGAAACTGTGGAGGGTTATGCACAGTTAGGAGTTTTTTTAACTGCTAAACATTCAGAAGATAAAGACATGCAAATAGACTGACACCTATAAAAATGTCCATCCATCTTCAAACCCCTTATCCTGTTCAGAGTGCCTGTCCCAGAAAGCGTGAGGTACAAGGCAGGGGCAAAATTATTAGGTGATAGCAGTTCATCATAGGACACACACATGGTACGGGCAATTTATATTATTTGCACAAATCCATGTCATGGAATATATACAAGATCTATCTACTGATCTTCTAATCACTCAGGCAGCAGAGGGCACAAAATTTGTGCAGAGCGCAAACTTGTACACGCACCATTGGCAATTTAGAGAAGCCAGTTACCCTAATCTCATTGGACTGTGGGAGGAAACTAAAGAACCTGGAGTGAACCTGCATGACCTGGACAGAAAATGCAAGTTTGACACACAGAGTGCAGAGGCAAGACGCAGACCTCCAACCCTCGAGGCCTGCAGCAACAGTGCCACCCACCTAAAATACCATCCTACCTAATATGAAAATGAACTTAATGAAAATAATTAGATAAATGGTAATAAATTTGCTAGCCAAGTGTTCCCTCTAAAATGACAATTTACTCTTCTGAGACAGGCACAAGGTACATGGTGCCACATGATGTACATGGGTATAAAAATGGCTGTTACCTGGCTGCAGCCGTTCCAGGGATCACTTCATAGACGTACACACCTGAGCTGACATCTGGAAAGTCCCTGTCACGGTCCTTCAGATCTCTGATCAGACTGAGGCAAGAGAGCCACCCTTAACATGTTACAGTACGTTTTATACTCCATCATCACTTCAAAAGATGAAAGGTCACTCCAATCCCGCTGGTAACTGTTCAGTGATTACCTTTTATCTAGGTGCATGATCAGATTGAGGACGACATTCGGATATTCCCCTTTTGGAAGAGACTTACCCAGCTGAGAGCTGAAGCATTCTCACTCCCATGTACTTCTTCTTTGGGAGTGTTTTTCCTGGGGGCAAACATGACTTCATTAAGCTGAAGGCTCCTACTGAAGCGTCGCTGTCTCGCTTGATAAAACGACAATCCGGCAGAGATTCCACATACCTTTCATTTGCCGGTCGTATGATTCTGCGAGGAACTGCCGTATTCTATCTGAAGGAATCGCGAACGATATTCCTGCCGTGACCTTCAGTGTGTTAATGCCGATGACTTCACCATCCTTGAAACAATTCAGAAGGCGAATGCTTCAGCGCACAGGAGGTTCTCTGAAAAGGCCCTGCTCAACAGCTTGCTTGGATTCAGCCCAGAGATCTCATTGTCAGGTACCTGTGATGCATTGCAAGCCTCTTTTTTTTAATATTAATTTAGACCCAGCCGTTGCTGACGAATAAATGTAAGCTCAAGCTGAATAAACTAAAGTGTGTCCAAGTAAAACATAAACCAAATGAACAGCTTGCATTTGATGATCAGAAAAAGAAAAAAAAAAAAAAATTTCAGTTGGAGCAATGCCTCAGGGCCAGCATTTGGAACCTGAGGGAACAGCAGCAGCAGCATCTGGCACCAAAGAGCACTGGCGTCTCGGTAAACAGCACTACCCCGAACAGCTCTCCCTCTGCAAATATGTAACAATGGGAAGCTCGGCTAAATGTCTTCCTGGCACACTTAGGTTGCTGCAATTGATTGCTCTCCTGTTAATAATGTGCAGCTTTCAGAAGGCTGGATGTCACTGTCGTCGAAGAACATGTCGAGGTGTATTTAGCTATTTTTTTACATCAAAAATGGGGAGACGCTGTTATAGTGGAATTATCTTCTGGGTTTCACATGGGCTGTTCACTTGATGCATGCACCTGTTCTTCCTCTGTTTGCTAGCGTATTGTTCTATCAGCATCATTAAAAATATGTAATTGGAGTTAAGTGTGGTCAGACCGATTTGGCTTATTATTATTATGATGCAAAAGAGCTGAAATACAATCATTAAAAAGTAACGCATATGAGACTGTAATGGAGACCTTAAGCTGTTAGCTAAAATTAATCATTTTTTTGAACTGAGGTAATATTATATTTACTACTTTAGATATAATGCTTAAATTACTCACCAAGTTAACCAGTGGACCTCCTGAGTTTCCATACTGTAAAAAAGAGGAAATATGATGATGATTGCAATAAATATATAAAAAAAAAATTGAATAGTTCAAAGATGCAAGATGATAACGTTGCTAATCATGAAAACTAATGCAGAACGGCGGAGGAAAGAGGTGTGGCAGGTTGTATATATTCACGTTAATGATTGCATCAGTCTGGATGTATTCCATGTCAGAATCCTTGAGGCCCAGCTCGTGGCCTCCTCGCTGCGTGGTGCTGATGATTCCCGTCGTGACGGTGTTCTGCAGGGAGAAGGGGCTGCCTACTGCAACCACAAATTCCCCGGGCCGCAAATCCGACGAGCGACCCAGTAGCAGCACAGGCAGGGGACTCTGAAACACAACACGAATGGAATGAAGTTTAGCTAACCTTGCGGCACTCTCTCAAGGTGACTCACTACTTTTTACATCAAGCATGTGCTTCTGCCCTCCACATTTGGCAGAAGCTCCAGCTTTCGGGCCTTGGGTGTATTGGGGACATGTGAGATTTTGACGATCACTTGCATAATGCCAGTGTTACCTCCAGTAGCACGCGATCTGTGAAACCCTTAAAAATTCCCCTCCACTTTTGTCTTGTCATCTGTCAGCACATATAAATACCCCCTGGTTAAGTTCGAATGTCATGTTAAGGTTGTTATCTTGACTGTTGCCGATTCTTGTAGCCTGGTGCCTATGGTGTGACGTGTTTGCACCTGAGGTGTGAAATATTCACTGCACCACTGTTTCATACTCCAGCTGACCTAAGGTGACTGCACTGCAGCTGTAAGGATTAACAGCTCTCATGACCTGCTAAAAACACCATATCTCCGCTCTGCTTCTGTATTTATCTATATTTCACCACCATCGTAATGATGCACCTTCTATATTGTACCCGATTTATTACTCTTCATCCACATATTCATTAAATTCATTTTATGAAATTAATTAAATTCACACCTCCTGGGCTGGGGGTTCAAATCCCAGTTTCTGTGCATGGAATTTGTACGTTCATGTGTCACGTTAGTTTCCTTTAGGCTCTCTCCTCAAACACATGCAGTCCAAACACATGCAGTCAGACTAACTGGTGTCTCTAAATTGTCCACTGCGTGTGCACATATGTGCCCTGCCATGAGCTGACATCCCGTCCAAAGTGTATGCCAGCCTTGTTCCCTGGGTTAGGCTTTGACCAAGTTATGTAGTTAGAAGATCTATTTTGATATTTTCCAAAATTTGGATTAAAGGAGTTCAGCAGCACTTTTTATGTTGTTTCTTCCAGAAGAATTAATCACTCCAGAGAAAATCAGTCTTGGAAATGACGGTGCCAGGCAGAGCAATTTAATTCTAGTCACTGGCATGCTACTGGAACATCCGCTGGACTTTTTTGAGAATAATACTCTTTTTGGGTTGTCTGATGGAAGTTATTGATAGTAAGCCAGAGGGACTCAGCTGATGTAAAACAAAAAGACCAACGAGCCTGAAGGCATGAAATTCCAGCCAAGCCGCCCCAGGGGTCTTACATCTGACTCAATTTTAATGAGTGCTATGTCTAACTTCTGGTCCACGTCCTTGACACTGGCATCATACTGAGCACCGCTTTTCAGTCCCACTTTGATGCGCTGTTTATTGGAGAGGACATGGGCATTGGTGACGATCCAGCCGTCTTCGGACACAATGAACCCAGAGCCACTGGATACTGGGATCTCCTGCTTGGAGAATGGCATCCTGGGAGTGAAAATAAAAATGCTTTTTAGGTATGTCAATCATGTCAACAATCATACTCCAAAGAACGGTTCCCTGAAAAAATAATGATTTTCGCCAATTTCTACACACATTGCAATCAGGTCTGATTTTGGGGCCAACCCTACCCAGTACAAATTTAACTCTCTAAGTGCCTTACCATCAGGGCCTTGATCAAATGCAATTTCAGAGGACCTTTAGAAACACTGATTCATTAATGGCTATCAAACCTGGAAGTGAAAAAAGCCAAAAATCAAGGAAATTTTGAACAGCAGAGATATTTTTTTTCAAGACTGGTCACCTGGCCAAAATTTCTCAAAGTATAAGACATCTAGGAATGTGTATTGCCAGATCCATGGAAAAAAATGGAAGCCATGGAAGAACAACAAGACTTGGTTCCTAAAAACATTCCGAAGACAGACGTGGCAAATAGCACATGGCAATTAAAAGTACATTGCATGGTGAGAGCCTAATGAATGCTAATGTTTAGATGCAGTAGTGGCAGTGTTAATGTTTGGCGGTGCTCTTTGTCATCACTTTTGAATCTAGACGACTTATCATAGAGGGAACCAGGAATTCCCTCTGCCCTACAGAAGCTGGGCTTTACGGCAAGATCATGCTCTCCTATATACAACAACATGGGTTAAAAACAATAAATTACACTGAGTACAATCCACTGAGTGTCTGTAAACCTACAAAACGGCACTCGGCAGAATTCCTCCCAGCGCAGAAGCAATCTGGTCAATAACCACTGGAAGCATTTTTTTTTTTTTTACAGGGGGACGGTGACGTGAGGAAGAACACATCACCTTAGTATGGGAATAGAGGTGGGTTTAACCAAAAGAAACACATGAAGGAAAAAGGAAAGCAGAAAGAATGAAGATGATGCATGAGGCTAAGTGTTCTGCAGGATCAGGGGAAGAAAGAGAAGCCAATTCCATATGAGACTTAATATGATGGCAAATAGGCTCAGGAGGAGTGAAAGCATGCCCTCTTCACCTCACACACTCCAGGTCTTACAGTATCAAAATACTGTTTGGTTTATATAAGACTAAGATTTGACATAATATCTGATAACATTTACTGTCAAAAATATGGAAACATTAGAAATACAGAGGGAGGACAAAAACTGAACATAGAAGCTGAGAGCTACCAAAATGTGTGAATTTATTCATTTATAAATGAAACACTGTTTCGATTTGGAACCATTAGTAAGGACATTCATCAGGATGGGGTAAAACGTCTGTAACGTGGCTGCCGCACCTGAGGAACAGTTCCAAATGGACCACCGCTGGGGCGATCTTGTCCACCACATCTGCAATGAAGTTGAACTTATACCGCATGCTTCCAGGATTGTGTGGCCCTGAAAACATAGACCGTGCTGATGAGCCAATCCATCCATCTTCCATAAGCCAGTGGTACCCAATCCGGTCCTTGGGGACCCACAGACAGTCCATGTGGACTGTCCGGCAGGGAGCTTGGAGGGAGTAAAAATATGGACCGGCTGTAGGTCCCCGAGGACTGGATTGGGAAACACTGCTATAAGCCCTTATCTAGTACAAAGTCATGGCGGCCCTGTAGTCCATTTCAGCAAGCACAGGACATACAATTACACACTACGGGCAAGAGCGAGAACATGCAAACTCCACAAACACCCAGGCCATGTAACAGCGTGTGCTAAGACAGCGCTAATAAACACCAAAAGGCACCAAGGGCTCTTCATGTTCATACAGATTTAAGTATTTGGGATCTTTAGTATTTGAGGCCATTTTTAAATTTCAAGCATAGATAAAAAAAAAATCTGACAAAGAATCTGACAAAGCTATTCCATAATATTCAGCAGAACTTGGGGCTAGGAATATGAAAGCTGTGTGTTCAGATACCCTGAAGAAAGACAAAGTGTGAGAGCCTCATCTCTCCATGAGCTGGGGGTTAGCCTGTCAGATTTGTTTTTCTTGGTCAAATTGATTGCAGGTGCTTCTCTTTAAGGCCATGCCAGCTTGTCCCCGGGGCACCGAAAGCACAGCGCCTCCCCAGGGTAGATGGCAGGAGCAGGTGGAGTGAACTTTACAGACAGTCTACACACTGTTGATTTATGGTTTCTTTTTGGAGGGGGTCATATATGCATTCTACATTTCATACTTCAGTTTCTTGTCAGCAGGCTGGGAGGGGGGAGGGTGGGTGGCATTATTTCTTCACTGCGCTTTTCGCATTTTCAGTGAGGCTTGAACATGCTTTGTCTTTTTAATCGGTTGTAGCGTTTTCATGCGGCGACTTGACACACGCGGATTTTTTGTGTAAACACCTCAGAGAAAAGGCATAGAACTGACTGGAATAAAAAAAAAACAGCTCTTAAATATAATAAAAATATTGTTTTCACTTGCTTTGAACATGTACTGATCCGCTCTGAGTGTTGCTGTGACACAGACGGCACTCTGTCGGAATACCAGCCCTGTTATACGTATATCTCATAATGCCCGATGCATCAAGAGGTGTTTCTTGTAAGTGCCCCTGAGGCTGACGTGGGGGAGATCTTACCATGGACACCCATGATTATTGTCCCTCTAGGCTCTCCTGTCAAGGCTTGATGGATGTGTTTGGAACACACTGCCACCATTTAAGGTCTTAGATTAGCACTGTGTAGAAAGGTTTGAGGTGATACACGCATGCAGTCATCAGGATGGGCTGTGGAACGGGTGGAGTGCATATGCGGTATGATTTTTAAGAAGCATGTTTGTGTTCAGTGACAGAGTTCAGAATTACTGTGTTCAATATGACTCTTTCCCATTTCTTCACTGAATGCTGAGGGCAGGCAATAAGGCCCAGAACACACCGGCTGCATGAAATGTGCATCGCGGCTGCATTGCTGAACTGCTGCAGGTGGTGCAGATCCGCGTATTTGTCCACACTGCCTGCATTGCTGCTGTGGTGCAGATCCATGCATTTGTCCAAACCGCCTGCGTTGCGGCCGCAAGCCCTGTCTACAGCCATCAATTATAGAATGATTTCAGTTCATTACAAATTTCATTTATATTTAGTTTAGACAAAGGTTAAGAAGCATGTGCACAGTTGTAAGGATAATAACTATTATTATTATTATTATTATTATTAATGTTATTATAAATAACACTATGTAACAAATTTTTATTTTTATTTTGTTCCTGGGTACAAAGTGTGTTTTCCTAACCCGTTATGCCTA
>JAAGVU020000040.1:15167403-15178519 GCA_011763525.2 Mormyrus iriodes | reverse complement strand
TATACTTTTACAACATAAGCAATTAAGAAATAACATGTATTGTCCAGGAACAAAATTTGTGTTACATAGTGTAATACACAGCAATCCCTATATATTTTTTGTGAATTTTGCACAAGAGCGAGATAGCGCACCTGAAAACTACTGCTCTTCACCTAATGTTCTGATAATTTATCGAAATAATATAATTATGACCTACACTGGGTTTCTGCTCTGATTATATAGTATGCATGTAGCCTCACTTTCTACTTTAATAACATGCAATTGCCAAGATCAAGTTCAAATAATTCATATTTATATATTTTTCATGTGTATGTATATATATCTAGACATTCAAATTATAGTGAAAGGTATCAGTTATGTAATGTTGCTGTTATGATGTCAGTTTGACTCTTAACATATTTTTTAACTGTCCATTTTTGCTGAGAACCAGTTCCTGCACGTGTGAAAAACAGGCGCCCCTCTGACTCTCTAGGCACGCGTCTCAGGCAGGCAGCACGGCTGCTCTACCCTGTTAGCATAGGTGCCGAAATGAAAAGCAATACGTTCTGCAGCGGCAACGTGCACACCATGCAGCCAGTGTGTTTTGGGCCTAAGACCTAAGTCAGGTCAGAGCAAAACAGGCATACTGTATCTACCAGACATGGAGTAGAAAACACAGCCTCTTATTATTACAGGGAAGTATATAAAAATTTCTGGAGTAGAACATGATTTCAGTAACGTCGGCTATGTTTTGCATTCATAACCATTTTTACTAAAGAAAACACACTTTTTCGTTCAAAATGATTCTGTTGTAACAGATAAGATGTTGATTTCGATAACCTTGTAGGATGATCTCAGTGCTTTAAACAAATGACTGGATTCTGTGCTGTACAGTATGTATATTTTTTTGTCTAGGACTAGCAGTACTTCAACGATTGTTCCAATACAATTTCTTATTCCTATGAAACTGAACTCTACATTCATATGCAGAGCTACTTTTATTATTACACAAACTTTGACAAGGGAGAAATGTTCGATACTAGTACAGCAGGTATGACAACACAGAAATGAATTTGTTGCTAAACAATTTCTGGACGTGCAACACAGTTGTGGATAAGGACTTTATTATATAATTATTCTGACTGCTACAATATGCTCCCACATAAAACAGAAAGAGTTCTATATGTTTTTGGCTGTATATTTTGTAACCCTCCTATGGGAATTGTGCTTTTTTTAAAATGTAATATGCCTTTTAAGAGTTTCTTGGTCCTGCCTCTTTGTATAACTGGAGAAAAATGACCGTGTGGGCTGTCAGCCAATGGTGACTAAACAAAACTGAGGAATGACTGAAACTTCTCATTGAACTGGAAAGTGTGGAGCTGTAAAGGGTTATTTATCAAAGTGGACCCCCTTAATTTTCACTAAATGGCTTTTTTTCTCCTCTCTTTTACCACCTTCTGGGAATCACATGATAATGGGTTGCACCATTAATGTTGAAACATATGGACTTTATTGGCAGGTGGCTTATTTGTAGTCTCTGGGGGCTTGCAGTCAACTGCGAGTGATGAATATTATACGTGACTCAGCAAACAAGCAACACAATACGTGCAGCTCTATTGGCAAACTTTGTGAAGATCTGAAGACAAATACCAGCCGTCCCTTGTAATTTTTCTTACCAGTTGTTCAGACATTATATGTAATGCACCTGCTTCATAATGTTATTCATTCAGGTTCAGGAAAAGCAGGTTAGTGATGTTTACTTAAAAACTTTGGCCCTCTGGGTTGACATCTTAGAGCACTGCATTACTGTATTGTACTTACTGTACATTCTTTAATTGCTTTATCTGCCAGAATGTGCTGCCAAGCGCTTCCGAACTTCAGTTTGACTTTTTAATATTGCGAATGTAATGATGTTCAGCCACAGTTTGGCTACTACATTATGCAAAGACCTGCATTACTGGAAGCTATGTGGAGTGCCCCTCTACTCGGCAAGACAGAAAAGTGGTTCTTTTCCCATTAGCGACGCTCAGATCCACAGTGCCGATTTGACAGGTAGGTACTTGTCAAGAGCCACACAGAACCTGCTGCCACGAATACGTTTTATTGGGAGTTGTACCCCGTCAGCTGTGGAGCAGTCATTCCAACATTTCTTGTTGCATACGCATCACTAACTTTCCAATGAATGAAAAGATCGGGACCTCTAATGACAAAATATCAGCTGCTATAATCACTGTAATTTTGCAAGTTGCAATTCACTCTCCTCAAGTTTAGGGAGTTTGAACCTTTTAGTCTTTGCAGGGATTTTTGCGTAAATAACATACAGCTTAAATAAAGCATAACACCGTCCTTTTAGTCTCTCCTGATACAGATCAAGGCCAGTATTCATCCTGTATTTTGTTGTTCCAGAATTAAAAACTTAATAAAATTTAAATAAGCGGAAGAATTTGGGATAATGCATTAGTATTCTTTTCTCATTTTTATGTTAATAATTGCTTTGTATAAAAAAACAAAATACTTGCATGGCTTCTGTAAAAATTGATAACATTTCCTCTGATAAACCTCTGACCATTTCTGATGTCAAGAATGAAATCGATTTATGTCGTGTCCAAAACTAGTTAAGTATCCATTCATTTACACCTATGCAGAGTCACGGGGGATGGTACAAGGTAGTAAAATAGCTACTTATTAACCCAGTGTTTCCCAATCTGGTCCTCAGGGACCAGACAGTCCCCATTTTTGCTCCCTCCAAGCTCACATGGACTGCCTGTGGGTTCCTGAGGACCAGGCTGGGAATCGGTGGCATAATCAAATAGGGTTGCAGGGTCTGACTAAACAATATGAGGCATTTTAGACTAGGGCTGGTCAATTAGCCATCCCAGGCCTGGACCTGGCCCTCCAGGTGATATTTTACTGGTCTATTGTTTGGTTCTTCCTAGCTAATTAAATAAAAAATAATTAAGGATGATCTCTGCATAGGTTCTTATCAGTCTTGTATAATACATCAGTTATTCTGATCTGTTTCACCCTATCAGAGTTAATAGGTAGTCATAATTAGCAACCCAGAACCTAAGAGTGTCCTCAGGCTGATGCTGGCCGCTACAGGCTTTCCATCTCTCTGGTCTCCGGTACAAGTTGTGTCTTTCTTAGACACGAGAAAAAAGCATGGCCCTTCATTTGGTATAATTTTCATAATCTAGCTCCCCCGGGATCAGTTGAGCAGCCCTGCTTTCGGTCATATGCCAGTACGTATTTACTCACACAGTTGCAAACGAAAGGAAACCCTAAAGCCGTTAATTTAGCTGAGCTGCATTTTTTGGAAGTCAAGGGCCACAGACAAATAGCCTGTGAGACACGGCAGAAGCAAACACTTTGTATATGTGTCTCATTTGTATGTGCTGCAGTTTCATTTCAAGTGGAAAAGAATAAGGTTACTCAATCTTGACCCAGTGATTTTGATTCACAGTGATTACCTGAGCTAATCTGTGTATGTTTGACAGCACTGCAGCCTCTCACCTCAAAGGATGAGGGTTTGATTGCTTCCCAGACCCCATGTGTGGTGCACAAACCAGCAACATGCAGAGAAAATTATATAGAACTTGCTTACCTGGAAAAAGCCAGATGCTGGGTGATGCATATCTATCATAATTTTTTTCAGCAAACCAAAATTGACTGAATATCAAATTTTAGTGCTGGTAGTTTTTTTATGAGTCTGTTATTGCTGGAAGTGACTACAGGATAACTCAATACTTGAGCCAAAGGATTTTTGAAATCTGTGCTTCCAGTTTATCTGGCCAAAGGTGCTTAGAAAAAAATATGATGAAACAGAAATACTGATTTTACTCGTAAGTGACTTTTTGTTGTGTTTTGTTACTGGGTGGCACAGTGTCTAGCACTGATAACTCACTCCTCTTGGGTTGCTGGTTCAAATCTCATGTCCACCCTGTATGTGTGGAGTTTGCATGTGCTCCCCATGTTGTGTAGGTTTCCTACAGTCCAAAGACATTCAGTTAGGATAACCACTATCGCTAAATTGCCTATTTTGTGTGCCAGTAATGTAACAGGCTTCAGGCCCCCCACTTTCCATGGTAGGTCATTGGAAGATGGATGCATTATGTTATCTGCATCTTAAAAAACACTATATTTAACAAGAAATATTATTGGGGAGGTAGTGGTAGGTGTTAACATACTGTTTCTTCTAGCAGAGTATTATAAAAGTAAGAATTACTGTCTTTAGATTCCCATTATAAGAATGATTATAAATTGCTCCATAAAAGTCAAAAGTGTTAAAGCACTTGGCATTTTGGACAGTAGTGTCCAAAAAGGAAGTAAATTAGGTTACTGAAAGATTTACAGCTCAGGCAATGGTATTTTTCTGCAGAACACAGGGTGTACATGCACAGACCCGCAGCTGGGCAGGTGCAGCAGTAAAGTGTGGATGTGCTGAAGGCCTAGTCATTGCCATTCATTTATAAGAATCGAATCACAGATTGAGGGTCTCTACCCACTTTCAGTTTCAATACACCAGGCAATACAAATAGGCGAGCATCCTGCAGCTTCCAAATACCACATTTTGTCTCCAGGAACCCCTGCTTTAAGATTTAATCAACACACACAGGATAAGGCTACAGTACTACACTGTTGGTATGAAGTATTTACCCTTCCCTTCCCTTTTAGAACAGAAATATTTAGCTGTTTTGTTTGACATTTAATGATTTAACAAGGTGTGCAAAGTAAAATATTTTTAATTCCTCCAGTTCTGGTGTGTTTTAATATTTACCAATAACGGTTACAGGTTTTTTTTCTGTGCCATTTTTCCCTATTATTGAACTATTGAATTATTGAAGAAAACATTATAAAACATATAATTCTAAAATGCCACCGCCTTCTATTGAGGGATTTTTTTTTACTGATCCTCAGCTATTTTCTGTGTGAGCTTTGTGTTTGTGAACTTACACATAACTCCAACACATACTCATCCATCTTTCCACTGTTTATCCAGTACAGGGTCGTGAAAAGCCTACAGCCTAAACCAGGTTTCCCATAAATCTTGGTACTTTGATAACAGTACCCCAGAAGATACTGACATGTCTGGAAATTATACTTAAAATGCTGTGATCCGCACATTAGGAAATGGTACCTGAAAATTTTAACAAGAAAAAAACAAATAAATCTCACCATATGAAAGCATTTTAGCAATACCTACAGGGATCAGTTACTGTGTTTATAACATATTTGAAAACCTTTCTTTAGTTAAAAATTATTCAAGGTACTGTAGTACAATAGCTATTTATTTATACCAGGGTTCATTACACGGTACATATACAAAAATATGGCATATTTTACCACTTAAAAAGAAAAAAATTGAAATGTGTTATTCTTACCTAATTGGCACTATATTTAACACATAATATCTGTTTTAATCAACTTATATTATAGTAAAAACTAGTTGACCCACGCTAGTTTCATCTAACGGGCCTGTAGAAAGCAGTGTAGACGTTTATAATTAGGCCTATTTTTAACTCCTTTTCCCAAGGAAACTACTGATTGAGCGTTGCTCTTGTTCCTATAATTCTTATAAATACTACTTAATTAGAAGCCACAAAGTTTGCAGAAACATATACAGCTCAGACAGTAAGGAAAAGTAAACTTTTCTCGATTTATGAGGCTATTTTCCTGTTTTTAATGCAGTTGCATAAAGTGATTAAGAGTATTAACTCCTTAGTTCAAAATGTTTTAACGCGAATTAATCTGAACACATTGTAAGGTTTTTGCTGTTACATAAATATGAGGGAATAATTATATTAATCCTTTATCATGCAGCTGGGGGGAGCAGCTCACCTGAATCGCAGCTGCCCCGCTGGATCAGGATTACCCGGGGGGTCCCTTTCAGGTCAGCTCTCCTGTTCTCAGCTCTCAGGCGGCAGATACTGGGGTACGTCCTCCAGTCGCTCCCGCACACGGGTTCCTCGGAACTGCACACGCACGATCCCCGGTGCTTTCGCCTGCTGCTCTTAGGGTACCGGCAGACCATGCCCTCGCCGCACACCCCGGCTCCGCGATCGCCACAAACGTCGCCCTCTCCGGAGGCGCAGACCTGGCAGCAGCCGCAGTGGTCCTTCACGACGCCGTAATAGCACGACTCCGGGCTGGGTGGACAGGTCGAGGAGTCGCAGACCTCTGGGCAGTGCGTTTGCCTTTTTCGCATTAACCTCGAGTCAGCCATGGAGAGGAAGAATATACAAGCCGCAAACTTCAGCATTTCCACACTATTAAGAGACTAAAAAAGCGACCGTAAAAAATGGACGAGCTCCGTGATCCCCTAAATATCACTTTTGCGCAATTAAACTTTGTTAACGAGGATCATCATAGTAAATTAAATTTTAAAAGACATTTTATATAACTCACTAGTAACATAAGTCTCGCTCATGTAATGTGACGAGGGAAAATCCAGTGCGTAGAAAAACAAAGTAAACAGTCCGTTAATTAAGTATTAAATAACAATTTACTCAGTATGTCAATTTGAATGCTGTTACTGTAGTTGCTGCCTTATCCTAAACTCGTACCACAGCCTCTGAGTTGTAATGTCTCCAAGACATTTTCCCAGGAATGCATTATTTAATTCCCCACGTTTACCGCGGTGGAGGAGGGCCCATTCAGCGCAGTGTACAGCGCAATTAATCAAACTTCTGTCCAGTGCACTCTAATGGATACGTTTAGTAATCCATTTATACAACATCTATTAAACACACACACACAATTATTAAAGTTTTTCCTGAGTGAAATACGCAATACGGTAATGCGACAAAACGTGATTATTTAGGCAATTTGTTCTCAAGTTAATATAGTGCAATTTTAACTCGGGGGGGAGGGGAAACTATAAGATGTCCAAGAGTAGCCTAATCAAAACAATACATTTACCTGTCCTGTCGATGGAATTTGGCATTTGACTCCACGTGGTTTGAACTCTTAAAATTTACTTTTAACAATAAACAGAAGTAGAGGTAAGAATGAATTCATACCTCATGTCTTTATGTTTGATCACTAACATGCAGCGCGGCACTAAAAATGAATGCTGTGGCAACATCAGTGTTATTTAAATGTCTTATATGAGTATTTGCTTCCCATGTCTTTGTATCTGAAAACAGATACATGTATTATTACACTGTAAAGGATTCTTCCTTTCGATTCTGAAGGCTGTGGTGAGGCTGAGGACAGCTCAGTCTCGCATGCCGGCTTGTCTTGTCTTTGTCTTGGCAGCTTGGGGCTAAGCAGGCTCTGGGGCGATCTCCAGCGCCAGAAATCCTCCCACACACCGTGCGCTAATGAGGCTAAACCCCCGGCCCCGCAGGTGGCATTCTTACTGCAATGCAGCCAGCTGCAATTCAATGCTCCAGTCTCCCTGCTCTGGGCTTTGCCCAAATTCTCGCTTGTGCTTTCCTGGGCCCTGGCCATCCCACTGTCTCTCACCCAACTGCAGGAGCGGGACAAACCCTTCAGTGATGAGATATAGTCAAATTTGGCTCATTCTCCTAACCACCCTGAGTTTGTTTTGTTTTGTCCTTTCCAAAATATACCAATGAGACTCAGCTCATAGCTGTGTTATCCAGTGGATTACAGGAATAACAGTGGCTGTCAATGATTTCAGTGGCTTAAGTCAATTGGCAAATACTTTATTCTGTTTTTTTTTTCATCACTTCAAACTCAATGCCTTGTTTTAACCAGTTTTCATAGCTACCATGCATTAAAGCTTTTCTCATTCAGTAAGGCCCTTAGCAGCAGTCCCCCTGCTAACCTTTAACAATCTGCACCACCCGCTGTTGTAATTTTGGCAAGACTTGAGTATAAAACTTAAAGTAAAACTTTAAATTATAGTATGATACCTCTAGGTATCTCCTATAAGTGAAGGCTAATGAGGTCTTTGCTATCATGAGCACAGTGTGTTTCTACAGGTTATGCCTCTGTGACTATGATCAGTGAGTTGCTGGTCCAAATCTTCTGGTCGACAGAGTAGACATGTCACCGTTGGACCATCAAGCACAGCCCTTAACCTCAAAAAATGCTGCAGGGGTGCTGGGTGTATGGCAGACCCTGCGACCAGGTCACAAGCTTTGCTGTCACGTGTATCATAGCAAGATGGACAACATGAAAACTATAGAATTCCTATGTATCTGTACTGCCAAAGTTTTCTTTCAGTTGTGCATGGATGAATGATGTCAATGATTAAAGTGTTCTGTCATGTTCCTGTGTTTAATAGACATTGGACATGGAAAGTGAATGTGTACATTTATGGCAGCACCTTGGAATTTGGTTGATCCATTCCTCGTTGTTCTGAAAAGTGTCACTCTCTAATCAGCTGTGAAAAATTGTTGATGGATGAGGTGACAGACAATTACCTAATGGTACTGCTAAGCTAAACCAAGTTTGGTTTGGGGTGGGGGTGGTGGGACAGGAAGTGCTTAAATGACTGTCACAGAATTCAAGTGCTGCTGCTGAGTCTTTCCTCATTTAGGCTGCTGCTCTCTAACCTGCCTTCTTACCTACTGTTCTTCATAGCACATCTAACAAAACAGGCAATGTGATCCCTTCTGCTCTCTATAGCAAGCTGAGATGTCTCCTGACAATCTGTGCAAGAATGTTCTGTATATTCTATAATTACCTCAGACAGTCTGAGGGGAGGTCAAAGTGGCTTTGTACTGATTTCTTTAGCATGTGCCTAGTGCAGGGTTCCCAAATTCCAGTCCTGGAGTATCAGTCTGCAACACAGTTTGCAGATTTCCCTGCTCAGACATACCTTATTCAGCTCACCATCCAATTACCATGTTTAGTAGGTGTGTTTGAGCAGGGTAATCTGCAAACTGTGTTGTAAGCAGGCCCTCCAGGACTGGAATTGGGGAACCTTGGCCTAGTTTATTGAATCCAAAACATATCTACAGCTGTAATCACCATTTCCTTAGAGCTGTTTTTGAAACCACAGTGAAATCATCAGTTCTTTGAAAAAAAAAGAGAAATATAAGGCAGTTCAGTGGTTTTGGGGGCTCCTTTTCCTGTTGTGTGTGGAGTTTGTATGTTCTACCTGTGTGTGGTGGTTTCCTCTTACAGTCTTAAGATATGTGGTTATGCTAATTGGTGCCATTGAATTGCCTGTAGTGTGTGTGTGTGTGTGTGTGTGTGTGTGTCCTGTGATGGATCTGTATTCTGCCTGGGATGTATCCTTGACTCATTTCCTGTAGCTGCCAGGGTTAGGCCTCTGACCTTGACCAGGATAAGCTATTATACGATGGATGGATGGAGAATGTACTTCAGAAATTCTTTAATTTTTATTAATTGTGTTCGTTGTAGCACTGTTGTGTACTGTAAGTCTGTGACCATTGCATTGCATTTATTTAGCAGACAATTTTGTCAAAAATAACCTACAGGTGAGAACAGCTTAGAGACAGAAAGCAGGGTGAACCAGGAGCAGTTGGGTTTAAGGACTTTGCTCAACTGTAATATGATTATTCTGCCACAACCTTCTGGACACAGAGCCTTACCCTGCTGACCTTTCAAATCTGAACTTTATTACTGATAGTGGAAGTTCCAACTAGATGCCAAGGAAAAACTTACTTGAGATTATAAGATGGTGGCTTTTCTGAGATGCAAGTTCCTTAAATACTTAAATCTGCTCTCTGCTGCCCTTATTTTCTTCCCGACTACTTGCAATATGCTGTCTTACTAAGGCCAATTTTAAAGCCAATGACTTCAAACATTCCATTACTGGAGACTTAATGAAAGATGCCTTTACAGCTGAATTGGACAAGGTGTGGACAGAGTATGAGACTGAATAAATGAGCATAAGTTAATATATCGAGTGAGCTCAGGATGTTGACTCAGCCTTGCTGTTCTGACGTGCTGTCATTCACTCTGTTGAACGAGGCTTGTCTCTTACAAGCAAACCTATATTACATTTCTGATCTAATTTTCAAAAAAAAAATTGCTGATGCATCTATTTCTGGCAAGTCTGTTGCATGGAATATGTACTATACTAAACTGTGGAATGATTATTTTTTCCTGGCATATCTGTCATTATGCCATATCATTCATTAAGTCTGAACCTAAGGCAAGTTTTAAATAACAGAATACTCATAAATATTGTGGGGTTTATTCATCACAGTCATAAATGGTTGTAATATAAATATTTGCTGCAAAACTTGGCCTTTGAAAGAGCTGAGTTTGCCTGCGGTGTGTACTATTGGTGTTTTGGTTTATATCATTTGTTGTTAATATAATTATGTGCATAAAGGTTTTTTTCGTCCAAGAACTAACCTTACAAGTCAGGCTTAAAAGGTTGTTTCTTTTCTTAATACTTTCTTTTTCTTTTTTCTTAATACTAATAGAAATTAGACTATAAGAAGAGAGGTATTTGAAATAGTTTAAAAATGAAAAACAGCTAAACTGATGAAAGAAAATAACATTTACCGCTTTACTTTACTGAGTAAAATGCCAAGATAGAGCTGGGCTACATCCATCTATCAAGATTATGACCACTGGGTCCCAGTGGGAAGACCAGGAACCTATCACAGGTAGCACAGGGCACAAGGAAGGGGTACATGTCAGGATCAGTGCCTGTCCAACCCTGTCCTATGTGTTTTGTCATTTTATAGCCAGCAGATGTCACTGGTCATCCTAGTCCCCCCCTCTGTCTTGTAGCCCTTCAACCCCTAGTGTGTTTCCATGTTCCCCTGGCTGCGGCATAGCTCAATGGGTTGAATGTGTAGCTTAGAGGCCCAACCCCACCAGTCATGAGTTCTAGGCTTGCTGGTGGCCAGCATCACTTGATATTTAATGGTTTTCTGTTTCTTTAGTGTCTGTTATTGTTTATCTATGTGTTCCTGTCTAAGCTTTACCCTGCTTGTGCCTGATTCACAGCCTCTCCCTGGGTTATGATGGGGTTACATTCTGACAAACCTATTGTAAGGTAAAAATATAGTAAGGCGAAAATGCATTTTGATACAGTACACCTAACCTAACAAACATCATAGCCTAGCTTATAGCCTACCTTAAACATGCTTAGAACAATTACATTAGCCTACAGTTCAGCCAAATCTTTAAGCCTAATTTATATAAAAAGTGTTGAATATTTTATGTAATGTATCGAGTA
>JAAGVU020000040.1:15155476-15167303 GCA_011763525.2 Mormyrus iriodes | reverse complement strand
AGTGTGCCCAGCGATGGGTTGGCACCCCATCCTGGGTTGTTCCCTGCCTTGTGCCCGCAGCCTCCGGGATAGGCTCCGGACCCCCCCCGACCCGGAATGGAATAAGCAGTTCTGGAAAATGGATGGATGGATGTATCGAGTAACGTACTGAAAGTGAAAAACATTTACCCATCGTAAAGTCGAAATATCGTAACCCAGGGAGTGTCTGTAATTCTGTTCTGCATGTATTTATGTTCCCAGTCTTTCACAGTGTTAGCCCTCAGTGTTTGTCAGTATTGCCTAGTTCCTGTGCTTGTAATTTTTTCCACCGATTGCTTGTTGTCCTGCGCCTTGATTGGTTGATTTTGTCATAGTCCGCACTTGCTCCTTGTTAATCCATGATTCTCTGTGTATTTAAATGCCTGACTTTGTTCCTCTCCTCAGTCAGCCATTGTTGTTGTTACTCTGAGTTCAATGTTAGTAGCTGTGATTATCTCCCAATCTAGCTCCCAGTTTTATTGTCTCTTAGTGTGTTACTTTGTGGTTACGTTTTAGTTAGTTCGTATTTTTCCTGTTTTGTTTTTGACCCCTTGTGGTCCCTTTATTTTCTCATTTCTATTTTGTGTTCTGTTCTGTTTTGTTAATAAACCTCTTTTCGTGTGTGCCGTTTTGTGGATCGTCACTCTTTTTCTGGCTGTGTCATGCACCGCCATAACAGTACATCCTGGATGGGATGTGTGTAAGTTCCACATTATTGAAATGCTGACATAGTAAAAATAAAGTTTTTGCCTTGCCTCAAGAGGCGGAAGTTATATTTAAAAAAAATACATACTTTTTTTTAACAGTAATGTAGACCATCTCCAGCTACAGGAAATCCAGGTGCCCCCACCTCCATTACTGCACCCCCCTGGGCCAAAACTGTATAACTAAAATGTCTATTTATTTATTTGTTTGTTTGTTTGTTCATTCATTCATTTATTGATTGATTCATTGGTTTGTTCATCGATTCATCTACCTGTTTGTTTATATTTTTATGACTTCATTTAGTCAACAAATTATGCCACTTTCTGCTGAATTGTGCGACAGTAGAATAACCATTCTCCAGCTTTGTACTGCCTAACATTATTGGTGTGTGCAGCTGGCAGTAGATAAATCTTCAGCTTGACTCCTCAGGGTGTTGTGTGTGAAAATGTTCTGTCCAATTTAGTAGTGTCAGAAACTATGCAGGAGATGCACTAAAACCATACTTGGCAGGTGAAGGGCACGGAAGGGTACCCAGCTATCTATCTTTTCAGCTGTTCAGAGGCAAGGGAGAGATTGCTATCTAATATGATAATTTTTCATCCATGACGTTGGGTGAAAACAAGTGGTTGAATTCTGCCCGTGCCCAGTGGATTTATTTTAAGCGAAAGTTTTCTCTGCAGAAAGCAGGAAAGTGCCACAAAAGCTTTTAACATCTGTTGTGATGATAGGTCCCCAGTGTTCACTTTAATGGGGGGGGTGGTTCTATCATGCATTGTATTCTCATCTGTTTTGTCAGTGAGCAGTACATTATGTCACAGACCATTTTTTTTAAAAAAGACATGGGCGCAAAGGTTTTTTCTTAATTAATGAAATTTGTCGGAAAAGTAAATACTGCCATTACAAGGCCTTGTAGCTGATGTTCCATTTAATCTATGTTTTTGTGGTAATTATTGTGTATCAGATGCACATTGACAGATCTTAATGGCTGATATAAAAGCCTAAAGCAGATCCAAAGATGTTTGATCAAAATGTTTGGTACTATAAAGGAAACATGAAAGGGGTTCAGTGCTGCTAATGAAGGGCTCTAACAGCTGCAGTAGATAACTGTCCCAGTATCCTTCAGATTAACTTTAAAGCAGCAATCAGTCGCAAAATCCACCTGATGCCCATAATGGAAACTAGACAGTGAGGTTATTCTTCTTATCATCAGACTAATAAAATTTTAACATAAATCTAATCATATTGTTTTTGAGGCATCACACTACATGCATTAAATAAGCTTCAATATGCTATAAAACATTTTCTATTTGCATTATTCCAAATTGACAATTAAATGTACTAGCAAAGCTGTCACTTCTTCTCTATATGCAAGCAAATTCAAGTTGTAAAGGCATTCATGAAAAGAAATCACAGAATGTCATATATACTTTTTGTATCTGACAAAACATTATAAAAAATATATACCATTCAGGAGATATTTCAGACATTGATTTTGGAATCTGGCTTTTTCCATATTCTGTTCAATCAGAAACAGCAGAATACACTGATTTTTCACATACATGGACTTTATAATTAGGGAGGAGCTTCAGCCGGAGACAATTTCAGTTGAACGTCGTATGCAGGAGTACTAATTTACTGACTCACTTCTGATTCATCTACTGATGAAAAACTAATTTCTTATGCGAGTGCTTCTCCTGTTTTCCTCATGCCGCAACTCCTCTGCACATTGCACATTGATGCTGTAGCTACTGTAATCAGTGGCGAACACGTTTACACCAGCAAACTAAATATTCCTCACTTTCTCTGCAGCGCTTTGATCATGCAATCAAACAATCAGGCTGCAGTGCCTGTGTTGCACATGGATGATTTATTATCACCAAGTTTGATTTCACAATAAAAAAAGAAACGGAAACAAGATGAAATGTGTGTTGTGGAATTAGATTTACCGCTAGTGCCAGACCAGTGTGCAAGAATCTCTTTTATATGTGCACACATTCTGTAGGTGGGCCAATTCTGTCTTATTTATTTGGAAAGAATTGACTTTCAATCACTGAGCTTACAGGGTCTTTTTTTCCATTTCAGTTATTCATGCATTTAAATGCAGAGGCTGGATTATTTTTAACTGGTTTGTGTTAACTAAGAGGGGGATGTAACAGGTCTAGCTACTGCTACGATGCAGTTTGCAAACAGGTGAGAGACTCATTTTCAATGAGATTATGTTGTGAACAAAGACAATCATAGTGTTTTCAGTGGGAATGTCCAGTAGGGAAGGTGTGTTGGAAATGACCACAGACCACAGTGGTGTTGCAAGGCAAGGTATTTCAAGTTATGGCTGATATGAAAACAGTGGTTCTGCCATTAGTTCACCTACTTGTATTAATATTTCTATTTCTATAATTTTGATCTGGCTGTTCTTCATATATAAGATGAAAAAATGTTACATTCACACAAAATTTTCCATTCATCATCTGGCTGAATAATAATGAGATTCAGATGCTACCAAGGGGCTTATTTTCATGCTTCCCGTCCCCTGTGCCGTTTCATTAGAGCTTCGAAACACAATCTGCTTCAAGCAAGCAGCATTTTGTTTCCATGACGACTTGATGTGTTTGGTTAATATGAACCACTTAATTACCAAACCAGCTAAACACTTCTGGTTGTTTTTTTTATAGAACACCATTCATCTGAATCAATTCAATTGATTTTTTAAATTGAAACGGTTCATGCTTTGATGTTTCACTAAGACATGTAAAATAGTTGGTGATATTTCACCCATGAAGCAACCAGAACTCTCTCACATTCAAATGAGCACATTTTCATATTAGTGAGTGACACTTCAGCTGGTTTCCTTATTAAGTGGTTTCTAAGAGGCAAACACACCAAATCCTCATGGAAACTTATTTGAACCAGTGTGCATGGTGAAGCCTTTCTGAAACGGTGAACACACAGGCCAATGGAAGCAAGACAATGGGATAATGGTACCATCTGGACAGTGCAGAGATTTCAGTAAGCCATCTTAACGATGTTCCAATCACAAAGTCAAGTCTCGTGTCTATGATGCAGGGTCTAGAGTCAAGTCTCAAGCCAGTGGAGTGTGGTGCAAATATTTTGCAAGTTAAAACGCCATCTTCTCTCATTAAATCTGCACACGTTCCAAATCATCTCTTTTATTTGTTACCTTTTATCTTATTTGTTACCATTTCATTTCCATAATGTGAACTGAAAGGGGATCCGTGTATTCAAGTATAAAGATGGAACAGCAAATAAAGAGAGAGAAACAATTTACTGTGTAAGGAAGACAAGTGTTTGGTTCCCTTTAAATAAGTTTTGAAATGATTCTCAGTGAAATTTCACTTATGCACTACACTCATTGTCATGATTTTACTTGAGTGTCAAGAAATTTGGCCAGACGTCCTAAACCAGAGGTTTAAATGAAAAATGATTGCTCAACACCCTATGAATAATGACAATCCATTATCAAAACACCTTTGTAATGTAGCACTGACATGTCATTATACAGGCAGATCATTAAAAGAACAGCAGTTACAACATTGCTGGAGCTCAGCACTGTTTCTGGCCAGCAAGTTTCATTACTTAGAATTCTGTATCACAAAATGAGTGTCATCATTTCCTTCAGAAGTGAATTTCATTGATACAAGAAATGTTTAAATGGAGCTTTCATATGCTGATGCTATTTTTGCTGCAAAGTAGTCTATTTGTAATACAACACTTTAAAAACCCTGAGCTCATTCCAACTCTTTTATTACTGCTCATCAACAGATTGAAGCTGAACTGAACATTGTCTGCTTGAACTGAACAGGTCTATTTTTACTGTGCACTTCTACGCTAATTTTACAAGCACATGATAGTTAGACTGTGGATAGCACCTCCATAATGGGGCACTGGGGAAATGATACAAATCAAGCGATTCAACTCAGTGAGTCGTTTATAAATGGTTCACGTTTTTGTGTGGCTTTGTATTTGCTTGACACTTGATGTGCACACAGTTAATGCATGAAACACTTTAGCAATAAGAAACATCTGTCAGCCAAGATGATTTATGACTTAACGTGGGAATAGAAAAGGGTGAGGGTACTTAGGTACAAAGAGGATAATTAAGATTCTGTCAGAGAAGGAGAGTAACAGGGTTTGCTTGTGTGTTTGTGGTACTTCAGTGTTTCTAACGTTTTTGGCAAAGTACATGAATGACCCGGATAAGATGGAAACATTTTTTGTAGTAAGAACAATTTATTGAAACATTGGTCAAACTCACTTTTCCTTCTGGAATCTGTTTTAAGATCTTATTCACACTTAACTTGTACCTTTGTTGTCTTACATTACTACATTTCTATTTAATATCATTTTCACAATGTAACCTCTCTGGTGGGAAACAAGCTTGAGCTGGTGCAGAAGGTAGAGAGATAACGACTAGATATAGTTGGGCTCACCTCAATGTACGGCTCAGACTCTGGAACTCCTGGAGGGGGGCTGGACTCTCATTTGCTCTGCAGTTGCCCATGGTGAGAGGCACTGTGCAGGTGTGGTTATACTTATAGCCCCACCGATTCAGCAGCAGTACATTAGAGTTTACCCCGGAGAACGAGACGGTCACCTTCCTTTAACTTCATGTTGGGGGACAGGCACTGACTGTTGTCTGTGTGTATGCACTGAGCACCAGCTCAGTATCTGGGAGACCTTGGATGGGGTGCTGGAGTGTGCCCCCTCTGGGGACTCCAGAGTTCTGCTGGGGGACTTTAACGCTCACATGGGTAGTGGCAGTAAAACCCGGAAGGGTATGATTGGGAGGAACGGGCTGTTCAATCTGAACTTAAGTGGTGCTCTGTTATTGTTTTTTTGTGTTAACCACAGTTTGTCCATAATGAACAGCATGTTCAAACATATCAGTACACCTGGCACCAGAGCACCCTGGGCCGCAGTTCGATGATCGATTTTGTAATTATATCATCAGATCTGCTTCTGCACGCTTTGGACACTTGGATGAAGAGAGGAGCTGAGCTATCAACTGATCACCACCAGGTAGTGAGTTGGATCTGATGACGGGGGAAGATGCCAGATAGACCTGGTAGACTGAAACATATAGTGAGGGTGTGCTTACAGCGTCTGGCGGAGGCCTCTGTCCAGGAGATCTTCAACTCTCACCTCTGGCAGAACTTCCCCTGCATCCCGAGGGAGTCAGGGGACATTGAAGCATGAATGGCCCATGTCCCGGGACTCCATTGTTGAGGCGGCGGCACAGAGCTGTGGCCATAAGGTTGTTGGTGCCTGAAGCAGTGGCAATCCTCAAACCTGGTAGTGGACACCAGCAGTAAAGGAAACTGTCAGGCTGAAGAAGGAGGCCTTCCGAACTTGGTTAGCTTGTGGGACTCCTGAAGCAACTGACAGATACCAGCAGGCCAAGCAGAAGCTTTGGCAATTACTGAAGCAAAAACTCAGGTGTGGGAGGAGTTTGGTGAGACCATGGAGAAGGACTTTTGGTGAAAAAGATTCTGGCAAACTGGTGACTCAGGAGGGGGAAGCAAAGCTTCACTCATGCTGTTTACAACAGGGGTGGAGAAATGTTCACCTCAAATCAGGAAATAATCAGCCAGTGGAAGTAGTATTTCAAAGACTTCCTGAATCCCACTGATAAGCGTTCCTTGGAGAAAATAGAGCTGGAAGACTTGGAGGAGGAATTTCCCTTCACGAGAGCTGAGGTCACTGAAGTAGTCAAAAAACTCTTTGGTGGTACGGCTCTGGGGATGGAGGAGATTCACTCTGAGTTCTTGACAGCTCTTGATGTTGGGCTGTCTTGGCTGACATGCCTCTTCAACACTGCATGGAGTTTGGGGACAGTACCTCTGGACTGGCAGACTGGGGTGGTGGTCCTAATCCTTAAGGGTGTGTTCCAGCTTCTGGGGGATCACACTCCTACAGCCTTCCCGGGAAGGTCTATGCCAGGGTACTGGAGAAGAGGTTACGTCCATTGGTTGAATCTCGGACACAGGAGGAACAATGCGGATTTCTTCCTGGTCGTGGAACGCTGGACCAGCTCATTACCCTCGCAAGGATACTGGAAGGTTCATAGGAGTTTGCCTAACCAGTCTACATGTGTTTTGTGGCATACTATCATGTCCCTTGGGGGGTCCTGTGGGGGGTGCTTCAGGGGTATGGGGTACGGGGTTTGCTGTTGTGGGTCATCAAGTCCCTGTATGAACAGAGTGAGAAGTTGGTTTGGATTGCCAGTAGTAAGTCTAACTTGTTCCTGATGGGTGTTTGATTCCACCTGGGCTGCACTTTGTCACCAACTGTGTTCATAACATTTATGGACAGAAGTTCTCGGCATAGTTGAGGGGCAGAGGGGGTCCAGCTCGGGGGCCTCCGATCACGTCATTGCTTTCTGCAGATGATGTAGTCCAGTTGGCGTCATCAGACTGTGAACTGCAGCAGGCACTGGGGTGGTTTGTCTGGGGTGGCTGAGTGTGAGGCGACCGGGATGAGGATCAGCACCTCCAAGCCTGAGGCCATGGTTCTTTATCGGAAAAGGGTGGATTGCCATCTCCTTGTGGGGGATATATTACCGCCTCAAATGGAGAAGTTTAAGTATTTCGGGGTCTTGTTCACAAGTAAGAGAACAAGGGAGAGGAAGATGGACAGGCAGATCCTTGCAATATTGGCAATAATGTGGTTGATGTACTGTTCTGTCGTGGTGCAGAGACTGCTGAGCCAGAAGGCAATGCTTTTGATTTACCAGTTGATCTATGTTCCTACCCTGACCTATGGTCACGACCTTTGGGTACTGACCGAAAGAATGAGATTGTAGATACAAGTACCAGAAATGAGTTTCCTTCATAGGGTGTCTGGGCTCAGCCTTAGAGATAGGGTGAGGAGCGTGGACATTCAGGAGGAGCTCGAAGGAGAGCCACTTCACCTCTGCATTAAAAGGAGTCAGTTGAGGTGGTTCAGGCATCTATGTAGGATGCCTCCTGGATGCTGCCCTGGCGAGGTGTTTCAGACATGTCCAACCAGGAAGAGACCCAAGGGCAGACCCAGAACGTGCTGGAGAGACTATTTCTATATAATTTCTATAAATCAACTTAACCCTTTCGCATTAGGCCCGGTAATTGTTGGTGTAACTGTGCAGTCTTGTTTATCTTTAGAGACACTTACCTCTGTTTGCGGATGTGAACTTTTGTGTTTGACTCACAGGATTTATTCCCTTCAGATTTTTTCTTAGCCTGGTTTACTATTTGCCAGAAAAAAATGAACATGGAAATTCTTTGATCAATTGGTGCAATTTAATGAGGTCTATATAATGGGGAGGGGACAAGGATACAGCTTGTGGATACACTGGCATACCATCGACAGATTATTTCCGTGACATAATATGAATTTATTGCCATAACTAACTGTCCTCTAAGAATGATATTGTAACACTGATCTGATCCTATCTGCCAGATTCATGCATCAATTATAAAACAGAATGAAATAATAATTTTGACTTTTCTCAACTTAAAAATAATTTAGCAGTTTAGTTATAAATATACATGTAGGTAATTTCAATAAATGCACTGTATTTTTTATATTACGTTTTAGTTCTGATTATTGTATATGTGTTTTATAAATGCCTAGTAAGTATTCAGTTGAAAATGCCATAATGATTTTGTGAAACACCTTTCTTTGTCTCAGAGTTCTTAGCTTAATAGGAGTCCTGCTCTACAAAATACATCAGAATACGATGGTGTCAGTCAAATTAAAAAATAAATGTTTTCACGCATAATCATAGGGAACTGAGTGTGTTATGGCAGAGGCATGTGACAGCAGCTGTGGTGTTCCTGCAAAGGTCTGCATAGCTAGATGGCAACACTGTGGAGGGATTTGGCAGCTTGTACTTTGTCATAGAGCTGAATATTGACGTTAATGTGAGCATGCGGATGGAAATAAATTTTATGATTATACCATTATAATCATCATGTGGTATATTTCTTCTAACATAACTATTCTGGCTCATATTTTGTGTGAAGTAGTCCAACAACCAAAGAGAAAATGTAGAATTATGTGACATTTCCATAATTGGTACCCATAACCGCAAAAGTCATCTATTATTTTAGAGCGTCTGTCGGCTCATTCTGAATGCAAATCCATTATGTTTTCTCTGAAATACTCATAATTCATAAGCTCATTACAGAGGCTGTGAATGTGAAAGCACTAATCGGCCTTAGTGCAATTTCCTGATCATAAGTGGCCTACTTTCAAAAGTCAAGAGTAGTTTTTCCTTTCACTGTTTCCTTTTCATTTTTTTGTGTGACTTTGTGTTACACAGCTTGTATCTAATTGTTTATGTGTAGATATACAAACAAATACAAAAATGAGCTACACTGTGAGATTCTGAAATTGAAGCCGTTTTCATTCTCCCTGATTTGACATTTGCATTGTCAACCTTTTATCATAGTCATCTAGTTATTAAAAGCCTTTATTGATGTGTTTGGCCACAAGGGGGCAGCACTGACCCAGTTTCATACACTTTGTTCAGAGAGGTTAGCTTGAGAGCCTGGGACAGGTCTCAAAAGAGCAGATGATACCCGCAGAGACAAGTATACATGAGGATGCGCTGCTCTACTCCTGGGAAGCCATCTGCAGGACTTCACTATGACCAGCTTGGAGTCAGAACCAGATGGTGAATCTGGTAGGCAGTTCTGTGACTCCCCTAATGCATCTGGCAAAACAAGAAACTGATGTGAGGTGACAGCTTCCTTTTGCTCCCCAGACCCCTTTTGATAAAGGTTTAGGAATCTGAATATGTGTTTGACACAGCAACAGCACATTGCAAAGGCTCCAAGGCCAAGTGGCTGTTAAAATGAATCAAAGCTAATTAAAAATGAATGGTGAGTTAATTCAGAAGTGGTTTGGGTTTACCTGAAGTATCAGTGCTTTTTGTTTGGCTTATCTTTTTGGAAAGTCATCTACATAAGCAGGGCACGCTTTTTCAAAATTCATCTCCTGAGTGGAGCTCTGTATAGTCAATAGAAGATGTAAAATTAAATTGACAAAAGGTTATTTTGGGAGATCCTTCTTGATTAAAGAAATATTTGCCTTCTGACACACTCCAACCATCTTCACTTCTCTAATAGTCTCAGCTGTGCTCAGTGATTTGCTCAGCAGAAATAAGGCCCTCAACAGTGGCATAACCCTTCTTTTGATAAAGGTTTCCTTACATGTGGCAGATTGCGGGTCGGTGCAGGAGAGCTAGCCGCGATTGGTGGAGCAGTACATCTTGCACTCATGGCAGCCCGCACACCCGTGGTCACCTGACAAGTCTGTACGAGGCAGTTATGCAGAGTCCAACTGGGACACTCTGCCGACTGGAACCGCCCCCCCGAGGCAGCTCAGCCTCTAGCTGCAGCTTAAACTATCGGACAGTGCCTTCACTGTCTGGAATGCCACAGAGTCCCATAATTCTTCATTAATAGCCTCATGGTGAACATTTTCATTCTGGACTCTGTACAGTAAGGGGTGGGGCTAGCAAGGATATGAATCAGACTGAAAATGCTTGCTGAGGTGAGGCACCTGACAGCTCCAAAGGAACATGGATGCCCATTAGCTTAATGGCATGTATTCCACTCTCAGGCACATGTTTATTCACTATTTGTCAGGGGCCACACTACTGATGAAGTAGGACACGTGACAGTCCACAGTGCCTTGGATAATATGCAGCACAGTCCCAAAGATCAGCCTAAATCATCATCACAGCTCTTGGCAACCAAACATTCATTTCTGAGAGAGCTTCAATTTTTATACACTTTCCACTCTGTGCGTGCCATTTTTCTATTGCCATTTCCTAAAAATTAGTCAGGTTACAGGCACATTTACGAAATAAAGTGGTTGTAATGTATGTGCAACATCCGCAAACGGCAGGAAATCTGCCACGGCAGCACAGTCGGCTGTGT
Source organism: Mormyrus iriodes (assembly GCA_011763525.2). NCBI lineage: Eukaryota > Metazoa > Chordata > Actinopteri > Osteoglossiformes > Mormyridae > Mormyrus > Mormyrus iriodes. The sequence goes on along the minus strand of JAAGVU020000040.1, from coordinate 15,156,636 downwards.
ATCTGGGAGACGGATGCTTCAGCGTTCCTGTTATTTCATCCCAACCCTTATCAATGCTGAAGTTGCACTGCAATCTGGCTGTTCAGTGGAGCCTGTTATGATGACTGACTCTGAGCCATAATTAACTTCCTGCATTTGTAAACTGGTGGAGAAGGACTGAGAAGTGGGTGGGAGTGGGGGGGCGGGGGGCACAGTGGTTGAATTCCAAAACATAGAGAATCTGTCTTGTACAGAGAGCCAACTCTGTACTTTGCTGTGGTTGAAATATCAGAGATACCAGTGAAGCCAGCTCTCCAGAGGCATTATGGGTAACAATTGGCTTGTGACGTGCAATAAGTAGCGGTGGGATCTGGCAGCCAGGTAGCCAGGTGGACACAGGTGGCCTACACTGAATCCTGCCTGGGAGCTTGTGAATATTTCAAACCTTTGCTTAGTTTCCAGCAGCTGAGCCTGATGAGGACACCTCTCCAGTGCACTCCACTTGAGCCATATGCAAGGGCCTAGAGTGACGGCTGGAATCAGCTTCTGAGAGGCCCACAGGCAACGCATAGCTCTAGTGTGCACAAGTGAGCGAGGCCCCAGCAGGAGCTCTTGCACTTGGTGGTGAAAATGCATACACCTCATGTCCAGAGCAGAGCGGAACTAATACTTTTAGTTGTGACCCATTTCAAAAGTTAACTTTGTTGGTATCTCCTTGTGAGCCATTGTTTCACCATGTTCCGATGATATTATTTTTGATGATCCCCATTGCTATAAATGCAGACACATCTTAAAGCTGACATGCATGGCCTTTAGATATCTGCCTTTGGAAATTGCACCCGAAAGGATGAAATGACAGAGCATCAATGTACTGTTACCAAGGTGATTTGAAGTGGCATTTACATCATGGAAGATTTAGGCAGAGATCTAGATGCTCCACCATTTTGAAAAGTGAATTTTAGTAGTATTGGGTTATATTGGAAAAACATACATAATAAATGTGCTTGCTTTTTACATTATATCTACTAAATAGGTGATGGAAACAAACCATGAAGAAGGCCCGGTTCTAGACTGTATCAAATGGGTGGGTGGGGGGGGGGCAATAAGAGATGTTGGTGGTTCGCATCTTTGGCTGTAGTGGGGCATGCGGAACATTTGGTGGGGCATTGCCCCTCCGGGCC
>JAAGVU020000040.1:15141135-15153289 GCA_011763525.2 Mormyrus iriodes | reverse complement strand
GTTAAGCTTATATTTAGTATAGTATAGGGAGCTAATGTGAGAGCAAGTGAGAGTGACATGGCTATGAATCAGATTGATGGCTGCTTGTCTGTGATGGGGGGGGGGGGGAGCCAGGAAAGTAATAGTGTTGACACAGATATAACAGATGGGGGATGATTAAGACTGCAGCTTCTCACAAGGCAGGTTAATTGGATTGAAAAGCTGAAATATGTTGAATGTAGTGCCAAGGTTCTGATCGTTTAATGCTGCTTTCATATAGTTATGATATATTCCCGACCTGGAGTGATTTGTAAATTCTGTCTCTGTTTACGCACGGCAGCCTGTCAGGACCAAACAGATAAGCAGTTAGATGTGTCCCTGAGTAATCCCTGTAGGGTCAGTAACTGTGTTAATGTGGCTTACCGGAGTACTGTGTGGTCCTATACACAAGTAGCATCGCTCACATATTCATATTGTTGAATCTGACATTGACACAATATCTTTTTCCTATTAATCAGCTTCATTTATTTTAAAGTCGTGACTTAAACTTTTCACTAAATCATTCTCTACATATTTTATTGCTCATTCATTGCATATACAATATATCAAGGATATACTTTTCTAATTACTCACATATGAGCATATTTTGACATATTCATAAAAATATTTCTGCAGATTTTATGAGGCCATGTGGAAATTAATTTTATGTTCTTTTTTATCTTTGGACAAAGTTACCATCAAATATTATAATTTGCTGTGTAATATATAAGTATGAATAGCTGTTTCTAATGGTTCATAATATTTATTCAAGCTAGTAGCAGGCATTACATTGGTACATAATTTAAAAGTGTTAGGCCAACTATGATTCAGATTCAGTGTTGTAAGATTTTTCCCCCCCTTGGATCACGTTGCATATAGTCGTGGAGTAATTTCAAACTAAGGCATTTTTTAAGAAAACACAGAAGTCAATAGACAAGGGGCAAGGTCCCATAAAAAAACAATAGAAACCAATAGTAATGTGAAACTAAAAGTAAACCCAGAGAATGTCATTTGGCACTGAAGCAGCAAAGCAATAAAAATCCAGTTATTTACAGTAATAGGTGAGTTCCTGTGTTTCCCTGTCAGTCTCAGTTATCTTCAACTGTATCTCCTAAACAGGCTTATTAGTCTGGAATGAGGAGCAGCGTAGCACCATTGAAGAGTGTAATCAGTATGGATCTGGCATGTGAAAATGTGAGGTTTCTCCAATTCAGCCCTGTGCTTTCGTTCTGTCTCCTGCTGGCTATATATTCTGAGTACGTGATTCATTCATTATTCTGGATGGATATGTAAGTGATGTTAAAGGGAATTCATTAGTTGCAATGGGCTACTGCTGTATTTGGCCTATTGCTGTCATGAAACATGTTGTCTCTTGAACAAGATGGCTAGGCAACCCAAAGAGATGCCCTTACAACCTTCTCACATATCTGAGACTGGGAACTAGGAATTAGATCAAAGGCATAGGAAGAAAAAGAGTTTGTGCATGGAAAAATTCTCACCAGGGTGTCTTCCATCCTGCTTCTCCCCTAACACCTGAGAGTCACCCCCCACTGTCCATGTTCTGCCCTCTCAGTGAACCTTACTTAAAAAGTATATCTTTTTCCTGATTCCCATAATACACAGTATGTAAGCATCCTCCCTTCTTAAATTGTCACTGACTTTTACAAAGCAATAGAAAATCTCCCTTGGACAGAGACCTTTGATCTTGAGTCATACAAACTTATAGACTGCATGTGAGTGTAGCAGAGGTCAATGGAAGTAAATCAACACTCATTAACTGAGTACTACAACATGTAATAGAGGCACAGTGGCTCAGTTGGTGCCACTACTGCCTCATATACATAGGATCGGGGGTTTGGGTCTTGCCTCTGCGTGGAGTTTGCAGTGTTCTTCCTGTATTGTGTAGGTTTTTTCCCCCAGAGCTCAAAGACATGCATGTAGGTTAACTGGCATCTTGAAGTCAGCAGTTTCTAGCCTCACATCCTATGAACTGGCATCTTGTCCAAGGTGTACCCCTGCCTTGTGTCCTATGCTACCTGGCTCTAGCATCCCCCACCCCCCACCCCCGGTGACCCTGTAGTGGGGAAGATGGATGCTCACAGTACTCAGAATGATGGATTGTAGTTTTCAAAGGCAGAAAGGCATGTCAAGTAAAGGGATCTTGAAAAAGTAACAAAACAAAAAAAAAGTACAAAAAAAAGGAACATGCAAAAAGTGAAACGCATGATGATCACTATGATCATAGGTAATGATAAAAAAAAAATATGACAGTTAAATGATCAGAGAAAAGTGCGAAAACATGCACTGCTCGGACATTTGTGCCATGCAGATTTATATTCAGTAAAGCCTATGTGCATCTTCACATTTTTTTCCTATTTGCTCTGCTGTCAGTCATGTGACTTGGGGGGTGGGGGGGTTGTAATCTGTATCTGTGACTCTCCAGCTGCTATCCTGGATGTGGGCCACAGCGCTGGTACTGTGGATTAAAGCAGGGGTACCATCCTGACGCCGGGGCCTCATTGAGAACCATGCACACGCCCCGTTCCTTATAGGAAGTCGGGTACGCATTCGAGAAACGATGTTCAAGCATGATCACTCCTCACCTGCTGGTAGTGATCAATAGGGCGAGGGGACCCGGCTGGGAGACGGAAATTAAAGCGTTCCACTCCTGGAGCGTGCCTGTCAGTTTCCTCTCGGTTCTGCTGCTGTCGCTCCTCATATCCACCACTTCAGGATCTGCTACGTCTTTCCTGGGATCTCTTCCTTTCCTGAAATCCTTGCTCTTCCCTGGCGACATACACAAAGTATGTACTAGCCCGCATGGCATTTGCTGCAAAGATGGGATTGTTGAGTAGTGTCAAAAATAGGCCTATAGGTATAATCACGCACACTGCCATGTCAGACTTCTTCAATCAAAGCAAAAAGGAATAAAAAAAGAACCTTTTGCACTTCAGTTTATTTTGCTGCAGGTGTCCTACTTAAATAGCGAAGTATGTTACAAGCTAAACCCAGTTTGGTACTTCTAGGAAGTACTTTCTGTTTTTGTGTGTTATTGCACATAATACAAGTGGTGATAACCACATGCCATATTGAAGCAGTCACACTTTCCTCCACACTTTCAATAATGCAAGTGTTCTTTTTCTAAATAGTCCCAGGTAAAATTAGTGAGCTAATTAGTGCCTCCCTTGAATTCCAATATCTTTCTGGTGGCAATTCAATAATTAATGGCTCACGCCAGAAGACTTGCTCTAAGAAACTTCCTACAATATCATAAGCAACCATATCACAATTTAATATATGCATATGAAATTTTTTAATGAGATAGGTTTCCCACACTTTTATTGAAAACTCTAGGGAAAGGAACAGCATAACCTCCAGCGATCCTCATCTTTGTTCCATGTGGGTCTCTTTGACGGGCACTATTATTTGTGATCTGGCCTGTTTTCAAAAACACTCATCTGTTTTGAACCTCTCAGCATCTGTAACTCAAGGTAAATTTAAGCTGTTCAAATCAACAGAAGTGGCTCTTCTGCCTCCTCATAAATGTCAGGGCGAGTATATTAATATACTGCGCTCATTTCATGATATTCAAGGTGACTTCAATGCAGGGAACCAGAAGAACATGTAAATGTACACTGCCTTCAGCATACACGTGTTTATTTATGCGTGCTTGTTTGAGATGTTTGCCTTCCAAATCTTCCACTTAAGCATGTTTTTCCTGAGACTGAAGTAGACTGCTCCCATTCTATTCTCAGAAAGAAAAAGTATCTTTTCTACCAAATTTAATTTCTGGACATCATGCAGGTACGCAGCATGCGCTTTGTTAGCCTGATCAAAGTGATCCTGCTGCAGTATAAGCAATAATGCAATAAAGGAGTCCCCTGCAGCCTCGTAATGGCAGAGGTGATATTTTTGGGTGCCAGTCTGGACTGCGGATCGATGGCCGCAGCCGGCGATTCTGCTCAGGTGCATCCGTGGTACTCACGGGCACGTCGCCTGCCCCCCCACCAGCACGATTGCTTCTGCACTGATGAGTCTTGCAAGGCCCGCAGGGCAGACTCTTTTTGACCTCTGGATGGGGAGGCTGGCTCCGTGGCCACTGGTGCTCTGCATCCCATCAAAGAGGAGCTCGGCATGCTCGACCTTGCGATGGTCTCTTTTTTTATTCTCCCCAATGTGTTGCATTAGGAGGAGCTTAGGAAGATAGGACGGAATGAAAAAGACACAGACTATCAGAGTGAACATCACAGCTCCCACTGTTGTATTTTTTATCGACTACTCCAGTGTAATGGTAGAGAAAATGCCACATGAAACCAAATATTATGCAGACTGTTCTGTAGTACCTTTCTATCCTCAGAATCATTCAGGACACGTGTATAAAACATTTTATGGAGCTTTGAATAAAAATAATGTTTATGGTGATATGGTTACAAAGCAATGACAGATGAAACAAAATGGACTTTCTGCCTAATCCTGCTTGGAGTGAACAGTAAACGAGGTGTCAGCCATTGCAATCATAATTAAGGGAGAATTCATGAACTAGCAAAATTATAAAATTGTTTTCCCTCCAACGGGGCAGCCAAAGCAATCAAAAATTACTTTTCATTATTTTTTAGAATATTGATTACATAGCCAGGAGCAATATATTTTTGTACCACACATTTCATGGAATATTGTTTCAGAGAACAGATTAATATAACTTGAAAACATAATGTTTCGGAAAACAAATTAACATGAAAATGCAGCATGGATTGAAAATAGAATGGCATTTCAGAAAACAGTTCTGGAAGCATTAACACTAGAAGCGGAACGGTTACTACAAGAAAGAAAAGGTATGTACAATTATCAAAAGTCATTTATCTTGATTGGACGTGTCAGGCTACCACCGTTGTTCTGTGAAGCAGGGAGAGATGAGATGAATGGATTATACTGCTTTAATTCAGTCGGTGTAAACTCAAATGAACACTGAAATGAAACAAGTATTGCAAAAAAATAAATAAATAACAGAAAGATTTTAGTATTCTCAGAGAATAGCAGTTAGAAAGAGGCAGAAAACCTGCACTCGTGGTGGAGAGTAACCTATGTTTCGGATAAGTATCAGGTATTTCATTTGATAATTGTAATAGGACAATGGTACTGACCTGAATTTACAGGAAAAATATTTAAAAGAGTATTAAGCTGCATCAACCCCTACGACCATGTCAGGCATCGATAATAGCCTATATATTAGTAGAAATACACAATATAACATAACAGCCGTTGAAGAGGTTTGAGTTTGAGTGGTTTGGCTCAGCTTCAAGTAAAATAGAGACAGGCACCAGTTTCCCAGCTAAAAATATGTATGTATTCGATTACTATAAACTAAAATGAATTTGTGAGCACTATGATGTTAGCAGCTTCTCTGGAAGCTTTGCACTAATTATATGACCTTGCAAAGTTTCCTTTGTCCGGTGCTGGCTAACTATTGACAAGCTCCCTGGATGCATCAGTCTTGCTACAATGGTGATCAAATGGGTGAAATGTACAAAAAAGCACCAACAATATTGTGTCTAACCTATTTATGCTTTTACAATGACAGGTACTTCATGTAATCAGTGATTAATTTTATCATTATTCCTACATTTCCGTAAACTTTTCTTCAAACCATTCATCCTGGTCAGGGCCACAGGAAGACTAGCGGCCTATCCCAAGCAGCATGCTAGTCCCCTGCAAGGCAGACAGACAGACAAACAGACAGACAGACAGACAGACCACGACACATGCACAAAATAGAGGTGCTAATGACCTGCATGTCTGTAAACAGCAGGACGAAACCAGAGTTGGCAAAAGCCTAAATCATCTAATAAGGGCTTTTGTTGCATTTTACTCCATATTATTGTCTCTATTCAATTTATTTTCCCATCAGAGTTATAAAAACGTATCAGAACTGTTTTTGCACACTCTTCTGAATCAATAGTAACATTACAAGTAATTGTTTGTATATCAATATCCATCCATCCATCCATCTATCCATCCATCTTCTATACATGTCCTATGCAGAGTCATGAAGGTCCGGGACCTATCCCAGAAGCTACAGGTACAAGGCAGGGAATAACAGGACAGGGTGCCAACCCATTGCAGTGCTTGTGAACATGTCTATAGTATTCCACTGGTACTTGTTTCAAATAATATTTTCATCGTTCTAGCATTGTAGAATTGTAAAACAGGGCAATGAAATTATCGTGTACTAAATATCAGACATGGGACTAAGTCGCATATACATAAGTCAAGCATCTTATTATTACGCAAGTCCAGTCAAGTCAAAGACCTTTAAGTAATTTCACCATAGTCCGTCCATCCATCAATCCATCCATCCATGCATTTTCTTTAACCACTTGTCCTATTCCTGGTTGTGGGGAGTCCAGTGCCCATGGGCACAAGGCAGGGAACAACCCAGGACAGGGAGCTAACCCACACACTTACTATGGGCACACTCAAACACCATTCACAGACACAGTCATACCTATGGACAGTTTTGTAACTCCAGGTTTTTGGACTGCAGGTAGAGCATGCAAACTCTTTGTCTTTAAGATTTTGAAAAGAGCTATATAAATAGAATATATTTCTATTACTAACTCCACACACATGGACCCATGACAGAGATTTGAACCCTAGAGTCCCAGAGGTGGGAGGCGACAGCGCTAACAGTGGTTAACTTCATAATATCATCATACATTAAATAATATTTAATTTAAAAAGTGGTCAATTTAATACTAATTATTTTCATGGGTATTAATATTTGCAGCTCCCTAAGTAAAGAATTCCTGTAGTAAACAATTCAAATAAGCAGAAATAAAATATTGTAATGTCTATTTCGAAATAGGCATATCTGCCATTTCATTTGAACAATGTTCAGCAATTCACATCTAGAACAATTCTAATGAAAATACAGACTTTGCCTTGCAGAAAACTGAAAAATGTTTTAAATCTAACAAAGAAGCAAAATGTCTAAAACACAAACTACGCATCAGTGGTCTCAACATTTTTTACAATGAAAGAGTTCTGGATAATGTACCAAGTTGCAACAGTAAATTTTGCTGATAGGGTGGGTGGAGGGGGGGGCATAAGGATGTCGTGATCATCTGTGAATGTATTGGGGATTGACCTGTCAATCACAATTAACTTCTTGGCAACTATTGCTCCATATGAACACATGCATAAAAGTCGCAAACAGTAATTTTGTAACAGCACAATGCTTTAAACCATCACCGCAGAGTTTAGCCTCCTGTCAGAGTGTTAGGAAATATTGAGAAAATGTGACAACATCACTAATATAATGCCAGCAAGAGCACTGGGACATTTAACATTAAAGTAAACTGCAAGTAAAGTTGCATGTTCAATATGTTACTGCTAGTTTACCAACCTACCTTTATGGGTCTTGAAATGTGAAATGAGATTCAAAGTTATCATCAGTGTGTCAGATATTTTTCCTCATGTGTTTCTTTTTCTTTCTTTTTTTTTTACCTCCCCTGCTTAAAAATCTGAGTAAACAAAGTTTATAATTTTTATTATTGATGTTGCCATGGTTACTTCATGCTAGCTCACTAAATGGCATTCACCAACTAATCACTTGTTTTGCCCGTATTTGGGAATTTTGTGGGCTTTTGTAGTTTGTTGGGGCCCGTGCATTTTTGAGGTTCCAATACGAGCAGTCAGAGACAGTTCTGGAGTCTTTAACGACTGGCAAAAAAAGGGGTGAAAACTAATATTAACTGCAGTGATAGAAAGTGAAAACCGTTTATAATATGTCTAAGTCAAGCCTTAAGTAAGCAATAGGCCCTATAGATGTCTAAGTCAAGTTGAGTCATTTTCATGAATTGGAAAGTAAATCTCAAGTCATAAAAACCAAGATTTGAGTCTGACTCTAGTCAAGTCGTGTGACTTGAGTAGCCCACCACCGGTACATATTGTACAATGATGGTAACTCTCGTGTCCTCTGTGCAGAAAAAAAACATGCCTCTGAATGCCTTAGACAGTTCATCCAGCTGTTTGGTAGTCGACATGGAAACCACAAAATTTAGCTGTTTTAAAAACATGACAGAATGTTTTGGGAAAATAAAATTATGGGGTCATAAATGTCTGATTTGTTTTGAGTCAAAGATTATAAAAAATTAGTGGACTGTATTGTCCTATAACTATTCTGGATAAACACATGAAAACAACACAATGCAGACATAATTACAGTCTAATTCAAGAAAATGTTTTGCTTTATTTTGCATGTCACTGTCCTACATTTCTCTTTTGGAAAAAAGTATGTTGCTGTTTCTTGTTAATACAAAATGATTTTCTGATAATGTCATTCTATTTTACATTAATTTGTTTTATAAATATAACTTTGTACTTTTGCTACTTGCTGCTACTTGTTATTAATAAATATTTCCAGGGTGGCCATCCGTCTTTTGCTAGCATTATACTTGCTGAAGAGATTAGATCCATCCATAGCATTCTAATATTTTTGGAAAAAAAACTATTTCACCTTGTTCTTGCCTCTTCTATCACAAACTTAAGTCTACCTGTATGTTACTCTGAGCATGCTCAGAACAAACTAACTTTAAAAGACTTCCCTCTTCCAGTTCCCATGCACGCTGCTTTATTTCAAATGCCTCAGAAACCTCAAACCTAGTCTTGTTTTTCCAGCCAGCTACTTAATCCTCCTGCAGATCCCTCACAATCCCATCAGTTTGCCGTATGTTGACAGAAATTCCCCAGTTATGCAGTATTGATTGCTGTTTTAACATCTAAAGGACTGACTCCTATCTCCTGTCCGCCATGCTCAATATTTTGTTCTCGGCTTACAATTCACATTTAATTAACCTGCTCACACCAGACATAAATCGATATGTAGATCACGGAAATTGTTGGCATTTGGCAGAGCAATCAAGACAACAAACACGGCCACCGCCAGCGCTGACATCAATTCACAATAGTTAAGTAGCTAAAGTTCAATCCATGGTGTACCTGACCTTGTATTACAAATATGTCTTGGGAATTATGCATTCTGCAGTATTTTGACTAATACCCCATCGAGTTCTTCCCCTGTTTACAGATGTGTTTGATTGCAAATGAGGTACAGCAGAAAAAAAGGTATTAATACAGATTAGCAAACTGAATTCACATACAAAACCATGTGAAGAGAATTTTTGGAGATGCTCTTCTTGATCAGAGAGGATTCATCCATCATACAAAAGCCTTTATAAAAACAATGAATGACAGGCTAAAGGTCATGTGATGCATTTTGGAATTATGGAAATTCTTTTTGAAGGGTCTACAACTGCTGGCGTATTTGGAAGGATTGAATTGGAGGAGCTCTATAGAAAATAGCTCATATCCACTTTTCATTTGTGCCAGGGTTTAATGAGAATTTGAAGAGAATTAAATACAATGATCAACACTATTTTAAACTGAAAGCAGAAGTAAAGTTGCTATTCATTTACCTCATAGCTTCAATTTACCAATTAAGCTTTGGCCAATCTTCTTGGTTCAAAACTGGATCATTTAAAAATTATTATCGAAATAAATATAAGGGGAAAATCAAAAAATCTAATAAGGGTTTTTTTAAACGATGATTGAAATGTAGCTCTTCTGGTACAAAGATTCTGCCGTGGTGGATTTGAGATCCTCTTAGTTCTGGGTTGACAAGTTACCCGTTTCTTTAGAGTAATTAGGCTTTTAAAATGGGTGGCTCTCTGGGAAAGCACGAGTAAAAGGGCCTGAGTTCTCTGACAATTTATTTCTTATTTTAAATAGCTTGACATTCAAAAGTTAAATTCACTCTGCTCTTTTTCTCTGACATAGAAGAGGGGAAAAAAACTTCTGTCTGATTTAGGTTAGATAGATTCAGATAAGCTGCCTGGAAAGAAACACCTTTTCCTCAAAGATTATCTACTTAGATTGAAGCAGCCTCACAGCTGAGACTATGAATGAGTCATGGCAATGTGTATGTTAACCTATACTTTTTAAACAGCTTTGGAAAAAAATACCACTCTATATTAAAAAAAAAATCTGCATTTTAAAATCCTAGTTTAATGCTGGTTCTGCTGGCAGAAGGCTACACTGCGAGGCAGGCCGCTTCCATGCTCAAAGTTTCTAAGACAGTACAGAGATGACCATCAACTTATCTGACAGTGCCTCATGAATCGGAGAATAACCTCAAGTTACCTTCAAAAGGAATGGAAAACATTAAGTGGTGTGAAATGCACTTTTAGGATAGTTTGTATCAGGCTCCTAGAAGAAGGACTGAAGACCCATAAAGCAAGGAAGAAGCCCTTCATCAATGAGAAGCAGGGAAGAGCCAGGCTGGAGTTTGCAAAAAAATGTATATTTTACACGGATACATTCCCATAAACTGAGAAATGGCAGTATACAGTCAATGTAATGATTAAGAAAGGGACTTTGTATTGAAACTATATTGCTTTAGTTTTAGATTTTTAATTGTTTTTTACCCTAACCCTATTTTGGCTGAATCTAAATTCCAAGAGGAATACTTAAATTTTTCCCCCTTATTGGCCACATAATTGATTACATTTGTCAAGCATATTTTAAAGGTAATTAGAATGCAGTACTCTTGTAATTACCGGACGCAAAGTCATGTTTTTAATTAAATTACTGCACAACTCCTGTCACATTTGCTGCAAAGCAAAACAGAACCAGTTGTTTGCTAAGGATCGTTGACAGGTGCTCTGCTGCTGGCCAGCCGGGCACTAAGGGATCCAGAGTCTGAAAGGAAAATTGGGGGGTGGGCTTGATACCGGGGATGTGTGCGAGCATCATTTGTTAACCTTTTTGAGGGAGCAATCGTAATGTCCTCTATTCAGCCGCTACATGTTTTTTTTTTTTTTTAACTACTGGTGCTATTGCTTGTTTAACTGATAAAATTGTTATTCACACATTCTATGCTTATTATGTCCCTAGACCAATTGACTGTAGGTAAATATATTTTTTGAGCATTATAATTTCTGCCAGCGTGATGTGGTTTATGTACTTCATGTTTGTAAATCAAGCTATAGCACCGGGGATTTGCAGAACTATGCGGTTTGAATGAATAAGGTAATTTCCTCACTTTAACCAAATCTCTGGGGCTTGAAATGCTTAAAGTAAAAATGAAGATTATCCCAGTCTTGTGCAAAAACAATGACTGCCATCAGCAATGCCAGGCTTGCATACAGCAATGTGAGGAGTGCCTAAGGGGGGGATAAACACACTATTTATGGTTCTTGCACATTGGTTAAAGACAGAAAAAGGGGGGTTATGAGGAAAGGGCTTTCAAAACTTAGCATATGGTATAATAAACACCAGGGAATATGCAAGATGAAAATGGTAAACAAGCAAAATTTAGTACATAAAATACAGAAACACACTTGGCAGAACAATCCATTAAGAGATCAGCAGGCTTTGCTCTCCTAATATGAGGGCTTCCAGATGCTTCCAAAGCAAGAATATAAATTTATATAAACAGGTTGCACTAGGAAAAGTTCTTCTAATTGATTTACAGTAAATCTGGCAAGATTCTGTCTTTACCATTTATATTTAATTTTTGTAATTATACACTGCTCAAAAAAATTAAGGGAACACAAAAATAAGACATCCTAGATCTGAATGAATGAAATATTCTTAGTAAATACTTTGTTCTTTACATAGTTGAATGTGCTGACAACAAAATCACACAAAAATTATCAATGGAAATCAAATTTATCAACCCATGGAGGTCTGGATTTGGAGCCACACTCAAAATTAAAGTGGAAAAACACACTACAGGCTGATCCAACTTTGATGTAATGTCCTTAAAACAAGTAAAAATGAGGCTCAGTAGTGTGTGTGGCCTCCAGGTGGCTGTATGTCCTCCCTACAACTCCTGGGCATGCTCCTGATGAGGTGGCGGATGGTCTCCTGAGGGATCTCCTCCCAGACCTGGACTAAAGGAGCCGCCAACTCCTGGACAGTCTGTGGTGCAACATGGCGTTGGTGGATGGAGCGAGACATGATGTCCCAGATGTGCTCAGTTGGATTCAGGTCTGGGGAATGGGCGGGCCAGTCCATAGCATCAATGCCTTCATCTTGCAGGAACTGCTGACACACTCCAGCCACATGAGGTCTAGCA
>JAAGVU020000040.1:15125817-15141035 GCA_011763525.2 Mormyrus iriodes | reverse complement strand
AGAACCACTCCTTTATTGGGGATGTCTTGCTAATTGCCTATAATTTCCACCTGTTGTCTATTCCATTTGCACAACAGTCTTAAATATTACTTTTAAGAATGCCTTGACCCAGTGGATATGCCTTCTCATCAAGTAGCAGTGTAGAGAGTCACTGCAGCTTCAGTTCCAATTGTGGTTAGAGGCTGGAAAGGATGGAAGGTAGATGAATTACATCTAGAGATGTTGAAAGTGCTGGATGTTGTTTTGGAGGACATGGTTGACAAGGCCAGTCTGTGGAACAGTGGACCAACTCATATTCCTTGCACAACTATATGAAGATCCATGGGAATATACTATAGTGGTCTACATCTGCTTTGCTGATTTAGAGAAGGCATATGACTGCATGCTTTCATTCTGTAGGAGCTGCTGCAGGAATATGGACTACCAGGGATACCATATTGAATATGTGGTATTTGGTCCCTGTATAAATATAGCATGAGTTGGGTAAGCATACTTGGCTCAAAAATGAAGCCATTCAGAGTAAATATTGACTTTCAGCATGTGTCTGTTCAAGGTTGTGATTTTCACAGACAGAATATTAAAGTTCAGCCATTACTAGATGAGTGTCTGGTATGGAGGGCTAGCGGTGGCTTCCTAGCTATTTGTACATGATTTTGTGCTTTAGGACTCATCTGACCAGAACCTCCAGGAAACACTTTGAGTGATTCAGTGCTGAGTGTGAAGCATGAGGGATGAGAATTGGCACCTTCAAATCTGTGGCCATGGTACTCCTTTCAAAAAGAGTGGAATATAGTATGTACCTCTCCATCTTGTTCAAGAGGAACATGGGATTGACAGGATTAGTTTGGTGACTACAGCTTTGTGCAGGAGTGTGTGGTGGTGAAGCTATTGTTATGATGTTACTCCTTTAATCGATGTGCTTATACTCTGTGGTTAATGACCAAAAAAACAATATAGTGAGTATGAGGTTTCTCCACCACCTTGCTGGGCTCACTCCCCGTGACATGGAAGAATCTCAAAATGAAGCCTGTGTTCTTTCAGATTAAGAAGAGTCAGCTGAGGCAGTTTTGGCATATAATAAGGAAGGTTAGCACCCAACGGAACGGTTCACGGCACATTCCAGGTCTGATACACTGGGGAAGGCCCAGGAGACACTGGCCAGAGAACGTGCTTGAGTATGTAGCCAGGGGAAAAGAAGTTGAGGCAGACCTGCTGCCACAGAAAGGGCGGTGTGATGGTGAAAGGAGATCCAATGTAGTTACTACAGAAATGAAAAGGCTATCCGAAGTACCTTGGGCTGTACATTCTTCTGAAATCTCTACTTAACTCCCTTCATAATAACAGGAAATTGTCAGACACTCAATTTGAAAATGGCAATACAGTAAGTTACTGCCCTTACCTGGACCAATAGACATGTCAGTTCTGATACAAATAAAAAAACTGAAATCTGAAGTCTGTGGATAGTAAGGACTTTGGCACATTACAGTCCTTTTGATCTTTGTATCAATACCTCCCATCCATCAATGTGCCAGTTTTTGAATTCCATATTCCATCTCTATTTTCCAATATTCCTTCATTCTGTGAGAAGATGGGTAGTCTAGATGATAGTAAAATACTCACTGGCACTTGTATCAGATTGCTACATTACCAGCTAAGCTCTACACATCAGGAAACAAGCACATTTTATTTCTTTTGAAAATCTATTATTTGGTGTATGCGAGTAGACACAAGGGACAACAAAATGTTACAAAACTGAGGTTTGTTTAATTGCAACAATTTTTCATATAGTGTGTATATATCCTTGAGTTGACTTGCATTCGCATTTGCCATCAAGACCACCAGACACAAGTCAATTTGGCATATCTCGATATTGTAGCTATCCATCACATATACATTACTATATGCATACTGTATTGCAAGTTAGATATGGGTAGTGGGTAATTATACGGCTGACAGCACTGCCCATTTTCCTGCACCTGTTACACTGAGCGATACGCCGACTAACATCCTATATTCACTTTCAGGCGTCACTCGATCAGTGTACATTATTCACTATGGACTTTGGAGGTAAATGCGATATAACATAACTCAATAAGGTGTAACTCGACGTAAGACTGTATATGAAAAATACAGGGGTGGTGTGTGGCTCAGTGGGTCAAGCTGCTATGCCCATGAGTGGAAGGTTGCTGGTTGGCATAATGGTTCCAGTGTTAGGTCTGACCCTTGACCCTTCATTTTGTGTTTTCTTTCAACTATAAGATGCTTAAATGTATATTTTTAAGTACACTGCTATGGCATGCAGACATGAGGAAATCAGAACTGTAATTTCAGTTGCATGATAACTACTGTCTTCCCAGCACAGGGTGCCACGAATAAACCTGATGCTTCAAAACGAACTTTTGAGGAGTACCTGTTCAGGCGTTGACAGACTCCAGTTGTTTGATATTTGTTGCTACTAATGATGGGTGGTTGGGATTGTAATTACTTTGTACATATAATGTACCATAATTTCTTTCATAATTGTTGGGTGATGTGTACATATCTGTCATTATAAGCACCCCAATCCCAACTGTTCTGGATATTAGTCTAGTGGAATTTGCAGGGGTGTTAGCATGCAGTGCAGTTTTGTTTTCCTTAGCGTTCTTTTGGGGTAACCAAGCACAACCAGGCCGTTTGGCTTAGTTTTGATGACTGCAAAAGTTGTACTACTGAGTATAGATGGACAGTGCAACTCAAGGCTGGACAACTCCAACACAGCACAGGGGATCAACAGCCCCAACCAGGCATTCAGAGCGAGGCACGTGGCTGTTCCTCCTATCGAGCAAAGCTGTCTGCCTTAAGCGAGGGACAAGACGGCCCCCTGTAAAACCCTGCACCAGCCACAGTGCCTCAGGATCCACATGGTATTTTGTCACCTCCCCAATACTCTGAGCATATAAACATCTCCTGAGCTTCTGTCATTAAATCTGCATTGAGTAGAACCGATTAATATAAAGAGCTCTTTGCCTGTGGACCCAGGTGCTGTTTAAAATGCCTGCAATAAAGGCTTGTTGTGTGGATGCATATCGTCTCTGGAATTAGCAGATTGAATAGCTAAACAAATTGATACCAGGGTGAATGCATTCTGGAGGTCCAGTGCATCTCTGTGGGGAGGAATGGATACAGGACTATCAGCAGGGAAGTAAAAAGATTTCTGATGCGGATGCACCTGGGTCTTTGATTCTCACCAAATATGATGAGATGGTAAAGCACAAAGGGATAATAGCAGGATACTGAGTCTGGGCATGTCGCTATCCTTTCTGTCATAATGCAAGGAGCAGGGGAGTCACCACGGAAAAATAACCCAGGCATAAACATATGGCCGTGCGTTGATTTGGCCTACCTGTGGGTGAAAGCGATCTGTACACAGTGATCTCTGGCCAACAACAGCCAGTATACATTTTGCAATATGTAGCAAACCACTGTACTCTAAGCAAAGTGTCTAAAGCTTGACAGGTGTATCAATGTCAGGAAACTGAAGTTCTCTCCAACTCGTATTGTCATCATCATAAATGGGTGGTTTAAATTGGTTCTATTATTTATTTACAGTAGTAGCTGTCCCCGTACATTTTTATATTTGTCTTTTTTTGTTAAAAAAATAAATAAAAATAGAAAAAATCCTACAGCTCTCATTAATGTAACTACTGGACTGATGGGTGAAAAAAATGAACTGAACACAAAGAAATTTCATCTCCTAATGACCTTCATGTGTTGCATTCAGTATCTGAGCCCTACTCACATGCCGCAAAGCAAAGCAAATTTTAACTTTACTTCGTCACTGTTTTCCAGTCAAGGCCCTGCCTCAAAAAAGTCAAATAAGCAACAGCATATTACCAAAAACCACTATTATAAAAATAGAAGTATGCTCCTGGATATTTCTGTTATTACCCCACAGTTCCATATCATCTTCAATTGAACTGACAGGCAAACAAGCTCCAATTGTCTATTTCAATAAATTTTTCATTTCACAATGAAAAATTAACAGAATATTGTTGTCAAATGACCATAGGACATGGCGAATAAACAATATTTGTGTTGAACGCCATCTTTTCAACGCTAACCATTAATTGGTATGCATTTATTTTACCTATAGAATGCTTGAGAACATTTTTTGTTGGCAACTGAATATAGCACATCTCAAACAACATTGGATGTGTCATGGAAAGGATTATTATGAATTATGAATACTGCGTCAGAAAACTATACTAACATAATAGTATAAAACATACAACAAATTCAAAATCCATATACACCTACACATACATACATATATACACAGATAGACAGACAGAAACTGATCTTGTTTTATGCTAAATCACAAATTATACGGAGGGAAAAGAATTCAGAATTAAATTAAATTATCAAAACTATAACTGATTTTATCAACTCATGAGGTTTGGTCCATAGTAATAATCCTGTATTTAGGAATATTTAAGCAGTTTTTAATTCATTGTATCTAAGCTAAGGAATGATGAGTGCAACATATGTTTATGTTTCCTTAATTAATAAACTTGAATGACATTTATCTTCACATCTAATAGTGAAATTGTAAACTGTATCACCACATTAAAGCTTTGGACATAAAGGGTAGCATTGACACAGAGCAGATGGTTTTAGCAGCGTCACATTGTTCCTAGTTAGATCACTTTTAGACTTAAAGGACTGGTGGCTTTGACAAGGTACTTAAAAACAGATGCGCAAGATGTGCATTGAAGGAAATGGTAACATTTCCAATTAACTGTCACCCCATCTGTAAGGGTAGCACTTTCCATTTTCTTTGGATCTTTGAAGAAGACGGCTTTTAAAATATTACAATGACTGAAACAAAATGTTCTATCCAGTTAAAATAATTATTCTTGCTCTCTGTACAAAACTTCAACCAAATGAGATAAGTTCTCTAAAAGCAAGTTATTGCACTCCTGGCCTTAGTGAAGATAATTAAGATAGCAGAGAATGTTAATATGTAGTGCTGTTAAATATTTAAATTCCAAGAAATAAATGTTCAAAAGTTTGCACGCTGATTGGGAACCAATGACAAATTTATTTGACTTTCTTCTCCAGTAGAATCTGATAGCCAAGTGCAACCTTTCTAAATCATATTAATATTGTGGATGGCATGAAAATAAATAAAATCAATCAATTCCACAAGACTGCAACTCATTATGTGCCATGGAAAAACAGTATAGCTAATTTTTATGCCAGTGCAGGTAAAGTCTGTGATAAAATTCCGATTTCATCCTCCACTGACGCATCTGAATATATATATGCAATCGAGGTAAAATCATTCAAGGTTTACATCTTGAATAATCTTAATTACACACATACATTTTGGCTGAACTGTCCAGGTATTAATCATCAGCACCAATGGTATTAGTACTACAAGGATCGGATCTTCACATTCTCTCAGTCAAATAACCCAAGACAACAAACATACAAATACATACCTAATAACTGAACAATTTGCAGAGTTTGCAGAAAATTCAATTTCTTTTTCATAGGTACAACTGCTGCGTCTAAACCTGGCAATATGAGCTCGACCCACCTTGCAGAAGTGAGGAAAAGTGGAGTGTGGAAATGAAATTCCAGTCCAGTCTTAACACCTGCTGAGCAATCACAGAACAACACTGAAACAGTTATTAAACCAAAAAAAGACATTTCACATTATTTCACAATAACAAAACCTACCAGAATCATAAATAAATTATAAACCGCACATTCTAATGGAAAACTTAAACCTGATCACTTCCTTTTATGATATGTGTAGACAAAAAGTACTGCTACATTATCCAGGAACAATATGCACGGTAACCAGATTCTCTGCATACAAAAGCATATATTAAATCTGCAATGTGGGCAGCAGGTAGCCTGGTGATTAGCTCATGCAAATAATTTGAAGGCTGAAAATCCCAGGAGGGGTCTGCAGCAGTATCCTAGGTATCAAAGCCAAGCAGCTTCAGTAATATATCCCAACATACAAGTGGATAATGATTGCAATCTGCTATGGATAAAAGCATCATCTAAGTAACTAAATGTAAATGATGTGGTAAATTGCCTAACAATCCTTCATACCTCACAACAACTGAATTTCTGACACCGTGGCTGGGATGTTCTTTGCTTGTATGGCCTATACGGATTCTTCGAGCAACAAAGGCACCGTGTTTGTACCTGAACGGCACCAGATGGACTTCACAGAAATCAAACAAACCACATTCTCAGTGACAAGCGAGGGAAGATCCAAATTCATATAGCAAAGACATGGCCTGGAGGAGACTGTGGAACAGATCATGAACAGCTGATGTGCAAGATTCAAGTGAAGCTGAAATGAAACAACAAGGGCATACAACTTCCAAGAAATGACCTGGGGATTATATATACATTTGAAACACTGTATCTATTTCATTGAGGACCAGAGAAAGTGTGGATGGAATTCAAAGGAATCATCCAAGAGGAATTTGAGAAAAGACTAGTGAAAACGAATGAGCCAAATAAAGGACAGTGGAAGACAGAAGGCAGTGGAAACTGAACTGGAAATTATACAAAGCTACCAAGAAAGACAAAGACCAGTATTACACCAACAACAACATCTGCAAAGTAATTGAAGATGGAAATAAACACAGAAAGCATGGCAGCTTTTCTGAAGATCCATGAGATGAAGTATAAGTTTGAAACTTCCAGAGGGTATAAAGGACATCAATGAGCAAATAACTGACAGAACAAAGACCAAGTACAGATGGAGGTAAGGCCCAGAAACCCTTCATAGCAAAGACATCAACATCCAAGTTATATTTAATGAGGTCGATGCGACTCTGCGGGAATCCAGGGATCTTCTGACGGGAGGTGCTCGGCACCACGTTGACAGTCAGTCAGTATGATCTCTCACATGCACCCGTGGAGTGTCCCGTGAGAAGCATAGATGAGAGGAGTCTGGTGGCCACTGATTACTGCACGTGGGGGGTGCCTCCCCCAGCACCACATAAATACATGCCCCAGGCAGACAGAAGAGGAAAAGGTTGTAAGTGAACTGCTTTCATTGCCAGACAGCCCTGCGGTCTGATGACCAAACAGAACTACTGCCTCCAGAGCCGACTGCCCAGAGCCATAAGGAATGTGACCGAATGACCCGAGGTAGAAACACCCCACTGGCGTGGCTGACAGCCAACCCATGCTGCCCACAACCCTCCCCCAAGCAGTGTCTTCTCCTTACCATACCTGACTGGTCTGGTTCCTTCATCCTGCCTGGAGGCTTCCTCCCTTTCCCTATAACCCAAATACAGGCACCCTTCTGGAGTTTTCCCCTACAGACCAGCCCCTGTCTTTTCTTGTGCCCACCAAATCAGATGCAAGGAAGAACCTTCAGTAATGGATGAGCAGGACAGATTAGCCCTGAGATCACTGACCAACTGGAAGGCAACTGGGTTACATGCATCCCATAATTACAGGCAAATAAAGAAGAATCAAAATGTTGACCAAGTTATGCCAATAATTCTAGAAAACAACTCAATGGCATACTGATAGGAAGAGTTAAATTCCAAAGAATGGAAACATGATAGAGTGAGCAAATGAATGATTTCCCTCAAAACATGTGAGAGTGCGATTAAGCTAAAAATCATTCAACACAGATTAAAACCTGGCAAAGTAAGAGAATTGCCAAATGTACACAATGGATTTACGAAAGCCTTATGAACATGACATAATTACTGACACATAATGGATAACTGAAAAAAAAACAAGGAAAATCAGGAGGTGAACATGTGTTTTATTGATTATAACAAAGCCTTTGATTGTGTCAACCATGTCAAACAAGAGAACAGATAAATAGAATGGAATTTTCTCAGGGAATACTGTGAACTCGAGACTGATGGAAGAAGCACTGACAGCCTTCTACATGCTAATGATGAAAATCAGCAGATTACCTAAAGTTTATTCCAAGCAGTCCAGGGCACTAGGCAGGGGTGTAACCTGGACAGGATGCCAGTCTATAGCACACACATCATCACTTACTATTGACAATTTAAATATCAATTAATCTATCTTCAGACTATGGCAGTACAGTTGAGTACCTGGAGGAAACTTGCATAAAGCAACAAGAACTGTTTCATGTTTTACGTCAAATTAAAAGTATATTTATGGAATATCTAAAATATTTAAGACATCTATATAAGATGTTTAGGACCTTCACATTGCAAATTATGGATATTTAATTACAGCTGTCCCAAGGTTAACAAAAATGTTCAGAATTACATTCCTACACTGTTGTAACTATATTATAGCAAAATAGAAGTATTAAATTACCTTGAATTGAGGCATAAAGTATACAATATAATTATATAGACATGGCCTTTTGAAGATTGGACTTTTCAGCCCATAAAACTATTTCTATTACTATTACTATTAACTATTTTAAAAATTTTTTTAGAAGCAATCAAGATAATAATAACCTATAATAAGTTATAAAACACAGGCCATGTAGACAGAGAGAACAAATACTTTGTGTACTTCATAATCAATCAGTGAGAGGAGGTATTAGTCTGACAAAATTGTTTTTGTCTGAGTGTTTGCAACCAGCCTTATCAAAGACCACATTTGTCACAGTGCTTAGGCTTCCCAGTGAGGAACAGTACACTTCCCACACATTTTCCAATGGACTTTGCATGTTTACTACAAAGGATATGGAAGAAGAGCTCGAAAACCAATCTGCTAATGAAAAAAGCAGCCAAATGCTAATATTCTTTTGGGAATTTGAGGGACTCTTAAGGTGCTGCTGCAAGAGTGAAGGCAACCATTTAGATTAGTGAAGCAACAGTAATAGGATTCTGCTCTGCGGCTCATTACAGATTAAGGCTGAGATGATTTAATACCTCCATGGCAACGGAAGTGAATCCTCATCTGCGCAGTATCAAAATAACACAAGAAATGGTGTGGAGAAGTGCAGCTGTTAGCGTGGACAACACTGGCTTTGTGAAAGAATTAGCCCATGCCTGTGAGAGGGACTTCCGATTACCCTTATGGTGATTCACTTGGGGTATTGTCAGTGAAGCTGCTATTGTTGGTCACTGATGCTCTCTAATGGTATTAGGCCTTTCTGCTGCAAAAATGCATGACTGTCTATGTGAAAACGAGGGCTTTGTGATTCTGGGTAAAATATAAATCACGATTTTTTTTGTGATTGAGATTGCAACTTTCGCTCACAATTCTTGAACAAAATATGTCTCTATTATTATTATTCCATATTGTCTTTATGAAGATGGAATGAACGATATGATCATTACTCAAGTAAGTCATCAGCTTTGCAGAACAGAAAAGGCATTGTCTATGTTTTAAGCAAATAACTCATTTTCAACATTCAAACAAACATTTTTACTACAAATTTTTCTTGGTAATCTAAAAAAATTAAAAATAAAAAGTCTACACAAGCAATTATGACCCCTTAGTTGGAATGATCATAACCTAATTGCTTTAATCTAATTGCCTAATTGGTTGGTAAAAAGACTTTCCTATTCATCACCATCACTGGAATGGTCTTCCGGAGTATGAATGATGTTGTTCTTGTTTTTAAATCTCTTTCTTTGACCTTCTCACACACATTAGATTTGTTTTTAAATTTGCTCCCTCTTCCTGTGCACTGTTTGTCACATGGTGTAACACAGTCCTGTCATTACAGCTCAGGGAGAAAAGGGGAGCACTTGGTTTGATGCTACAGTACAGATCTCTGCTAATGGTAACACGGCAGAATTGTTGTCGTGTAAGAATGCAATTACATAAGGGTATGAATTGAGATAATTATTTAAAAATAATTTTGCATCACTGATGAAGAGATACCCTATTATAGATGGACTGGGTAAGAGTTTTACATTTACTTAAGCAAAGCTAATTTAGTATTTTTACCATCATCAAACCATTGTGTTCAATTTTTAATATGATGCTGAAATGTGTTTTGATGATTGTCAGACCAAGGTATTGCAGCAGCGGTGAATAACAAAAAAAGCTGAGAAGAACAACACCCTTTTATCAAGTCCTGAAAAGGACTAACGCAGGCACTCAAATAGGCACAAAGCAGGAAGGTCTGAGGCTGGACGATAAGGTACACACACGGTGGGTAATTTACACAATGCTAACGACTCATGAGGATCGAACAGGGTTCACATAAGACAAGGGCAAACACACACGCGACAATTGGAGAGTACAACAAGTATTAACAACAACACTACAAGGGGCAATTTACAATCACTTGCAAGGCATGCTGGGGCATGCAAATCCTGCTGGTGCTACACTATTTTATCATTCTCATAGCAGAAAACTGTGAACACTAAATATTCACTGATCGTTTTAGCTAAGATATGCCACAATAGCCAAAGTCAAAGAATCTTGTAAAA
Source organism: Mormyrus iriodes (assembly GCA_011763525.2). Taxonomy (NCBI): domain Eukaryota; kingdom Metazoa; phylum Chordata; class Actinopteri; order Osteoglossiformes; family Mormyridae; genus Mormyrus; species Mormyrus iriodes. The sequence goes on along the minus strand of JAAGVU020000040.1, from coordinate 15,130,623 downwards.
AGCTTAAGCAAAACTGTAATTTCATTTGAAATTTAAATGTCTATTAGACAATCAGCCAATTAGCAGTGGTTCTCAACTCCAGCTCTGGGGACCCGCTGTTATTGGCTGATTGTGACTTCATCCCAATAACCTGCACCCACAGAAGCTATTTATGGATCAGGTCCCCTACCCCTGCTCTATGATATGGAAAGAGCACACACACACACACACACACACATCAGTGCTAACCACTGTCTGTAACAGTTTGCCTGTATTTGCTCATTTATTCATTTTTTCCATTCCATTATTTCCATTATTTTCTAAGAAATAGCCATTCAGTTATATTGGGGTAATATACAACCATTCCAAGTTTTGACTTTATTCATAGAAGGAATATGATTGTTCAATGTTTTACAATTTCAGTTTTTGTATTTATGACTTTACACAATGCTTGGAAAGAGGTTGCTCACACCATGAACTGCTTTTCCATTTTATTTTGCTCATACACAGCAGATACAGTTTCCTTCCTCCTTCACCAATTCAGCTTATGGAGAGACTCAAGGCACTCAGTAAATTATTAAGCATATGTTTTATTAATCTTTCTCCAAAACAGCCTTCAGGTCAGTTATATTCAAGATGTAGTTTTATTGCAAAATCCAGAGATGAGATTTCCATTCAATTGCCCTTACTTCCATCTTGCAACTTAAATGAGATTCACAGTCTCATTTGTGTAGAATCTTGAAAGGTAATATGACAGAAATCTCAGACTGGCTACAGCTTTAAAGGTGAATGTATTGATGTTAAAACACATGTAAACCAGGGAGGATAAGCCTGACCGTGAACCAATTCAAGGTGTATTGCTTCTTGTTGTGTCTTAGCACTCAACACAGTAAATTAATTTATAAGACATCCATCCATGGCTTGAACAGGTGCTAATTCACAGGGAATCAAATCAGGACAATTTTTCAAACTAGGAAGAGCCACATTACGTTACTCTCTGAATAATTACTGTAGTATCTTAGAGTGATAGAACGGAACTGAAAACTCGATTGCTGTGGACCTCTTAAGACACGTCTGCCCACATTTGCGTTAAAAAATATTAATTTGATGTTAGCCATGTAATGGGGCAGAAAATGACTCACTGGGCCCAAATTAGGATATGAAGGATTTATCATTATTTTTATTTGCAAAAACACATCTCTCACCATGGAGAGGATGTCACACCCTGACACCTTCACATTAGACCACACTGCCTTTATATTACAAATATGCATATTTGTTTACATACATTAATGTATAATGATTGTTCCCTGTGGTCTTTATTCACTATAAGCATTTTGAATAAAATTTAATGTGTGTTATTACATTATCTCAATCCACATAAAAGACATGTCTTTAGACTGAAGGCCAGAAGGAAACCACATTAATATCATCATGTTCTACAAACAGAGAGCTGGGAGTCAAGCCCTTAACCTTCAACACCACTGCGCCACCCAGAATACATCCCAGTAAAATTTTATTGTACAAAACAGGAAATGAACATAAATACTGCAGTTAGTTTCAAGACGTAGCTCAAATGTTTTACATTATTTAAATAAATACAATCAGGGCACTAAATGATTAAACACATCATTCAAACAAACAAAACAGCAGGTTTAAAATAGCTGCTAGGACTGATTCTGTGTTTCCTGTTTCAGTATACTTGGTAAGTAGTGCATTTTGGAGAGATAGTAAGCATGTGGCACTTGATGAAACAGTAATCATGCATGCATTTAATGAGAGAGACAGTAATCATGCGTGCATTTGATTAGATAGAGAGTAAGCATGTGTGCATTTGATGAGAGAGACGGTAAGCATATGTGCATTTGCGCCTTCACACAACTCATGTCTGTTACGTTGCAAACCAACCTTGAAAGTTAAGGAAATGGTATGGCACCATGGTTAAATTAAATGTAATTAGACAACCACTCACGTGTTAACGTGAGTCATTTAATTGCATAACTAAAACTAGTTATTGAATTTAGATTTTCATCAGAGCTACACCAAGTGTACAAATTGTGCACTTTATCGAAAATTTGATGTTTGACGTTAAGATTGAGTTTGTATAGGAAAAAAATGAAGAATGTCTAGATCTTTTTTCTGTTCTTAAAGCTTAAAGTTGACAGTGTTCATTCTCTCCTCCCGACATAAAATGTTACGACATCCCTGAAACATAGGATTCTCTGTGCCTCTTGGCCCGTCTGTGCAGCTAACTGATTAAAGTTATGTCTGTGCCAACAAACTTAAGAAAGAGATATAACAGACAGCCAAGAAGTTATGATAAAATATGACAAATGAATTTAAGGGTAAAATGCAGCAGGAATGACTAAATGTAAAATCGCAAAAAACATATTGCTTTCTGTGAAATAAGACTTGAGCAAATCTACAGCACAACCTATTGATGTTAGAAGTACTTCTTTCTCTTTATATATCCAGTGTTAGTATGTATCTTTGGTTAGCCTTCCTTTGCACAATAAATATATTTATGTACTTAAGTAACTGCAGTTGTTGGGTTAAGTCAGTACTTGTGTCCCTGAAAAATATTAAGTCAAATTATTTTGTGAGGCTGTAACAATGAGTCATGTAATAATTTGAACCTGAAGATACTCATAAAATCATATTTATGATTCTCAGTTTATTATATGTTTTCATTTCCCCTAGAATTCATAGCATTACGCTACAAAGCAATAACCGTAACAGAAATGCATGAATGGCTTTATCTTTGGCTTTATCTTTTGCCTAAATTATTTTCCCTCCATTCAATCAGTCAAAACACTAAGTTTCATCTCTTCTGATAACCAACCTGTCTGTCAAATCTTCGGTAAACCATTTAAACCATTTAAAGCCAATTATTCAGGACATGTATTTATGCAGCACAAATATGATAAACACTTAAGCCACATCATTTTAGCAGGTGACTCATTACATTCCTCAGCCTACCCACCCTCCCAGGCATGCGGATTACTCCGTGTTAGTACGTATCTTACTCTCCGTGCCAGAGATTGAAAGGTCACCTGTTCAAGCACAGGCCTTGGCAGAATAGTCACATTTCTGTGGGTCACTGAACAAGGCCCATAACCCCCAGCTCTGGGGGCACTGCATGTCAGCTGACCCTGTGCTGTCACCCCTGAGCTATGGAGAGCAAGATGGGCGAAGGCAAAAAGAACATTCCAATGTACCTGTACTCATACTGTGTGCAAGTGGCAATTAATAAAGGACTATTATTATTATTATCATTAAAGACAATAGTCTCCAACTCAGGATACCAATCCATCTTTTGCTGCATTTCCAGGGATGTGTCACCTTCTTAATGGAAACACTTTTGCAGAATGAGCTCCACTACAACAGCAATTCTTTATTGTTTTTATTCTTATTTTTTATTATTATTATTTAAAGCCATGTTAAAAATGTTAATCTATAAGGAAGACTGGCTTTAATAAAAGTTCTAGAGAAAAAGTCCCCTTACAGAAACTTGGTGAGGAAGGGAAGCTTATTTCTAAGTGCATTGAGGAGGTTATTATGAAGGCCAGCATAAGTGTAGCTGTTGTCACTTGCATTTTTCCTGTGTGTTTCATGAATGGAGGCATCTAGAGTGTCTGCAATGGCCAGGACCAGGAGTGGTAAATCGTCTCCTGTAAGGGTCACGGTTTAATGGGTTTCTGATGTGTTAACACACAATTTATTGATCAAACAAATAAACATAGAGTGGAGCTTGTCAGCATGCTCCGTAAGAAGGTTAATCTATGACTCGACAGTCTGGAATGGTAGAGTTCCATACGGTTGTAATTCAATGGCTTCAGTGAAATGCCTCCCTGCGGCCATAATTTATGACATTTAGGCTAAATTGTATTCCTTTGCTAGCAATGAAGTTTCCACCTTGCCTGTCCTGCAACTAATGAACATTTCCAACAATGGAAAGTAATACAGATGATGTAAAAGTGTAATAAAATCTAAAAAAATGTCAGAATCTAAATGTATTTGCTCCCTTATAAATGCATATACAGATTGTTGCCTTTAATAGGCTGCAATATTTAAATCATGGATTAGAGACTTGGTGTGCATCCATAAAGCATAACAATTGAGATGATTTTTTTGGAATGACCTGGCTTTTGTAAGATGGATGTTAACATCCTAGCTGGAGGGGAGAGTTAATATCATCATAAAACATGGCAAACAAATTACCTGCCTGGTTATTCATCCTGTGAGCTTAAATTGCAGACTGAACAATTTCACAACTTTAGTACATTTTTGGGTAAGGAGCTAGAATCCTTCTCCTGTATTATTCAGATTGAAATATCACCAAATATTAATAGAAAAGAATAACAATAACAAGACATACAGACACTCCTCACTTAACGGCCGAGTTCTGTTCCTATGTCCAGGTCATTACGCAAATTGGTCGATAAGTGAGGAGCCGCCCCTTACTGATATTTCAGGCATTCTGTACTGGTGGTGGGTTTGTGTCAACCATCTTCTGATATTGTTTTAATGCCCCCTTTGCACCATTTACAACATTCTTGACTGTGTGGGATTTTGGCAAAATGTGACCCGTTCCAAATTCTCAATAATAATAATTTCAATAATTTCTTTATTGTCATTGTACAGGTAGCAATCAGAATGTTTATTGCCACACGATGAAAGACGGTGGCACAGCTTGCTACTTTAAAGACATGACAATAGACAATCAGCAATTACAGATATATATATATATATATATATATATATATATATATATATATATATATATATATATATATATCTCAACTCAATATATAGAAAGAAGGGGAG
>JAAGVU020000040.1:15073722-15084824 GCA_011763525.2 Mormyrus iriodes | reverse complement strand
TCTATACTTTTACAACATAAACAATTAAGAAATAACATGTATTGTCCAGGAACAAAATTTGTGTTACATAGTGTTATTAGTCTGGTTGCCCTGATGGCTGCCAAACTCAGGGAGTAGCTGATGCTGTGGTGGATCATTGCCTCTTGATGGTGCCCCACGTCATTCCTTTCAAAGAACATGTTATGAGACTCAGGTTAAGGCACTCTCTGGGTATCTTGTCTGTTGTCTCAGTGTGTGCTCCAACCACAGTGAAGGTTGTCTAATGAGGCAAACATTTTATTTGCAACTTGGCTCAGTTGTTGATGGGTGCCCATGAGGTGATACTCCTCTGGTCATGGGTGACTTCAGTGTGACCACTGGCACTTACAGGGCTGGCTATGAGGATTGTGTGTGAAAGTGGCTCCAAGTTCCTTGACCTTGCAAAAGGTCAGGGGCTGTGGGTCACTGAATCTTGGTTCCAGTGCCCTGAGTTGTATTGTTGGACTTGGTATTCCAATATTGGTAGTACAGCGAAGGAGATCGATCACATCCTTGTGGGCAGACACTGGAGGCTCCTACATAATTGCAGGGTCTACAGGAATGCCCAATTTATAGATTCAGACCACAGACTTGTTGTTGCTATATCCCAACTGACTGGAAAACGGGACATGTTGTCCCAATCTGGAAAGGGAAGGATGATCACTTGGACTGTAGCAACAACAGGCAGATGACACTGCTCTCAGTGTTGGGTAAAGTCCTTGTTAGGGTTATCATCAACAGGATCCGTGATCACTTGCTCACCTACCAGTAACCGCAGCAGCCTGGTTTTAAGCCTAAGAATTCTACCATCAACCATATCCTGGCAGTGAGGGTTCTCATCGAGCGCAAATATGAATATTGGCAGCATTTGTTTGTAGCTTTCGTCGATTTTCGTAAAACATTGGACTCAATGAATTGAGATGCCCTGAGGGACATCCTGAGATTTTGCGGGATCCCCCCGAAGTTGCTGGATGTCATGGCTGGCTTGTACAGTGGTACTGTGAGAGTTGTACAGAGTGCTGTGGAGGCAGAACCTCTGCGTTCATCTGCAGAGTGAATGTCGACCACTTCAATAGGTTCACTTACCCCAGAAGCGATATTCCCATCTCTGGTGACTTTTCCTTAGAAGTTAGTAGGGGTGTGTGGCATCTTTTTAAGAGGAAAAAGGTCCAAGTCTTTAGTGTCCTGGTGCTCCCTGTTTTGGTGTATGATATGGACACTGACCTGAGACAGACACTGGACTCCTTTGGTATTGTGCCTCTTTGGAGAATTCTTGGGCGCCTCTGGTATGACTTTGTGTTGAAGGAACAGTTGCTCAGGGAGTCCCGAATGAAGCGCTTTGCCTGCATTGTGAGGGAGCGTCAGTTATGGTACTAAGGCCATGTTGTGTGATTCCCTAAGGGTGATCCAGCTCACAGGATACTCATTACTGAGGACCCAAGCAGCTGGACCAGGCCAAGGGGACACCCATGTAACACCTGGCTGTGGCAGATAGATGGCCATTTCTGGAGGGTGGGATTGGACCACATGTCAGCCTGGGGGCTTGCCAACCAGGATCCCAAGGTGTTTTGTCATGTGGTGGGTGTGGCAACGCACTGTACCAGTGCATGCTCCCAAACCTGACCTTATCATTGCCAAATTCCCCCAAAAGCAGTCGCCTCTTTCTCACGATATTACTATCCGCACACGTATTCCCGTGTTTATGTGTAGTGATGTAAGGGTGAAAAGCTTATTAGCTGTGGCTAATGTGTGCGGAATTAGGTAACAAGCTATGCACCTACATGTCTTTACGTCTGTGGACTGCCAGGAGACCTCAGTTATTGACTTGTGTCAATGTGCTTGTGTGGCACAGTGGTGCACTAACACCTTACACCTCCATGGCTGGGGATGGAAATCTCATCTCTGTGTTGAAGTAGCCTGTTATTCCCTGTGTCATTTTGGTTTTGTCCCACATTCCAAAAATATGCAGTTAGGCTAACTGTTGTCTCTTAATTGCCGGTTGTGTGTGTGGGTATGCCCTATGATGGGCTGCCAACTGGTTTAGGGTGTTTCCTGCCTTGTGCTCTATGCTTTATGGGATGGGCTCAACATCCCCACCCCCCACCCCCTGCTGGAAAAGCTATCGGAAGAAAGATAGATGGTTTACAATGAAAAGGCATTTTATTAAGATTGTTGGTTTGATTTCTCTTTCGATACGGATTCTGGGAAAGAAAATGATAATCCAATGTGTTGTGTTGTGACCTCTAAGCAGTCAAATCATGTCTGGTATCCAGGCGGCTGAGTATTATATATGTTTAAGTATTTTAAGACTCCAGGCAAATCTTAGATCTCCCTAGGACCATGTACTAGATAAGCATTTGGAAGATGAATAGATGGCTGTGTGCATACACGCATATATATATATGTATGTGTATACACACAAAGAGATACAGGACCGCTTACCTGACAACCTATTTCTATTACTGTGAAATAGCTCATAGCAAGTTACTCTGACAGTCTCCTGCTCAAATCATGTTTTTCTAAAACTGTCTGAAAATGGTGCCCAGTATGGTGTGGAGAGCTACAACTATACACAAATTGTCTATTTCTTTGCTGGTAAAGTAGGTAATGCAATAACTATACAGTTGTATTCTTTTTCTAAGAACCTTTCTAATAGAAACTTTGGGTGTATCAATTAATTTAATGGCCTGAGGTTTCTGTGAGGAAACATCCACTGCATATATTTGAGCTTACTGTCTTGTAATTACTTTCAAAGTAATTTTTATAATCTAACAGTGCCATGTGCAATTTCCATTTGATGTTTAGTTTAGCTGGGGTATTGTTAATTTTATTTCAGCAAAGTGATTTTGAAAGCTAATTAACCACAAAGTTAATTTAGTTCATAGTATGTTAAGCATCCCAGAGCTACATAATACCTTAATGGTGGCTTTGAATGCATTTTACTTTTTTCTGTAAGTGTTCAGAATTTGTACAGAGCATGGAATTTAGTTTACTGTACCATTGTCTGCAGCTCAGGAGCAAATTAACCATTTGGTTTCTGAGTAATCCCCTACTAATTTTCCTTGCTAGTTCTGTGCCAATTTTGTTTTTTGGTGCACATCAGCTTGAGGACAGCAGGATGACAGTGTTCCTCAGCACTCTTTCTACTGCAGCAGGAAAAGATGCATGGCTATTCTTATGTTGAGTTGAATATATTTAGTAATTATCTACCTTCTTGTTATCAGTTACGAGTTAAGAGTCAGTGGTAGTCTTTTTGACTGTATTTTATTTTCTAAAGTAATTACCTAATAAACTTTAAATAAAAAATAAGTATATGAGTTATTATAAATATCTGAGTTATTTATGTATGGACAATAATAAAATGTGGCCTTCTAATTTTGAATGTAGAATTATGACCTTAGGTATGAGGTGTATAAATCAATTATTGGAGTAAATATAATTAAATATAATAAAAATAATTAAATGGAAATATAATGACAGACCAGAAAACAACTCCATGTTGATCCTCAATCAGCTTCATCGGTAAAACGGAATTAATTCATTGAGTTTATTACAAAAATGGGTTAATGAGATACATACGGGGTGCATATTATGTTGTCATGTAACGTGAACTAGTGCGGCAACAGGTAAGAGGTCCCTGAGAAACCAATTTGCTTCAACATTAAGACAAAGTCCCTTATTGTATTATGTAACATTTAGAGTAGCCTCAGTGGAGCTACAGTACCTGCAACCTAACATTGCTCAGCGATGGCCAGAGGGTGACTCAGCTGTAATGTTAAGCGTGGACTGCCTATAAGGTACAAAATCACTTACTCTTAGTCTCTGTTCCACACATACATCTGGCTGAAGTTGGATGTGTTACAACAGCCTTGACCTACATATGGTGATGAAATGTGACACAATCACATTAAATCTGTCAAAAAAAAGGTGCTGATGTCCACTGCTATATGCTGGTTTCCGGATATGTCTATCCAACAAAAGATCATGCCAAAGCTGTTTTCTCTCAATGACAATGTATGTCTCAGGTTAAAGGAGCACACTAGCTGATTCATTATTCTAGTAAACTATTTCATTGATAAATCAGATTCTTGCTGTGGAACAAATCTACAGGGCCAGGGCACCACATTGATGTTATACATCTATCATTCACACAACCTGCAAGCTGCTGTTCTTGATATATTTTTGCAAAAAGGTGAAAGGAAATTCAATCAAATTTATAAGCACTGCAGAGCAGCATGATTTTAACAAACTTATTTGTTTTCAGCAAGGGTATTCATTGACTCATCCAGCCATATCTCAACACATCAATCTCAGAAAAACTTTATGAGGTAGAGTATACCCTTTGTATTACTGGTGGTCTGGGGCAAGGCTTGGGTGATAATTGAGATTACACGGTCCGTTAATTCCACCAAGACTTCTCTAGTTGTACTAGTTACTTGGCTAGAGGTTTATTAAGGTTCATGTGGGAGTAGGGCTGATTCAGAAAAGAGCAGATGTTTGGAAAAATGGGCATAGTTGAGAGGAAAGCTTCTCTGTATATGTATAGTGCTTGAATTTCTTTTTTATTGTTTTATTCAGAATTTGGAGCTATAGTTCCACTGAATCAGTTTGCCTTTCTTAAAAACGCCATGTCCCCATTTTGTGTTTACTTTTTTCCAATGTAATGTCATCTATGTGGTTAAGTCCTGCTGTGTTGCGCCTCTAGTACACTCTTGTGGGAGGACCTCCACTCCACAGATTTCCACATGTGTGCACTATTTTATATTTTAATGTCAATTCACAAGAAACAAAAAATAATAATAGTATGTGTCTGTGCAGTTTTAGCAGTTTATATATTTAACCTTATTGTTGGGTAGATTTCTTTCATTCTTCACAATTAAAATACATTTCACCAAATAATAGTAGCTAAAGCATAATAATATATTTGTCACAATGGCATCTCCCAGAATCCCGCTCACCTGCTGCTCCATCTGCCAAGTAGGTGGTGCTGTGCAAGTTTCAACACCAGGGACAGCAGCTACCTATGAGAATCCAGGTGACGCACAGCCAGTACTAGGCACTAGTCCAATCGACTGTGGCTGGTAGCCGATAATTTAAGAAGTTGCTCCGGCGTACAGCGAGCAAGCACAGCATAAAAGCCAGAGTCCTGGAAGGAGAGGGTCACCGGTCAGACCAGAGAAATCCCCACAGTGGAGAAGCCTGACAGAATCTGGACATGAGGGCAGCGACGACCCAGATACCAGACTGCCCTCATTCCCCTTTCTAAATGCTGTATTTCTTCCCTATCACAGACGAACCTGGCACAGATTAAAGGATCCTGGGCCAGTTTCCAGTCGCCCTGGACTACCCTGCAACACCACCACGAATTGGAACTTCTAAATCGATAATAGAGTGTGATTGTGATTATGTGTCTGTGTGCCCTCCAGTGGCCTGGCACCCCATCCAGAGTGTGCCCTTATCTTGTGCCCTGTGATCAAAGGTGGACATTTCAGGTCCAGAAAGTGAAAATCCAAAAGTAAATTTAAAATTGCGGCAAGAACTAAATGGTACTTGAATTAATTTAATCCATTTGTTTAAATTATCCACATATATAATTTTCAGTTGAAGCCCTTTTTCAGCAGCCTGTCATTATTGTATCATTCAACTGAAGGCATATCATTTCAGCTGGGTTTGATGTGTTGGGTACTTGTATGATAAAAGTACAAAAGCACAGGCTAAAACTATAGCACAGGCTAAAATGATAAAATTGACATTACAATAATGGAGTCACTTAAATGTAACATTTGTAGGCTCTCTGTGCCTCTGCCTGTGATCAGAAAGTCACTGGTTCAAATCCTGTGTAATTATGCACAACAATCTATTAACAGTTGTATTCCTGCTTATGAGTGCTTGAGAGTCAGAAAATGCAGTTTCGTCTATTCTATCTATAACGCAGAATCTATTCATTGATTACCTGGATTGTAATTTTTCTCTTAACTGACGTTGATGCAAATTTTAGAAATTTAGAATGAATATAAGCAATACAAGTAAATAAATAGCATGTAACAAAATTAGCAATGGGTGCAGGAAATAAAGCCAGGAAAGAAATGGAAATTACATTGTAAAGCCAAGCTAGCTAAAGATCTATTTGCCAGTTCAGTGGGCATGTTATGGTCTGTTATGTTGGAATGAAATGTGATTTACTACACCAGGGAACTGTCAAGCAGAACACAGTGCAGAGTTCTTCAGCTTGAAAATAAAAGTGGGTGATGTCCCCATGCCAAGTGTAGGTTTTCACAGTCTAAAGTTAAAAGAATTGTTTCAGGCCATATTCAATATGACAGTTAAAATTAATTGTAAGTGGGTTTTGCATCTTACAGCTAGACTGCTGTGCAGCAAGACAGGTCACTTCAAGGGAGGGTTTAATGTAGGGTGCTTGTGGGAACTGCAACCTTTTGGTTGAAAATGTAACCCACAGTTCTTCCTTATTCAGATAAAGAACAGTCTAGACAGTAATTACATAACTAAAGTATGGATACTATGTATGTATTTCCTTAAACAATATCCATCCATCCAGTTTCTATACCTGCAAGGGTCACAGGCCTTCAGCAATATTATATTTAGCCATTTGATTTTCACTGTATTTATTAAATATTATAGATGTATATATGCCACCTTCACTGGTAGATTGATCCATATATTTTCTTCAGTCATTGAAAAATGATGATATAAATCAATCTATTTTCCATACCTCTTAACCATCACAAGGTCATGGCAATCTCAGGAACCATGGGGCACCAGGAAGGGCACACCCTGAATAGCATATGATAATATGCAGCTAATCTTAAACAAAGAATGTACAATCGCAAAACAAATGCCCATTAAGAAACAGAAACCCACAACCCACCTCAATTACACTAAAGGTCAAACATGAGTTGAGCAGTGTTCTCATGATTATGCCTGATATAAAATCCATTTGCAGCAATTTAGAGGTTTATTTGATACACAGAAGAACAAGGAAATGGTCTTCAAAATAATCGGTTGCCTTACTGATGAGTGCCAATATTTCCTGTATCTAAATGGAATAACCTAATTTTCATGTGAGCAGTTTGTTATGCAGATAATACATAATCCCAACTTGGTGAAATATTCCACTCTTATATGCCCTAAAATGTACAATTCTGGCGTAACAGATCATTAAATGATGTATTTTTTTCCGAAAGCAATGGTAACACTATCTATGAATGCCATGTTTATAAGAATCTATGGACACATTCAAAATACATTATAATGCATTCATAAAGTATTATAAACATGATTATAAATATTTATAAAAAGGCATAACACTTATAGCAATGTTTATTATGGATTATGAGTATTTTATGAAGCTATTATGCACTATGGATACCGTCATAATGCAGTACTAAACATCTTTAATTCTTATACCGATCATTGTAATGCATCATAAAGCTATCTATAATGCATTATAGATGACAGCTTCAAGTAAAGTGTTACCAAAGCAACACTGCATTTGGCATTAAGAATTAGAAATTTAAGAGCTTCCTGACATGTTGTATACCAAATTGCTTCTCTAAAACATTGCCCTAAACACAATTCAGCGTGTAAAAAAATCATGATTAATTATACATTTAATAATAATAATACATGATTAATGATACAATTTCACCATCTGCCTATCTCAAGGCACATGTTTATGAGATAAAAATAAGATGTGATGTTTATTGGAAGTATATTTTTATTTGGCATCTCTATAGTTCTCGTTTATTTCAATTTACATGTTCTTCAAATAAACCAAACGAAAATTTAATAAAAATTAATTTACACAAAAAAACTAATATTGCAGATTATGTCAAATTTAAATTTTTAAAGTCAATTTCTGCCTTGAGTAACAAAAAAAAGTAGGACTTCTCCAACTCGGTGACCTTCACTGATAGATTTTCAGACAGTTTCAGCCAAGCGGTAAAATCAGATATCAATTTATCTGTCTCTTGTCCAGACTTCTCTAAACATCTCAGAATTGTCCCTGGCATAACCAGATAAGCCCAGTTTCAGAGGTGTTATTCATCATGAGTGCTGTTGTCATCCAAACATCACGTGTGTTCTAATTATATATATATGTATGTATGTGTGTGTGTGTGTGTGTGTATATATATATATATATATAGCACACGCACACACATACACACACACATCACCTCTTGGTGGAATTACTCATTAATTATTGAATAAAAACAGACATTAAGCCCAAACTATTACCAAAGAACGGGGAATTATCTTTATCTTTGTCGTACTAAATCTGTATGAGATGAAAAATACCCATGAACCTGAAAATTAAAAAGAAAACTTTCCACTGATATTTTTGTCCTAATAAGTTATTTTAGTGCTTCTAATTCCCACCAAAAGCTAATAAAACCTAGAATAATTTACGTTTTAAGTGATGTTAATTATTTAGGAGCCAAGAATTAGATAATCATTTACTTTAACTAGTTACTTTTAAAAATTCACAATTATTTCTCATATATATTTGTAAAACCAAATATATTAAAAACGATATTTTTTGTTAATACGCATACTGATGCAAACATTTATTTGACTATTGTTGTTCCACTACAGGGCATGTACACACGCGCACACCCACACGTGCACACACACACCCACACGCGCACACCCACACGCGCACACGCGCACACCCACACCCACACGCGCACACTCACACGCGCACACACACACCCACACGCGCACACCCACACGCGCGCACACACACACAAATGTTATATGTATGTGATACTGCCATGTAAGAAAACTCTTACTAACTGCAGTATACTGAATATACCAATAAGTTGTCATTTCCTATGGGCAATGCACTGAAATCATAAACTACTAAAGAAGAGAATGGTCATGAGAAAATAGTTTTTCTTTCATGTTTCAAAAAACTGTAAATTTTATCAACAGCCCATTTTTCAAAGATTGGTTCTTTGTTACGTAGTTGTTTAATAATGATTGATGTTCATATGTTTAAATTTATGTCATATGTCATAATTTGTGCTTGTATGTTGTCACACTGTCACAGGTCTCAGATTCAACCACACAGACGCCAACGATCCCCCTCACCTTAATACTAAACGGACCATAGTGGTTCCCAGTTGTCTGCAGCTGTGCTGCATTACCATTGACGGTACTTAAACCCATGGAACTCTCACCTCATTGTGAAGTCTCATCACTACTTCTTAATTTACACTGTTGGGTTTTTTTTGGGGCTTTGTCTTCCTGTGTATGATTTGTATTCTGTCTGTATTCTCATGTTCTGTTTCTAGATTATCCGACACCTATTTACTACTTGATCACTCTTTAATTCTGCAACTGGATTAATAATTTAGCTGTTAAACTTCTCACTTTTTCTAGTCACAGAGTTTCTAGTCACCCTGACATGTGTAGATGTATATGTACAAATAAATTAAGCTATTTGACAGCTTTACTTGGTTTAATTTAATTTAATTGGTTCTGTATCTAGTTTCTCTTCCATTTTGTCATTCACCTGAAACTGGGGTAAATATGGATCTCTCAGTTCTGGGGATTAAAATATCTGATCTACCAAAAAACTATATGGATTTACTCATTTCATGTTACTGAGAAAATGACATAAGATCTGAGATTTTAATCCCAACTAGTTATCAGCTAAATATATTTCTTACACAATCTCAGTTTGTCCATTCTGTTTGGGTCTTTACTATGAGTGCTCATAGAGATCAAACATAACGTAACCTAATACAAAATAAAGTGTTTATTTAGCAGCATATGGATCAATATGTTTGCTGGCACATTTTATAGTTGCCCCACAGATGCAATATTTATTTTATATCACTGTTCAATTTTTAAGCGTGACACAAAAATTGGTTATATGCTTGCACTTACAGCCTTGATCTAAAATGAATAATTTAACAGTTTTCTAAAATGTTGAGAAAGGTCACTGGCTTGACATAAATATTCAGAACAACGAGGTACCAAAAGCAAATTTCTATAGTTATGCTGTTTGCTGTCACCATATCTACATATTTTTTCTGATACTTGACCAGTTCTGAGATTAAGGAAGGACTTTTGCATGGAAGCTATATAGCAGTATAGTACTAAGACTTCATGGGGCCAGGAGCCAACCTAACTATATTTACCTAGGGATGTGACATAATTTGAGCACAAAATGTTTGTACCTGTCTGTGCCTATATTTTACTCTTCCCGCATAGTGCAGTGTTTGCATGACTCATTTGTTCAGAGTGCCTCCAGTGCTTGTCAGCAGCTTCCTGTTGGTGTTTGGTGATTGTGTGGAGGGAACGGTTTTAAGCCTTCACCTCCGGCAACTTTTATTCCACCAAGACATGCTGACAAATACAAAAAACGTCTTAGGCCTTAAGCAAATTTAGATGTTTTTTATTCTGGTGTTATAGAAAAACGTTTCTTGTGGTCCTCTTTAGTGGTATTTCAACTGTTATGTTAAAATTTGCAGAAATATTTATGCTGCCACTTGGATAAGCAGTCTGGGAGGTACATTTTGATATCTAGAAAAATACAATCAACAAAGTAGCTTTGTTAGCCAAAGCAATTAAATTTAAGCTAGAGGGATCAATCAGCAAAAAATAAATTATGTTTAACAAATATTTATTCTGTGATTAGATTTACATTTTCAAGAAGGGCACCTCTGTCAAAATTACTTGTTGCATTTATTACATTGCATTCTAGAGATGAAATATTACATCACCCCTTTAAATTTTGGGTACCATGGCAACAGACCTTTGGAATACACTGTCCAGCAGGGCATGATATTTCTCCTGGTGTGAACCTTCTGATGTTACTTATTTCAAATTATTTTTGTGGAGATGTGTTATCTTCATTTCACTTATGAAGCCTTCATTTGCAGTTCCAGGGACTTGTAAGAGCAGGGCTTGTCCATTCATAAAACAATGGGAGACTTTTTTGAACATTTTTAAAATAAATGTATACATCAGACAATACATTTTGACTACAAAACTAACTTTTAACTATAAAAAGGATATATATCAACTCTCAAGGTCTTTAGCAGTGTTTTAGAAGA
>JAAGVU020000040.1:15054016-15073622 GCA_011763525.2 Mormyrus iriodes | reverse complement strand
TAGAAGAATGTTTACCTAAGCAACACTGCTGATTATATGCACTTGGTGATGATGGTTTTCCATTTTTTCTTTCGAAACTGATGGCTGGAATGATGAATGTATTGGCCTGTGTCAAGGACACAAGGTAAAGCTGCAGAAATACTGACGAGGATGGAGAAGTCAGACAGTGCCTCATAGCCAGAAGGTCTGTTGTATTGGACATCTGTTTTCTATTTGATTTTTAGAAATATTGTTTTCACCACTTGCCATTTCACCTAGGAACGTATAAAAGTCTGCCCTAAATAAAAGGACCTCAGAAAGTAAAATCTATTGTAGAATTTCTTAGAGCAGTGGTAATATTTGTAGTCTATCTGTAAAAGATTGACAAGCTTTTGAGGAATATTTTCAATTTCATTTTAGAACAGGAAGGTCAGGGAATCGCTCTAGGGTTTATTATTTTGTATCTATTTGAGTCTGAGAATTTAGAGTTTAATGAAAAATGTGAACTTTTTTCCTCTTTAAAGCTTAACTAATATTGTGCTGAATTTGACGCCTACGCCACAGAAATAATGTAAAAGGTCAGTTTCCGTAAAAGTCATGTGGATACCTATTTCTGAAATTTCTTAAAAGTGGTGCATTATGCTCATTTCAAACATGGAAGAACAGTAACTGCACCCCCACAGTAATCCAGCACAGGAAAAATGTGCCAGTGTGAGCTGTACATAACCATGTGTATTGGAGAAGGCAAGAAGAACTGAAGAAAGAAGAAAAATAAAAAACAATGAAACACATGAAGTTTGGCGTGTTCACTGTGGACTATATACAATGCAAACATTCTACATTTTGTGAGGGCAGCAACATGCAGGTGTGCAGTTTATGTATTAGGATATGTATACATACATAGGATTATGTATGTATTGTATAACATCCTGGATTTATATGAAAGAAATGCATGTGTTCTTCATAAACAGTGCATCAGCAAACTAATGTCAGAGGTTCCCAGATCATCTGCAGCTGGACATTATGTTACATCTTGGGACAAGTGCAATAAATGCTCAACAGAATAACATTAAAACTGATCTGCATTGACTACTAAAACAAATACACATTGAATAAAAAGTAGAGACAGTACCAGTAAATGTAATGTAAATGACCACATTTCATTTCAGCTACATATAATGATGTAATGTCAAAAACCATCAACTATAGTGATGTAACAAAGAAGCAACTTCTGAAGAAATGGTAAAGTAATAACTTTACAGAATTTCATTTAATTTTTCCACATTATTAGAAGATTTCAAAATTTTTATCATGTGATGTATTGTCTGTGTGGCTTCAGTGTTTTACACTTCATGGTATATTTTATTAAATTTATATATATGCTGCATATCAATTTATATACATTTAGATGTAGATTTAATAGAAAAAAATAAAAACAAAGATGCCTGTGATCAGACAGATGCTGGTTCAAATCCCAGGGTTGCCAAAGTAATTTCACCTTCAGGCCCCTGAGCAAGGCCCTTAACCCCCAGTTGCTCCAGGGATCGCCTGGCCCTGCTCTCTCAAAATATATGTTGCTTTGGATAAAAGCATCTGCTGAATAAATAAAATGTGAAATGTGTAAAATGTAAACATCATGGCCTCCCTGGGCAATTTATGGTTATTTTACAGTAAACATGAAGATGAATTTCACCTGGCAGTTTTGGTGCATGAATTCACTAACAGCACCCACAACACAACAACAACAATAATTATTATTATTATAGTTATTATTATTGTTGTTGTTGTATTATACTTTTATTTATAAGAATGAGCAATAATGCAAATCAGTAAATATTACAGTCAGTAAATGTTATTGATGAAAATTAGTTTTTCTTAGACAGAGCATGTAATGTAGTTTGCTTTGTACAACACTGTCTCTTGATAAGAATTTTTTTTTTTCGGCCAGAATAAACCCATTGTTTACAAACAATAAACCTATTTAGTCAACCCAAAGTGGTATAATATAATAGGTGTTGTAATTCTTCATTCATTGATATTCATGAGTATTAGTGATCTGAAATTTAGCATTGATCTGAAAGTTATGCTTATTTGCATATAGCTAAAATTATGGCTTAAGTTAGTTGCAATTTTGCTCACACTATTTATACAGTTTATGTATAAATTAACACATGTACTTGTTTGGTCTAAATGACTGAAATCAAGGTGACTCAATGGGTAGTACTGTGGCCTCTTACCTATACAACTGATATGTTCTAGGTGAATTAGTGTCTCTGAATTACCTCTTAGTGTATGAATGTGTGCCCAGTGATGGACTGGCATCCCATTCAGGGAGTTCCCTGCCTCATGTGCTCCGCATTCTGGGATGAGATCCACTGCCATCCTCACCTTGTAACGCATAATAGTTTTGAGAAAATGGGTAGCTAGATGGCTGAAATCATACATTATTTTTTTACATTTGTGATGTCAATTTTTAAAGGTTAAAAGGAAAAGGTTTTTAAAATTTATGTTCTTGTTTTTAGTTCTTCATTTTTCATTTTTGGAATATGTGGCCATGTGTAAATATATGTCTTCAACATTCTGTGTCCTATTTAAAGTTGTCTGTGGCCTCATTGGCCACTGTGATTTTGATTAAAATGTTATCAGTTCCATTCCAGACACCAATGCAACCTTGAACAGCTATAGAATAGGAGATGGCTGATTAAACAGGTAGGTCATCAAATCGGCACTGCAGACATCTTTTAATTTTATAATGCAAACCTTAAGGTCCTCCAGCTAAATTGCATGATTGCTGAAGCTCTTGCAAGGTCATTCTAGATATTTGTTTTAAAGACCCCAGGGCACCACTGATGATGTGGTTAGCAAACCCAGAGAGTTTGTACTATTTAATGTTTTTTTTGTGTGAGGGTATCCTTATGATGCGAAATGTTCACGAGGAATAAAAATACACACAAAAGAGAAGAAACAAGGAACAGATTAAGAAAAATGTTGTTTGGAGAGCATTTTGTTTTTTTGTTTTTTTACTTAAAAGCTACATTTTAATAACAAAAATTTAAACTTAATGGGGAGTTATAATGACACATCAAAATGGTAAACATACTCAAAGGGACATACTGGAAATTAAAATATAAGCAAACGAACAAATAAATAAATTGGACTGTAATTCACAAAGTGTAAACTGACCTTTAAGGACAGTAAACATATTCAAAAAGTGCCCCTACACAGTTTGTATGGGCTAAGATATTGCTGTCATAAATGTATACAGAATACAGTTTGTGCTGTAAAATCAAATCACCAGAGAAGAACAAGGCAGAATTTAATGATGGAGTTATTACCCTACCATTCTCTTCCAGTTCTTTTAAAATGACTAAATATGATTGTGTGGATTAAAAAGAAAAGGTCCTTAAACAACGGTAAACAATGTATTTTGAACTTTATTAATTAATAGAATGAACTTTATTAATTAGTAGAATGCAAGCATGTGAAAAATCATTTTCCACGATAAGTGAAGTTATGGTCAAAATAAAATGTATGTCATTCATCCATCCATTCATCTTTCAACCACTTACCCCAGTCAGGGACTTAAGGGGTCTTGGAGCCTTTCCCAGGCAGCACAGGGCACAAGGCACTTTGCCTGGTTTGGTGGATAAATGACAACAGCTTACACAATAGTTCCCCAGGGCCAGATTTCAGTATAATTAAGAGGGTATAATCAGCTATAAGTTATAAGCATTGTGGAGGAAAACACTTCCCCGGGTCTCCCAAGCCGCAGATAATAAAAAGCACATAAACTTCTATTCGCTTAACAGGTCATCTCATAGAATCGACAGATTTGCACCTGAACATAATCAGCTTAATGAGCATAAACTCTTAAAATGATAACCTGTGAGCTGCACTACTTTTTGCATTGATAAACCATTTGATCCAATATAAATTAGATTTAATAGCTCTTTATGTACCTATGGCAGGTGACTAAACAATTACATTTTCATAGGCATGAAAAGGTAAATATTTCACCCACTCATCCAAAATTATGAACTGAATAAATCTGATATCAACCCATCCATCCATCCATCCATCCATCCATCCATTTTTTATGTCTCACTATTAATCCAATTCAGGGCCTACTAAAGCACAGAGCACAAGATGTGTATTAAAATTTTAGCTAACCCGAAGTTTTTAATACTTTGGGAAAATGTGCTTAAATGGATTAAGAAAATTCAGTCTTTACATTTGTAATCCAATCTGCTCAGGGTTCATTACTTTGGTATAAACAAACAAAGTAAAATGTGCTGTGTAAACTGATGATCAAGCACTATGTTATATAAATGGATTTTCCCTGTTCATGTTTTAGGGCCTTTTACCCTTGATGTTTCATTAAAATGAATATGGATGAGATAAAAACAAAAAGCCTTGTTGTTTCTGGGTATAACATATAATTACAGCTTATGGCAAACAGGCTTCATTTGAGAGTGGATGTAAAATGTGGTTGAACACTATTCAATTGAATGCATTTCCATGAGTCAACATGGTATATTTACCGAAAAAGCTGAGAAAAAACAACTCAGATCATTACAGCATTGCTGTACAGGAATATGACTTGTTTCACTGTGTATATTGGAAAGTCCTCATTTTTATTTAACAATTTTCTTGGTTACACAGGAGTTACATGATTTATATTTCTAGAGGATCAAACTAATACTTACTTGAGAAACGGCAAAGAAACATATCTCATATTAATATGGGATGTTGTCAAGTCTTTGTAGACTCTTGTTGACCATATAGATGGCATTCCTCCACTTGTGAAACCATTTTAAAACAAATTAACCATTGCACAATTCATCTTAAAATAAGTTGGTGGATAACGTACGGATACTTGACAATCAGCTTAATGTTATTACTGTAATTTGATCCTCTAGACAGGGGAATACAACAATTAACCATTCTTAAAAAGTTTTAGTTCATTTTTAAATAATTCCATTAGATTTAGATCATTGTACCAGTGCTGAAATGGTGAAATGGTGAACACTCGCGACCACCCGAAATGCCTGAAATATGCCTGTTTTAAAAGAGTCAAATTAGGAGAAGTTTGAAAAATGTCTTCACTATAAAATGTTGATGGATTCAATTGACTGGTTGAAAGGATGCTCTATGGATGATCTATGTGGCATTGATTAAGATTCATAGTGCTGTGTGCTGAAAAATAAGGTATATACTGTATTTTTTCATAAACCTATGTAGGACAGCATGGCAGCCTCACAGCTCCAGGGTTGATGGTTCAAATGCTGCCTTTGCTGTATGTAGAGTCTGTGTTTTCTCTGTACAGACAGGCAGTTGGGTTGAACTCTAACTTACCTCTGCTGTATGATTGAGAGTGTGCTCTTCAATGGCCTAGCTACCCCTCCAGGGTGTATGGAAAAAGTGCAGGAACAACGTCACTATTTAATTGATCGAAGTCAAAATCCAGTTTTTTTTCAAGTCCAGATTTGACTGCAGGTAAATTGTCCTTATAAAACCTAGTTTTCAGTCTTATTCATAAATTAATGCTGAATTGCATTGAATTAAATGAATGCTAAATAATTTAACTAATTATTAAATTAATTAATTAACAGGATATTCAACACATGACGTTGTTAATCTCAAGCTTGATCCGGCACAAGAATTTACCAACCCTCCTTGATTGCTGTCTCTAGGAACTAGAATCTAGAGATGGTGCATTTTCATGATGATATTTTTGTGCCTCCTCTCCTAAATAAGCTCATGAATACATTCATTGAAGGCACTCCAAACAAAGGTTCCCACAATCCATCCTCTAAAAGGCAGAGAAAGTTAGGAAAATTACATTGCATTCTATATTTGCTTGTAATGCTATTCACGTTAAGGGCCAGCACTGTAGCCTTCCAAGGTCATGGGTCTGTGCAATCCGTATGTGCTTCCCATGTTTGCATGGGAATTCACCTCCAGTCCACAAATGAGCTGTTTAGTGACCTGCTGTCTTTAAAGCATTCATACTATATGTGTCCTGCCAAGGTGTCCCCTATCTTTCCCTATAGTTTCCAGGACAGACTCCTGGCTGACTGCAACCCAGCACTGCATAACAGGTAATGGAAGATGGATGAACTATTCTCATTGCACAAAATAAAAAAAAATAAATCTGGCCCACTTTTGCAACCTTTGACGCAGCAGGCATATTATTTAACCAATATTCTAGGACACAAACATTGACTGTTTTTCATGAAGCATTACATTTGCTGCTCAGTCTATTTATTTACATTGCAACTGCAGGCTAGATTGAGGCAACTCTGGCTGTCTTTGGTTGATAGGAAACATGTAAAAATATACATTTCTAAATATATAAATGATACTGTTTTCTGTCAAAACACAATTCATCAGTTACGGTTCCAATCTTATTCTTTTTGTTTTATCTTTCGAGAATCGTGCTATCAAATGAACACTCATTAAAGATACATTTTAAGTCTCCATAACTAACAATTTTGATTGAAATGATCCACAAAAATGTATCAATATCCCCAAGTACCGTTACTCATTCTTTTCTCATTTAACTAACCCTAACCCCTGTTCTCACCTAATTCCAGTCATTTAAATATCCCTAAACCCTTTGGTAATTTCCTTGCATCCTGCTTTTTGTAAGTTTTTTAATCTTCAAAAATGTGTTTCCACATCATGCCACTAAAACTAATTTGGGATATGTGAATCTGTACTGCATGTTGGCGTTAAAGCAGTATCATCCCCACCCAGCGTTCACATGAAACCCACATAGATCATCCATAGAGCATCCTTTCATCCAGTCCACTGAATTCATCAGCATTTTATAGTGATGATTTTTTTTTAACATCTATTAATTTGAGTCTTTTAAAACAGACATATTTCAGCCATTTCGGAGTGTTGTGGGCGTCGTCTTAATCCGCATCGCCCGCACCTGCAGGGAGTGCATTATGTCAAAGAGTCACCGTGTGGGTAGCTGTAATTTTCGGAGTTTGCACATTAACAGAGGGTCTCGTTATGCCTGCGTGACAATTTCCCATTTCTACCCTTGCATAGTTTATCTCCCCGCAGCACATGTTCCATCTTGCTAGAGCACAGGCCCATGATGTGCTAAAAATAAATATTATTCATCTACATGGAAAACAGCCCTCCGATTCTGTGTGGTGTGACTGTGTCAAAGGGGAAACAGTCTCCTTATTCTCCTTAATGCCGAATGCGGGCGCGGGCCTTTGAAGCCACGCCAACCGCAGTGACATTAAGAAGCTGTTAAAGATTTATACTCCTCTTGACGCATAGTTAGACTGTGAGGAAAGGAAACAATCAAAGTGTATAAAAAGAGGTAAGACTTCTGGATGTTTTATAATTAGCCCTGAGGTTTCTTTTGGACTTTTTCTATCATAATAAGTTATGGATTTAGGTGTTTAGCTTGGTCTTCAGTTTGATTTGGGTTGTAGTGAAGTATAGACACTATTCTTAAATAGTTCATTAATTCAGCTGGCTGTACATGTCCCAGTAGGCTGGTACTGATGGCAAAATCATTGCTTGGATTTGTGATTTTTTCGGGAATCATTGCTAGAGCTTGTTCAGAACTGTTCAGAATACATTCTGTTGTATTTTTTCCACGGCTCTCATGTGCATTTCCCTTACAAATCACACACACTACAAACTTTGCTATATGACCACACAATAAATACTTCTCAAGAGAGAAATTAATAGCAAGCAATTTGTTTATATAGTCATAAAGCTGGCAATGACTTAGTTTGCATAACACCTGAGATGAACAATTAAAAGTGCATATGTTTATCTCTAAGCAGCTCTGCAGCCGGACAACTCGTTCACTTGAAAGCAAGGCATTATGACCTGTCAACAATCAAGGCCACTCTGCAGGGACCTGCCACTCCCCAGCTGGTACTGCGAGGCCCGCAATCTGATCAGTCCCAGAAGAGAGCTCATTTGCAATTAACAGCTCTGTTCAAATGAGGTGACGGTAGTGAGGGAGCCATACAGGAATGGATGGGCCGGATGGTTGGGGGAATGCTGAGACTGTGGTCCTGCTGCATTGGGACATCCTCTGTTATGAAGACAGTAAATTAAATCCTGCCTTGTCTATGTGACAAAACTGATGCCGCTTTCTCTTGTAAGCTTTTATTTGCTCGAGACGTTCACATGCCCCAGAGGGAAATAAAGGAAATTCAGCCACTCCTTTGTCTTTCGTGGACAATGTGAAAAGCCGCTGCTGCTGCTACAGCTCATTATAACTCGCTGATTGCAGTCACTGTTTCCTCTATCTGTTCTTTATGGTTGTTTTGATGGGCAGCAAATTTCTTTTTCATTTTGCTAGATGGCGCAGTGATTATATTGGAAAGATAATGTGCAAATCTGAACTTCAGCTCCTTCCAAAAAGCAATTCATGTTTGCAGTCGTTTTAAATGGATTATTCATTCTTCCATCCATCTTCCATATTGCCAATCCTGTATAGGGTCACAATGAACCAAGGGCTTAACCCAGGAAGCACAGGCCATGCCCTCTGTGGGATGCCAAACCATTGCTGGGCACATGGTAAAGATGATTTATAGACACCAGTTCACTTGTTCTTGGAAACCTAGAGAAGTGCCCAGTGAAGAAAATTGCCACACATACAAAGAGAAGGTGGGGAACCAAAGCCCCACAGCCGAAAGTGTTTGGCTGCAGAGTGACGGAAGCATTCATTCATTCATACAGTTATATACCTGATGGTGGGTAATGTTAGTCTAATAATTTGATTTCATCCAACATTGTCCAACATTAATACTATTCTACACTTTAGGGACTGTATAAAATCCATGTACTAAATCATAGCCCGGTGTTTGTTCTGGATGCTCAGGAAATTTCTTAATGTCAGTACCATACTAAACCTTTCTTTTTTTTTTCCTTTTTACCATACTAAATTTAGTACCATACTAAATCTGAAAGCAGTTCTTTGATAAAAAAGTTCTGTAGTGCAAGAAACACAAAACAGCACAAAACCACCCACTTGTCCCAGCTGTTCTGAGGGAACAAGAAATTAATCCTGGCACCATTAAGAAAATGGCAGAGCAGTCCACTTATTAGAGCTATGATGGATAATTCAATTTAAAAAAGAATAGGAACAGCACACTCTTTTGGCATCTTCTATTCAGCATATGGTGATCATTGTTGCGGGGCAACAACAATAGCAGTAGACTACAGAAGAAACGCAGTGTTCAGTGAAGGTAGAAGCACCCTGGCCTTGTCTCAGACAATATTCTCATTTTCACCTGCATTATCTCTAGGTTTCTCCCTTTACAGAAACTTTAAATTTAAATTTATAAATTGTCTGCTTTTGTCGCTGCTAGTTTAGGAAAAATACAGGATATCCATCCATCCATCATCAGACCTTTTCTCCTGGTGACCATCGTGATAATGATAATGTTACAGGAACATAAAAACTAATTCCTGAGTGTATTTCATCTAATTTTCCTCTAGATTACATATCCGCATGTGGCAATGTTTTCAGACCATTGCTAAGCGGTTCTGGTGTTATTTACAAAAGGATTTTTGTATGTGTTGTTGAATACGTTAATGTATTGATACCTTGAATGAAAAAATGTATTACTGTTAATTCAAAGCCTTGCCATTTATCTCCTTCTACTTAAATGAGGCATAACACCCCGTTTATTAAAAACATATATTTCAGAGATAGTCAGAATTATAATTTCATTTATAATTATTATTTTCAGTTATTGGCAATGGAACACTCTGTTCTACTGCTATCTGGTTACTTGGTGTAGTATCTCACCTCATTATTGATTTAATATTTGTGTATCTCGATGATTTATATGGGA
This sequence comes from Mormyrus iriodes, assembly GCA_011763525.2. Lineage (NCBI taxonomy): Eukaryota > Metazoa > Chordata > Actinopteri > Osteoglossiformes > Mormyridae > Mormyrus > Mormyrus iriodes. The sequence goes on along the minus strand of JAAGVU020000040.1, from coordinate 15,063,795 downwards.
TAAATGATGAAAATTGTATAAATATACAAATTAGAGATTGCATAGGTTTGTGCAATTAAAGGCCATTGTTTTCAGAAGACACTGACATTGATTTCAGGAAGTGGACAGTATGAAGTACAGTGGATTTTTCAAAATCAATAATTGGAAGGTTATACTGTGTTAGACAGTATAGAAAATCAAGCAAGTAACCACACGTCAGTACATTAAATCCAGGAGACCTAACAGGCAATCGTAAGTGTAATAAATAAGGTTTGTGGTTTACAGTCATTGTTAATTACAGTATGCCTGTTGTTTTGCCTTTTAAATTTTAACAAAAAGCTAAGGAACATACATATTTCAGAAATCCATCCAGTCAGCCATCTTTCAACTGTTATGCAGCACAGTGATACAGGGGAGCTGGAGCCTATCCTGGGAAACGCAGGGGTGGGTGGGATTCCAGTCCATAGCAAGGCATACACTATGTGACATTTAAAAACGCCAAATCAGCTGTCAGCATGTCATTGGATTACAGGGGGAAAACATGCAACCCCCCCCCCCACACACACGCAAAGTGGGGGTGAGATAAATCTCCCCCCAACCCTGCAGGTGTGCAGCCACAGTTCTAACTGCAGGACCACTGTGCCTCCCTCTGGGTAAAATGTTGTCTGAAATACAAGCTCCAGTGAAAGATTATATAAAAAATGAAAACAGAACCATGGATGGGTAAAAATGCTAGCCCACATTTAACCATGCAATACATTCATATGAGTTTCAAGGTCTGCTGCATTTAACAGTGCAATTCCAACTGTGAAGTTGGAATCTTTTTAAGACGGCCCTTGGATATTATTTAGACTCAGATGTGACTTTGATTTTTATTGTCATATTAAACAGGAAACCTGTTCACTAAAAATATAACTATTCAAGCATAAACGTCTTCACATTTAATTTACACAAGAGATGTCAAGAGAAACAGCAGCCATGTCCCTCCTTTGTTACCAGTCTATGTGACACACAGTATGTTTGACAAATGTGTTAATTTAAAACTGCAGGGACAGAAAAACATATATATACGGATAAAACAGCGTATAAATATGGATGGCATATATACAAATGTGAAAGCAGTGCTAGCGCTGTGTTCAGTGTTCAGTATTATTACTGTTGTTTGGGGATAAGGTGGGTGTAGTGGGAGAAGGAAGAGGTGGAGGAGGGGAAGGAGGTGTTGTACACTCTGTACACTCTGATGGCAGCAGACAGAAAATAAAAACAGTAGCACTTCCTACAGCAGTGTTTCCCAACCTGGTCCTCAGGGACCACCAGACAGTACATGTTTTTGCTACCAGGAGCTGGGATGGAGCAAAAATGTGGACTACCTGGGGGTCCCTGAAGACCGGATTGGGAAACACTGTCCTACAGCACCACAATGTAATGCAAAATTGGTAAAGGTGATTCAGGATGGAGCATTGTGGAGGGGGTGTGCAGGGCTCTTTACGGGGGACTTCACATTTGCCAACAATCTCCTCTCTGCTACTGCCTCCACTGAGCCCAGTTTAGGCCCACTCGTTTATTTAGTCATTTGGAATTGCACATTTACAATCAACAAGGTTTGTCACCAATAATGCAGGCAATACATAATCAAGTTTAAGTTTCATGAAGCGTGTGTGAATCAATCATCACAGCACCATTTTTAGTAGTGCATTTAAATTTGAAATAATTGTCTTTGTAATTCATTCCTTATTCCCAAAATGAAATTATTCTTTTTGATATTAATTGTATTTGATATTCAATTTAAGTATTTCAAATTCAAGTTTTTTCAAATTACAAGTGTTTTATTCAAATGACAGTCATTCAGAAAGATACTAATTCAGAATAAACTGCTGAAAATACAACCCAATCTAGCCAGTCATTAGTTACATGCAAAAAATTTGAACGGGCCGTAAAAAAGACACATTATCTAAAGCAAGCTGACATTTCATTTTAAAATTCACCATCACAAACGCAGCCATTTTCAATTCTTTTGTTCTAGAATTAATAAAAATGTATTGCTTTATCTGCTTTGTTGTGAATCCATGTATCACATATAAATATTCTGTAATACTTAAAGCAAACATTATCACAGCAGAATCAAGTGCTATTACCAGTTCAAAAATGAGCACTTGAGCCCCAGAATATACAGTGGGGTTGTACCTTTGGATCACTTTAAACAAAGTATGCTGGCTGTGGTCATCAATTTAAAACACAGCTCATGGCACAAAGAGTGCCTCACCTGAATGTGGAATATTCTGCATCTTTCTTGGATCAAGAAACTCTAGAATCACTACAATAACCAAATAATAACAATAATCAAACCAAAATCATATATTTTTAGACATCTAAGAATAAAAATGAAACTTAAAAAAGACTGTTGAACTAATAAAGACTTTGCAATTCTATAAAGTTTTTAATCTAGATCAGTAATATTTTCATTTGCTGCTAAATACGTATTAGTGGATACCATGCTCTTTAAAATAACGATGGACCATTTAAAATATTGCAGTAGCAGTGCAATGCAGTAGAGTATATAAGTCCATATTCAAGTTCTGATTTTAGTACCTTTGATACACAATTATCTGGATTTGCATACTCTTTTGTACTGCTGTTGCTCACAGCACCATGAGTCTTTGCTTTCTCCACTCCTCTACAGGACTCCCTCCATGATCTATTGCAATGAATCTAACTTCACTGGACACATCTGCTCTTGTTGTGCGCTCTCTTCAACAACACTCCACTCTTCTCTTCCCTCTCACATTTCCTGTGTGAGCTTTCATTTTAATTGTCTTTCAAAATGTCTCTGTGCTGATCAGTTTAGAGTTTTGTGCCATCTACCAAGGCACTGAAAGAACAAACAAAATTGAATCTAATGACCTTAAATCATGAAGAACGTGTGAACAAATTATACACAAACAATTCTCAAGGGAATCTTGTATCCATTGATGACATTTGTGTTAACAATTTTTGCAAAACACTGCTAATGATATGCTAATCAGATACAGGTAGTAATTACATATTCTGAAAATTAATTAGAAAACTTTGAAACTAATGCTAAAGTTACCAGACAAGGGAGTGAGCTAAAAAAAACTTTAATAATGTAACCAAACTTGAGAAACTAACAACAGGGAAACCCAAAATACATGCAAAAAAAAATACATGAAAAATCTATAACTGACAATAGGCCACACACTTCTTGCACAATTCCTGTTGTTGCTTTTCCTAAGACGTGACACCCTGGTTTTCCCCTGTGTATTTCCTTTATGCTGTAGCTGCAATTACTTTAAAAAAAAATTCACTAATTTCCCATGCATTGTTAAACCTGGCCCAAATAAAATCCCCTTCTTCCCATCCTTACGTCATGTATTCACCGTCCCATCCGAACCAAGAGAAATTTCGATGTTATGAGAACAACTAGCAAATATTTGATTTATTGACAGCTGTCACTCTTGAGGAGGTTCACATTTTGTAACAGATTTTAATCTCAATGTAATTAATGATGAAAAATAGGGTGCAGCTACATAAGAAGTGGACAGCCTTATACAAATATCATAACATCATGTATTTTTTCATATTGCTTTACTAATATCAATATTTCTGTTTGTGGGTGCATGTCTAACAACATATGTTCACTGCTAAATAGGTCCCCGGTTTACTGACAACATCAAATAAAACTGGCAAATGTATGTATTCTATTTATTGCACATAATCTTCTGAAAGCCATCGGACACCAGCTTTCACACTTTTAATGGCTCGATTTTATTAATATAGTTCTCCCTCCTGGGAGTGACAAAGATTTTCCCATCAAGGAATTAATCCTGCAATAATGTTTCCAAATGTCCAGACATGCCCAGTGAGGCCGTTGTTCATCTTGGGTAAACCCACAATGCCAGTGAGGACTATAAAGCCTCGTCACAACAGAGCTGAAATATGATTCAACACTGTTGTGTTAAAAAATCCATTTTTTAGTTTTTTGAGTATTTTCAGCCTTACTTTACATAGATTCATTTTTTGACCTCCTATAAACAGGCTGTGTAAGGGAAATAATGGTCTTCTATACGGCTTACAACACAGATAAAGTGGTGAGAACCCTCAGAGCATGCCAGTGTTTGTGAAAATATGTGTTTTCCTGAACTGGAGTGAGATCGTAAAATATTGTATAACTGACAACCTAGGGAACACGAACGCTTGCCAAGGGGGGAATAACAATGTTTCTGAATAAATTCCTAATAATCATTAATAGTGAAGTACTTAATAAATTCTAATCTCAAACATCTGTAGTGAAAGGTGATTCTGTTGGAGAGCTGTAAAATCACACTACTCCAAGTTCATGCTGCAAGTCAGCTTTACTTTTTACCAGCTAGGTGTCTTGTGCTCCCATGAGATAAGGGGCTGCGATAGGTTCACAAAAGGACATTTTTATTGTTGTGTCTAGTAAGTACAACAGGGCCATGACCAAATTTTGAATAAGAAATTAATCATTTGGTATTAATGCTAGCTGTCAGATGAAAAAAAAAGCTCAGAACACCAATGAGAAGGGAAAGGATCTCAATGAAAAATCCTTATGTTTTTGTGTATGTGTGTGTAGACTGTGAGCGCAATGTTTTTGTTACATAAAATGCTTCTTTTCTTCGTGTGCAAAATTCATTGGGTACATAGCTGCACACATGAAATTAATATCTTGTATAAATTAAATGATCGATATATAATATACATAACTTTGTGTCGCTGCTGGATGCTTTTCACAAGCACATATCTCATACTGTAAGTAATAAGTTCATACACCTTGGAGAAACATTCACATTACAAGAAAGTATTAAATTCATTCATCATACACCATGAATAGTTTTAGAATACACATTTATTGAGTCTATTGACAATATGAGACATCAGACAAACCAAAACTAAAGGGAACGATACAAAGCCACAAATCAATCACTAGCCTGAACACCAACATTAATCATTTCTTTATGAATTCTTCATAGGCTAAAGCTCATAAATAGATTATGTTAGTCTGTATGCAGTGCAATATCTGAATTATCTAAAAACAATGATCTACTATTATTCATACCTGATAAAAATACTTAATTTCTATGAGCACCAAATAGGCCAGCATATCCCCTTTTAATGATTCATTTCCCAAGCAATTTCGTGAAAACTTGTCCGCAAAAAAATAGGTGCGATTTACTTTCCGAGATCTTCCTGAGAAGTGCTCTTCCCGCTGATCGTCCTCTCCCTGAGCTGTAATTGAACAACGCCAATAATGAGATGATACAATGATGATGAAAGGTGTTGTCACAGTTAGCAGTGTTTGTATTCAGAGAAGCACCAGATGACAGTCTTCAGTCTCTTTCATAATAAGCAATCTCAGACTGGAAAATTATCAAAAAATTTTACTCATTCAGATCACATAATTATATACTAATTACTCATAATTTTTATTATAGGATATTCGACCTAAATCTATACAAAATTTGGAAATTCTCATTGTATATACGTGTGTGTGTATGTATGCATGTCCAATATACTTTTAACATGTGATTTTAATGTGTAACACACAGCAGAGAGGGGCTTCAAACTCCCAACCCTTCCAGGGTGAAGCCTTAGCGGCACCCACTGATGCTCCAGATTACGGAAGGAGGTCATTTGGTAATGGGCCACATCCTCTGGCTTGTATTGCATATTAAGTCTGCAAGGGTTTGTTGACGTTAACAATCATGTTGTTATTTATCTCTGCTATGATTTTCTTTTTTGGAAGTTGGTCTCGGTTCTGCGGTGGCATGGTGGTGGCTTGGGTCACCACCCTGTGTCTATATGTGTCGCATTTGCATATAATTCCTCAGTTGCCAGTGGGTTTTCTCCAGGTTCTCTGGTTTCCCCAACAGTCCAAAAACAAGCTAAAGTGAATTGGAGTTACCAAACTGAGCACTTGTGTGTGTGTCCCCTATCCTTGGTTAATCCCTGCACTGTGCTCAAAAGCTCCAGACCCCCCAAAACCCTGCACAGGACAAGCAGGTATAGAAAATGGATGGATGGAGGGTCTCTATGTTTTGCATGCAATCTTTCTATGTGTGTTTTTCTGTGAGTAATGAATCTGAGTTACCCTTTTCTGGTAAGACGTTATTACAGCATAATTACAAGTTAATACCATTGCATTATGTTATTTACTTCACGGTTTGAAATTAATTTGAACAATTATGTAATAGAAACAGGTTATGAGAATAAGCCTTTCGTTTTACTTTCTGTTCCAATAAACTAGTGGTATCGTAATAGCACAAACAAACAACACTGCTCAAATACAATCAACATTATGTGCACAATGTCAGAATAAAATATTGTGTGTTTAGTGTACCACTTACAACTAACAAAAAAAAAATGAACTTAATGTAGTGTTAATTCATAAAATGCGTTGTTAACATAGGCTATTCACATGCCTAATACTAATTAAGGGTATAACATTTTATTTGCTTGTGCCATCAGTTTTTAATTTTAAAACCGACTGGTTGCTCTGTTTTTTTTTCTTTTAAAGGTTCCAGAATGGTCAGTTCTCTAACCACTTACTTGCTAATTAAAAAACCGCACAGTCCCTTTTGCAGCTACAAAAGTTGTATTTATTATACAGAAATCTGTATATCACTGACTGACAGTTTACTGCAGAAAACAGAAGTGGGGTTCTGAATAGGGATAACAAAGGTAATTAATTGGATTTTACACTTATTGTCAAAAGCAAGAAAAGCCAGTTTAACATCCAGCCCCCAGCCTGCTCTCTGTCTTTGTGATGCATGCTTTAAAGGCAATTAATGAAGTGAATAATTCAAAACAGAATCTGCATGGAACATTAAATATGTGAAAATTGTACCATTATGCCTTTCAGTTGAATTGTTTTGCTGAGGGAATACTGATGCGACTTTACAATGAGTCAAATTTATTGAACCTGACCATTTAATTCCAGTATTAAAATGATTTTACAGAAAACTGTCTTTAGCATAAACTTTAGTCAAATTATAAATAATCTGTCTGGTAATGGTTCCCCTTTGTTAGGCAACACAAATATTATAAGACATTGTTGTTTTGACTAATACAATTTGGCACCAAAAGTATTCATTTCTACTGACTTAACTGGAATCCCAATTTACCTTTTGAAATTAAAAATGAATAACTTGCACTTCAATTTAAAGAAAATATCTCAGGAGACCAAACAATACAGTTACCTTGAGCTTAATCTATAAAGGGAGTCATCTGAAAATACATTAACAACAAAGATGTTTTCAGCTTATGTTTTGGCTCTAAATAAATACAAATATTCAAGATTTAATCATTGCAATAAAGAATAAATGAAGGCAATTATTGTACAGTAATCAGGAGTTTATAATAGAAATGTTTCGGTCTCATGTCAATTTTTTGTACAAAGCATCACATCACAATGATCATGCATGCCTTACCGATGTCCTTTATAGCTCACTGTGACAGATGATTCTTTTTTCATAATTTCCCATTTTTTAAGGATGCTGAGAAGATTACTGAAAAGACTGACTGCTTTTGTATTGGTTCACATGTCTATTTTATTATCCTATGGAGGCCTGATTCACAGTTCTACTTTTATATCCTTTAATCTGTCCAAACTGAAGGTTTATTCATGGAATTGCATTACCCTGACTATATTATTATCTGCATTTTTCCTGGAAATGGAGATAAAAAGGTAAAAAACTAATGGAAAGACCAAAAGACCTCTCTAATAATTTCTAGCTTCATTTATTTTATGCCCTTATCACAGGAGGAGCACCAGAGATGCCTCCAACTGCACTTCTTTCTTCTGCTATGGGAGAGCTGACCACCAGTGGTTACAGTAACCTATTAGTCCCTGGAGAGAAGAACAATCCTCAGTTTAATAGCATCTGTGCTATTAAACGTCTCTCACAATTTTGTCTATTTTGTGGTAATTGACTCTGGTGCTAAACCTAATTTCTTGACACAAAGTGGTGAAGAAAGGTGTCAATCCATGCATTTTTGTCAAAGCACTGGATGGAAATCACTGAACACAAGGTGAGTCACTAAGCAAAAAGACCCCTGGCTCTACCTTCATAATCCTGAGATCTCTTGGAAACAAGGAGAACCAGACAATTATGCCGAGGAGGTTCTCAGTTTTGGGTCATTTATATCACCAGCTGGTTTCTTTGTGGAGAAAAAGGATTGTCGACATCAGCCCTGTATTGATAATAAAACTCTAAATGATACAACTATTAAGTTCCACTAGCCCCTTCCCCTGATATCTGCAGTCTTGGAGCAAGTCCATTTGCCCACCATGTTCACAGCTAGATATACAATTAGACCTCAGAAGTGTAAACAACCTCACTAGAATCTGTGAAGGAAATGAGTGGAAGACTTCATTTATTACCATCCGAAAATATTACGAATTTCTCATTGTGCCAAATAGACTTGCTTACCCCCATCTGTATTCCAGCTCTTCATGAATGGGGTGTGTGGAGAATAAGGTCCTGACTGTTTGTATTGATGACCTGCTTATCTACTCCTCCAATATGGAGGAGCTCTCCAGAGTCTCTGGGAATACAACTTCCAAGCTAAAGAGTAAGAATGTGACTTTCATTAACCCACAATCTCATTCCTTGGTTATTGTACTAGATTCCCAACTACAGTTTTCTTGTTATACCATGTGAAACAAATATTTACATCACAATGACAATGTTGCAGAAAGTTCTTGTTGTGATAAATCATTTTCAATCATCAATTGTCAAAATCCTATTACTTAGACCTTTTCTGACTTTGCATAACTCAAGCTAAATTGGCTAAAGGCCAAAACCATTCATATACATTATAACTCACTTTAATTTCATCATTACATATCATCCCTATACAAAATGCTTCAAGACAGACACTCTCAGCAATTTGAACTACCTCATCGTTTATCAGTTCCAGAAATCATAAACCACCTGCTTCTTGTCTTGTGGCCCCCATCAGATAGAACAACACAGATGTACTTATCAAGTCCCCCAGATATTCTTCCCAATAAATATTACTGTTGCCCCCAACTTCTGCAGTGGGTACACACTTCCCTCTGTGTTAGGTATGCTGGTATAACCTGTACCTCAGAACCACTCACTCAAAAGTTCTTGTGTCCATCCATTGTTGATGATGTCAAAAACTCTGTGTCAAGGATTCTGTGCTCAGTGTAACACCACACGATTATTTCCAGCAGGCACACTGAAACCATTTCCTATTCCTTAAAGACCAGTCACACACTGCAATACATTTCTTTGCAGACAGTCCCCAACTTATGACTGGGTTCCATTCTCACAGACAGGTCGTGTGTTGAAATGGATGTCTTTCAGAATAGGATAATCGCACTGACTTGGTCATATGCATTCAACCACACATCTTGGCAAAGAAACTCTCCACCCGCTTCCACCTGGACGACCAGCTCAATCTGTGGATCATCGACTTTCTGACCAAGAGGACACAGAGAGTGCTGCTCAATAACACCTTCTCTGACCTTTCCATCACCTCCACTGGCTCCCCCCAAGGCTGCATTCTATCACCTCTTCTGTTCATCCTGTACACCGATGACTGCAGGTCCACCCACCCACACTGTCACCTGGTGAAGTACGTGGATGACACAGTTCTCTTGTCTTTGCTCTCTGGCTCCTCACATCACCACAGCTCTGTGCTCAGTGAGTTTGTGCGGTGGTGTGACAATGCCTCCCTGGAGCTAAACGTGGAGAAGACCAAGGACATGGTGGTGACCTTCTCTAGCAAGCAGA
>JAAGVU020000040.1:15024031-15053916 GCA_011763525.2 Mormyrus iriodes | reverse complement strand
AGGCAGCTGCCCCCGCGACCCGACCTCGGATAAAGCGGTAGATGATGGATGGATGGATGGATGGATGGATGGATGGACTAATAGCAGTAATTTCATATATTTTCTTTTCTCCTGAGTTTTATTGTTAACTGCAATTTGCAACATTTGCATGAATGCCTATGCAATATCATGACACAATAATAATTGCATCATGACAGTTTTTAGATCCTTAAGTTAGTTACACTTTTCAGTGTATAAGATTAACATAAATGCCTATGCAATATCATGACACAGTAATAACTGCTTCACAACAGTTTTTTGACCCTTGTAAGATACACTTTGCAATTTATAAGATTAACATAAATGCTTATGTAACGTTATGACCAGAGGTTGCGTTATACTTTCATGTTGTCCACCTATTATTAGCTGTCATTTTAATGAAATTTTTATAAGACATATTCAGTTACATTTTTCATTCATTTTCATAATTAATATACGGAACAAACTTATACATTATTTATTTATAAGGGCATGGAGAGAAAAGATGAACAAAGACACTGACCATTGCGACACTTTTCATGTCAACACGACACGAAGCAGATGAATGATTTTTATTTTTTCCCCACAATGATAGCGTAACATTAGCTGCAGCTGGCTGATAAATGTTAAGAAGCCTAGCTCCTGGTTCCGAGTTCGTGGCCCGTCTTGACCCGGAACTTTTGAAGCTCCTGGCCACTTTTGTGTGTCGTTTTCCCATTGCACAACAGTAACTGTCACCTTTATGCTAAATAAGCATGGGAGATGCAAAAAGCTTGTAGGTTAATCTTCACACACAATTTCATACAAAACTACACCGCCACAGCAAAACAATGGATGACGAACAAGTCGTTTAGTAAGTTATTGGGGAAATCAGTCGTGATCGAAACAGTCTTTCATTTACATTTAATTAATACCCTCTATGACATGTTTATAAGTCACTGTTAAATCTTAGATGGTCATGTAACCCTCCTTTAAAAAGTATTCACCTTCTTTTTTACAGCTGGCTTTAAATGACAAATTATGTCACTTTATGTCACTTTGACAGTGACTGTCCTGCCCTGGCTGTCCCCTTAAACACTCTGCAGACCGGGTCCAGTAACTGCAGCTCCATCAGCAATTTGTGACACCAGCGATTCTGCGAGGATCCGCAGACCGTCTGTGCCTCCTTGTATTAATCCATTCATATTCGCCATTTTATTGTTGCGTTATACATACAGGCTACCCAGCGTGTCTGATCTGAAATATCGGGGACAGTGTTATTCAGGGGAAATGGCGTGGTAACATAGCCTAGAACTGGAGGGAATCAGCGCCGAGATCTTTCATTGGGTTAGCTTAAAAATATTAAAGATGTAATGAAAACAATAGTGACACTAACGAGTACACACAACAGTAAAAGTATGAGCCCAGGGTTTTTTTTATTTGTAGTGCATTTAAAAACAAGTTAAACGTAATTACACTAGTCTGCGAAATCAAAGCGGCGCTCCACCTTTGGGTCATTAGAAGGTACTACTCCCCCCCAAAGGCGCGTGCCTACTACATACCTCTCGTGACTCAAAAAAAGACACAATGCATTTTGGGACACAGCAAAAGACAGAATACATTTCATGGTGCCTTTCGTGAGTCAGCAAAACACGAAATGCATTTCGTGATTCAATTTCGTCCACAAAATGACTGTATCATCCGCGAAATGCATTTCGTCCACAAAATGACATTTCTTTAATTCACAAGATGTATTTCGACCACAAAGTGACTGTCTTCTGTTCACGAAATGCAAAGTGCTGATATTAATTCCGTGCACAAAAGGAGACATTCCTTTTGATTTCTGTGCACGAAAGAAAGTGGTTTACACTTTTGTGGACAAAATGCAAAAGGCATTACTTGATTTCGTCATTAAATAATGCATTTTGTGACACAGAATGTGTTTTGTGCATGAAAATGAGCGCTTGACACTTGGCGCCCCATATTCTTCCAACCAGGTTTGACTATCTAACTCAGGACACTAAACTGTCTCCCTGGCCTCCAAGAAACCCTAAATCTAAAGTATCCTGTTAACATGAAGAGTATTAATCTTGTCACCTATCACTTACTGTAGTTACCCTCCAAATATTAGACCTCCCCTACATTCCACATCTCCCTATTGAAACAAGTTTATTACAGTCTAACGAACTCACCCTCCACCCCAGGTGTGCCTCTAACACCTCTAGACATTGGTGGTGGATCAGTATACTCAGTCCATGTCCTGTTGGACCCTATAAACCACAGAGGTTGGCTACAATATCTAGTGGACTGGGAGGACCATGGTCCCTGTTCATTATGTCATTCAATCGCTACATGTCCCTGCGATCACCCACCTAGTAGAGAGTGTAGGACTTCAGATGCTGCCCATTGGAGGTGAGGTATGGTCACACCTACATCCAACGAGGTCTCTGTTCATCTATGACCTAATTGGCCATGACCCACCTCACTAGATCAGTTGGGCATTTTTGGAATTTGTTGTCCGTCACCTCCTTGTGAAGTACTTCAAGTTCCACAGTGTGTTATGGCACCAGGGCATGGCATGAAAACTATCTCAGGAAAAGGGGATTTATTTTAGGAAACCAAACACAAAAGGGAAAACCAGACAACAAAGGAACCATGGGGGGTCAAAATGAAGCAGATAGGAAACCAGAACACTAACTTATCCCGAGAACACAAGGCAAACAAGATGCATAGGAACCAGCAGCTAAGCTCACAGCAAAACAGCAACTAACACAGACACATTCAATAAGCGACTCAAAAATGGAGCTTGGGCAGACACTTAAGTACACATATGATGGGGATAAACAAGAAATGGATGTGGGCAGTTAACAACACTAAGGACCAGGGACACTGAGGAACAGGTGTAGGCAATAAATGGAAACAGTGGATCAAATACCAGGCAAGACTAGATAACAAAGGTTACTGAACATTACTACAAACATGGAAAACAAGGGCACAACAATAAGGATCTGCACAGGAATATACCGAAAAACAACTAACATGAGATATACCAAGACTCATAAACTTTAAATAATCAACGCAACAAGAAGGAAGTATGGATGACACAGCTGCCTGCTTAGCCCATTATGCCACATGGCAGCCCAGGGAACAGGAAAACACACTAGGCGCATAGAACGGGATGGCCAGCAACACCTGTTGGCCAAATAGGAAACTGACATACAGAAGGGGCAGGGCAATAACTGATCCTGACATGCTGAGCCTTTGTTGCTTCCTATTGTGTTCTTTTGTGTAATTCATTCGTTTTTGCTCTTAGTCTCACCATTTAGATTAGCCATTTTTTCCTCTGTGTTGGTCTTACCTGCCCTGTGAAATTCTGTCTGCAAATATACAACCTTGTGTGTCTGCATCCTTATTGCTTGACTTGACTTTTATACAATTAGCCATATTTGTATTCACATGGTAATCAAATAATCAAAATCAAATATGTCAAACTGATTATTATAACGCAGTAAGAGAGATGGTCAAAAATTATCCTCATAAATGCTAAAGATCAGAAAATTATTGGTTTAATTTAAAAAAATCTAGCTCTTGGAGTTAAATATTTAACAGAGTCAAATGTTTAGCAGTGATTGTGATTAACAATGATAAATGTTCCTGTTCTCTATTTATTATCATTAGCTCCCATTGAATGTGATTAATCTTTCATATTATTAAATGGTGTAAGGGAGTCCAAGGGTCCATAATAATCTGAATTCTAGCATAATCTACTTGGTTATTTAATATACTTAATATCACCACTGTGTCTGCTTTATCTTTATCAGTGGAACTACTACTGAGATCAGTTTATGCCTGCACCACAGAAATACAGGGTTTTGATGGCACAGAGCGTGAAACTGTAGAACTTAATGTGCAAATCCCTTGGAGAAGAGCTGTCCATAGCCCAGTGAAAAAGACACCTGCACCCACTAGATGCAACAATGACGACATGCGAGTCACAGGAGAAATATTCAGAGATGCACTATGGGCAGAAGCTCTCCTCCAACATAACAGTAGTGTATAGACTTTTATTGCTTTGCGTTTTGTTTAGTCATTTTTTTATGGAACTATTGGTGCAAACACCTCTAGTTCAGTCAGTGTCTGTAGTTTAGTCAGTGGAGGCTACCTTTTTTCCAGCACACCACATCACATTCAGGGAAATAATGAAGTACTGGTGCTTTGATAGAAAAAGTAACCAGCAAACATGCCTTCAGTCGGACAAATTTGCACTGGCAGCTGAGATCTGGAAGCCTTTCATCAAAAACTGAATTGTCTGCTTCAAGCCTGGAGGAAAAAAAAAATACAGTGGATGAACAGCTGTTTCCAACCAGAGCACACTTGCTGTTTTACTCAGTACCTTGTGAACAAGACAGATAGTTTAAGGATGGAGTTTACGCTACCCCTTATATCAAAATACATGTAAAAGGATGTCCACACTTGGTTAAAATTGACTTTTGACCGAATCATCAAAAAATGTGGTTCTCCAGTTAATGGAACACAGATAAGGGGAGATGTTTCACAACTGATAATTTCAAAATGGAATTGAATAAATGTTATATGGTTAAAACTGTAAAACTATTTAGAAGATAACTACCACAGTGTGTTAGGCAAATTACTCTTCTAATAATCCCAAATATAATTGTTTTCTAATAATCCCAACTCTACTTTCACAATAATGAAATATAAGACTAGGATTTGTCTTTTATTGCCCAAAATTATGTTTATGGGTGTGGGGCAGAGGTGGGTATAGGATAATATTAAGTCAGATGACACAAAAAATTGGGATAAACATTGTGGATCAGATTGCATGCTAACATTCTGTGTGAATATCAACATGCGGATAACTACAACCTGTCTTAAATAATACTCCAGATATTTTGGAATAAATGTACAGGTTATTTGAAAACAATGCGCAGACAAATACATTTTCTAGTGGATGCTGTCCAAGGCCCTGCACCAAATATTTAAGCTGCACAGTTAGATATCATCTCAATGTCTGTAATGAAAATAAAATGCAATGGCATTAAACTGAACACCTGCCTCAAGTATAACATGTTTGTCTGTGGAAAAAAATACTATGGGTATCAATTCACATCTAAGGACTGCAAATATATTTTCTGCAGTGCAGCAGATACACACAAAAGTCAAAACAAGGAAACAAATCTAAACACTGCATTAAAAGCAAAAATATTGTACAAAACATTTCACTTGAAACTATACTGCGTTACTAACAGTGAAAAAACAATATCTTTCAGCATTTGTTTGTCAAAAGTTACTTATTTGCTATGGGCAAATTGAAGATGCCAGCTAGCCTAACTGCAGGTCTTGGGACAGCAGGAGAAAACTGGAGAACCCAGAAGGAACCAGTACAAAACATGGATGTCTCACACACAGAGCAGAGGCAGGATTCAACCTCCAGCCCTGGAAATGTGAGGCAACAGCACTACTTACCCTGCCATTCCGTTATAAAACATTTTTGCTTAATATTTTACTACATTTTTGCTCATCTGTTTCTGATCAGTAATAGATTCTATACAAATAAATTCTAGGTCTTGAACGGCATAGTTTCTAATTTGTATCGGTATCGTTAAACATTAAAAAATATACATACAATACACACTATTTATATATTTCTTTTAGTTCTGGGAAAGAAAAAAAAACAATAGTTGTTATCGTAATGTGTCCTTGTTGGAGCGCTAACGTCATATTGCACAGCATATATAGTGATGCGGTGGCTCCGTTGGCAGCAGTGTTGCCTCATGCCTTCGGGGTCTCAGATCCCACTCCTCCTCTCTGTATGTGGAGAATGAATCTTGCATGTTATCCCTGTCACTATCTGGGTTTCCTCCAGGTAGTTTTCAATAAAGGTATTCAAAGTAGAAATTTGTTTGCCTCATACAAAGGAAACTTTCTTTTAAAAAAATGAGATGTGAATAAAAAGAAGAGAAAGCTTTTTGACAGGAGAGGGTCATCAGAGTGGCAAAGTTAATTCCTCTCTCTGCTGTTGTTTTGCTGTTAATGATGATTCTGATGGTTCTTGTCAATCTTAATAAAAAATCTTGTGAAATGTATATATCATCAGCTTTCAATTTTTTATCATCAGGGCCAGGGTGGATGGGGTCATGGACACCAGTCGTGTCGAAAGGAGTTTGACTTTGGGGGGATATTTGGGACATTTCACATTGGGAATGGATGCAATGTAAGAAGGATTTTAAAAGAATTTCATCATTTAAAATAAGACCATTATAAAATAAGATCATTTTTTAGGGTACTGTTTCACAACTAATCATAACCAAAAAAACAACTGATCCATATGATAAAATTATTTTATTTGATACAGAACTATAATGTACATTGGGTATATTTTTCATCCTCGTGCTCTGCATAATGAAAGAAAATGAGGAAACTCAAATTTATTTATTTGTTGTGGGGTGGGGGGTTGCTGATATTGGCCCTGCAGGGGCTGCAGTACTTGACAGGGGCCTTTGAATACATAAAATTACATGTAGAATTGGGTGAGGGGGGGAAAGGTAACATTGTTTCAGGAGGTCCAGAATAGGTACACCCCTGATCACAAACAAACTGAACATAGAAATGGCAGTGACCTTTGTGTGTATTGTTTGTCCTTCTTCCGAGGGTAGACCATGCCCTCATCGGAAATCACAAATTTTCTGATTTGATATTGTTTTAGAACCTACCGAAACTTTTCTGTGTCATCTAGCCATTTTCTGTCCAATGCAGTCTTGCATATATATTCTTTCCTTCAAAATATAAAAGTCTACGATAAAGTTAACTTTTCTGAGAAAATCACCATAAGAGATGGCAGGTTGGATTAATGGATGAATATAGGAACAAAAAAAAAAACATCTTGCTGGTTCAGTCTGGTCCATTTAAACCTATTATTGAAGGTGATGCCTCGGCCCGTTCCCTTTAACAGGTTGAAACGTTACAATAGATGGGGGTCATTATATTTTCATTACCAGGTGTGCATAAAGTTGAACGACTATCTGCATGCTCTAATAAACTAGTATGGAGCCAAAGGGAATATTTAAAAGCTATGCAATGGAGCACTCAAAACATCTCTGTGCACCCTTTGGTCAATTTGAGCTTGACGCAAGGTGCCGCAAAAAAGTCTCAGTCGTATATTCATATGCGCAAATATGGATGAGCAGTGGGTGGCACTCTGGTGCAGTGGTTAGCACTATTGCCTTACACCTTTGGGAGCCGGGTTCAAGTCTCCACCAGGTTTCTGTGTGTGGCGTTTACATGTTCTGCCCATGTTATCGTAGGGGTTTCCCCTGGGACCTCTGGTCTCCCTGCATACTCCAAAAGCATGCTGAGGTTAATTGGAGTTGCCAAATTGCCTGTAGGAATGACTGAGTGTGCCCTGTGATGGATTGGCAGCCCATCCTGGGTTGTTCCTGAAACAATGTTATATCGTCTTTATTTTCTTTGTTAACTTCTTAGTTAGTGCACTGTGATTCCTGCAGTATGCGCTATGGTCATTGTAACCCTGTTCTAAATACCGGATATAGACGTATCAATATATTTATTTAAAACAAAACCATTCATAAATTAAATCATAATAGAATTAGCAGCTATCACTCTCTCTAAGCAAAATGTTTTCTATGAAAACCAACAATATAATGATGAAATAAGAAACGATAATGGTTCAACAGGAGCTGTAACACGCGACACAAATCCTGCTGTGCATTTGAAGATTTGTTTTGTCATGTGAAAAAAAATTGAATCATTAGTAAATGACAACTAAGCTTTCTTTTTGTGATAAATGCAACTCCCCAAATTCCCATTCCTGCTCCATGTGGTGAGGTTATTAAATTGCTGCCTTGATAAACACAAATTTGCATTCATGATGCTCTGCTGGATGTGCTTTCTGCCGCAAGCGTGCAACTGTTCTGCTATAATAAAAAAAAAAAAGCTTGATTGGAAGGTCTGTACAATCTCAAATCATTTTTAATGCATTTTCTCCTGGGTCTCACAACACCCTTTACATTTAAAAACATCCTGTGGTTCTTCCACCACTTTTCTGCTCATATACCTTTCCTGTGTGTTTACATCACATTGGCATTACGTTTCTGCTTTTTCATATTTTGTTTCCAACCATTTCATTTCATGCCAGAGTCATACACATTACTTTATGCTTAAGGTGCCATAGTACATTAGGCTAAAAAGGGGAAAATATATGAATGAATACTTACACTGTGTTTGGTCTGTTGTTTTATTTATAATATGAAGTGCAGCTCTGGGTCAGACAGGAATCACATCATCACAGTTGCATTTATTCCTCAAGGGAGGAATTCAATAAAAAAAATACACCCCAATGCACTGGTGCAAAAAAAGGCTCTTGTTTTTAAAAATAACACACAAAAGACTATAAACGAAATGTAAGATTACGATATATTAGGAATGAAAGCTACAAAAATGTGTATAGGGCAGTTTTCCCTGACTGCACACAGATCACAGGAAAAAGACATTGTATTATGTCTTTCTTCTGACATGCTACAATGAATGACATATTTCCCTTGGAGACGGTTATTCTTAATGCAAAACAGAAAAAAAGGCTCGCTCTTGGCCACGACTGCCAAATCCTCTTCTTCCAGTCATTAGCATAGGTCACCCCAACGACTTTTTCAGTTCTATTAATGCACACTGAAGCCAAGATGAGTATGAAATTACTTTGTCTTTCAGAAGGGGAAGCAGGATGGGTCCCCATGGTATCTAAATGGTCTAATAATTCATAATTCTTGAGCTCATTTCCATTTGGTTTTGTGATTGTGACTGTGATACAAAGGCACATTCTTATTTTTTCAGTCTCCTTCAGTCTTTGTCTTTTATCCATTATCTTTATCTAATGTGGCATTCTGTATCTGGTGCTTGAGCAGTGAAATTGCCTTATGCAGTGGAAATGTGTTGATAGTGTCCCCATGAATTCCTGTGGTGTGTGAGACATTACCCATAAATGTTATCAACCACACTTCAAGATCTGTCTATCTATCTATCACAATGAACTATAAAAATCTCTATTATCTTTTATAGTAAAGTCTTTGTGTGTACATTTGCCCAGAGAGCTAGGGGTTAAGGGCTTTGCTCAAGGGCCCACAAACATTTGACTATTTTGCTAAGGCTGGGCTGAAATGGATGATTTTCCGATCACAGGCATATAGGGTTAGCCTGCTGAGCCTCAGCACCCCTACTTATGTCCCTGTAGAAGTGAAAATTACCATGTATCGTTGGATAATAATAATAACCCTGCTGAAAAAACGACCAGCATTCCAGCACCAAAACATATATGCTGGTATTGCCATGACCACGATCAGCATAATGAATGCTAGTCATACTAACAAACCGGCATATGTGTTTTGGTGCTGGAATGCCGGTCGTTTTTTCAGCAGGGAATATTTTAATTCTAACATTAAACTTGGAAATGAAAAGGAGCTTTTGCTATGAATACAATGTATCCTTTCTTATAATTATAGACAGTTTAGCAGTTCCTCAGGTGTAAAAATGGAAAAGAACTGTAGCAGCTTTGTTTCCACTCTCCACCTGGAGCCTGTCTCGTGCACCACTCATTTCTCAGCTGTAATTGCCTTGGGCATTATCATCCTTATATAAGACCCTGGATGTAAAATGAACATTGATTTTAAAATAATCTGGAGAAACAACAGCTGTTGCTGTGAGAGGAAAATTTATTGAGAATGTTACAAAAAATGTACATAACATGCAAGTCATGTTATATAGTGCTGTGTGTGGGATACAGTTCTTGTCTAGCTAGATACTATGCAGACTCTTAATCTAAATACTTGTATATGCTTTTACACTCAGGCAAAAGTGATCAGCAAAATAATCAGGAATGATAAATGCCACTAAAACACAGCAAGGTTTATAATATATTATAATATATTTGTCAAGGAATATATTAAGTCTATATATTGATTGTGGGTCTACAGCAGTTATTAAGATTATTATTGACACACTTACAAGAATCCCTGTTACTTTTATTGCTTTTATTACTTTTACTAACTTTTTTTCAAGTGCTTTTATCCAAAACAACTTACTTTTTTGTAAACAGGCCCAGCCAATCACTGGAGCAATAAGAAGCCCAATTGTGAAACCACTCTGGCAACTCTGGGATTTGTACTAGTGACCATCCAATCACAGGAACTGCATCCTAAGGCATTAAATCATACACTTTATTGCCAGCTCAACTGATGTTTGCTTTGATAATATACACTAACTACTGAGCTACTCACAGAGCAACAAAAGGTTTCATTTATAGTAAAATCTGTGATGGATTTACAGCCTGAATCCTTGGATCTGCCAGTCTGTAAATTTCAAATTAAACTCTTTTACAAAGGTCTAAACATAACATATAGAATTTTAGTTAATCATAAAGTGCTAATATAGCATTTACAAAACGAGGAATTGCTCATAGAGACGTATTGTTATTTGCACTGTTATTAAGCAAACATTTATATTACATGAAGTGCTTAATAGTGGGTTTTAAACTAAATATGGTGAAACTCCAGGTGGTTAAGTGATTAAGTTCTTTCTAAATAGAAGATGGAAGTTGTATGCTAATATTCATATCAGGGAGCTCAGTGTGAAACAAAAAATTCCCCATAATTTCTGCAAAGATAGCGTCCATGAATGAGGGCATCCTCCTAATGAGATTAACAGTAAGTGTCACTAATGTTTAATTGCCTTTGGTGAGGAAATCAAATTGGGGGAACACTCTCATTGGTGTAGAATTAAACCAAAAACAGGTGTTTGCTAATTAAAGCTCAGGAAATAATGAATGACCTGCCCCTCTCTTCAATGAAGAAACACAATCTTGGCATCTGTTGCCCCGCACAGCTCCGAAACATTCCGAACTCCTTTCCCTCTCTCTTTACACTGTATATTGCCGTGAAAGATACTGAAGTGATGGCACCTGTAAAAGATCTCGGTGGATTTTTTTTAGAAGAGCTGGACTGCCTTTCAAACGTCTTTCCAACAGACTGTGATGCTCCAAGGACTGCCCTTTCACAACACGGGCACATTTTGAAGGAATGCATGCCCTAGAAAACGAATAACACAATCTCAATGCTTTAGAAACATATGCTCTGGACAAAGGATAGAAAGTAATCAAAGCAGTTTTCTATCAAAGGGCCTTGAGAATTTCAAAGGATCGACTGAAGTTATTATTGAGAGGTTTTTCCTGCCACACAGTGTGCATATTTTAACATAAACAATCACAATGCTTTTATGGCAGCCCAAATTATGGTAGTACTGTATAGTCACAAAGATTCTGGGTCCACAGCAAATGTGTTAAATAAAAACTGTATTTTCTATTTGTTTGTTTCATCTTAGTTGAAGAATGTAGCACCATTAGAATGCCAGAAATATTCTGATCACGACGGAATGATAGTCATTGTCTTTTGTTGTATATATTAAAATTATTATTTGATATCACTGTTCAAAAATTTCAAATGTTCATTTGCTCAGAAAACCCTACCATATGTAACAGCTTGCACAACACCTAATTTAACATGCATTTATTTTCACTTGACCACAGTTTGTTTCCAATTTGCTAAGATGCAATGTGCCAACAGCATTGTTTTCCTGTCACAAAGTGTTATGACTCAGTGGAACCCACTCCTGGAAGCCGTGATGCTCGTGTGCAAGATAAGCTAATGTATCTAAACCAACTTGTAGCCTTCTACAAAAGTACTACAATACCCCTTTTAGTATTTATACCAACCAATTTAAAATAACATTGCAGTTAATTGAACCAGATGTACCCTCAGTAAGTACTGCCATATAATATCAGAAAGGCTGCCTTTTTGTCTCCAGAACCATAAGTTGATATGTTCTACGTTCAGAGGAGCTAAATTGCACACCGTTCTTAAACGGAGCTGCTGTCTTCGCACTTGTGGCCTTTCTGTTAACTTCAACAAGTCTGCCCATTCTCTTCTAACCTCACTGATTAACATGGTGGTTTTTTGCACAGAACTACCACTTACTGGATAGTGTGTGTTTATCACACCATTCTCTGTAAACTCTAGATACTGTAGTGTGTGAAAATCTGGGGTGGGTGGATGGCGCTTTCTGAGATGCTGGAGCCACTATATCTGGTACCAAGCATCACACCACGTTTAAAAGCACTTAGATCGCAAACATTAGCAATTCCAGTGCATAATTAAACAATAATAGGACCTTTTGACCCTGTCCTTATGGTTTTCTTTCATATTTGATTACAGTTGTTTGCTTTTTATAGCTTCAGGTTGTTGGTGTTATAAAGTTTGAGAGAGTAATCAGCTCTTAAGTTGACAAAGTTTTTTGTTTTTTGTAGACTTTTACAGACTTAATAGGTTGAAACCAGTTGCTTATTGCAGCAGCTAATGGGTATTATATACTTGATGAAACAGGAGGATTTTAAAGGATATTGGGGGGGGGGGGGTCTAGCCAGTTCCAGAGTAGGTCCTATTTGTTTCCTAGTTTAAAATAATATATTCTGCTTGTTTTTTTTCCACTGCCAAACTTAGACCCCAAGGCCTGTCTTAACTCCTCCTCTTCTCATGAGGTATTATGCCTCAGCAGGCATGTACATTTTTTTCTTGCAAAAATGCCTTTTTTTCTGTATCATTTCTCTGTTGTATTGTCTCAGGCTCATCCCTATGTTCCTGAAAATAAATTCCTGTCAATACACTAAGTACTGCATTTCTCATTCCATTGACAACAGTAGAACATTCGGCATAGGCTTGCACAGTGTAGAGCTAAGGATTGAGCCATACTGTATATGCCTCTCCCCTGGAGTCTAAGCAGATTCAGGGGCTGAAAACGGGATATTAAAACATTTATTGGGAGTGTGATTTATTGAGAAGGGGGTATGAATAGGAGACCTGGCTACTCTTCGTTTAAGGCAGAGAAGCACAAATAGTTTTCCGCTCCATCATCTTTCCCCTTCCCTTTTATCCCAACAGAAACCTCACACCCCTTCACTTGCCACCCAGTCCACTCCACCTTAATTGACTCGTTACTGTTCGCTGTTCAAGCGGTTTTCCAGCCCATTTCCCCATTTGAGGTATTATGCAGGGTATTGGGGATGTAGATCATGAGGTTCAGCAAACTGACTAGGAGAGTGCACTACTGGTGCATCACATTAACCTCCTGAAAGCTTGGAGGTAGCCAGGACCTGTGCTATTGGCTGCATTAAAAATCAGTGAGAATCCTAGGCCCAGAGCTTCCCAAAACATGGAATGCTGTTCTGATCCTCTGGGTTACTGATGAAATGGTTACCATTTTTCATTGTAAAATTCCCAAATGGCTAGCATTACCATTTCAATTTTTAATTATTATTAAAACCAAGGTTCATTGCTACGCTTTGAAAAACTTGAGTTAAATACTGTCCAGCATCAACCAAAGTTAAGGTGTGCAGATGCAGCATGCAACGTGGGCTTATTTTGTGTCAGTGAAAACATGGTGGAAGGCAGTGACAGAGATTTGGCAGTGACGCTCCTGAGATTTTTAATGTTAATGCGCATTTGATATGGTTTTCATATGTTTACATGTGGTTTTGACTATGCTATTATTTTATTGTTCAAGCAAAGAAAATGTGCTGATGCTGCTGACCTCCCCGTTAAGTTTTCCTGATTGGGAACTGGACATTTCTCAGTGACTAATAGACATTTTTCTGTTGCCGTTTCTGCACACTATCAGGTGGGAATCATTGATTAGTTGCCTTGCTTTCTGCAGTTGAGAAAGGAAATATGGTTGCTGCGGTTCACACAGAAAATCATGCACGTAGTCAGAGCTAGCTAGAAGGGCATGTGGTGTTTGAGGCTGCTTGGAAGTCTGCAGAGGTTTTTCTCAAACAACACGGTGGTGATCTTTGCCTGTCTGCAGTGCTTTAAGTGGACTGGCACTCATCAGTACACAGTACCTGAACCTTTTTTTCCCTCTTCAGGGCATCAGGAGTGTTTCTTGCATACTGCAACATCTCATAATATGCCAGTAAATGACAAGGGGAGTACTGGCACCTTGTTTCTCGCCAATTCAACCGCTGCCTGTCAGCCAGTCCACAAAATAGATTTGGTGAATTTTGACCTTTGGCACATCTTAACCAAAAGAGTTCATACCAATAAATGACCTGTTGATGATGGTTTGGTGCAAATAAATTAGCAGATAAAACAGCAGATATTTAGGACCATTCATGAGTCAAGGGGGGACTAGGTTAGCCAAGCCTTGTTAAAGAGAAAGCACCTGGGACATGGTAGTCATCATGTCTTTGTCTCTTACTGGAATTACAAGCCACTTGAGAAGGAATCGTAAATCTCTATTAGTCCAAACGTGAACATTGACAGGAGAGACAGACTGCTGGTGATCAATAAATGTGATTGAGAGTTGGCTGCTTTGCAGTCCTTAGGGCTCGAAGGGAATCATTACATTTACAACTAGTATCGTGTTGCCTCTGCTGTGGGTTGAGACCTTTGGGAGGGACCCTGACCCTGTGTGATAGAATCGGAGCTGTGACGATGGGCAGGGTATAGGGATATGCAACGAAAGAGTAATCTCTGCCTTGCATCTTCTTGGGCATTTATGCTCATCAAATGCCATAGCCTCTGTAGTTTGAGTTATTTTATATTCTCACTGAATATAAAAGTATCAGTGAGTACATTTTGTCCTATTTACAATCCAAGCTCCTTAAAGGGTTTATAGTCCCAGTAACTTGATTACATAACAACTGCACAGTTAAGTAATTGTAATGATGCTAAATTTACTATTTTATTTTCGGAATGTCATCAAAATATTCTCAGATCTTATTTTCACTTTATAGCTTGTACTATTAAACATCCCTATATATACAATTCATGCAGCTCAATGTAAAACATCACAAAATGACAATTTTGAAACTTACTGACTGTAAACACAATGTAAATTTATATTTATACCTAAATAAGCAGAACATCAGTGTTCTGTAACCTAGCACATTTAATAAATTAAATCATAAATAAAAATAATTAAAAAAAATAATTAATTAATATCCTCAGCAAAATCTAGACTTTTTGACAATGAATTTAAAAAGAGCAAAAAGTAATAACAGGTTTACTTTATCTTGATTACATCAGACCTTAGTTTGTAACACATTTCATGCACATTATTTGTTATTATATCACAATTATATCACATATATTATATAGACAATTATATCACATAAAATATAATATGAATTTTCTAATTCTTCATTCACACTTTATCAGGAAATTAAGCCCCCCCCCCCCCCCCCCCCAGTACATTTATTGTCATTACAATTCCTTGTGTTTTCACCAAATAGAATTTGTCATGAGTAGCTGTACATTCGGGTGGTCGTATTACTTTTTGAGGTTAGTTAACAAAAAACAATGTTGATCCCTTTGGGCATGAGAAAACGGTATAAATATAACATTCCCCTTTGTTGGGTACAGCAAGTAAAATCCATCTCTCAGCTATGTTCTTCTACAAAGTTTTGGAACTTGATTGGATCCTATATTGTTATCCTACTAATTTAGAAATGCAAGTTTCTCATCCACATAGGAAATCTTCTGTTTGACAGTTACCCACTCTCCTCTCCTTGCTAAATGTCAAAGCCTTTCTGTTGCTTCATCAACACCCTCCAATCCATTGTAGCAAAATTAAATTCAACTCTGACAAAAGAATGGGAACGCAGGAAATGTAACATATGTAGTGGCCTGAAAATCTATACAGATGCCATTACTTTCAGCTTGGCAATGCATCTATTTTTGCTGAAAAACATTGTATGCCATCCATCCTTCTTGCAACATTTATTGAGTGCAGGGTCACAGAGGGCCTAAAGCCTATCACACGCAGCAAAAGGCACAAGGCAGGGGAACACCCCAGATGGGAGGGTGCAGGGCAATCACGCACAAACACATGCTATGTAATTTGTTTAACTGTGTGTCTTTGGACTGTGGGAGGAAACCTACCAAAAATGGGAAGAACAAAAAAATCCACATGGAATCACAGCAGGAGTAGAATTAGAAGCCCCATCCCCAGTGATATAAAGCAAGAGAGCAATCCTCTGAGCAACACCACCACTTTGTGAAGGGTTGTACATGTAGACTGGGCTGGACCGGCCATCTGGCATTCCATTCATTTTCCTGGTGGGCTGATGGTTATGTAAGCCAGCAAAATCTATTGTGGGGACCCCCCACCCCCATCCGTTTAGAAAAATATACTGTGGGGGACCCCAAAGTCCAGGGCCAGTCCAGCTCCCCATGTAGATGTTTTTGCCTGGGTATATGCTTTTTATTATCACACGATGGTTTGGCATTCCATCATTGTAGTTTGTACAGAAAACACAGTAAAGGGCTATTTCCACTAAGAACACAGTGGCAGTGATTCTGAAGTAAATGTGTATTTATTTGCACTAAGAATGTGTAAAGGCAAATTGTCGGGTGCTTTTAAGCTTTTCAGAGTCATTGGAAAGGTGATTATATATAAAACAAATTCTGCCAAGCAGTAATATCAGACATTGATTTATTTCTGTAGCATTAAAGCCAATACACAAAATATCACAAAAGTATGTGCAGTACCTAGCCAGAGAAATCTGTTTTTACACCCATGTCATACATCTAAAATCTGTTGAACTGAAATATAAATTGGCGTTTATAATATTTTAATATTATGTTTTGTATTATGCATTATATACTAATATATATCAATACTAATGTTTTTATTAACATCAAATGTAAACAAATAAAAAAGAAAAATTAACATGAAGCTGACTATTAATTAAAAAAACATATATTTTTTCCCCAGTTTATATATAACATAATCTGTACGCAGAAATACAAATTAAGCATGCGTTTGCAAGTAGTATTATATATAATCTTTAAAAAATAAACTTATTTCCCTTAATTTAATGATCAACCTTGGATGTTTTGAGAAATTAACTGCAGTAACCTTTCTTCTGCTATGCTCATTCCATAGTCTTCTGTTCAAGCTTCCATTCAAGTATAGTATAAAGCTTCTCATAATTCCTTTTGTCATCTGTTACTATGGGGAAAGAACTCAGAAACTCAGTCTTTGATCTTCATAAATCAGGCAATGGGTGTAAACAGCAAACAAATAAATTGCCTGGTAGAAAATGTGTTTCTTGACCCCAAGAAAAAAAGAAGAAAAAAAAGGCCACACTTGGAGAAACAGAATTTGGTTGCATGTGAGGCGCCAAATCTCAAATTAGGTACCATCCCCATGCCAACAAGTTATGTACAAGGGCTGCCAGAAAAAAGCAACAAATGTTAATGCCTGGAGTTAGTTAAATGGCACGGCAACTGGGTACTATGGACAAAATGAGAGGAAAATAGAGCTCTTTGGCCAACTGCACATTTGGCATTGAATACTTATGCAGAAAAAGAAGATGCCTTCTGTAAAATACAGGGATGTTTTTATTGCTTTTTATTTTTGGACCCTCGTTAATTTTATTCATGACAACACATTTGAACAAAAATCTCTGTTTTCTTTGCCAAGACATTGAAGAAATTTGGCGAGACCTTGCAGTAAGATAAACAATGACGAACAATTCTGTACTCTCACCCAGTCCCTCACAATGTTTTCTCCAGTCTCATAAAGAATAAAAAAAAAAAAAAAAAATACAATGCTCTTTTTCTTGCAAAGGAAATGAAGCACTGGAGTCAGTGCCAATAATTTCAGCACTTGTCATTCTGGTTTATTTAATTAAATCATCACAATCATCATTGTATCATTGACTGCGCTATATAAATGGTTGGAAGAGTGACAGATTAATTACAATATATTTTGGAAAATGACAATATAGCTTGTTGCTGGTATTATGCAATCCTTTTTTTGATGATCTTCAGCAAGAATGCCAATAATTATGCTGATGACTGTATGTGCAAAATCAAATCTTAATTGCACTGTAGTATAGGATTACCAACTTACTGACTGATTTGGTTATTTTGTATCAGAAACCAAAGCTCCTGTACTTCAATTAGCCTCAGACCAACTTGTGACAATTTCCCCAATGAATTATTGAAATTGACATGAAGCTGAGATTCTCTGTGGTGTTTCTGAAACCCTAATGAGTCAGATAACGTTGTGTGACAGGCAAGGGGAGGAGTCATATTCCATCTGCTGTCTCCATGCAGTTACACCTGGTGCAAGCCGAATAACTTCAAATTGAGACTGGGGCAATTGATTTATCATAGCGTCGGGGAGGACAAGCAGATTGATGAAGGATATAAACTGGAAATAGTCCTTTCAGGTTAAATGGGAAAGGATTTCCATTTTTCTGTGGTACATTTTTTTTTTAAATTTAGCTGATGCTAGAGAAAGATGCAGTGAAAGTCACTTCCTTTACTGTCCATAAAAATATATAAATGGCGTCCATAGGCCCCAAATTCCCTGCTTAAGCCATCTTTAACTGAACATGGCCCAACATGTCACATTGCCAGTTTTTTGTTTTTTAGTGTTCAAACATTTGCTTATCAACATAGATTTCCAGAAAATACTTCATATATTGGGAAGATGAATGTGTCAGACTGGCGCTGCCTGGGTCATGAACAGAACCGCGTGGCAAGTGCAGGAGAGGAAGAGGGTAAAACATTTATGGTAAAACAATTTAGGGTTTGGTTTAAACCAAAAGGCAACAGTTTCAATGTCAGCAAAAGAGGAAACACACACGAAGGGAATTAGCCAATGAGTCTTGAAAAGGGTGTGGCCATGAGTATCAGTGTGCTCATCCCCTGATTCTCACACTCTTGGATATCCACACCCCTATCCACAGCTCCCGTAACCCCACTTACCCCTCCGCCGGTGTCTTAAAAAAAATAATTTCAGTTTCTTTGAACCGTAGTCCCAGACATGTGAGGCAATGGTGCTAATTTTATTTTAAAAACTATACATTAAATAAAAATTAAAAGATTCACTGTTAGAAAGTTTGTTGGAGGTTTGATGGTCACTCAAAATTCAGTTTGTATTGGCAGTAAAGTAATTAATACAAACGCTTATTTGCAAATATGCAAAACATAATTGAATAATTTTACATAAATAAATGTAGATAATACCAATTTACATGAGACTATAACCAATGGACTTACCTCATTGTATCCTTAAGACTGATAACTTCTTTCCTCTAAGTTATACCAAGATATCCAAACATAGATGTGTGCAGGAATATGCAAAATATGTAAAACTATGCATACTTTTTGCTTGGAAAATGTGTAAATGTATGTAATAAAATTTATAAATTATGGCACACTAGACCAAAGGGCATTCTAGTGGCAGAAGATAAGGCCATAGATAATTTCACCTTTGCTTCTTAAGCTGTATGCAGAAAAAAAGACAACCATACACAGAATCAAGTATTTAATATAGTCATGAGGACTTCTGGACACACATATTTGCATATGCTTTGCACACTGTTGGTGGGCTCTGCTATTGGCTGGGCTGTATGATAATAGCTTTTCTCTAAGGGCAACTGCACAAGATAAGAAGCTAAATCGCCATTTGTCCTGAGAACCAGAAAACACACATTTACAGGGTGACCTCTTGTGCTCCAGCACCCTTGGTTGTTATAATTCTAAGGCACTAAACTGATTGTTTCACTGAGATTAGGTCCCCGTGAGGCAGACGTGGGAGTGTTGCTTGAATATTCCATACAAATGTGTACTGTGTGGTGGAAACACAACTCAGCTTTTTATTAAAATGAAATTCCCTTCAGGAAAACCTATTCCAATCCTCCTTATTTCAGTCCAAGTAATGATCTTCCACCCTTTCTTTTTAAAAAGCTGATTTATATCCAAACTGCCTAAATATTATTACATATACTTCATTTAAGATGTCAATGGGGTGCTTAATTATTAACTGATTGAAATTCTTGTTTACTTCCCAGAGTAAGTATAGAATTGTACCCTGTGTTACATTGCAACAACTGAAAGAATTTTCTAATTTCTAATGTACGTTTCAACAAGCATTCTGGTTCAGATTGGCAAGGGCTAATTATATGGACCTGTTTTGAATAGCCATTAAATAATTACACACAGATATGGAACAGAATGAAAACTATCAGACAATGTGAGTATAAAAGCCCACAAGTGCCTTTCTCTTGTGGGGATGCGTCTTGGTAAACAGAGCAATCTTATCAGCTTCACTGGAAAATGAGGGCCTTGTTAACGGTTTGTTTCCTCTAATGCCTGTGCACTTAGTTAAGTCATGTAATATGAATGGGAGTTACAAAATTAAATCGAGATTATGGGGATTTCTTCTGTGCAACTGTTCACCAGAGGAGGCTCTATGAACGGCCACCATACCACAACTCGCATGCTTCTATTGATAACTAGAAAATTATCGTATGGATACTTTCTCGAATCTTTTTCATTTTTGCAATTATATTTTGCTAATGAAGGAGTGAGAATGAAGCTACTTTTCAGTTCGGTGAGAGACTTATAGAAAGATTATGTGTTTCATCACTGGCCAACCAAAAACTAAAGTTTTTACTGTCACAATGACACAGTGTTGACCTGGTGGACAGTCTTTGGACAAACAGCTGATTTATTAAATAGTAAGAGAAGTAGGTGAATCTTTTAGGCAGTATAATGAGTCTAACGTTTCAGCTACTGTCAGCCAGATGAAAATATGGGTAGCCACTGAATAATGAATATTCACAATATTCTTTTTTATTGCAGGGAGATTTGGAACAGTATGTATTTCAGTGTTTTGATCATCTATCTTTCTGGTAGCGAGTAATTTATAAACTTTTTTGTGATCCGTCAGGATCTCATTTTAACTAGCTCTACTTAACTTTTGATGTGAAATGTCGACTTTGCCCATTGGTTGTTGGTATGACCCAGGGAGGACAACGTCTCCTTGTGTTGCCCGCAAAACCCAAAGCCAAAATTGAATGAAAGAAATCATTATGATAAAAATGATTAATGGTGCCCTTCAGATGAATATCCCAAAGCACTGTTCCAATGAAACAAGGACATGAATACACACAGGATGCATATGGAAAATGGTAACAGTCACAAGATTTACTCAGTGGGCAGCAATGCAGCCTCTCACCTCATGGCTGTGGGTCCGACCGGCAGCTGTGTGTGTGTGGTTTACTCCAGCACTCCAAAAACATGCGTTTAGCTTTCAGTTGTGCAAGTGTGTCCCGTGTCATAAATGGGCATCCCATCTAGGGTGTCCCTTGCCTTTTGAAATCATTTAAATACTTAATTGTCATTGGTTTGTCTGTGAGGAATGTCTAGCGAACACTATGGAAAACAAAAAAATTACTATAACAATGTTACTTTAGGACAGTAACATCTCACTGGCAAAAGCAGTTTAATCCCAGAGCAAAAACAAATTAAAGGACAAAGAAATTCCATTTCCTAGTCTGAACGCAGATCAGGTGCAAAAAGATATGTTAAACAATGTAATGTATGTTAACCATGATAGGAAAGGCATCCCTTACATTTCTTGCATTGGTCCATCCATCCTTGCATTTCCCCTATCTGGTAATGACTTTTTCTGTTTGCATTTTGAATATTTGCACCTTGATTGACATTTCACAGCCTCTTGGTGCACGTATTTCTGACATTTCTATCGGGTCCATTTCTGGCCCATACCTGCACTGTGGCTTTTGAAGTCTTCCCTCCGGGTTGAAAACAGATCAGACTGCCGAGGTGACATTTAACATCCTTATAGTGGCAAGTTGCTGACCTTTCTGTTGACTCATCTCTCCACTGTTTCAATGTTGCAGCATCCAACATGTTTCTGAACTTGTGAATAACGCTTTCCAGCTAGTGCTCACAGCGATATATATTGCTAGAATTATAAAATAGAAACATAAAATTATTTTGTTAATGCTGTTTTTCCTAACTGGTCAAAGGAAGCAATTGCCTTGGTGATGCCTTAACAGGGCTATATAATTTGATGTCTAAAAATCCACTGCTAAAACTAAAGCCAGCTAGTCTTCTACATGGATTTGTTCACTGAAAATGTTTGATTTTGAGATACTGTATATGGGATATCTATATTAATCATTTTGATAATTAATTTGTTTGTGAACTATAAAGACTATAAAGCATGAAATTACACAGCAAGGAATATTAGTTCAAAAAGAAACCAGTATTGGCAGTCTCCATGCTTTATTTCCCATAACATGATGAATACAGCACATATGCTTGTTCTAAGGCCAACAGCCAGTTGCAGTACTGTTACTTCTCTCAGTGAGATGCTAGTAATGCAGGGTGGCTCCTGAATATCTGTAGGGAAGACCCCTTGCTACAGCCAGCTATGGATAAATGGCCATAACCCAGTGAAGTTAAATTCAATTATTAAGCTATGTAAAAAAGGAAAGGTTTTCCATCTAAATTCAAAATCTGACATGATGGTGCCTTATTTCAAGGAAATGGTAGAATATCATATAATTCAAAGAGTGGGTGAAGGCTTGAGAAGTAAGCTATAACAGATATGGCTGATACAAAAAATGAACTGAATGAAATGAAGCTGCAACATCAAAAATTAAAACAAAGGGGTTCAATAACAATGTCCAAAGATGTGGGTACCATCGACAAGGATCAAGTTTCAAGGAAAATTAAAAATAAAATAAAAGTCTTATTTTGAATTATGTATGCATATGATACATAGAGGTACAAGCAATGTACACTGTATTGAGAGGAAAAGGTCCTTGCAGAATTCACACCAGCCAGAATTTCAAAGTAAGTTCAGTATATTGGCATGTTCGTCAATATTTACCAATACCTTGCACCAACACATTACTTAAGCACACAGGACAAGAACTAACAAGCCCAAAGAAAATAATGACTGCTCAACTACAGGCCAATGTATATCTAGTGGTGTCACACTGTTACATAACAGTACAATTCCCTTGTTTCAGCAGCAAGGTGGATCATTGACTTCCTTGGCAGGTTACAGAGCAAAGGGCTGTTAAAGGGCAGCTTTTATCGAGACAATGTTCCTTTAAGAAAAACAAACCAAAATCCATCCATCCATTTTCGATATCCACTTGTTCTATGCAGGGTTATGGGGAAACCAAAATACAGAGGAAAAGTAATTAAATCTAAAGAACTGCACAAAATCCACCCATGAATCCTGTAGAAAGTCCTTCGGCAAACACTTGTTTCTCCTCTTTATCCTCTCAGCCGCCATCCAAACCACCCTAACAAGACACTGAGGCTAACAAGGGTCAACTAGATTTCTGTAACAGGGTCACCTGTAGGACCAGGCCCAGTGATTATAGTGCATGGCAACACACAAGATCACCAAAATCTTGCTCTGGGTCATTAGGATACCTCTCAGTGGGATTGTTATTGAAATAATTATGGATTGAACGCAAGTTGAGTTATTGAAAGGAGTGTCTATTGAACATATTTTTACAGAATTATAAAATGTAAGTATAAGCTTGTCCTTTCATTCTATATATATATAAAAAAAAACTTTTGTCTGTGTTTATTTAAAATCGATGACATGTAGCAAATTTATTTACACAGAATAAATGAATGAATTGGCCCAAATATTAGCACCTCTTTGGCACTTGCTACACCGAGTTAATAATAACCCCAATGGCCTTGGCCTTTGTTAAACAGTTTTTTAAAATAAATATGCTATTTGATTAACCTCATCTGACCCTCCCATATTGTATATCAAATTCAACTCATATTTCAGTGTACTAACTCTTGAAAGCAGGTGTCAAGGAAAAATTAAATCTGTGACTTTCCAGAAATAGTGCAACTGCTACACTCACTATCCTGAAGGATGTTGAATTTTTAATGCATATTGAAAGCAATAACAAAGACACACTCCCTCCTTCAAGCAAAAAGTGCCAGCAGAAAAAAAAAAGTTTAATATCGTCTGTCTGTAACAGTATAATTTTGGAGTCTTCAGTATAAGACTGTGAGAGGAAAAGGACCCTGGGCTTTGACACTCAAGTGTCTGGGGGCTCTACTGTTGCTCTCTATACTTTTCTCAGCTCTATTATGACCACTAGGGTTACAGCTGGCCCTAATCTCTGAATTTCACCCTGTTAGCCAATATGTGCTTATGACCTTACCTGATAAAATGTCTAGTTTTCACTAAAATGACGGATCATCTTTTTTAAGGGAACTGGGTAATCTGCAGTATACAGATTTTAAATAAGAACCTATCCTCAGGTTAAATGAATTATTCAGCATTGCACAGTGTGGAACATTATTGAGAAGGAGTTAACTATTGTCACCACATTCTCTGCTGAAGAGTAATGAAATTTATCGTCAGTCACGTTTCCTGCAAAGTCATCTTTTACTTTCACTTTTAACTCAGTTTAGATATTGTGCTAGATTAACTAGTTTATTCAGTCTGACACTGATATGATAGCTGTGATGTAGACAAAGTAGGCAGAATGTAATTATAATGTTGCTTACATAGTGAATGAATGAAATGTTCTTGAAAGTCAGATGGTTTTTAGTCTTTATATGTTACAGCCTTAAACTCCCATATAGGGAGTACAACGTCCATCTGTTTTTAACCACTTATCCTGGTCAAGGTTGCCTGGGCCTGGAGCCTATCCCAGGCAGCAATAGGCACAAGGCTGGGGTACAATCAGGGCACTATGTTAGTCCATGTTAGGGCACACATTACTCCATCATCCACTACAAGTATTTTAGAAAAGCTAATTAGTCTACCTGTGTGTCTTTGAACTGCAGGAGGAAAATGCTACAGCTGGCTGAAGCCTGCATGATATGGGAATAAAATGCAAAATCCACCTACACAAGCAGAGATAGAATTTACATCGATAACCCTGGAGGTCAGAGATAACCGTGTATATACATAAATACATAAAAACTGGTAAAAATGTGAGCTGTTAAAATTAAGCGTAATTAATCAAACACAAAACTTAATCAACTTAAAGGGCAAGAATATGTGACAGGTCATTTATTCTGAACTATATTTGATTTGTTACTTTATTTATGGAATACCTCAGGAATATCAGTCATTGCCGGAGTTCTGTCGATCAGATGGACCAGGCAACTAGGCAACAGCTGTGAGCAACTTGGACGACCTGCCTGTCCTGCTTATTTAGGACATTTTTCCAAATGTGTCAATTTGCCACACGGGAGATTCTTTAACACTTCAAATCATAGTTATACCACACCTTCTATATAAGTTCAGTTTTTCATATTTTATGAAATTACACTTTTTGGAGAACTGTGTTCTCACAACTGACTTGGTCTATATCAAGTGAATATAAATTCTATGCTGCTTTTCCTCTTGTGATTTAGACAGAAATCACAGGCAAATAAGCAAATAACTTGTGTATAAATGTTATCAGAGATTCATTTTAACAATACTAAATGTAGCTTAACAGACTGCCGGTACACAAAGTCATCTTGCAGTGGTCAAGAAATGTCAAACGGCCTGCAGCTCCTGACCTTTTCAACCCTCACTTCTATTGTTCGTTCCTGTCTCATTCCCCAGATACTGTACAACATGACAGGGCTCTATTTATATGACTACAACTAAAGGCCAAGCAATCACAGTCAAAACTTCCATGCAAGCATTTTCAGGTAATCCTGAACTTCAGAATTTAATTTCAACTGATTGCATCATAATTAGTCTGAGATTTTTGCTCCTTTTAGTGACTTCTTCAATGTTTTGCTGCTGAAATTATTCAGGACATTTAGCTTTCATATATTTTTCTATGATGGCCTGACTTCATATCCAGGGAGTACGTTGCCGAAACGAAGGAGGCAGGGAGCAGACGTGAGGACGAAGAAATGGGGTTTAGTCAAGGAATGGGAGCAGGGAAAACCAAAGTGGATCACACGGGGTCAAACAAAAGGCACAGCTAACAATCAGGGAAGCACTAGATTGTGCGTGCGTGCGTGCGTGCTCTGGGGTGACGTCAATGACTAGACTGGGGAGCACAGGACTGGGAAGCACTCTTATACATGACTAATGCAGAAGCAGACGAGTAGTAGCTGGAGTGAGGCTCGCAAGGGCTGAAACCGGAGGTATGATATATTAACAACAGGTGTGGCTCATTGGGGAAAAAACAAGGGGGAAGGAATGAGCGTGACACAGAGTGTCTCCTTTTCATGTTTTGTGCATCTGGGCATACACATTGTCACTGTAAAGTAGTTTTTTCTG
Source organism: Mormyrus iriodes (assembly GCA_011763525.2). Classification (NCBI taxonomy): domain Eukaryota; kingdom Metazoa; phylum Chordata; class Actinopteri; order Osteoglossiformes; family Mormyridae; genus Mormyrus; species Mormyrus iriodes. The sequence continues at coordinate 15,027,729 of JAAGVU020000040.1, read as the reverse complement.
TCATACAATATTGTTGTCTATATTTTTGTCTGATGCTACACAAAGTAAACTGACTCATAAACCTGTGGCATATTAATGTGATCGTTTGCTAAGACACTTTCTAAAGCATATTTCAAAGGTCCAAGTGCAGTCTGCTGCAGTACTTATTTGTAGTAGCAAATAATATGAAATCTGCTTGTACCTTTATATTTCAGAGCTTGTTGCAGAAGATTTTTATGTCCTTGTGTAAGTAATAAAAATATACAAGTACAGTATACATTTTTACATTTTCATATAATTTCTCTTTGCAGTTGTCTGTACCACTATATATCCCACCATTTTAAATGTGGAAGTCAAGAAATATTTGGAAGATCCGGGAATTCAATTTTTAATATATTACTTGCACTCCTCCAGTTATGAACGAAATCAGTTCCCTAAGTCTGTCACGTCGAATTTGTACGGTTCTTATTTAGTTGTTCAAAGCATTAGTACATAGTATATATTTACAATACTGTACTGTACTGTATCTCAGGCAGGTGAACTGCTGAAGCCGCACAATATTTTCATGTGCATCACAACGTAGTCCATATGTTTATTACAGACCATTGTATTTAACTCAGATTTTTAATAGAGCAGGATTCATTGCAGTCTGTTCATAAGTACAGGTTGTCTATAAGTTGGATGTTCTTAACATTTGTACTTTGTATCTGATTGACCTTCCTGATTGTGTGTCATTGTTGTGCACATTACTTCTTGTGTTTGGTTTTTATGTTTTGAATTTGGCTCCTAAATTGTAACTATATCTAATTCCTGTTAAGAGTATCCTTGTTGGCATCATCACGTCAGATTTTGTCCACTCACCTGGATATCACCATTTGGTGCCAGCACAGTTTGATGCTGGACTTGATCCACACTTGGATTCAGCCCAGTAAACTGTGGCTATACACCATGTTGCAGCTAGGGGTGTTATCTGTCACAAGCATGACAGGATACTCAGCCCACACATGGATCCGGTGCAAGCATAATTGTCTGAGTTGGCCCTCACTAAACAAGAGGCCATCCTCGACAATCAGCAGCAGTAGACACACTCCGAAACAGAGACTCTGCTACCTCAGAGTGTAAATCCTTGTGGGAATAGGCTTCCAGAAGACTTAACCAACAAGTTATTGTAGGGGATTTCTTTCGATGCTTCCTGGTGTTCATCAACCGGCCCCAAGAGCATGCAAAGGTAAGAGTTTTCCTATCACCTTAATACTTGCAGGAATAGCTTTAACCACAGCTGTTTGGAAGCGATAGAACCCAGAGATGAGATACACTGATTTATTATTAGGGCACTTCAGTCTGGTATTTGTCTGTCACCAGTTGAATCCTTAATGATAATTTATGTCGTAAAAGGGAGATGTATAATATTCTTACCTTGCAGCATTTTTCAGGAAGGATAGTCATCATGACAGAAGGAAGAGCATCTGTGTACAGGTTAAGTTGCTAGGGAATTGCAATAGTTTCTTAACTGCATTATTAAAATAATATTAATCACAATTTTACAAGTAAAATTAATTGCAATATTAAATGCAATATACAGCGCAATATGTAATGAATTATTAGATGTGATGAGTAATATTATCCTGATAATATTTCATGTTTGGGGGACTGTAATGAGCAGAAGGTGAAGATTGATTTAGCTTTTGATTTTTGATTTTTGTTTTTAGCTTGCAAAGTCATCCATTGAGTAAATTTTGGTTGATCCATTCAAAAAATATATTTTGGTACTTTGAGTGGAATTGAGAGTCAAAACCTCCTACCTAAGTTGAGTTGACTAAAGGAATTAAGTTATACCTAGGAAAGTCACCGAGCTACCAGATACTATATTGATGTTCACTTTCTCTCACTGCAACATTGACATCATTCCATTGCTGACTATGCTGTGGAATTTCAGAGGTTAGCATCAGATTGGATAGAATGAAGCCTCACGTATCACTTCTTAAAGGCAATGGTGATCATACTCCTTAAAGAGGGACTTAGCCTACCAGAATTAGGGGTATACTGTCTAGTATAGTGACTTAATAAGACTAGACACCTTTATGTGAGAGTGTCTGACCAACCAGGTAGTCTAGGAACCAGGAATCATTTCTGTGGGTTTGGCTCTGGACTGCTATGCACCAATAGTTTGATAAGTCTTTTGCCCCAACAACAGGATATACTACCTCCATATTTCTTGCTCTACATATATATGAACTGGCCTGGAGCTTCTCCCCCCTAACTTCCTGCTGTGTGATCGTCCTGGGAGGCACTAAGCTAGATAGTTGAAAAGGAAGAACTGTCAATCAGGTTTGTACACATAAGATACACACCATGCTTGACCTATACAGTGTGTACAACCTGGTCTGTATATGGGAGAAGGATGAGTAGAAGACAACCTTCCCCAATACTACTGGGTAATACAGGTACCTGGTTATGCCTTTTGGGCTGGTCAGTGTTCCTCCTATGCTCTAGGCCTTTGTAAATAATGTCCCCGTTGCTAAACAATGGTGGAATTAATAACCGACTTGCCCCTTTCAGGATAATGCCACAATCATAGTAGTGAGCAATGGTTTCTCTTCTGTTATGTTTTTGTCTGTCTCTCCAAAGCATATATTGCATCTGACAGAAGTACCGATGAGTCAGTTTATCTACAAGGTTTAGAGTATGTTTTGTATATTCTTGGGGGGAGGGTGGGACCACCAATCTTACTTTAGGTTACCCTTCCCAGAATAATGTATATACTCAATGATCAAACAAACCCTGCAGCCTTACGTGTCCGTTACAAGTTGCTTTCTCCATTAGGCTGAATATGCCCAAAAATCATTGGTAGGTTTGGCGATGGGACTTAAGTCCTTCTAATACTAAGGTGTCAACCATCCTTGCTCCCACTAGCTACCAGTATACCTTACATTTATTAATGTTTAATTAATGTTTTAAGAAAAGTGGTCAGGTTTAGTGGCAAATTCACTTCTAGAACTGTCAAAAACTTAACGTTGATCATCTGTGAAATCAAATGCTTAATTACAGTCTTCTGGTCCCACTGCAGGAGCTAGCCTCGAGATACATTTGATCCTTTATTATAGAGCTGCAGATCAACCCTTACACCTACGATCTATGGCTACCACTATACTTTCATATTAATGTCATGTTCCATGTGTCCCAACTGGAACCTTTTGTGGCTGGTTCTCTGGCCTCATCAGCTCTTATGCATACATATGGATTCCTAGAGGGTTTGATGTCAGCAGCGGTATCAGATCAATTGGGAGGCGTATGGACTTAAAGAAGACTCACAGATTTCAGCTGTAGACACCTTAGAGCAGGGGTGTCAAACTCCAGTCCTGGAGGGCTGGAACCCTGTGTAGCTTAGTTCTTTTCCTGTTCCACAACAGATGATTCAGCTCAAGAGCTGTGTGGAAATTAGCACAAGAAGTTGCAAGGAGTTCAGTCAGGTGTGTTAAATGAGGGAAAACCCCAAAATGTGCAGGGCTCTGGCCCTCCAGGACTGGAGTTTGACATCACTGCCCTCAGGGACAATCTCTATAAGCCTAGTCTGGAGTCCCAAGACTCTTGGGCACCACATTGCTCTCCAGGTGCGGCATCCAGGGGTGTCTCTACAATAGGGGCTGGCGGGGCCTGGCCCCATCAGATATCATGTGGAGCTTTGCATGACATCACCAATAATTCAGTGTAACAAGTTA
>JAAGVU020000040.1:15000542-15023931 GCA_011763525.2 Mormyrus iriodes | reverse complement strand
ATCCGATATAACGTGGAGCGTTTCATGATACCACCAATAAAACATAGTAACAACATATATATATATATATATATATATATATATATATATATATATATATTTATATATTTATATATATATATATATATATAAGGGTAGTGTTGTCTGATACATTTCAAATATCTTCCTATACCTGTTGCATAAAGGTTCAGTACTTATCCTACAAGTCTTAATTTAGTAAACATGGGGCTGGCCCATCTGCATTCATTTAACAAAGTACACAGTTGAAAACACCGTTTGCATGTTCTGTATGTTTTCAATGATGAGCTGTGGGGCACAATCATGTTGGCCCCATGCTGAGAGCAACCAATAAAAAAATAATAGAATGACATACATAAAGAGAGTTTAGTAAACATCATTTACGATATCGGCATTGCTGTCGCTATGCATTGTCGCTGTGTAGTTTCATTAGTGATTCGGATGCTGCCGGTAAAGAGTTTTTTGTGCCCCACTAGGCTTTTCATGATAGAGATGCCACTGGGGGCATTTGGTGTATTTTGGGAGGGGTTGTTGTTTTATATTTGCGCTTGTGTTATGCACTGTCTGTCTCTAGTTGTGTGGCTATCTAATAACATGCAGTTTGGTGTCCTGGAGTCTGAATATTGTTTGAAGTCTGCGCTTGTGTGGATGTGTATCTTGAAATAAACCTTGTACTAGATAAGCTGTTTGGAAGATGGATATATTAAATCTTTTTTTTTTTTAAAGCTATCAAATAATAAAAACCCCTCCATGAATTGTCTCCTTATCGTGGTGGAGGGGTTTGTGTGCCTCTGTGACCCTAGGAGCTATATTCTTTGGGGCAATTGCTTCTGGTAGGGTCTCCCAAAGAAAATTGTTCCTAGACGAGCAGCCAGACTGTGTGATTTATATAGACCTTTATGATGATAGACAATAAGGACTGTGTGACAGCACCCGGATTGGGGAAACAGGGGTCCCATGCTGGAGCCAGTCCTGGGGGGAGGGCTCCTTAGCGAGCACTTCGTGGCCAGGCCTCTACCCATGGGGCCTGGTTGGGCATAGCCAAAAAGGGTTACCTGGGTCCACCCTCCTGTGGGCCTGCCACCTTCAGCAGGGACCGCAGGGGTCAGGTGCGATATAGATCAGGTGGCAGTCACGGCAAACCGATTATAGGTAACCAAATTTGGCTTTAGGAACCTGGGATGTAATTTCTCTGGTGGGAAAGGATCCTGAGCTAATGTGAGAGGTAGAAAAGTACGGACTAGGTAGTCTGGCTTACCTCAACGCATGGCTTGGGCTCTGAAACAAAACTCCTGGAGAAGGATTGGACTCTGTTCTACTCTGGAGTTGCTCATGGTGAGAGGTGCCAAACAGGTGTGGATTTACTTGTAGTACCCCAGATTGGCGCCAATACAATGGAGTTTACCACGATGAACAAGAGGGTCACCTTTGTTCGATTTCATGTTGGGGAACAAGCTCTGACTGTTGCCTGTGTGTATGCACCAAACACCAATTCAGAGTATCCCCCCTTCTTGGAGACCTTGGGTGGGGTGCTGGAGGGCACACCCTCTGGGGACGCCATTGTCTTGCTGGGGAACTTTAACACTCATGCAGGTAACAACACTGAAACCAGGAAAGGTATGATTGGGAGGAATGGCCTGTCTAATCTGGAGCTCTGTTATTGGACTTATGTTAAAACCACAGCTTGTTCATAATGAAGACCATATTTGGACATAAGGGTGCACCTGGCACCAGAGCACCCTAGGCTGCAGTCCGATGATTTATTTTGTAATCATATCATCGGCGCTGCCTCCACATGTTTTCGACACTAGGGTGAAAAGGAGAGCTGAGCTGTCAACTCTTCACCACCTGCTGGTTTGATGAATCCGATGACGCATGAGGATGCTGGACTGACCTGGTACACCCAAACACATAATGAGTCCAGGAGATCAACTCACACCTCTGACAAAACTTCTCTTGCGTCCTGAGATAGTCAGGAGATTGAGCCTGAATGAGCCATATTCCAGGACGCCATTGCAGAAGCAGCTGTGCGGAGCTCCTAAAGCAGGTGATCGGAGGATGTGTTCTAACTTCATGGGGATCACACTCCTCAGCTTCCCTGGGAAGGTCTATGCTGGAGTACCGGAGGGGACAGTGCGCCTGTTTGTTGAACCTTGGATCCAGGAGGATCAATGCAGATTCTGTCCTGGTCATTGAACACTGGACCAGCTCTTCACCCTCACAAGAATACTGGAGGGTTCATGGCAGTTTGCCAAACCAATCTACATGTGTTTTGTGGACTTAGAATGATTATGTCCCTTGGGGGGTCCTGTGGGGGGTGCTTCAGGAGTATGGAGTATAGGGTCCATTGTTAAGGCTGTCCTTCAGATCCCTGTATAAATGGTGCTAGAGTTTGCTTTGCATTGCTAGTAGTAAAGCAGACTCATTCCTGGTGGATGTTGAACTTCACTAGGGCTGCACTTTGTCATTTATTCTGTCCATAACATATATGGACAGAATTTCTAGGCATAGCCACTTTGGGATCCACTTTGGTAACGTCAGGATCACATCTTGCCTTTTTGCAAATGATGTGGTCCTATTGGCGTCATTGGGCTGTGACCTACACCATGCATTAGGACGGTTTGCAGCTGATTGTGAGGTGGCCAGGTTGAGGATCAACACCCAGGGCAGACCCAGGACATGCTGGAGAAATTATATCTCTCAGCTGGCCTGGGAACACTTTAGTATTCACCCAGTGGAGCTGGGGGAGGCTGCTGGGGAGACGGAGGCCTGGGCATCCCTGCTTAGACTGCTACCCCCCACGACACGGCCTCAGAGAAGCGGCAGATAATGGGTGGATGGATGGATGGATGAATGAATGAATGGATGGATAAATAAAAAAACATAAAACATCAAACCAAGAAATAAAGAAAGGAAACACTCCTGTCTAAAACATCACTCTATAATGCCGACTGGTGTTAGAGTGAAGGTTAAGTAGTCCAAGTTCAAACAGTCACTAACTGGTTAATTGCTCTGCTCGGCCTTGATTGCAGCTGATTTATACAGTAGGCATCCCGGCGCAAGTGCTAAGCATCTCCCACTTGTATTCCTGCCCTTACAGGTGAAATTTTTATGGCCCTGACTTATGTAGATTTCCAAGCCCTTATTCTGGAAAACTGTAAAATAATTCATTAAAGACATTAAGATAAATTAAATGTATACCTTTGTTCTCTCTCTCTTTTGTGTAGCAGCCTTAAACAGGAATGACTTAATCTCTCCTCTCTATGTTGATTCTGCTGTCCTGCCCTTAAAGTCCTTGACCTTTTGTTAAGCAGACCTAGAGCAGTTGTGCTTTAACAACTAAAGAAAACAAAACACTTTGCACATAGCCCAAACACATGGTTCTTGTGTGACTTTTGAGATAAAGACAAGATGTGGAGGGTAGAGAATGCCCCTTTTTGTGGATTTTCTGAGCCTCTGTGACTGTCCATTTCTACTGCCTTGTTATTATTGCCCACATATGACTGCATGTTCAGCCTTTACGCACCGGTATTTTATAGGAGCCTGGGCACATAAGACATAACATGCCAGAAGATTTTTAAAAAGTCTTTATAATTTGAAAACATGAAGAAAAAGTCCAAAGAACTGCCTGCTTAGATTAAAGGATATATTTTTTTCTTTTACTGAACTGAATGTACTGTAAGGCTCCGAGATCATATTCGGTTTAAATCAGTCGTAAAATCAATCGTAAGTCGTAAACAGAAAACACATAAAGGATAGTCACGTTTTGGATTGTAAAGGGGTATGGTTATTGTGGAAAAGTACATTTTTTTTTACTTTCCAGTGAGTGGTTTTCAAGTCTAATTAATACTCACTTCCTTCCCTCAAATCAATATGCTATATATGCCATACTGTCTCTCAGAATCTTCATAAAAAAACAAAATGTCAGTATCAGTCTAATTTAATATAAAAGCTCTGGTTGTAAAATAAACATCAAAATTCATATACATATACATACATACATACATATACAGTATGTGTGTTTATATTTGTATATATATATACACACACACGCACACACATAACCATGACCTTCATGTAAACCGTCTAAATAAACAGGCTAGATATCATTACTAAGATAACACATGGTTGGATATGAAAATGAAAACATATTTGTGCCCTCCTGTGTAAATCCAGCAATATTTAATTGGATACTCAATACTCTTAATCAATCAAATGGGCTGGTAAGGTTAGGATTTGGTAGGCAGGAAGAAAGAGCAGCATCATTATAAAGCACACACCCTTTATACATTCCCTAATCCAAACTGGAAAGAAACTGGCAAAAATTACTGCATCCCCAAGAATCATTTTCCTGAGAGACTGAATGCTTGTATTTATATACTGTAAAATGTATGCTTAGGTATGGAGTAGCGAATGCATCACTCATTGATGGCTTGCATTGTGATGGTTTATTATTGACTCATTCATATCTGACTAATCAAATTAATCACTCTAATATGTTAGCGGGGAAAATTTTCTAGCATCACCATGGAAACGCCAACTGATTTTTTCCCATAAATAGGTAAATGCTGGTGTAGACTAGTGTATTGAATGAACATGCATTATGTTTTATTAAATAAAATGACAAGTTTCATCCCTGTTTGATTGAGCCATAATTTTGGCTCTAAGAAAGACTAAAAAAATGCTGTCTTAGATGTACATAAGTCACTCATTGATGGCTTACATTGTGATGGTTTATTGTTGATTCTTGTATTTGACTAATCAAATTAATCCTTCTTACATGTTAGCGGAGAAACTTTTCAAGCATCACCATGGAAACTCCAAGTGATTTTTTTCCCCCTTAAAAACGTATACGCTACTGTAGACTATTGTACTGAATGAACATACATTACATTTCCTATAAAAAATGACAAGTTTCCAGCTTATCTGTTTAGGCTATGGTGTTGATTCTAAGAATAATGCTAAAAATGTTGGATTTCATTTCCTAGGAAACTTAATATGGGACAGATCAGTAAACGTACCTGCACACAGACATCCACACACACACGCAGACACCCACACACACACGCAGACACCCACACACAATAGCGTGCTGTCCTGTGATATCCTCACCTTTTAAAACTGTCACCCTGAAATATTTCAAGGTTCAGCGTGATATGAAATCAGCAACAGGGCAAGCCAAGAGCTGGAGCCTCCAAGCTTGTGCATGCTGCACGTGGACCTTCTGTAGTTATAGAGTGAACACACTATTGCACGCTATTATGAATACTTTCATACCCTCTGTGCAGACAAATGTGTTAAAACTCAGAATTGCACTTTGCAGAGGTTATTAGGCCTTTTTTGAAGCTTCTGTGAGTCATACGATACTGAGGGGACAAAAGGGGTTTTTTTTTGTTCCAGGGCATGCCATTAAATTTTGCCTCTTGATGTTAGGCCATTATGCAATTGCCATTATGATTTTCGAGCTGCGCTAGGACAGATTTTCATCCGGAATATGAATCATCGCATGATCTTGTGAAAAATCTCACTCTCTCCTCTCTAAATACAATTTGCATTCCAACTGGTTCCTGATGATAAAGACTTCTCTCCTTGGCCTATAGTTTATTAATAGGGAAGTAGCCAAAAGTTCTCCATTATAGTTTAGGAGATTTTATTATACTGTAATGTACTGTATGTCCACAGCATTGATTCAAATAAGTGACTGTCATTAGTGTCTCACTATGGCTGTTTATTTTGAGCTGGATGTCGTTTTTAATTAGGATGTGAAGCCAAAACTTCTTGTGCACACAACAGATCCCTCATTGTGTGCACACACAACCTCTAATCTTCTCTGCTTCTAAAATAGGAGTTGACTTCCTAGATAAAATCCCTGGATGAAAGAGGTGATTTATGTTCTTTCCCATCTCTAACTATCTGGGCTGCTGGACCCAGCTGTAAGCTTGTGGGAAGACTGGGCTTCTCTCCGTATCAAGTCTTTCTTACTCTGACTTTGGCAAACTGTTTTCCAAACCGGAGAGAGTTTCTTTTTTTGTTCCCAGTCGACTTGGCGATTTGACTTTCAGCTGACAGGGCAGCATTTTCATAAAGACGTTGCAGCATGATTGAGACAGCACAGCTGAACTGGGTTGTGATAAAGTGTCCCTAACCAGGGGGGTATTCCAAAAAGCAGGATTTCTTGCTTAGCTGGTTAACTTGACAAATTTAAGGTAGTCTGAGCTAAACGTAAGGGAACAGAGATAAAATTCATTTGGTCCAGACTACCTTAAATTCGACAAGTTATCCGGATAAGCAAGAAATCCTGCTTCATGGAATATCCCCCAGCACTCCATTTACGTTGCCAGACCTGTTTACTGACATTGACTTTGAGATGGGCCTAAAACTGCATTAAAATACACATAGACAACCAAGAACAGCAAAAGACTGAGAGAAAGAAACATATAGCCAGTACTGATTAAATTATACAGTAGTAATTTACAGCTTACAGATTGCTTTATTTTCTTTGTCCTGTTTTCTATCATTCATAGCTACTTAGATAAACGCATAAATCAATCCAAAGAACTATTTATCTTCTTCCGATTGGCCATTTTTACTAATTTATAAAATACCAAGTTTGGGCATTTAATTGTTTAGCTTTATGTGTTTCATTTGTATTGGTCACACTGTTGGTATTTGGCCTGAAGGTGTAGGACAACAGTGGTTTCAAGTCAATACCTTATTGGCATTCTCTGCAGAAACCCACTGTATATAAACAAGGGAAAACTGCAAGATGTAGTTCACAACGTCCGTTTAAAGGGGTAAAGTCATGCTTCAGAACTCATTATGCTTATCAGCCTCCATATCTCTCCCCAGAAATGATGGAGCAGGAATTGGATCGGCTTAAAAGACACATTCCCCCAAGAAGCAAAAACATGTTCAGAATTATTAAAGTTAACATACTCTCTCTGTATTTCTACTTCTTCAAGTATTATGCACTGTATTATAGCTGGTATTTTTGGTATTTTATTTGATACTTATCTTCTATTTATTTTACTTTTTTTCATTATAGTATGCAATGAAGGCTTTAGATTTAAATCTTGTTCTTAAAAGTGTGAAAAAGAATACAGCGATGTGTGAACCTTTCATTACTAAAAGCTCCCCTTAGGAGGACAAATTACAAAGCAATTTAATGAATACATTTGTGAGCCATCAATACTTAGAATTATAGATCAAGATTCACTGTGAATTACAGTACAGTCCCTTTGGAGCAACTAATTCACACTTGTAACTTTAGTAGAATGCAAGGTAATATAATTCAAATAATAAAATGTGACCCATTTCCAGTTAAAGTTATGCTTGTATTAGGATGTGTGTGTGTGCGTGTGTGTGTGTGTGTGTGTGTGTGTGTGTGTGTGCGCACACACGCTCCAGGGGTGCTGGATACTGGCTGACCCTTCACTGCGACCCCCAAGCTTGCTCTCACCTGTGTGTGTTTGTGTGTGTCGTAGAGAACAAGATGAGATAGGCAAAAACACAATTCCCCCACAGGGATGAATAAAGTATCCCTATTCTGTTCTATTAAGGAGAATGCTGGTTTTATGTGGAGCACTGGAGCTTATGAACTCCTGGGTGAGGTATTTAATTGCTGCACTATGTGTGTAGAGTTTGCATTTCTCACAGTGCTTGCATGAATTTCCTCAGGGTACTCTAGTTTCCTTGCATCATCCAAAGACACTGGTTCACCATCACTCGGCATTGGATAAGCACTGATGGAAAAAAAAATATTTAAGATTTTATCAATTCATATCTTGAGATGTGTCACTACAACTGCAAAGGTGAAGCACAATCTCTTATACTACTTAAATATTTTCTGAAGATACTGTCACATGTTCAAGGACTTATATAAATCAACAGCCTAGGGTTGTTTAATTAATCTTACATACAAGCAGGATGATATCAACTTATGAAATAAAACAATAAAAAATCAGGTATGTGAGCTAAATCTGCAGCTGCTCCTTGGAATGTCAGGCTTGTGCTTGCAGGTACACTACCAGTCAAAAATTTGGACACACCTACCCATAGAAAGGTTTGTATTATTTTCAACATTTTAGAATAATTATAAAAACATCAAAACTACACAATAACATAGATGGAATTATGTACCAAAACAGTATTAAACGAACAAAAAAATACAATTTGTTGGGGGTGGGGGCGTTTCTGTGGGTTGGGACTCACATAAACTCAGAGCCGGATCAAACGCCTTGGCCAACAGACTGATCCCACTCTTGGGCATTTAAGCAAGGCCCTTAACCCCATTTACTCCATAGAATGGCCGACCCTAAAGTCTCCTCTACACCAGTTTCACGAGGTGGCCTCCTTGGATGCTTTTCCAGCTGTCCTGAAGGCGGTCCCACATATGCGGAGCATGCATTGGCTGCTTTTCCATCACTCTCTGGTCAAACTCTTCCAAAACTATTTCTGTTGTCTTTGGGTCAGGTGGCCAGGGTGTGCGACGCAACACTATCACTAACCTTTGTAGGTGGCCTGGTGTGTCCAAACTTTTGACTGATAGTGTATATCAGCATAAATAACAGCTGTTCTGTACTTTCTTTCATATATCGAGCACTGACTTACAAACCCACTCCCTGCCCTTGTTAATAAAGAATATGCCATGCTCTGATAATTTTGTATTGAAAATTATTTTGCCTGTTGAACCAGCTTTTTTAAGTACATTTTTTTTTTAATTTGTGAGGTGTGCTTCTGAATCCTTTATTCCATTGACCTGGACTCTTTCTGGGTGCGGTTTTGAAATCAAGGCATTCTTTCCAGTCTCATGTTCCCAGAATGTCATTTTCAATTCTGTTGAAGTATTGTGCTGTCCCATTGTAATCTAAGGCTGGAGGTAACAACAAAAATTCAATTTATGTTTTACAAGAACAACAACAAGCTGCAGACTTGATAACTTTCATTTTTCGTAATGTTCTGTGTCAGTGGTTTGGGTAAGAATGGAAGCAAGGAATCAAACAGTAACTGCTGGATTTATGCACACATGGGGTGCTAGTTGAAGGTCCATTTCTGTTTTCTGTGACTTGCAGTGGAGCTTCAGGGAAATAATTCACATCCATTGCGAGGTATTTTCCTTGTATTGGCCAAAACCACCAAATCTTCGTATCTGTTTACACATGAGCAAGAGTTATTCTGGCTCTCACATTCTCCTTTTTGTTATACACTCCAGAAATATAGAAATTTGGTGCATTCATCTGTCCATTTTCCAAACCACCTAACAAGGTGAAGATCACATCTTTCTATTTTTACATTATAAAAGATAAACTAGGTACATGAACTAAATAGAGTTTGTCTATTGTCCTGTAAAAATAGCTATAATTTTACTTTAACTCATCTATTATCCAAACTAAATGATTTACATTAACGACATGAAATACATTTCCGCACCACACAGTCATCACATGCATTGATCACTGAATATTATTGTAATCATATTAAAAGAAAAAAATTATAACTGTCATTTTTTAAAGACAGCTGGGGTGGGGGAAGGGGGCTGTCTCAATACTCTTGAGTAAGGTACTTATTGTAGAAAAATATTGCGTTGTGTAAATTACCTAAGAACAAACTGCAATCAGTCTTTTAAATACATTTCCTGTGTTTTTTTATCCAGATATTCTGCATTTCACATTATACATTTGTTGATAAGTTTTTGAGTTCAAAATTGTATGCTTCAGATTTAATCTTAGGGAGAGGATTGTTACAATGTGTCTCACACCTAAGCACCACTGTAATTATGGAAGAGCAGAGTCTGAGATTTTTACAGTAGTTCCTGGGTTTCCCTATCAAAAAAGGAGATGGTCATGTAATGGGTCAACAAGTGAATCCACTTCACAACTTAATGCAGAATGTATTGTGCTGGTTATATAACTCTGTCCATTGGTATTCATGCCAATCAAAGTAAAGCAAAATACACATTCACTCCAAAGTATGACAAAGATATGGAGATGTGAAAAAGTGTAATCATGATAATCTGTTCCTGCCAACTCATTGGATCAAAGATGAACACTGGTAGGTCTATTGCTCACTAGTCAAATGCCACATCTTTCCCAAATGCATGCTTAAATCTGCATAAACTTGTATTGCATAGTAGTCAACAGAAATCAAATTGCCCTCATCCTTATTTTGTACTCTGTGCATTAAACTTGGAGTAAGTTTGCTTGAAATCTGTTCCTAGTTTGCTATAATTTATTACAAATAAGTAATATGATTCCAGAAACATTGACTCTTTCTTGAAACACTACATTTATCTGCAAAACAAATGCATATTGGTGGGTGAATTGGGAAATTTATGGTTACGATTCTTAAAGAGTAAAGTCAGGTTCTGCTGTAATGGGCTCATTTGTGATATGTGTATGGAGTTAAATATGGAGGAAATAAGGAAATCACGGTGGCTCATATATGATTTTTGAAACACAATTACCTGTATGTTTTGTTCAACAGAGTCAGAGCAGGCGAACAGGAGTTTCAAAGAATGGAACCTGGCTTAAACACAATGGTATATAGCAGAAAAATGTCTGGATAATGTGAATCTCACACAATTTCTTCCACAACATGTTTAGGTTTTGTGTCTGAACATGCCAGTTGGTGGAAGAATACATTGGATACTTGGCTCACTTACCTAACATGCTTTGTTTTCTAAGTGTTACTTTTCACAAAATGTACTCCACTGAAAAAGGTTACAAGAAAGTTTCTGAGAAGCGACCTGGTGAATCCAGTTGAGTTGATTGTAAACAAAACACTCAAACTTTAACACTCAACGAAAAGCTTGATCTTTTGAAGCATTTTGATCACAATTAATATAATGCATACATGTCAATCTAGTGGAGTGAAAACATTGGGATGGGTGACAAAATACCTGCAGTATTAAATAATGCCTGCAGTGTTTAATTATGGTACGTTTGGTCAGTAAGAAAAAGTTACCCCTTTAATTTATAGTTTTATTTCCATACATACCCTAACCACTTTCTAATATATATTTACAGTGAGCCTGAAGCTTATCCCAGGAAGTGGAAGCAGGGGTGCTAACCAACACACATCCCACACTCTAATAACATACTTATTTTTGTACTTTTGGAGCAAACGGGAGCCCCGACAGGAAACTTGTTCAAGCATGCGGAGAACATGTAGACTTCATACAGACAGAAGGACTGGAATCAAATCCAGAACCTGGAGGTGTAGGCAAGAGTGTTGCTTAACATTGTGTTAGTGAGCAACTGTTAGAATAGAATAGAATAGAATAATGATAATTTATTAATCCCCATGGAGATATTCTCATTTTGCTTTACCCCATCTTGTTCTCCATGAAACGCACTAATGAAGTATGCTGGTCAGCCATAACTAAAACCACCAACAGGTGAAGTGAATAACATTGATTATATCTTGACAATAGCACCTCTCAAGGGCACCATTATACATTAGGCAAGTGAACAGTCAGTTCTTGAAGTTGATGTCTTGGAAGCAGGAAAATGGGGAAACGTAAGGATCTGAGCAACTTTGAAAGGGGCCAAACTGTGATGGCTAGACGACTTGATCAGAGCAGGTCTTGTGGGGTGTTCCCAGTATGCAGAGCTCAGTGCCTCAGTGACTCAGAGTCATTTTGGTGACACGAGAGGGACCTACAGAATATTGTGGCGGTTTTAATGTTTTGGCTGATTTGTAAATGAAGACTCAGTCTTTTGCCATGTCATTAGAAGTGACGATTGTGACATCGCGGCTCTAACGGCAGCCGCATTGGGCCAGCAACCAAAGTGCGTGCATGGCTTTGCTGGGGGGCAACCCCAAGGGGCTTTGTATTACTTTATATAAAGTTTAGTTGTTAACCTGTCAGACAAAAAAAAAGCTGAATTACAAATAAATTACTATCATAACTTGTGTTTTTTTGTGGGTTTTCCAAATGGAGGACTCAGAGACATTTATTAAACAAAAAAGTCTTTGCAACATGCTGGATTATAGATTTATGTAACATAATAAGTAAATATCATTTAACCCCCCCCCCCTTTCACTGGATTTAAATGTATCATAATAGCACAGGAACAAAATTAAAAGTCATAGTACAATATTGCTTCTTCAAGTATATATTCATAGATGGAAGAAGGTGTATAATGACATTCAGAAATGATTAATATCATTAGTTCATTGACAGTGCAACATAATTAAAATAACAAAAATCGGGTCCGAACTTACATAACACTCATGGTGGATGTATCATATAATAAAAAAAAACAAAGAACAAAAATAAAGAAAAAAGAATATAACCACAATAAATATATGGAATAGCCTACAATGGTACTCACTAAGATTAAACTACTTGAAAATGATTTACATCGCTTCTATTATTCCATTCCCAGTCCGTAGCTCCGTAGGCCTAAGATGAAAGTGTTAATTTAATATTGTCAGTAAGCTCACAATGGTAATTGTTTTCTCAGTAGTTTCCACGTGAGTGATCATGCAACTGTCAGTGTTCAGGGGTTCATTTATTAGTCTATTTATATTTACTTTATTTCTGAAAGAGGAACCAAGATCACTGGGGTGAATAAATTATAATGATAAATAATCAATTATTTAGTGTAATGGTTGTATACATTAAATGTGAGAAAAATGTACCAATATACAGTCATGGAAAAAATTAAGAGACCACTGCACAATTTTTGTTTCACTCATTTCTCAATTTATGGGTGTACGTCTGTGAATAAGATAAATTCACAAATGCAGCCTGGTTCTTCTCTGTTTCTCATTAATGGAGGGCTTCTTCCTTACTTTATGGAACTTCAGTCCTGCTTCTAGGAGCCTGTCATCAACTAATCATAGCAGTGCACTTCACACGTGCACTTAATGTTTCCCATTCCTTTTGAAGGCACTTGATGTCATCCTCCGATTCATGAGAAACTGTCAGACAAGTTAACAGTCATCTCTGGCATTAGGAAGTCACTTCTGCCCTTTACCTGGCTGGGTTCTGGTCATCCCCAGAGTCTCCTGCTTCACCTTTCTCATGGCAGGAGGCCAGGAACAACAAGAGACCCCAAAGTGCAGGAGACCAAGGAGGAAGTTTTATTTAGAAGCTTGAACAATCAAATCCAAACTGTAGAGCCAAAGCCATCAGAAGAATGGATCTGGGAAGGTCTGAAGCCGACTGGAATCCATTCAACGAAGAAGCACAAGACCAGGAACAGGAACACTGGACGAAACATGCAGGCAGGCAGTGGCAGGAACAGGAACAGGTTGGATCAGGGTAGGCGGGGCAGGCACAAGCAAGGCAAGAACAGGCAGGGCAGGAACAGGCAAAGCAGGCAAGACAAAAGACAAGGCTATTGGAGTGATCAGTAAGGCACATTAGGCAACAATACTTAGTAAGAAGCTGGTGGGGTTTGCTTCCTTTTATAGTGCAGAAGGCTCCCCACCCCTCTGACTGACTCCCCGTTGGCGGCATGCTGAGGGTGGTCTTGATGGTAAGAGGCAACACAGTCGGGGTCCAGGTTATCCCTGGCACAAACCCAGGAGCGCTCCTCTGGCCCGTAGCCCTCCCAGTCGACCAGATATTGGAGCTGGCCCTTCTGTTGGTGGGAGTGACCATTTGATTCAAGTATGTGATACATACTGGGTAACAACAGTATATTACAATCAGGACCAACATGGTGCACCACCTTAAAGTAGCAGATGAAACATGGAGCAAGCTTCTTGCATGTAGGTAGCGATTCTTGATGGAGAGCCATATGTGTTGTCCTGGCCGATATGTTGGGGCTAGTTGACAAAGGCTGTTTGCTGGTGCATTTTATGCTCCAAGAAACGGCGGGTCTTAGAGCAAACCACCTTGCACCCTCGAAACCATTTTTCAACCAGGGGGGACGGCACAGGATAGAGCATTCCAAGGGAAGAGCTGAACACACACTGGAAAGGTGAGTTATTGGGCTTTCCTGGGCGTTGATGGCATACTCGGTCCATGGGGGGTGTCGGGCCCAGTCTGTGGGCTGGTCCTTAAACAGGAGCCGTAGTGTCTTGGATACCTCTTGACAGGTCCGCTCTACCATGCTGTTGGACTGCAGGTGATAACCAGAGGTGAGACTGAAAGAGATGCCGAGTTTCTGACAATGCACAAAATACCTGAGATTCTCCGCCCATGGTCGGAGAACATGTCTTCAGAAAAACCAAAGTGTCAGAAAATCCAAGTGACTAGGAGGTCAGCCAGCTCACTCGCCGAGGGGAGTTTGGGAAGAGGGACACCTTAGAGAACCGGTCCATGATGGTCAGGATCATAGTTTTCCCCAGGGATGCAGGAAGGTCGCTCATGAAGTCCAACATGATGTGTGAGCAAGGATGAGATGGAATGGGCAGCGGCTGTGGTAGACTGGCAGGAGGTGTGTAGGAGGGCTTTAGCTGAGAACAGTCAGGGCAGGAGGTGACATATTCTTCTACATCCTTACATGAAGGTCTTACGAGCTGGGTAGGTGGGAGGCAGAGGATGATGTCTGTTGTCTGGCTTGGGGCTTTCTATGGAAGAGACTTGACAAAGTAAGAACAAACCCTGGGAAAAATATGAAGGAGACCATGGCAACAATTCCCCTGATCGCCAATCCACATGCAGGTTATGATCACGTAGCCATGGGTGCCCTAAAATAATGGGATCTCAGGTTGAGGGGATAACTAACAGCTGCATCTGCTCAAAATGCAATAGTCAAACTGGCAGAGTTAGCGGAGCAGTGTGGTACATAATATTCCAGGGGCTTGGCATCAATTCCATGTACAGCTAACGGGATTGACAATTCCTCTGGTGGGAGGACTAAACGGCTCACAAGGGAGTGATAGATAAAATTACCCGCAGCTTCTCTCTCCCCCCCCCCCCCCCAACAGCTGAATTGAGTTTGCGTTATTTTGAGGAGAACAGACAGTCCCACCTTAACGGAGTCTTTGTGGCGCGGGAGGTGCACCGGGCAATCCAGAATTGCGTGCCGAGACTCCTCGCAATAAAGACAGAGACGATTTTGATATCACCACTGTCTTTCCAATGGGGTGAGGGGAGTGTGGCCGAGCTGCATCGGTTCAGACCTCTCCGACGTAGAGGTGGTGACAGCAGCCGGCAGCGGTGATCATAGACATTGTTATTCATCGTGATCGACGGTTTCATGTATTCATCGAAAGGGAGAGCTTCTTCACGGGAGAAGAGCTTGTCCTGCAGATTCAGATTCAAGGAGCGGTAGTACAGGACTTTTAGTCAGTCATCCGGCCAGCGGCAACCCACCGCGATCATCCAGAATTCTAGGGAAAAGTCAGTGGCGGTCTTGCTTCCCTGCTGGAGATCGCAGAGGCGGTCGGCCAAGGCTGCTTCCCACAGCGGGATCATCGAAAACCTCCCAGAAAGCTAGCTGGAACTCCCTTGTCCAGTCGAGGAGTGGGCTACCTTCCATCCAGAGGGCTGTGGCCCATTCTCGCGCTCATCCAGACAGCAGTGAGATGATGAAGTGAACCCTCACCGCATCCTCACAGAAGCGAACAATATATAAAATATATAAAGCCCACATTGAAAAAGGAATGACCGGCAGTGATTGAGATTGCCGTCATACTTGTATGAAAGCACCACCGACACCAGAGCAGTAGAGTGGGGTGGAGAATCTGGCAGAGGAGCCTGAGATGCTTGTGCCTGCAGCAGCTGATGAATCAGCATGGTAAGCTGGTTAACTTGGTCTTGTAGCTGCTGGGTCTCCGCAGGGTCCATCTTCACTTTGGCAAAGGATTCTGTCATGGCAGGAGGCCAGGAACAGCAGGAGACCCCAAAGTGCAGGAGACCGAAGGTTTTATTTAGAAGCCTGAACAACCAAATCCAAACTGCAGTACCAAAGCCATAGTCAGGAGGGTAGATCTGGGAAGGTCTGAAGTTGAGGGGAGTCTGTCTCACGAAGAAGCACGAGACGGGGAACAGGAAAACCAGATGAAACGGCCAAAAACAGGTAAGATTAGGGCAGGCAGACAGGCGGGGGCAGAAACAGGAACAGGTTGGGTCAGGGTAGGCGGGGCAGGCACAAGCCAGGCAAGAACAGGCAGGGCAGGAACAGGCAGGGTCAGGACTAAGTGGGCAAGACGAAAGACAAGGTTATTGGAGTGCTCGTTAAAGAGCATTAGGCAACAATACTTTGCAAGGTGCTGGTGGAGTTCGCTTCCTTTTATAGTGCAGGAGGGATGGAGAGCCAATTTCCTTCTACTGCGTGCTCCCCGCTCCTCTAGGCATGACAACCTTATTCCTGTGTACTGCTTTCTTAGAAATTTTGTACCTGAAAGCAACCTGCCGCTCAGTGTAGCCTTCTGGCAGCAGAACCACGATTAAACGAGGAATTAAAAATGTAGATTTGTTTCAAAATATAGAGTGGTCTCAATTTTTTTCCACGGCTGTACATACTTACATATCTGTCATTCTTTGTCACTGTTCTCAATCTCTAGTTGTTGTAATCGAACATAAATCAATTTAATACGATATGAAATGCAACTCAAATTTTCAAATAACACTCACAGTGCAGGTTTGAGAAAAAACACTTTGAAACATCACTCCACTCCAATAATGCCATTTTAAGCATAAAAAGATATTTCACATTTGTAATAATTAATAATTGTAATAACTACCAAATTAAAAAACAAAAAAAAAACTTTCATAGCTTTGAAATTTTATTAAGATGACTGTAAATAAACATGAACATTTAGCAAATTTAGAAAAAAGCAGATAAAAACCCCTGGCAGTAGTACTTGGTTGTACAGCCTTTTGCAAGGACAGTGTCTTCCGAGCCCATTTTGTAGGTATGAAATAGCTTCCTTCAACTTTTCCCTTATACAATAAAACAGCAAGCGAGTATAATTCTTCAATGTTCTTCAGCTGCTGTTGGGTCCTGACATTGGTTTTCAATGAGATTCAGCTTGGGAATCTTGTAAGCCACTTCAGTACAGTCTGCTATACTTTTAACATTTGAGATTGTTCTGCTAGTGGACCTGAAGCCTTCTTTATAGACTTTTGGACATGCTGTTGTTTCAAAATGCCTTGATAATCATCTGATTTTATGATGCTATCCAGTGAAAGTATACAGTACCTCATGATGCAAAACATCCATATAAAATTACTGAGCCATGTTTGATGGTAGGGATGGCGTTATGTATTTTAAAGGCTTCATTTCATCATCTGTAAACAAGTAGCTAATTTGCATTGACTGTGAATTTGCATTGTCCATAGAACATTTCCCAGAGAGATTTAAAAGTCTAAGCAGGTCTTGGCAAAGTTCAATTGGGTTGTTTTGGCTGTCCTTCTGCCTTAAATTACTCTTGATTTTTCTAGGTCAATCTTTAAAACTTTGATAGTTGTGTTGCGTGATGGTTCCTTAATGACTCCTAATTTCCTAATTTTTTTATCTGAGCAAATGAGAATGTTAAGGATTTGTAGGCATGTAAATGTTTGGTGATGATCAATCATCTTGCTTTAGTGTCCACAAACAGTTCTTTAATTTTCTACATTAATGTTTTTCTCTGCTGTTTTACTTTTAATTTCTGACAGCAAAGTTTTTTAAGTTTTATTTTATTCAGAACATATGAAAAATGAAGGAAATTTCCCCACAATTGCAGTGCATGTGCTTCACAGCTACTGAGTTATCTCTACTGGGCAACACTCCACTTCCCCGTGGCTTGATCATTCTGCTTTTTTCTTCATTATTTTCTTTTGGAAGGGTAGATTGTCAGCCTCATGATGACACTGCTATCCCTCCAGGGACCTAAAGAATAAAAATTGCAGCTGAACATTGAAGCAATTATGCATAAAAAGCCACAAGCTTTATAATCATGACTGTTGAAAAGTGTGTATGGAATCAAGAATTGAACACATGTCAGAAAAAGAATCATAAATGGGGAGATAAGCAAAAATCGTCTAAATGGAGCACAGAACACTTCCACATACTAAACGATATTAATGCTTCTGAATGGTGCTCTCATTCACAAAAGATGAAAAAGGGGGAGAGCCATGAAAGATTCATATTGGGGCTACAATTTTGTTAAATTTTTATCAGGCCTTATTAAAACTATGAAACTGGTATGTGTGACTGCAATTCTTATTGCTGATGCCCATGCATCTTTTGCATGCAAAATATATATATATATATATAGTCTTGATTTTTAATGAATATTTTCTTAAGGTTGTGTAAGAGGCATTTATATATAACTGATAAATATTTTTATAATATTACCCAAAGTCTAGTGGAACATAGCAGACTGGCATAAGTACTTTAAATGGTGGAAGTATACAGTGGAGGTATATTTTGGTCATCCATATCATGGAGGTATATTTTGACTTGAGTCAATCATTTTTATTTAACCAGAAATACACATAAATCCCTTAATGAATGAAATGTTTTGTAGACTTTGCCAGCTTTTCCATTCTAATGTTGTTTTTATTTTCTTTTAGTCACTTCAGAATACATCCATTCCTGTGATTTATTGGTCAAGCCATTATCAAAAAAAACAGAAACATACATGCACACAGGTACACGGTGTGTCAATATTTCTTAGTATTTCTTAGGGCATCAAAGGACAAAACTTAATTCTTGCTCTACATATAAAACAAACAAATATTTTTGAAGCATTTCTTTCCCATCAAATATCCATCCATCCATCCATCCATCTGTAGGATCACACACACACACACACACACACACACATACACACACACACACACACGCACACACACACACACACACACACATACACACTCCTACCCACACTCAAGGCCTTACAGATAACACGGTAAAAGGAAAACCAGCATTCCAAGTTTTATGGTTTGAATTTAGGGCCCTAAGAATAACAACCTGGGCCTTGAGTAGAGATCCAGCCTGGTGCAGCCTGGTACCTCTTTGTGGTCTAGTCTAAAGGGGGATGGAATTTTAGGGACTGATAAGGGTGAAACAAAGAGTACTGGTGTGTTAAGAATCCAATATGCACCCCCCCCCCACACACACAATACCTCAGAAAAGGACTTGTTTTAAGATTTGTTCGATGTGTGTCTTGTCTAAAGGTTTATCTTTTTGTCTCTATAAATAACTAGACATTATGTCTGTGTGTTTCTTTAAATTATGTGAATAATTTTGTTACCCTCATAAAGGTATCTCACATATTATCACCTATTCTATATTCCCCACCTGAAGAATTATATACATAAATATATATGGGCATCTACATGCGGACATTTACTCATGTTCTCACGTCTATCGTAGAGAAATTAGGAAACATTTAAGGAAACGTACCTAGATATCATAGTTAGTACGATGTGTAAACCTCAAGGTTGTGATGTCATGTTTGATATCAAACTGACGGAGAAATTCCACTAAACGTGAATCTTATCGTGGATTGTCACAATAATGCACATATCTAAAGTTAAACACTTTTAATCGAAGTCAACTCTAAAGTTGCCTGAGTCATTAATCCACTAGTCCCCCTTGACCAGCCCGCCAGTCGGATGTCTCAGATCATTGGTCCGAGGGTTGAATTCCCAGTGATCAATATTCATGGATTTTGGACTTTAAAATCTCACACCTCGGATTTCTCTGTGGGGTAGAGCACAATTAAAAGACTGAAGACCTGCATAAATGCGAAGCCGCACGAAAGGGGGGAGAAGAAACCACGAAACTACGCAAAACCGCAAGACAGAACCTGACAGAGCACGCAGAGAACCACTACAGACCTCGCCCCCGAACTCCATCTCTCGATCATCTCATCAACTCCATACAAGCTTCCAGAGGCTCCATCCGCAACCATGTAAACTCACTTTCTAACCTATTTTATTCACCTTTCTTATAATATTGGGTCGCACTTTCAAGAGGGCTTGCTGTGCAGGACAGTATTTCCTTTAAGAGTACCCATTTTAAATATACTGCTTTCCCATATTCCATTTTGATCACTGATTGTATTTTATTCTGTTATTTTGTGTTTGCTGTATGTTGAATGTATTGTCTGTCATGTGTTAGTTGTAGTGTTAGGAATAAATGCATGCCTTTTCATACATCTCAAATCTCCGTCTGAGTGATCGATTGCTCATGACTAAGTCACTTCACTAGTGCGAACCGCCCTAAGCTTTTGAAGTCCTAAGCTTGTCCTAAAATATCGCGAGACTCTCTCTCCGGCCGGGAGCGGAGTGCCGTTATAGAGCTGCAACGTACTTGGTGAGAGTTACGTTCGCGGGACAAACGCTCTAACCCAGGCTGAGTAGTTAGACTGGAATTAATGAATTCCATTCATATACTGGAACGAGATCTTCCAGTAACTGATTAATTTGGACTTCCATAACATTGTTTGTTGGAGAAACAAACCATTTAAGCATAATAATTAATTACTTATGGCAATTAATTGCTTAATAATAAAATATTAATTTCCTTACATATTGGTGGAGACAAATTATTTGAGCTAATAATTCCTACACATCCATCCATCTATCAATTTTCTATGCCTGTTTTTCCTATACAGGGTTTTGGGGGTCATCACTATTCTCTATAGCGTCTTGGACCTTTATATATAGATCCTTGATGGTTCAGGATTTAATTTTCATTTCTTGTTTTACTTTGGAATATTTTGTGTCCATTTACACAAGCAGTAATGCTCATTTGTAATCTTAGATATAATCTTTACAGTGGACGAATCAGTGCCAGACATTGTTTCTTTTCGGGACCCTCATAATAAAACCTAGAAAAGAAATAGTCCATTCTGTCCTTATTAATCACTTGCAGGATATCAGAGAATAGTAATAGAATTAAGAAGGCTATGTCAAGAAGCCAAATGGAATGCCTACTTTGGAATATTTTGCTATTTTTTATTCATTCATCTTCTAAACGACTTTCAATCATACTTTATGGGCAAATTAGAGACATCAGTCACCTTAATTGCAGTCATGCGTTGCTTGACGACAGGGATGCGTTCTGAGAAATGCATCGTTAGGCGATTTTGTCATGCGACTATCATAGTGTACTTATGCAAACATCCATGGCATAGCCTGTTAACTATTTTGTTGTAAACTTTTTTTTTTATAAGTATAAAGACTACACTCTAAAATAATGATAAAAGTACAGCATACAACATACAAAAACCAGTAATATGGTTATTATCATTATCAAGTATTATGTACTGTGCATAATTGTATGTGGTACTTTTATACGACTAACAACGCAGTAGGTTTGTTTACACCAGCATCACCACAAACGTGAATAATTTGTTGCACTTTGAAGTTACGACACCTTTCGATGTCACTAGGTGATAGGAATTTTTTCAGCTCTGTTATAATCTTATGAGACTGCCGTCGTGGTCCCGCTAACATGGGGTGAACATACAAACTCCCCACACACCGTGCAGAGTGAGAATCTGAAACCCCTACCCTGGAGGTGTCAGGCAAAAGTACTGCTACAGTGGCAGGGAGCTGGGAGGGAGCAAAAATGTCGACTGTCTGGGGGCCCCTGAGGACCGGGTTGGCGATCACTGTACTAAGCCACCATGCCACCCCAGTTTTCTTTATATGAATGACATAGCACAATATCTGATGGTGAAAAATATGTGATATTCTGCTCCATAATCACAATGACAGTATGTAAAGCTACGAAAATTATATATACTTTAAGATGTAATGTTGACTGATCTCCAGACTTAGCACGGTTACTGAGCAGAATTGAAACAATAAAGGGAAGACATTAGCATGACAGAAAACATGCTACAGTTATTGTCAAAGGATTGAAATTTGCATGGGTCAGATCAGCACAAAATTGATTCAGTTTTGGAAGAAAGTTCTTGCTGTTTTTCACAAAGCATCATCTGTGGCTGCATCATCCAAACGTTCTTGCTATCAGGAATGTGCATAGCAATGCAAATATGACTTATTCATTCACTTTTTTCTCTCTTTCTCTGTTTTCATGGTAAGAATTACTAGATAGAAATGTTAACATCTTTGCACAGTTCGAAAATGCTGAACCTGCTGTAAAAATCCAAATATTTGCTGCCTATTACCTATTATATTTCAATAACCTGGGAAATTCTTAATAGGTTATGGTGTTCATATCTTTCTGTATGGCATTCATTTGGATTCAGTATTTTGAAGCTTACAAAATAATAAGAACTTTAAAATGCACCCTTCCATTCTACATACCTGCTTTGCAAGACAGGTGCCTGTATCACAAAGCAAGATTTGTTGGTTAGCTAGCTGCTAAGATACCCCAGTTGAAATAGACTTTACCTTTGTTTGCTCGCATTTACACATTTACCTTAAACAGGTTATCTTGCTAACCCCAAAATCCGCTTTGCAATATAAGTAGGACCCAGATACATCTAGAACCCAGAATGCATCTAGATTCCAGGATGCACATGGCACAGGATACCTTAAATGGGTTTCTTGGTTGATCAAGGTTAGTGTTCTTTAAGTACTGACATTTGCACTGCGGTAGCACACAGAAGAAGTTGACTTGATAAGAATAAGCAACCTTCACGCACTCAAAGCCATACCAGGAATTAAACTCACAATTCTGGTGGTATAAGGCAATACAGAAATGCAGTGTCACCATGCTCAAAATATAACAAAATTTATAATAAATCTGAGGAGGGGAGGGCTGTGCAACAACCTTAATCTTCCTACAGAGTCAGCTGACTGCAGATATTTCTGCTTACTCCGGTCTTTGTTTTCATTCAGCCACGCTGATGTGCTTTCTTAGCCCCGGTAAACCTGTATAGACCTGTATAAACCATCTGCCCTAACACCCAGTGTTACTGGGCATCGTTTTATAATGCACATGTTAAAAAAATAATTTCACAGATTAAATTTCTTTGTGAGGGATTTCTGTTGCTGTTTCTATCTTTCTCTGAAAAGTTAGTTAATAAGTTAATGCCCCATCCTTCTGTCACTTGCTTCTGTCACCGACAGTCCCTATTTACCAATGCCTGATTTGAGATATGAGAGAAGATACCAGAAAATCAGTAGGGGTTCGGTGTGTGTGTGGAAATTTACAGTCATGGCCAAAAGTTTTGAGAATGACACAAATATTGGTTTTCACAAAGTCTGCTGCTTTAGTTTTTATGATGACAATTTGCATATACTCCAGAATGTTATGAAGAGTGATCAGATGAATTGCAAAGTCCCTCTTAGCCATTAAAATAAACTTAATCCCAAAAAACCCATTTCCACTACATTTCAGCCCTGCCACAAAAGGACCTGGTGAGATCATTTCAGTAAGCTTCTTGTTAACACAGGTGAGAGTGTTGACGAGCACAAAGCTGGAGATCATTCTGTCATGCTGATTGAGTTAGAATAGCAGACTGGATGCTTTAAAAGGAGGGTGATGCTTGAAAT
>JAAGVU020000040.1:14960212-14985638 GCA_011763525.2 Mormyrus iriodes | reverse complement strand
GGGTCCGGCAGTTGTGGGGCATCTGTTGGTGAAGAAAGATTCACTGATCTTGACTTTGCTGATGATGCTGTGATCTTGCTGAGTCAGTGGAGGCTCTGATTGGGGTTCTTGAGAGACTGAGCGAGGAGTCTGAGCGTCTGGGATTGCAAGTGTCCTGGATAAAAACCAAGATACAGGTCTTTAATGACTTCTTAGGTACAGCCATCAGTAGTGTGTCTGTCTGCAGGGGGAGTGTTGACCTTGTCGAGAGGTTCACCTACCTCCGCAGCGACATTCATGTCTCTAGTGACTCTTCCCATGAAGTCAGCAGACGGATTGGGAGAGCATGGGGGGTCATGAGATCCCTGGAAAGGGGTGTGTGATGCTCCCGATATCTTTCCAAGAGGACAAAGGTCCAAGTCTTTAGAGTCCTGGTGCTCCTTGTCTTGCTATATGGCTGTGAGACATGGACGCTATCCAGTGTGCTAAGACGAAGACTGGACTCCTGTGGTACTGTGTCTCTTCAGAAAATCCTCGGGTACCGCTGGTTTGACTTTGTGTCGAATGAGCGGTTGCTAGGGGAGTCCCGAATGAGGCACATTACCTGCATTGTGCGGGATCGTCAGTTACGGCACTACGGCCATGTGGCGTGTTTCCCTGAGGGTGATCCAGCTCACA
Organism: Mormyrus iriodes; assembly: GCA_011763525.2. Classification (NCBI taxonomy): domain Eukaryota; kingdom Metazoa; phylum Chordata; class Actinopteri; order Osteoglossiformes; family Mormyridae; genus Mormyrus; species Mormyrus iriodes. The sequence continues at coordinate 14,984,981 of JAAGVU020000040.1, read as the reverse complement.
GGATCCTCATTGCTGAGGACCCGGGCAGCTGGTCCAGGCCGAGGGGACGCCCACGTAACACCTGGCTGCGGCAGATGGATGGCTATCTCCGGAGAGTGGGACAGAACCATGTGTCTGCCTGGGGGGTTGCCATCTGGGATCCCGAGGCGTTTCGTCATGTGGTGGGTGTGGCAACACGCTGCATCAGTGCATGCTCCCCGACATGACCTGACCTGACACTGTAGAACATATATACTTTATACACCACTTTGGATGCCAGCAGAAGCTTTCTAAATTTGTAATAGTATGTGTGAATGTTTTTCTTTTATAACATCTTTGAAAGTCAAAAGGATCACAGGTTAGACACCTTTCAATTAAATAATCTCATGTTATGTGTTGCTGTACAGTTGTACCATATGTTTTGTGTGGTTTGTTCGGGGGCTCCCGATTGCAGAAATCCTTGGTTACATTCTGCTACTTTCAGCAATAGAGCTGTTATGGTTGCAAGCCCATCTATCTTTGTCAGTTTTTGACATCTACAAAGTTTTCTGTTAATGTGAGGTGGCAGGGGAGGGCAAAACACCAGAAACTTTACCTCACCCTCACATGGTAACATCTTGAGATATGATAAATGGCGAAATATAAATCTGCCTGTTTTGATGGACAGTGGGATAAAATTTCTTATATTTTTCATCGTGCTTAATGCTTGACATCCAAGGCATTCATTTGTCTCTGAAAAGTGTGATGAGAACAAAGATGATTCATTTTGTCTGGCACTTTCATATATCACATGAGATCATCCTGATGTCCGATATAACAGGTGATTTCTCAGGTCATAGGAAAGGCGATGATTGTAATGAGCAGATTTGGGTCAAAGTTCCTTGTATGACTTAATGAGAATAGGAAATCTTTAACTGAAAATAGGTAAAAATGAGACTGCCATATTAAATGGATAGCAAGCTGTCCTTGTGGACTTAAAAGCACTCTCTTACACGTCTGTTGCCCAGGCCCTTGTCACTGCAGTGCTGCGATTCTAGCTGGGAATGGAAGTAAATGGAATTCTGGAATATTCCTATGTGATGACTATATAGAGAATGAGCAATGTAGGTTCTTCCCAGCGCAAACAATGTCTTTCTCTAAACTAAAAGACTACTTTTAATTCTCCAAGTGCCTGATGAGTTGTCAAGTCCAAATGAAAAAAAGTGAGCCTCTGTGACATTAAAACAATGTACATATCAACTTTCATCCACAGGCATTCATTTGCTTACTCCAATTGAAACACTGATTGTGATACTTGAAAAACATAAAAAGCTTCAATTTTTCCAGAATGGTTTCTTTTCAGTCAGTCAAGCTTGTTAAAAATTCTGCCATTTAATAATGTTCATGACATTTTCAAATATAATTCTGTCCTACATAAAGGGAAATGATCCCCTCCTTGCCAACAAATCATCTTTCCACCCTCTTATTCCTCACCATCTGTTATTTGACATGTACGTTACACGTAGCGTTTTGTTATATTTTTCCTGTTCAGTCTCAATTGATAGAAAAAATGCGACTAGAAGAAGGCATATTCTTCATTACATTATTCTCCATAAAGCATGGAAACATCCATTTTCTATAACCACTTAATCCATATAGGTCACGGGGAGTCCGGAGCCTATCCCGGATGCTGCGGGCGCAAGGCAGGGAACAACCCAGGATGGGGCACCAACCCATCACTGGGCACACGCACACACATACCTATGGGCAATTTGGCAACTCCAATCAGCCTCGGCATGTTTTGGGACTGAGGAGGGAAACCAGAGTACCCAGAGAAAACCCCACGACGACACAGGGAGAACATGCAAACTCCACACACATGGAACCTGGGCAGAGACACGAACCCTGATCCTAGAGGTGTGAGGCAACAGTGCTAACCACTGCACCACCGTGCCACCACAGCATTGAAACAATGCATTTATTTTAATTTTGCTACTCTGTCCTTTCCCTCACTCAGAACTATCTGAATGACTGTCTGCCTTGATATTCTTCCATTTGGTTTCCCAACAACTCTCTTCACAATAAGCTGCCATATACTTTATGTTAGGTGCTTACAAATTTTTTGGGATGCAGATGAACTTCTAGTACGATCGACACTAGGGCAAGACACATCACCTGATATATTCAGAGAGATCGTTTATTTTTTCAGAGAGATGTTTTCAGAGAAAGGAATATAGAGGAAAATGTCATTCTTAGTATAATTTCTTGATTGCACATTTCATTTTGGCACTCACAGCACCTGCAGATACTCCGGCTGTCTTATAATGACAAACAGGACCTCAAAACTCTAAATTTATCAGGCGAATGAGCCCACAGAAATGACACATAGGTCATATATTGAATGTTCTGCAGTGTTACTCACTATTGCAAATCATTGCATATGGTGCTTTCTGTATTGAAATCTATGGGGGTCATGATGGTCCTATCACGCCCACCTGATTCTGGATTATGGCTTGCAGTTTATATTAATTTACTTCATAATGCTGAAGAATAAACATCAGATGTGTCAAGAGTTGAATACTGAACGTGTATATACATATGATGGTTACCCCTGTACAATTATTTGCTGCCTAACTGAGTTAATGTTTCATAGCCATATAACTCTTGGTTAGAGCAGTTCATGCCATTCACTACAACTTCAAAAGCCTAGGCTATAGGTGTGCCAAAATCCCCGATAATAACACATTTCAAAACTCAAGAACAATGATGGAGCATACTTCCTGTGGTAGAGTAATTTGACAGACTCACCTTAAAAGCACTCTCTTTTATTTCAGGGACTTTGCGCCTTCTGCCTTCCCTCGTGTTGGGAAATTGGAGTTTTTCTCACCTGTGAAGTTCTTTCTTTCCAGAGTGATTCCATCTCACAGAAGTTGTGTAGTGACTTTTTCCTTGGTCTTTTTTTGTCCTTTAATTCAGCAACAGGGATGAATTTTCAGCCCGGAGCATGAGAATATCAATGCATTCTTGCATTTTTCAAAGTGCTTCCTGAATCTTTTGGATCATTCATCTGATCTGCACTGATACTTTATTATATGTAGCTGAGATTGTATCATGATAAATCTGTGTAAAATGTGAGAAAATCAAAAGTAAACGTAACTCAGTTCAGCAGCTGCATGCATATGATTAAAATTCCTGTAAGCTGTATGGGCTGTGGGATGTATTCCACGCATACATGCATTTTACAGTAAACAAGCAAATAAATAAAATTGTTGCAATAAAGTATTACACAATGTTTTGCGGCTTGGACCCCATCAGATATTTTAGAGACACCTTTTCCCTTATCTGATGAAGGGTAAAATTAAGCTGGTCATCTTCTCTTACAATGATGAATTAATGATTAAAACTACATTTCCTCAGACAAGTCGAAAAATACTTAGTCTGTTTGTCTTGTTTGTCAGTATACGCAAATGAGAATTTCTGCCCATGGCAATTTTCAGTCATGTGATCCTGTGGATACCTCTATTCAAAACCCAAATAAATGAAATCCCCCCCCCCCAGGCTATTTATAAGGTTGGAGTAGTTTTGGAGGCATTTTTTAAGCTCAAGGTTTAGGCCTCAAGAAGAAAAGTAGGTCATTTTAATTATTATTTATAACTTTGACGCACAAAGACAGAAGAACTACGTACAACTTGCTGGCACACTGAAATATAGATGATTCAGGAATGAAAAATCAGAACCGCAGCAGAATGCTTCTTTTCAACTCACTGTGCCGCGTTCTGCAATCACAGCAGTGTCAAAAACAATACGACACCTTTGTGGAAGTTGTTCCACAAAACCATCTCCTAAATTACTTGTGCTTATTCTTTTTAAAATAACTAGCTCAGATACCATGAAATGAGACTAATATCATTATGGAATTGTAGGAATCAGTTACTTATAAGAGTTCTTGGGGCTTCTGCATAGTTACAGATTTTCACGAGTTGATAAGAAAGTGATGGACTTTTTCGTACAGTCAAACAAACTGAAATGTATAATGTATTGGTCTTACACCAGGTTACTAACAATGAAGTGGGTATCACAATGTATAATGCAGCTTTATATAGTAATATAATGTTAAGACTACATCATGGCCTATTTCCCTGCTCTTTAGTCTGTTTATTACATTTCCTTGTGCATGCTAAGGGGAGCACTCATATGACCTTTATATCGCCCTTCATGTTTATAGCATGCCATTTTTTTTTCTCCAAGTAACCTTCATTTTATGTTGGCTATGTGTTTATTTATTTATTTAATGTTGAGCACGCCAAATTGTTCCACAGCCTTGATTGTTCAAGTACAATAAAGAACAAAAAGTTTTCCTGGCAACTGACTTCTCTTAGAGAGCTTTAAAAAAACAGAGAATATTAGTTATACATCTTGGTACATCTCCAGCTAACCTTTTCTCTATCTCTCTGCTTTTCTATCTTTAATCTTACTTGGAACACATAGATTTAGGAGAAAAAAATTCAAATGTGGAAATGAAAATGTCAAATTTTAAATGTCAAAATCAGTTATCAGTTACAACAGGCGTCCATTTTCAGGGTTTCTGTTACCATTTTAGCCAATTATCCAGAGTGAATGCATTTTGATATTTCTCTCATCACGAATTGCACTCTAACGTGACCATTATGTACAAATGCATAAATCAGTGCTGCCCTTATCTTGAGTTCATATTTTAATGGTCCTACCATACAGACATTGTAACACAAATGACTGAGGCAGTAGCACTGTGCCTTTTGCAAGACTAGTTCTTTCAATTTATAGCTTTCTTTATACTTAAGAATGAGTGTGTTTTTGTGTAGCAACATGGACATTTTATTTGCCAAGTGGCGTCTTTCTCTGCTGCCCTTTAGTGATCCATCCATCCATCATCCATTCATTCATCCATCCATCCATCTATCCATCCAACTTATCTGGCACAAAATTACAGGGGGTGGGGGGTAGACTGCAGTCTCTCCCAGGCAACAGAGGACATAAGGCAGAGGAATGTTCTATATAGGAGGTCATTTATAGATATGTGTTAAATCTTTCCATTATACTGAAGTCCAGTCCAGGACTACTTGGATGTACCAAATTTGATATTTATATTTTCATATACATATGAAAATATAAATATCTGAAGCAAAAATAGTGGCATAAATATACCAGCCTGTGTACAACAATGTCAATTTCAGTTCATTTTTAACTTCAGGACCAAGTAAAATTCGCCCAGCTATGCTTTGTGATGGCTTATCCAGTATAGATTTGCAGTGTTTTGGCTGCACACAAAGTTTCTGTGTTCTGCCCATGTTTGCGTGGCTTTCCTTTGGGTTACTGTTTTCGTTCTGTAGCTCAAAACATGCAGTTAGGTGAACTGGCTTCACCCTTGTGTGTGGTTGTGTGTGCCCTGCATTGGACTGGGACCCAGGGTGTCCCCTGCCTAGTGCTCAGTGCCATGCTTCCTGGGATCGACTCCAGGCCTCCTTCAACCTTGCACTGGAAAAATTTTTTATCGATGATGAGAACTAAGTATGGTTAAGAGCTGATAAAAATTCTGTTTCTTTTGATTATTACGTTCTTCAGTCTAACTTGTACGACGTGGGAGTCATCTGTGTTCAGTTGATAATATGCCATTAATGCTAATCAAAAAAGCACAACATTTCAGTGTCCGTGAATATTGCTGGGCCTCACTCTCGTGCCAGCCAAATACAGCACAGTTGGTATTGTGTCAAATGTTTTCTAAATAGTGAGGTTTCAGTATGCACCAGGAATATTGTCTCCTTGAGCTCCATGGTGCCATATTTACACATTTACTAAGCAATATACCAAGAAATACGTACCACATTTACACAGTGACTAGATAATGTGCTACATGCTGTACAATGTAAAATTAAAAAGAGACACAAAGGCAAGATATTGCAGTGCAATAACTTGAAGTAAACCGAATTTTAAAAAATTGCAGAAAATGTATGGCAAGTGTTGTCCTGATGCAAAACATTTTTAGTTTAAAAATATCCATGTGCAATGAGTTTGGGATGAGGTAGTGGTGAGATGAAGCAGAAGTGCAGAGAGCTAGTGAGGAGACATTTGGTTTCACATACTTTGGTGAAACAAAAGTGCGTGTGCACAGCCTGCGTGTTTTCATGTGACGCTTTTGTTTTTGCCATTCCATTTGTAAGAACGATGCATCACTGAATTCAGTGCTAGAGATATTGCGGGACGGGAATATAAAAATCATGGTGTTTTAGTCCTGGTTTTCTGCTTTACATTAACCCCGAACCATTAAATCCTGTAGGGTTTTGCACTTGAGATTCTGTAAAAGTGGGTATCGCTAAGGATTTTCTTGTCCTCTTCAGTATTCAGCAAAAGACTTCTAGAACAGGGCTGTTCTTCCTACAGCCCTGAAATGTCCACTTGGTGAAGAAGCCTAGCATGTTGTTCTGTTACTATTAATAAGCTCTTTGGTGCTCAAATGTGATCTGCGTGTATTTCAAGGTGGTTTGTTCCCATATCTAGTCCCCACAGCCTTTAAAGCAGTTTTTAGGCATGAGGCATAGGGCTTATCTAGCAGGTAATGTCACTTGTGTAGCACACCTTTGTTTCATCTTGGAACGGCCATGACATTCACATAACCAAGAGGAAATGTACATGTTGTTCACATACTATTCAGGGCATGCACTCCTTTCATCCTGCAGGGCTGGACTATGGGTGTTTGACAGCAGCTTTGCTCTTTTTGATTCCGACAAGCCCCTCTCTGCTTCCCCCCTCTGTTGGTCACCATTCTTTGGCATCACTGAATTCAGAATGACTCGCGGAAGTTGCTACACTTTCAAGTGCTGGTGCAAAATATGCCTGACTGCAGGGAAGCTCAGTGGGCAGCATTGTTACGTCATGCCTCCAGAGATGGGGGTTTGAATCCTGCTTCTGCTTTTTGTGTATTGAGTTTATATGTCCTCTTTTGAATGGGTAGACACACTTTAAGATGAATGGATGGTGCTGCAGGGTGCAGATCAACTTCTTCCACCTCAAGGCACAACTTAATTGAACATGAATTCATTTGCAAGTACCAAACCCAGAATAATATACAGTTTCTAACATACAGTTTTGAAAATGAATTATTTAGAATATTTCTGCAGTTCAGATTAACCCTTGTTGTTAAGTATGATCATGGGGGATGTGATCTGTTTGCATGTGGCTGCAGGGAATGTGCACTGGAGATTGGTGTGATAAGTTAAACCTTTCCCATATTAAAACAAATCATCTTATGCCCCAATATCCTGTTTTACTGTTGTCACAGTTTATGTACAAGTTTATATATAAAATATTTTTTAACAACAGCAACCAATTATGGAAGCCGATGTACTGTGTCAGCTTGTATGTCATGATATGACTACTTCAAGATTAATGTAATTCCCATTTAAATTTTTGAATATATTTAGGTAAAACAAATTGTAAACTATTTCTAAATGAGTTACACGATTTTAAATAGTTTTTTAAATTGTTTTCCCTAAAATAAAGCCGCCTGTGACTCAACAAAATATTGACTTGTCTCCTGGTATCTGAATGTGCCCTTGTGTGATTCACTAGGAGATTACACGTATTTAGATGTGTTTTGGTGATCTACTTGTGCAGCGTGGGTGCTCTGGATTGCAGTATGCAACAAAGATTGTACCGGGTACTTGAGCCAGCCTTTTTGGTTTTCCTTTCTTCAGACTCAGAAGAAGGAGATGGAGTGAAAGTGAGTATGAAATTGTCTCCCCTTAAGACAGAAGACAGAACCATATGACTTGGCTGGCTAGGGAATGCAATTGTTATTTTGGAAAATGCAGTCTTTTTCAGGAAGAACAGGGCGGTATAGACGCTAGACGCAGGACTGACAGCATGCGGTACGGAAATGTGAAGGAAAAGGTCCTTTCAGCAGGTGCTGAAGCAGAAACCCAACAAACAGGTTGCTTACTCTCACTAGGGGCTGTGGAAGGGGCTTGCAAGCTTATAAAGGTTTACTTACACCAATTTATACCAATCACAGTGAACATGAGGCAGGTGTAATTAATCAGCACACCAAAACTGGACACCTGATCCCCATCTCCCTCCTGATTGAATGATGAAGACAGTTCCCCTGTTAGGGTCAATGGTCCTAAGTACAGAGTCCTACTACACAGATAGTGACTAATATACCTTAAGCCAGTATTAATTCTCTGAGCAAGCTGCACGTGACGGATTCCTTAGCAGGAAGTTGGTTGAGTAATGACAAGTGAAATGACAAGTAACCAGAATTAGCACAGATTATCATACTTGTCTGTTCTTCAAACAAATTTCAAGCAAATTCCAAGGCAAGTGGACAGAATGATCACAGGGTCAAAGAAATGGCCTTGTCCTGACTCAAGTACCAGGACAAGGTCAAGGATCTGTATATCGAGAACTATGTCTTGTTCTTGCATTGTATTGTTTTCTAGACAATGGAGAAATCAGACCTGTGATACTCATGTGAACCTATATTTAGTTTATTAGATGTCTGGTTCCAGTTTGCTGTTTTTACTTTTAAACTCCGTCTCATAGTTCCTAGCCAGTTCGAGTTCTGTCTCCTACTCATTAGTCTATTGGATTACTGTCTCCTTTTAGTTTGTCTCAACTCCTGCTGCCTCTCGGTGCCTCGTTCATGTCTTCTGGCCGCTGCCACTTTTCTTGTTCCTGTTTACCATGTCATGGATTGAGTTCTGTTTCCTATTTCTTGGCCTCCATCTTGTGTGTTCACCAATCCACTGCATTTGTGTCCTCCCCTGCAAATATTATTCTCAGAAGCTTGTCTTTTCCAGTGGACTCAAGGACTGTTGGATGGACTATCTGGCAGTTGGGTGGCATAACCCCTTTTTCCTGTATTCTTTGTTGTATACTTGATAGTCTGGTGTCACAATGCATCGGCTAATTTCTCCTTTAAGCCTCTTTACTTGTTCACAGAAATAGTAGGGGAAATCTATTAACTGGATTCAGAGAATTCTATCTGTCTCTTTCTAATAAGCACTTTTTACGTGGCTTAATGGCTGGCACTGTAACCTCATGGTTCTACTGTTTTAGGCTCTCCCTTTTTATGTGCTCACCATGTTTCTCCGGGTGCTCCAGTTTCATCCTGTAGCCCATAACATGCATTCAGGTGAACTTGGTGTGTACGAATATGTCCTGGCATCCCATCCAGGGTGTCTCCTGCCTCATGCCTGGTGTTTCCTGGGATAGGCTCCAGGCTTGCTGAGACCCTACACTAGAAAAATGGTTGGAAGATGAATTGGTGGATTTATCTATTAGCAAAAATGTAACTTAGGAAGCATAGAAAAGGGTATACCTTGGGTATAATACAGTCCATCTCTGGGCACTCTCACACCCAGAGACACACACGCTAAGGTCAATACCTATAGGAAATCCATAAAGAACATTCAAACAAAGCAGTGATACAATTCACCCCCATAACTCTGGGTATGAAGCAAAATACTTAGGCACCATGCCCCCAGGATTTTGAATACCGAATTGTATTGCAGCTATTGAACTTTGCACAATGTTCCAATGGTCACTGACATTAGTCAAAAACAGAAACTTTAACAACACCTATAAATAAAGCCTACAGGAAAGGATACCAATGAAATGTCCAGCTCATTCATCCCTAGATGACTTCTGCAGACAGATAAAATGCACTGTGGGTGTCAGAGGCACATAAGTCAATGCACACAATATGCAGCATCACATTACTATGTTAATTGCTAATGTTACTGACCCTTTCATGCACTAATTGACTTCTCAATCAACAAGCCAAACAGCCCAGTCAACCATACCCCATGTTGTGTACAGTATTCACAGGTGCACACATATCAACCTGATGAATTGCACATTAAGCTCTTGAACTACTATTTATTTACTATATTGTTTTATTGTACCATGGCATTGTGTGTGGACAGCAAAGTAAGAATCTCATTGCACAGAGAAATGCACTTTTTCTAATGTACATATGATAATAAACACTTTGAATATGGTTAATTACTCATTTAGCATGAAGCATGAACAACCATTTTTCTGCCTAGGATAATGTCTCACAAAACCCCTGATACTGAAAAACAAGTAGAATTCAGATGTAGAAATTCTGGAGCTGGGGCTGACATATTTCTTCATTTTCAGGATGGAGATCCCAGCCAGGTGGCAGGCTGCTCTCCCCTCCTAGCTCCCTCTCATGTCTTCTTTGTAAGAAGTGCTAAAGCATCATTTCGCCAACTCTGACGCACACAGACCCTACAGAGCACTCGACACAGTGATAGAAAGGGGATGGGAACGCAGCTTGCCATCTGGCAGGGATCCTTGTTCTGGAAATGATGAAATACGTCAGGCCCAGCTCACTCTCCCGGGATTCTGCTGACTATCTCTTCTCTCATTCAGGTTTGCCGTTCACGTGTCACAACGTTCAGCATCCCTCCATTACCGCCTCAGCAAAATCAGTTGCCTCTCTACTGCTTTCGGTCCAAAAAAATAAACGGAAAGCGCTTTTTAAAATGTAGTCTGTAGATTGCAAGGAAGGGAAACTGCCACTAATTTGATCAGGGACAGAGGCACAAAATCACAGCAGCACTTCCCTTACCCACTTTCCCCGTGAGGGCTAACCCCTCCTTTTTCTGTCTTTGACAAGAATTGCCTTGACATACAATGCCACATTTGCAGGTGCTGCTGTGGTGTCCCAGTCTATTACAATTGGCCTCTTTTGGTCTGATGTACCCTCAACCGTAAGCTGGAGAGTAAGTTAACTGCTGGGAATGAGACTGCAGTTCCTTTTCCTGGGATTGTAATGAAATGGTCTTGAAACTGTTAGGTGACGCACCTGTCCTATAGATAAATTAATGATTCTACGACAGAAGAATGGAGACTGTTTATGTAGCAGCAGGAAACTGCTGAGTCCAAATGTGGCCTCATTTAGGTGATTTATTGATCGTTGCTTTACTGTGAGAAGCTAAAGAGTGTTATCCTGCTCCAGCTATAATTCTCCAGCACAAACCATCCACATAGATAGGGCAAAGCTATACCCAATTAGCGGAGAATATGGGAAAAGGAAAGGAAAGGTTCAGTTAGCCTCCTAGAGAGGGTGCAGCAGTGATGGCTGGAACAGGACATGAGACAGTCCCTCCACAAAATGATACAGGTGGGAAAAAATAAAACAGATGCAATTACAGCCCTTTTACTTTCTTGAGGTACCTGTGTAAAAATGACTATTAATACAGATTTGAAAATGATATCAGAAAAGGACAAATTTTGCTTTCATGGAACCTTATCCTTACCTGGATAAAGGAATATGCAAGAAACTGTAGACATCAGGCAAAACTTCAATCCACACCCTCAGAGCCACCCAATCAGGACAGCTTCTCCCATAGTGAGAATCTCATTTTAACATGCAAGAAATATAGCCTTTATTTAATTTCAAAATGTTTCATAGACTTCTACATAACAGAAACAGACACATCAAAACCCAAAATAAAAACAGTGGAGACTAACCTTATTTACATTATCAATTAATAAAAAAAACATGTATTTTCAGATAGAATTCATCCTTATTTTCATCTGTCAACCTCTTATCCTGTTCAGAGAAGACAAAATGGTTATTTTGTTTAAGAGTTGATCAAGAATAAAAATGCATATCCTAGGTGCTCAGAGTTACCTTACTGAATTATTCCTGTTGTGGTTTTATAGTGGATTTGCGCATTTCAACACTGGGAAAAGCTTTTTTTTTTATTTGAAAGAAAACATAATGTTTCACTGACATAAATAGTATAAACAGTTCTGAAACTAGAAATCTGTTATGAAAAATGCTTATCTAAAAGTTCTGTGGCATATAATGTAAAAGTTTGTTCAAATACATTTTTTTTTCCATTTTAATAATGGCCAATTGAAATATAAGTCAGGACAGTCATTATATTTCGTTTATGGAAGAAATTTCAATTACTTGTGCGATACATAAATCACCAAAGGGCTTTTTGACCATATATGGCATTAGGGTTAGCTAATACATCCATGACTTCCCAAACTTTGGTGAATGGACAAATTTGTATTAGTGTGACTGGATAATAGCTTTATATAATCCTTCACCATAGAAGTACATTGTGCAACATTTGTAGTAAACTTTACAACAAAAAAGTTTATACATAAAGGTACAAAATACACCAATGAGCCAAAACATTAAGACTGCATTACGTGAAGCAAATAATTCAGTTTTTACTTTCTTAAATGCCATGTGTCATGGTCTGGGATGTATTAGATGGTAACCTAATATTTGATATTTGCAGCTGACTTGTGGAATGCAGAAGAAATGGGCAGGGGTAAAGACCTGTTTTCTGACCGTGAGCACCCAACAAGCCTTGCCGTTTTATAGACGCTGTCTGCCATTGATTATGAGTATTGAATGTTGGTTTGCTATCTAATGTATCCCAGGCTTTGACATGTGCTGTTCTGAACAAGACAGTCAATGTTACTCTCATCATGTGAGGGTGATCATAATGTTTTGGCTTATCGGTGTACACTTTACATACAATCATTTAGTGTGTTTTACAAGTTTTGTATAGATATCTAAACATTGAATTTAATGCTTTAAGACCTTTTTTAAATGCTCCTTTATATTACAGAAACAATAATTGTAGAATCTTGGTAATCACTGACTTTGTAAACTTGTTGTATTTGTAAACCATTACACAATTAAGCTCTTGCCATTGTCTTGAAGCATTATTTATCTATTGGCACTTTTCCACTGTCATACAAGGACCAACCCGTACATAAGCCATGCCGCAAGTATCACAAGTATAGCACGGTTCTAGCTCGCTCTAATTTTCCACTGCAGAAGGGTCGGCTCGGTAAAAGCGTTGCCAAGTTTGAAGGGTGACAGTGACGTAAAACCAGAGAGAGGCATATTTACTGTTCATACGGTGTATATTGTGATTCACTATGTGTGTTTATTTATCTATTTATTTATTTATCTATTTATTTATCTATTTATGTATTTGTTACTGTGTGCTAGTTTCTACTAGCATGTCTGTGAGAATCAGCGTGTTATGCAAGTATCAAACGCTAATGAAATTAACATTCTCTTGCGTAAATTTGCATTACGGATTCATTTTGTTCAGCTGTTCCGTAGTACTTTTTTAAGTATGAGGTTGGAAATTTTCAAGTTCCAAGTTTTTGGGAATGCATCACGATGTGCGATACTACTCATAATGAATAACACACAGACTATACGCTTTCTCCTTCAGATAATCTATGTGCAGATCCCCAGAATCTCCATGCATTTTGGCCAATCATATGGTGGTGACATGACCAGCTTGGTTTGGTCACGCTTTTGGCCCTGCTAGTAAGCAGAATGTGTGGAATTTGTGAATGTGTAATTTCTACTGCACAATGGACCATCATCAAGAAAACAACATGGTTAAACCATATTTACTGTGTCGTTCTCGGAAGCTTATTGAAATTATTTATAAACTTCTGGATTCCAGCTTAAAAGTATTGTGGAGACAAGCCTTCCCCTTCACTGAACATCCCGAAGACTCCAGGACTTTAGAAATTGTCTCTCATCAGGTTAGTTCAACCTGTGCTTGGTAAGTGAATGCTACCATACTAAATATTCTAGGAAAGTCTTTCTGATTTTCTATTAGCTGTGGATCATATTTCTTTGGCGTTTATTTTTGATCAATCACTTTCACCCCAAAATATTGTTATTCTTATCATTGCTGGCATATTCTTCATCACTTAAAGATACATCATGCAGAATGGTCAGGGACATTATTTTTGATCAGGTGTTTTGAGTATGCAAGAATATCATCTTGAATGGAGGGTTACCAACCAAGATGTAAGATGTGATAAGTCCTGGCTACTTAATAAGTGTGGTAATGGAACCTTTGTGGATCTGTTGATCATTTACAACAATAAGTGTAATTTTTTGCAATTCAGAAAAATCTAAATATCCAAAAAAAATTAAAACCTGTAGGTTTCCTAAGTAACCTAATACATACATTTGTTTGGGCAAATAATATAACATTATTTAACAGTTAAGTATTTCCCTAGTATCAAATGACCATAAAAAATCAACCCAGACCCTGACACTATAGTGTCAACTGAACATGCAATTTCGGATTAACAATGGGCCACCATCAATACCTACAACCACCCATTGTGGACTACACTACAGGTCCTTTGTGCACAGCAAAATACTATTATACTAATTTCTGTTTAGAGTAGTTTAATTTTATCAGAATTTAATTTGGAACCAAGGATTATAATTTGAAAATGGGGATTATTAATTTAGGACAATTATTATTTGGTAAAAAAATAGGTCGCACATCTGGGCCACCCTATATTTTCCTTATATCAAGGACAAGAAAAAAATGGCCCAATAAACACTGATAGATGTTAGAAAGTAAATAATGTCTACGGTGACAGAATGTCTTTGTTCCAGCCCAAGGCGTAACTAGGTGGAATTAAGTTTACAGATACAGTATATTGCCTGACCAAGCATTACAATCTGCTGCCATTAAAGCATTATAAAAATGTTACAGTTCACAGCTGGAAATCTAAAACTGAATATCTTGTGAATACATCAGTATATCGTTAAGCAGAAAACATCGCATTTCATTTTTTTGCACATTGGCCACAGTTTATACTTCTATGTTTTATATTAAATGTACGTTTGATGAAGTTTAAAACAGAAATACGATGAAGCATGACTGGATTTGTATTACTGACACTATCACTAAAACAGAGTGCTAAGCTAATTGTACAGAACTCTCAGGAAAAAGCTAGGTGCCTCTATGTCAAGCCTCACCAGCTGGCACTGATGTATACCCCATCTGCTTAGATCCTTCTTGCATTCTTTCTTCGCCTTAAAAAAGGTCTATCAATTAATTTACATAGAATTAAAGGTACATTTGTTTAAACATGTTTTTTGGGATTCTCAGATGGTATTTTTTCAAAAATCACAGATGAGAGCAGTGAGGAAGCACCTTCTCTAACCAAGGGCCTTTTCATTTTTAATAGTTGTAGCATTTTTTCTCTCTCTTCATCTTGTATTTCCTGGAGGCAGTGAACTGAAAAAGAGATGGAAAGGTTATCTTGCTTGTCAAGTGAAAAAGATTATCTATTCCCAAGCCTTGAATATGTTTATAAACACTCATTAGTGAGCTGTTGCAGAATACCATCAAATGCAAGAGAAATAACGCCTTGTACGTGATTCAAGAACAGGCTTTTCAACCAGGTTGCAACAGTCTCGACACAATTACATTTATGTCTGCCCAATTCTCTCTCCCTTTTTTCATATTCAGTTCAATGCCTCAGAGTGCCGTACCAGACACATTATCTGAAGATGATTTCCAACAAATCCAAATTAGACACGCACCATAACTTAATTAGCTTTTTCACAATGGAGCCTGCAGGGTAGGCAGATTATATAGTAATGCATAGTTTTTGAGAGCTATTAAACTCCATAAAGAACTTTGGGATGTGGTTATCAGGTTACTTACAATTTTCTGGAAATAACCGCCTCTGAAGAAAATCTGGAGGGTGGGACAAGTCAGTGCTTGGTGCTGGCAAGCCAATTTAGGCATTCATTTCTGACTTTGAGATATGAAATATGTTCTATTATTCAAATCCCCTGCCATAAAGTCTGTACAAAAAGTGATGGAGAAAATAATTTGCCTAATTTAGCATTATGTTGAGAACACAAAGAGTTATTCTTATGTAGTTCTTAGATGTATTAAGAGAAGTGCAAGTTCAGTATTACTTCATCAAAAGCAACGAGGTTCTACCAGCAGTATTCATAAAAGTGGTGAAAATGCTGCATTTTTCATTTTGTGTGACGAGCATGACTTTGGCACATCAGTTATATCTTCCCATTACCAAAACCCATCTACATTTTTATTGCTTGCAATTTCTCAATTATACTACATTAGTCTGGAGCAGAAATTTTGGGTGATGACCAATGGAGAAATTCTAAAATGACTTCTTTTAAAATGACTTGTTAAGATTCAGAGAATTTAAATAAAGAAGTGATTTAATTCCAAGACAGTCTTTTACCTGACACTCTTTATTATTGAAAAAAAGTATGTGATTGTCATTTTTTGACATGTTGAAACATTGGGTGCCAGTGGTATTGCAGGCTGGTGACGTCAGACCCAACACTATAGCTACTTTCCATACCTGGTTTGCCTTCAGATGAGATGATTGTTTACTTTCTTTTTTTGGGTGTTTTGTGTCATCCCCCTAATTTGTGAATAATGAATTCTGACTCACATTTCTTCAGTCATCTCGTCTCATTGAGTGTGCCACTGCAATGGCTTGTTCCATGTCTAGTACATTTTCCTGACTGTGTGGTGGTTATCAGGGAGAGGCAGTATTTTATATATAGGTATTTTAAATACATAATTTTGTAATTTGTATTTGACCTACTTCATAAGAATGATTTTGTAATTTGTATCAAAATATTTTGATGGTCAGTATTTTTTGTATTTTGAGAATAAAGGAAATATTTTCCCCATAATGTATGCATGATGATGTCATGTGTACAAAACATTGTGCGTATACAAAAAGGAAGTTTAGTTTGGTCATTAGAGACAATAATTGATAAGTTGTGTTGAACCAAAAGACTTACAAGCTCCATTCAGGCCTATTCATGATTTTAAGATTTTAAGATGTTGCTGAGTGAAGTGCTTAAATTGCTTGTCATTTGTCATTTGAAATGTTGTTGTTTTGAGTTATTTGCATCTGTGATGCAAAAAAGAAGCAGTTTTATCAATTAATTTACAAAAAGCAAAGAGTTTATTAGGCCTGTTACTTTTTCATTTGATTGACTTACTTACCCATTATCTCAGTGTTCTCGTGAGTAGTTGGGATATATGTAAGACTCTTCAGAATATTTGATCTTTTATTTGGTTTTACATTTGTATTGTGTCTCGTTAAGCAGTGAAAAAAATGTTGCTCTATACTTGGCCATTTGAGTCAGTTTGCTTGTGAAGGAACAGGCTGATATAGAAGTATGTGAAATGTATTTTTGTCTTTTAAAATACAAAATACTGTAGTTCATTTTGACACGTTGCTTGGTGACTGTATTTTGTTTGTTTATTTTGACACACAAACAGGATATTTTGTATTTTGTATCAAAATATAATTTGATGTATTTTTGCCCGTCACTGTTGGTTATTGCTAGCCACATGATCCGTTTCAGGTCAGCTAGATGTGTTAATGGAAGAGTAAATCCTCACAAATGCCACGTCTCATTGTTATGTTTTTTTAATCAGTTAAAATACAGAAAAAACACAGAAACAGCACCCCATCCATCCAGCGTGTTCCCCTCTCTTGTACCCTTACTTTATTAAGAGCTGTCTCTGAGGTGTTTTTAGCTTAGGATAGAGGTCAAGAAAATATATTATTAGCAAAGAGACACATGCACTGAAACTGTGAGGTGTAAACATTGCTCCAGACTGCAAAGTAAATCAGACTGCATAATATCATGGGCAATGTGTAGTGGAATTGGATAGGATAGGAAAAGTTGGATATGAAAAAGCAAATATCATCATTGACATGTGTGCATGTGTGAGGTTAGGAGCTTTAACGATGCTACCTTAAAAAAAATTCTGCTATATCATGATGATTCAGTGACATCTTCCTATCACTCTCCAATCTTAGTACGTGCACATTTTCCGAATTAAATGTAGGATCAGTTTCAGTATGGAGCAATTGCAAGTTTTCTTTTAATAATAATTAATACTTTGTTGATCCCCGTGGGGAAATTCTCTTTTACGCCTCCCCCAGTTTGCTCTTTGTAGGTGAGAGCAAGCTGGCCACAAAGGGCTGCCACCCATAGCACTCCCTGCCACCCAGGGAGCTGGAGGTTAAAGACCTTGCTCAAGGAGCTGCAGATGTGCTGAGGCCAGGGGTCAAACCAGTAACCTTCCGATCACAGGCACAGAGGCTTAGCCCACTGAGCCACACGCTGCCATTTTAGGTATATTCCTGGTAACAATGCCCTTATACTCATTGTACCATCAGATAAGTTATCAATCTAATTTGCCCCTCCACGTTATCAGGCTTCAGTCCAGCACATTCTGCAACATTGTAAAAAGGGGGTACATTCTAGGATCTTAAAAAGAATGTGTTATTTCAAATGATGTCACTTGAATTGGGTGAATAGCTTGTTAATGATAGAGAAGTTTTTCAGAAGGATGTTAACTCCTAGAATCCATAATATCCTCACAAAACGTAATGGACCAAGACCAAATGAGTTATATGATGGAACACAACTCCAATATTAATAAGTAAATAAGTTGGGTTTTACACATAACACAGCTGAATATCAAGAAGTACATTACGCTAAATTACTGAAATTATGTCTGAAGAAATACTTAGATTTTTATTATTATTATTATTATTATTATTATTATTATTTTATTTCACATTGGTTTCTATGTTTTAATTTCAATGTATAAATTTAACAAGGTATTGTGAATGTTTATTGGTGACCTCAATTACTAAGATCAATGTTAATGCATAAATATCTGAACTTAATGTTAAAACCCATAATGTGTAATATTTTTATTTACTTGCAATGAGCAATTATGAAGCAAATCCTATTTGGAAAAATTCTGCTTGCATTTATAACTTTTTCTTTTTGTAGTACAGTGTGGTAGCTTCTTCCTTCATTCTGAAGATATCTTGATATAATTTGTCAGGATGCCCACAACAGTCTTTTTAAAACACAATCATAACACTACTTGACAGAGCACAAATACTTAGTAATAACTCAGTTACTACTGACGTACAAACCAATCAATGATGAACAAACATGAGATCAACTTGTGTTATTCATTACTTGTTCCTTCAGTAGTTCAGTTTTTAGTTTTACAGAATTAACAGATAAAATAAGAAATATAGTACTTGCTTGAGATAAAACATGCATCACAATTCATTAGTGATGTATTATCATGAGATCAGTATGTGATCTAAGACTTTGTTTGTGGTTAATTAATACATGGACAATGAAACTGAAAAACCTGGTTTTAGAACATAATAATTAATTAGTATGGTGTAGGGCCTCCTTTTGCAGCTAATGCAGCATCAGTTCATCTTGGGAGTGACAGATACAAGTACTACACAGTGGCCAGAGGCATTTTGAACCATCCCTCTTGCAGAACAGTGGCCAGGTGAATACATGATGCTGGTGGAGGAAAACATTTCCTGATTCGCTGCTCCAAAATACCCCAAAGTGGCTCAATAATATTCACATCTGGTGACTCTGCAGGCCATGGGAGATGTTCAATTTTACTTTCATGTTTATCAAGCCACTGTGTCGCCAGTCTCACTGTGTGTATTCGTGCATTACCATCCTGATATATGGCCCGACCTTCAGGGTACAATGTCTCAACCTTTGGATGGACATGGCCCTCCAGAATGGTTCGGTAATCCTTGGCAGTGACGCGCCCATCTAAAACAAGTAGTGGGCCTAGGGAATGCCATGATATTGCAGCCCAAACCACCACTGATCCACCCCCATGATGGACTCTGGGTACGGTATGCAACAGTCAAGGTGGAAAGCCACTTTGGGACTTCTCCACACCATAACTCATCAGAAATCAATACACAGCCCAAGATTTGTTCTGCTGGCACCCTTGAAACTGATGTTTGGCAATCGCATGAGTGACCAAAGGTTTAGTTAGCTATAGCAGTCCAACCATGAATATTTCCCCTGTGGAGCTCCCAACGAACAGTTTTGGTGGAAACAGGACAGCTGAGGTGCGCATTTAATTCTGCAGTGAGTTGGGCAGCTGTGGTTTTATGTTTTTTGGATACAATCCTGATAAGTACCAGGGCATCCCTTTCAGACAGCTTCCTCATGCGTCCACAGTTACTCCTGTTGGATGTAGTTCGTCCTTTATGGTGGGATGCCGACATTACCCTGGAGACCCTGCCATTGGCACATCACAGAGACTTGCTGTCCTGGTCACAGATGTGCCAGCGAGACACACACCAGCAATTTGTCCTCTTTTGAAGTTTTATATCTCTCCCATTATGTTCTATGAATTGAAATATTTTATGTACAGCTCTGCTACTGCTCTGCTAATTTAACCTTAACAATTTGCTCTTACTGATGGAATGTGCACTCAGTAGAGACTGGCCACCTGGCCGCATATATATAGGCGTGAATGAAACCTCAAACACTATTGGTCAAGTATGTCAGTTTCATTGTCCAACCTCTATAAGTAATAGCATAATACAATATTATCTGTGCCCCCTCAAGTAAAGCGTTAGCCTTAAATCTGGGATTGGTCTTATATTGTCTCACTTTCACTAGATGTACTGTATATTCACATGTGTTTCCAAGAAGCTGGTGGTGTTTTACAACTGTCTTTGCTATGGACAAGGGGCCCAGCCATTTTGAAGGCCATAAGAGTCCTCTAGTGGATTCCCAATTGTTCTATTTATCTCAAACCACAGGCACATTGTAACCATGATTTAGTATCTTACTAATCCATTTCCCCCATCTTCTATTTTACCTCATGGACTCATCTTTATTTTTATTTTTTCTAGGAGTATTTCATATTAACATGATGGCGTAGCTGTCGTGCCATTTGGCCAACATGGTGCTCCCATCATGGCCGTTCACTTGGACAACTTTCCACTGTCCCTTTCTGAAATTGTCAGACATTAAAGGTGGTGAAAAAGGTCACTCCAGCTGTTTCTAACACAAGGATTCTTTTCTTTTCTTTCAGTACTTTCATCACATTTTATGTTTATAATTTTAAGTAACCTAGAAAACAGCTTAATAAAAAAGACCAATTATCTGAAGGCTCCTTATCCCGTTCTTTAATTTATTACTTCAGAAAGCTCTGTTGTGGAAGTTAGCAGAAAAAAAAAATCACCCTGTATTTCTTCTGATGTGGTTATTTCCAGAAAATATTCCTCTGAATGGCACTGTTAATGCATCAATGCACAAATCTGCTTCCAGTTGAAAAGCCAGACAAAGCTTTCTCATGCAATCATGGTGGTGATGCACATTGTAAAGGACATCTTTATTTCCTGCAGGTTTCCCAAAGTTATCTACCACATGTTAGTTTGACCTAAGCCAGGAAAATTTCTCATGGGTCAGTGTGGATATTTGAGTCCTAGTCCTTTCTGACTTAGGTAATCTAAATACCCACATTGAAGGCACAGTTGAAACCATTTGCTCTGTGTGCCTCAAACATACACTGCTATCTCTGCCATCAGCACATTTATCAGGTCAGTCAGTATATTTTATGTTTAAACCCATACGGCTTTTGGCGGTTGCTGAGTTCGGTGAGGCTATGGAGAAGTACTTTCAGTCGGCCTAGAAAAGGTTGTAGCAAACCATCAGGCGACTCGGGGGGGAAGTAGGATTTTACCCTGCATGGGTGGACAACTGTGGACTTCAGCTGGGGATATAGTCGGCCGGTGGAAAGAATATTTTGAGGATCTGCTGAATCCCATTGGTATGCCTTCCTTGGAGGAAGTAGAACTGCAAGACTCAGAGGGGGACTGAGGGCTGAGGTCACTGAAGTAGTCAAAAAAACTCTTTGGTGGTAAGGCTCTGGGGATGGATGAGATTCTCCCTGAGTTCTTGACAGCTCTTGATATTGTTGAGCTGTCTTGGCTGCAACTCCACTTCAACATTGCGTGGACATTGAGGACAGTGCCTATAGACTGGCAGACTGGGGAGGTGGTCCAAATTTTTAAGAAAGGGGACTGGAGGATGTATCCTAACTACAGGGAGATCACACTCCTCATCTGCCCTGGCAAGGTCTGTGCCAAGGTACTGGAGAGGAGGGTCCATCCATTGGTCGAACAGGAACAATGTGGATTCCATTCTGGCTGTGGAACACTGGACCAGCTCTTCATCTTCTTAAGGATATTGGAGGGTTCATGGGAGTTTGTCCAACCAGTCTACATGTGCTTCGTGAACTTGGAAAAGCCATATGATCGTGTCCCTTGGGGGGCACTATGGTGGGTGCTTCAGGAGTATGGGGTACGGGGTCTGTTGTTGCAGGCCATCAGGTCCCAGTACAGAGTGAGAGTTTGGTTCACATTGCCAGCAAAAAGTCAGACTTGTTCCCGGTGGGTGTTTGACTCCCTCAGGGCTGCTCTTTGTCACTGATTCTATTTATAATTTTTATGGACAGAATTTCTAGGCATCACCAAGTAATGGAGGGGGTCTGGTTCGAGGCCCTCAGGATTGTACCTTTGCTTTTTGCGGACACTGCACCATTCTATAATGGCGAAGAGAGAGCTGAACTTGAAGGCGAAGCTTTTGATTTACCAGCCGATCTATGTTCCTACCCTCACCTATGGTCATGCGTTCTGGTTAGTGACCGAAAGTATTAGATCATGAATACAAGTGGCTAAAATGAGTTTCCTACGTAGGGTGTCTGGGCTCAACCTTAGAGATAGGATATGGAGCTATGTGGCAGTCCGGGGAGCTGGAGAAACACACTGAGGACTTGAAGGACAACAGGGAGGAGGACAGGATGGCTAGCAACACCTGCTGGCCAAATGGTGAGGAGACAGGAAAGGAAGGGTCAGACAGGTGTTGATCCTGGCATTACCCCCCACCAAACGCGCAAACACCGGGCGCGCGAGGGCAATGGCAGGCCTACAGAAACAGGGTGGACAAGACCAAACCACACAAAACTGGACAGAGAAACCACTAATGAAAACCAAGGAACTGGACAGACCGAGCCAAGAAGTTTAACAAGAGGGGAACAAATACAGATAGGGATACGGACACCAGACAAGGGAACAAGGCAGGGAACAGACCTTGGGCACCAGAAACACATGAATTGGGGACAGGACGAGGGCCATGAGGCAGGCACCGGGATGGTGTAGAGGAACTGGAAAGGAAGGGAAGAAAGGGAGCTCGACTGAGAGACTGAAGGACGGGACCAGGATGGGTTAGAGGAACCAACAGGGAAGGGCACAAAAGGAGATTGATGGGGCAGCAGGCTCGGAAACTATGGAGGAAGGGACTGAGGAGGAATAGAAACAGACCAAGAGAAGTTGGGAGGTTAAACTGGGGAGGAAACATGGAAGGGCAGGGTGAGTGGACTGCCATAGGCCTAGGTAAATGAGAGGCTGGGCTGAGGGGCAGTACATTAACGAGCTGGAGGTGGGTCTGGTGGATACCTGGGAATGGCAGGAAGGGAGCTAGAGGGAGACAAGGGGAATACAGGACGAGGAGTGGAGGGTGACGAGGGGACTGCAGGACATGGACTAGAAGGAGAGAAGGGAACTGTCTCCCCTTGTTGAACCTCCACCGGTACTGTAGAAGGCACCCTTGGGTGGACACAGGAGATGGAAACGTGGGACGCAGGGCCAGGTCCAAGGGGTCCCACTCTAAATCCTCTGGAGGGGTAACCTCCATGTCCATCCCCCCTAGGTCAGGGGCGACCTCAGGCAGCGCTTCAGGGGCCAGGACAACCTCGGGTGGGGCTGCAGGGGCAAAGTCACAATGAGTGGGCCCCTGTGGGCTGGACTCGGGAGGCTTGGGCGGAAATGGCACAGCCCCTTCTGGAAGCTCAGAATTGGTGGTGGCCCATTCTGGACTGGGGTCTGGCAATACTAGCTGTGGAGAAGGGGTGAGGGTAACGGATCCCAGTACAAGCTGTGTCTCAGAGCCTGGAATCTGTTCGAGTGGGTCAATCAGTCACGGCGCGACATGGCGCAGGCGGAAAGGAAGTGATGATTCATGGGATGCCAGCTTATCATAGGATGTATAAACACACAGACTGACCCACCATGTACATTAGAAACTCTGGTTCACAAAAGTGAATTTCTTTGGAAAGCCACAACACTGTAAGAGCATGCAAGCTCTATACAGAGGGGAACAATAAAACTCCAACCAATAATTTGCCTTTTATATTAATTGCTTAATCTCAACTACTCAAAAAAATGGTGTGTTTTTAGTGCAAAGTCACAAGCTTACATGACTCATTTAAATATTTTGGATCAAACCAACAGTTTGTTTTGATCCCGTCCATCAGTGGTGCTGCTCAAAATATGCAGGAAATGGCTAATGTTCTCATAATGCATGTCAAGAAAAGTTTTGTGAACATTCGCTTTGCTAATTAATCCAGGCGTATTTTCAACTCAATTCTCAATTCTGGGCATGATCTATATTGTGTCTGGTGATTAGTATTTAGATTAAACTTTAATTCAGTCTGACCCACAGCTACTGTTCCTGAAGGAAGACTCTGCATGCCTCTTTCCATTTCACTATATTGGCTACTGGAGTAATTGTTCTGATCATGTAATGAGCTCTACAGTGTAACAGAATGTGAAGATAAATAGGTAATGAAAGTGTTTGTATAAATGAATTATTACTGTAGAACAGACAGAGCAGCCAAGTAAAAATGAAATGCAAATAAATTTGAGTTGTCTAAAGCATAAATGCTAAATTTGCATGTTTACTTAGACATTTATTGCAAATAATGAGTTTTGGGTAACAAGTTTACAATTTACCTATATTAGTTGCTAAAAGACTTTAAGTATTTACAAAAAATACATATGCATTCCTCTGAAAGTGGTATTTGAAAGGTAGGTGAATTAGCTTACCTTCATCTTACCCGCTGGCTCCCATAAGGATTGTTACTTTCCGAATTATCTTCTGAAGTATTTCATATGGGCAATTTCTTAATATGGGTTTTAAAAAATGTATAATAATTATCATAATTACCATAGGGGAGGATTAAACAATTAACCAATTGACTTTTTAGAAGTAAGCAGATGT
>JAAGVU020000040.1:14938209-14952359 GCA_011763525.2 Mormyrus iriodes | reverse complement strand
CGAATCTTACCTAATATCTAAGAGAATATAAAGGGTTTATAAGGGCTTAAAATATACAAAAATAACCATATAAACATCGTTTTTACTTCATGGATTTTCACCTTTCGGAGTGGGGTTCTGGAACACAACCCCCGCAATAGACGAAGGATCACTGTAATAAAAATAAATAATAATAATACTCACCTCTCATCAGTGCATCAGTGTGAGTGGCTGTCCTACAAAATGGTCCTGATCCCAGCTTACCTTTTCAGCTTTAGAGTCTGCCTGTATAGGGATTGTCTTCATACTCAGGACAAACCTCCAGTGATAGATCTTCCTATGGAAAAACGAGGCTGACCATAATGAATGGCGGAGTCCCAAACCTATTCAACAGCTGCTTCCACCAGCTGTGCTGCTGGTGGTAATGGCCTCCAAAGGACACAGCGGCACTGCGATTTTTCTTTTTAAGCACACAAAGAGCTGTCACATTTATCCCACACTGAAGTTTTAAGGCCTCCTCAGAGCTGGATGTAATTAAAGGAATTTATCACAATTGCCAATCAAGCAATTCAACTGTGAGTCTTGTTTCTCATCTAATACGATTTTCCTCTAAGTGCACTTTTTGTTTCTGCTCTGGAAATAAATCCAGCAAAAACACATTGTGCTGTGACCAGTATGCTCCCGGTGAATGGAAATTAGCCAAGATCAGCCAAAAAAGAGTGAGAAAAAGGCATACAATGGGATAGAAACTGGGGTAGCTCAGTTTGCTGGTGCCTCCATCATCATAGACCGGTTCTGCATCTGTATAATTTGCTTGTTCTTGCTGTGTGTTGTTGGGTTTTCTCCCACAGTACTGATGCCTCTAAATTTACCATAGTGTGCGCCTTGTGATGGACTGGCATCCTGCTCCGAGTGTGTCCTGTGCTTCCTGGAACAGCCTCACTGCAAACCAGCACTGGATAAGCAGTGGTGGAAGATGGAGCAACATGTTACATTTCATAATGTAGGACAAAATCTGTTAACTAAATTAGGATAATTAGAAAGTCGTTATAATGAAGAAAAACACATGTTGAAATAGTTGCATATCCAGCAATTTAAAAATGAAATGTGTGCGAACAGATTTTTGCAGATTAGTAGGGTAATTTTATTACAGTATGATTTAGGTAAGCTTTATTTTATGTCTTAACTGCTTTGATGGTTTAATGGCTTCATTTTCCATTATCCACCTTTTACATATTGTCATGCCCACCCCTGCCGGAGCAACTCTCCCGTCTGAGTCCAATGTTGTCTGATTACCGCGAGCAGTCTTAAGCCTCGCCCTGACGGTTATGCCTTTACTGAGCGGTTCTTCCACTTTTTCTCTCCCCAGTTACGTGCTGTTTACCTTTCCTGGCCCGAGCTCCCTGCGCCTCCTGTCCTTCCTTCCCTCCGTCCTCTCCTTGACTTTCCCAGTGGTTCGCCCATCTCCATCTGTCTGCGTCCTCTGATTGACTCCCCAGCTCCTTGACCCTCGGCTCTCATTTCCTGGACTACGACTTCGGACCACGACTTGGCTTCTGCTGACCCGAACGGACGGATACCGGCTTCGACCCTGCTTTCTCTTCTGACTTCCCGCTGTTATGCCTTTAATAAACGAAGGTGCTTCGGACCTGCTGTCTTGGCTGTGGTGTGTGTGACACATATGATTGGTAACTGCACATTCTCACTACTGCAGGTAAACATTGTCTTCGGGAGAAGGCATACTTGAAAAGATCGTGTTGATCTGTTTACTAACAGCAATGAGAGTTTGATAAGATGTTATCAGCCACAGAGAGATACCACTGAGTTCCTGTAATGCCCTTAAGTCTGAGTTAAAGATCCCAGTGTCGATCCTTAACTGCATGTCTTCGATCCCTGTTAATGGCCACTCTGGGTTTCATGTCCACAGACTCCCAGTGGATGCTGGAAAAACTTCTGGAATTTCTCAGAGACCCATCTGCTATGTGTTCCCTGGTGTAAATCCAGGTTACAGTGCATTTCCTTTAAAAAAGTGGAAATTACATGAAGTTTACAAATTTGCAGTTGTAGTCATTGATGCCTTAAGGTCAGGTCAGGGGTTCCAGCCAGCATTATATTTCTGTGAATGAAGAAAATTCTTCCTTAATGGAAGGATGAAAGGTGGAAAGTAGCTCATAATTTCAAAAAAGGCAGGATCTCAAGGGCTGTCTATAAAGAACTTCTACTCAGCTTAAAGGGTGGCTTTACTATACTTAATACATTATACTAAATAGTGTATTATAGCCTAATGTATTATGTTGAACACTTTAAATATGTCTCTAAATTGTATTTGTCTAATTAATCTGTCACAATTGGAAACATTTCGATTAAATATGAATGCATATACCCAACTTTAGTGTTAGGTACTAGGTACAGGTTAAGTGTCCCATGTAAAGGCTCATCCAGCCATATTTTCTGTTGGATATTTCGTCACCCTAAATGGACCCACTATAACATATTAAAGTCAGATTAAATTGAAAGTAGATTTTAAGCACCACATTATTGTAGAAAAAAAGCATTTTTCAAACTTGACTTTAAATTGAAATATTTGCGAGAGGCTTCAACCCCACCCATCTCATGACATTATTCTGGATAAGTGGCTGGAACTGGATAAGAGGCCCACCTGATATTTACCAGATATTTATTTAATTATTTTTATAGCTCATATTAGTAAGATATACATTTATTTAAAATATAAATGGTGAAAAAAATTCATCTAATGTTTTCTCATAAAATTATTGCTCTGAGGAGGATTTATAGAATAATATAGTTCCAGTAATATTGAGCATTTCACAGTCTTTAAAAGAAGCTCGCTAGCGATGGCCAGATTCCTGTCTTGGTTTTTAATGGCAATAAAACACTTTTTAAAAGCAGATAGCTCTGGAGGGCCTTTCGTTCTTGGTGTTTAAACATAAGCCAGAGAGTGCAGATAAGCTAAATGCTGTTTACTCAAAATTATCTACCCTTTCTGAACCTGTTAATGCTGGTTCCATTGTCATTCGTCAAATGACAATTTGATCCACAAAATCTGCAAAGGTGACCTCCTGTGTGCACCCATCTCAATAAATGGTGACATTAAGGGGAACACAGGGGCTGTAAATCAGAGCTAAGCATGGAGTGAAGAGGCACTCAAATAGCCAGAGGTGACTGAGGTCCTTTTTATAGCCAACGCAACTCTCTAAAGTGAGTGTACCCTGTGTTTTATTCTGTAATGACGCTGGTGTTATTGTTGCATGTTAAAGCTAACAGCACTGTTTACCTGTGGGTCAATATATTCATAATTTAATATGGCCTTTCATGTACAATTGCTATCTTAAATGTCTACTTTGTGACTGTGTAAAATGTACTTTACAGTTGAAAAAGTGTATTAGAAAACAGGGGCAAAGAATCAGTTTAAAGTATAGTAACTGCTAAATAAATTTTGTTGCTGCAATAATGAATGGAATGTAGGTAGGCCTACAGAAATTTTTCTTTTCCCTATGTAGCGGCTGTCAGTCGGTTGTGAAAGGATCACAGCCACTCCAGGTTCGTCTCGGCAACGGCGGTTTACTGTAACATAAAACACGGTGGGCGCACTCCAAAGCAACGCATGCTCTCTTTTTCAGCTTAGGCCGCAACAGCCAAACAAAAAAAAAGGAAAATACACATTTACCAACTTTCCCAACGAGTACTTTTACAATAAAACATATGAATCATGAGTTAAATGTTACAAAAATTACATCCTCATAAAATAAAGTAAAAACACAGCTGCACAATTACAAATTAATTTTAAAGCCAAGAGAGCAAAAAAAACACGTCTTACCAACTCAATTCCCAAGCAGCTTTTTCCCGGGAATTAACGAGATGGCTTAAGGTGCGCTGCTCAATAAAGTGCCCCACCCGCAACAATATACAAAAGGAACCTTTTATAAATTAGCCAATGAAACAA
Organism: Mormyrus iriodes; assembly: GCA_011763525.2. Taxonomy (NCBI): domain Eukaryota; kingdom Metazoa; phylum Chordata; class Actinopteri; order Osteoglossiformes; family Mormyridae; genus Mormyrus; species Mormyrus iriodes. Next base: position 14,948,416 of record JAAGVU020000040.1, on the reverse strand, counting down.
ATGCCCTCTGATAACTAATACTACTTTTAATAATATAAACGTAATTTATATGCGCAAAACTAAATTGTTCACTAAAATAATAACAATAATAATGATAATAAATGAGAAAATTTTACAGAAATTCAATAAAGAATTAACTCGGCTACATCTATACATGGTTGAAATGTTAGCCTGTATGCATACAGATAAAGAGCAGGTTGATCAGTAAAGTAATATTTTCATAGTTCAAAGACATGGGTGAATATCTATGTGCTAAATTAGTTTATGCTACTACTTGGGGGTGTTTTTCTGTGTTAATATTATATGATATGGTTGAGACAAGGAAATGGCAGGTTTCATAATAATAATGCTTCTCCTCCTATAATGTAACTTATAAATGCTTTCATTCATACAATATGCTTTTCATTCTGTAGGCTTTTATTCTCATCCAAACTTTTATTCCACTTTTTATTTTAGATTTCAATTATATGATTTTAAGCAACTATTTATCCTTGGTATCATTTCATTGGTTCATTCAGTATTATATAGAGCTTTTTTTGATGATTTTTGAAATGCTACAATCCTGTGCACTGGGGCTACATAGATTTGACTAGTGGGGATGCAGAGTCAAACACAACAGAAGGACAGAAGGGGAGCTTTGCCTGCACAAACTTGTTATTCCCTAGTGTTGGAGCTGACACCTTCCTCTGCGCTGCTCTGCTGCCACTTTTTTTAGGTTTGTACTGTGAAGTGATTAGCACTTTCTTTGGAGTGGCTGACAGATCTGCCCTCGACAGCTCCATAATCAAACCCTGCCCCAGCACCTGAGCTGTGTCGCCGGCTGGAACGCGATCCGATGGTGGATGAAACTAATTGGACTTCAAGTAACAGCCCTTCTGTGTACCACCCATTTCCTCCCACTGATCTCCCTCTCTGTCTAGGACTGCTTTTAATGTCAAGAGGGATAAACAACTACCTTAGTAAGGGTGTACTGAGATTTCTGAAAAAGTGAAGGATTATTGCAGGGGAAAAAATGCCATTAGCTTTAGCTAGGAATTGTCTTGCGGTTTTGTGTCAACCACTCAGGTGAAGCATTTCTCTATTAGTTAAGCTGTTGCAGGGAAGGTTTACATCTCTTGAAAGGTGATCAAAAACAGAGGTTGTTGACATTGCAACATCCTCTCTTGACAGTGAATAATGTATTAATGCTGGTTCTTTCTAGGTTTTGATTTGAATTTGTAAATGTCAACAAATGCTGAATTTAATTCCTACTTATGACCTGAATACGATCCCAGCCATTGAAGAGAGGAAGATAAATATCACAGATTTACCATATGGATATGGATAAAAGGGAATTGAAATGGGCGCAAAGGCGTTATTTTATTATTACGAAGTTTATCTCAGGAAGCTAAGCCATTTCCATTTAAATGTATTTCTAATGGTATATGATCAAAATCATAAGCACAAGCATGGCCATGTCATCTATATATATGCCCTTAAAACAGCCCTGATGACTCATCAGTCAGCAGAAGGCCAGGGCTTCGAAAGGCAGACCCTCCATCGTGGATGGAAAGGACGTGGATGTTCTCTATGCTGGGTTATCACAGCGGCGAGCGCACATGCCAGTCTGGTACATTAAGGACTCATGCAACAAAGACAGAGAAGGACTATTTAGTGATGAATCTTTCCTGTACAATTTGTTCCAGTCTCCTGTAAATAACCGTCCTCCAAGATCATATGCTTGGGAACTGACCTTCATATCTTGAGTGAGTTATAGCCCCATTGGTATAATAGTTTTTTTGCTACATATAAGGATTACTGTATAATTGCCCAATATCCAATTTCCTCTCCGACTGCACCCAAAGATCCATAAATAATAACAATATAAAGAATGAAAACAATGGTGTGTATTGCAACTTCCACCCTAGTTAGGTCACATGTGACATGTGTGACAAGCTTTTTCCATGCACCATTTTTCATCACCTTACCTTATTTTTACCACTGACTCACCGTTCACAGAGTAGGTTTAAAATGGATTATAGAGGAAATGGAAGATGTTCCGCCATAAATCCTAAATGGGTACAGGAGCAGTGAAGAGGCAGGGGGTAGATGTGGGTGCTCCAGGAACACAGAAGCATAAACGCCAAATTAGGGGTCATTTCTTTAAATAAAAGACAAGATGCGCTATCTGGCTCTTTGTAAGATTGTTTTGTCCTGTCTAAGCAGGCACACAGAAGAAACCAGGCCACATGCTTCATCCCCTAAATGATTGGTAAAATAAAAAACTTCCACTGAGATGAAATCACCATCAAGTTCTACCAGAACCTTTTCACTAGGCATAAACACCTTAATAAATCTCACAACATTGGGAGCCATACAATTTCCTTGTAAGAACAGCATTCCTTTGATTACGGTCCCTTCCAGCACTATGTATAGATCAGCTAAAGAGAATTACATGAATACATTATTTAAAATGGGAAAAGATCCTACTCAGAGGCACATAAACCATAGAACAGCTTAGGTAATGAAAAAAACAAGCATTTATCCCTCCAAAATCATTTCCCACTTTTCACCTTACAGTGATAAAATAGTTATTTTTAAATAGTTTTAGTGAAATAATGAATTATACAATTATAACGATGATTATCAATGAGAAGCCATAAATGGTGCTGTGTCATTTCATTTCTGTTGTTTAACCTTGGTTTGTTTTTTTATTTGAAGGATTAATAATACGTTGTGTTTATTTTTTAAATTAAAGCTTAGCATATTAGGATAATCATATAACCTGAGGGACACACAGTCTAAAACGAGTTATTCTTTAATAGGCAAACAAGGTCATGAGTAGCAAAACTCACAAGAAAGCTTCACCTTGAGATGGTTTATGGGGGAAAAAAGTCGTTCTGCAATCATCATTGGAATTGCTAATAATGCATTTATTGCTATAGTTGAGTTCATTTCCACAAGAAACTTTAATCAGCATTTGAACATATTTTGTAATTACTATTAACATATCTCTTTTGCCAAAAGAAATACAGCACAATGTAACATGCTACTGATTTAACCTAATGAACACCTGTCATAATATCTCATGTTAAATTTTGTGGTTCAGTAGAACTGTCATAAAACTGTCCCCAGTCAGATGTTAGAGGGCAGTATAATGAATGCGACATCCCGCCTTGCAGGGTCAGTGCTACTTGTTTTAGGCATAAACCTATATCGTTTCATAAAAGGCTTATAATTCAATACAGAAGTTTGGCAATGCTCCAAGTTATTTTTTTATATAATTCTGGCTTATACTTCATTTTGAAGAGTAACTTTGTTGTATTTCCATTGGAAATTTTTAATTTTGGAATCTAAAATAAAAAAATACATATATATACACACAGTCAAAATATTGTGAAGTAGCAGACCAATTTCAAGCTCAGTCAAAGAGGATTTAAAGCATACTTGAACACACTTTATGCAGTTTTACCCCCATAAACTGGAACATGTTTTGAAACTTTGAAAATAAACAAATAAACATACACTACAAATAAATTTGAATGAAAAAACAAGCCATTTTGTTGATTTTAGCCCCATTTCTTTGCCTGGCATCATATCGCCATCACTGGGACCATTTTAAACTAGTCCTTTTTGTATTGGTGAAATGATAAAACATTAAAGTTATAACTGGCAAGTATTTTGTGGGAAAATATTTTGCCAGGTGGAATGATCTAGTATTGGTTGACCCTCTGCTATATGGAATATGGTTAAAGAGTTCTGTTTTAATGCATGGGTGATTTCAGTTCAAAAACATTTTGTCTAATTAAGCTTAGAACATTTATAAAAAAATAAAAGGTAAAACTAACAACACAAATAAGTCAGATTTCCAAGTATAATATTTAAGTTCACTAATGTTTCATTAAGGTCCATAAGGTCAAGCATCTTATCTGAAATTTATGCTAGCAACCTGAAGAAATGTAGTCACAGAAACAGTGGAAGTTTATGATATTATAGGTCCAATAGTAGTATTCATTGAATAATTATAACAATGGTACAATCATGTTGTTATCATTGTCAATACTTGTTATATAGTATGTATTTGGTTATTATTAAATATTAACAATAGAAGTTCTCAAGTATTGGCTTCAAAAGAATTTGTGATGGGTTAAGCTACAATGTCAAAAAATGTAATTCCAGATATAAATTTTAATATACATAATTATTGATATTAAACATGTCCCTCCACCCCAAAGACCTCTCCCCACCTTTCCCATCATTGATGGCCATGATAAATCTTGTGACTTTAGTTGTACTTCTGAATTGTAAACAAAACTGTAACTAAACCTTGAAAAACAGGCAGCATTTAACTCATTCATCATGGACCTTGGTAGCACAATGAATTACACGGCTGGTATCTTTTCTATTGATTCCCATTTTTTGTGTAAGATATATTACTAATGTATTCACCGCTGTATGCGATTCATTGTGCTGTCCATCAGATAAAACATGCCGACGGCATTTCCGAGCACTTTGCACAGCCTCCCTTTGGGACCCTGTGTCTTTGCCTGGCACATTTTTCATTTGTCCCTGCTGCTTACACTGCGCTTTCATTTGAATTTATTTGTACTCAATTAAGGTGTTACCATTCCGGAGACAAGCACATGTTTTCTATTTAAGATATTACTCAGCAGGTTTACATGCATATGATATGTCATTGAAAGCTAACAGGGAAAATTTATGTAATCTATACAAATATGCAAATTCAGCATTTTGATTTTTAATTTTTTCCTTTTTACCAGCCATTGGGTACACTTAGCTGTAGTAAAAGCTCCTGGTTCATCTACTAAAGCATTTCTGACAAGCGTTGTTTCCACAGTGGTTTCCTGGAACCCGTTCCTTGCGTGGTTACTAATGGCACCATTGCGGCTGCACGTTTTTGGCTCTCTTAGGCTACTTTTCTCAAGAGTTCATTATTCAGACAATCTGTGACAGAATACATTAGTTCTGCGCACTGTACAGCTGCCGGCCTCTGTAATCTACAGCGGATGTGTAAATTCTTTCTGGCAGGCCAATAAAACACAGATTAGTTTCTCTGCAAAGGTACACTGATGCAGTTCTTGATGGACAAGCAGGGAAGGCATTAGCATCTAATTTGTATGGGCTTTAGGCACTGAGGATCAGTTCTATTCTCCTCTTTCCCAGTTCTCCACACTCAAATGTACAGGCTCTTAAAATGATCTGTTTAGCTTTTCCTTTGAAACCATTTAGGATATGCTCCATGATCCAAGATTTTCATCTAGAGGGCATGAAAATGACTGAACAGTGCTCTTAGCTTTTAAAGATGAGAAAATGTACAACGTCAGACATAGCATAACATTACAGTCCTTTGGAGCAAGCCATTGACAACCTCCTTTAATAATACTACTCTCTGAATTCTCCAGCTAAGCAGCAGCCATTTGAGGAACTAATACACCAAATATGTTCTTTGTTTGTCATTTTGGCTTAAACCCCATTTAAACAAAACAGGGTACTAGCTGTCTCTCTGAGACTTGTCCTGGATTATAGTAATCTCCCTTAGTACATCAGAGCACACATCCTCCAATATCCCAAACCTCAAATGATTTGCTTGGGCTGTGCCTCCACATTAATGCGGCCTATTTTAAAACTGAGCTTTTTACATGATAATGTTAATGGACCTAGTGATTCACATGAGGCAAAATTGGGGTGTGAACACTTCCAGCCTTCCTTTCAGGCTTTCAGCACTCCTGCTCGTTCGCAAAAGTGGCTGCAATATAATACGGATTTTGAACTTTTCTCTACCCGGATACCTTATAAACAGATGCGTGCTTCATATCCTCTGAAAACAATGCAATATCATTACACCAGGTGAGAGCTGTGATAAAGAAGTAATACAAACCCATCATCACAATGAAGCTGTCAAGAAGTGGGAGCAGAAATACTGTTTGAGCTGTTGCATTATTCATGAGGAAATTTTTCCTATATTACTTTTTGAAAAATTACATTTAAATGTAATGTTGTGAAGCCCAGTGACTATTGACTAATTGCACTTTGTAGCCTTATTTGAGATTATTCCTGTCAGGTGTTTCTCATCGAGCTGAATTAACAATTTTTTATTCTCTACCCCACAGGAACTCTGCATGGAAATATTCTAGTAAAACTATAAATTGTAGCCTTCTCTATAGGCCAAATCATCAACACAATTGTTTTGTTATTGTTCAGTTAAAATGATTTGTGAGTAGAGCATGGATGTGGATTTTTTTTGGTGGGGAGGGTTGAAGACAAGCCCCCTCAGTACGAACAAGTTCAGGGGTCACATCACAGAATTGGCCAGTGTCCAGCAACCATGGAGCAAAGGGGGGTTATATTGGCATATTAATTTATGAATCATTTCTCTTTTGGGTAAGAGGAGTGAGAGAGCCTGGAAGCTATGGGAGGGCCTGGAAGCTATGAGAGGGCCTGGAAGCTATGTTCTGGTTCTTGTAGTTTTTCTACCAGTTTGTCCATAAGTAGAGCTGAAATGCCTGTTTTGCACATTTTCTCTGCTCCCCCATACTTTCATAGCTTGACTATGTTAATAAAATTCCCATTCCATCTTCCAGTCCCTGTGTCACATAAATCTATTTGCTATCCCAACAGGGACAAACATTACGCAATTATATTAATAATGGTTTAAATAGCATTAATAGAAAGACATTTGGATAGGCTGAAAGATTTAAGGTCATTTTAGTATACAGATACAGCACAAAGCTGAATTGTCCATGAACATTAAGCTTAAATAGCTGAGGCTTCTATGACATGATGGTATCTTTTTCAAAGTAAGGATTTTCATAAAAAGAAAGCACACTCACAAAAATCTATAATGTAAGGCCAAACTGGGCCCTTGGAGGCATTATTAAAGTTGAGGATTAAATCAAGCATTTCCAGGTCTTTATTAATTGCAATTTTTTTAGCTTGCTAGCAGTTCCTTACCAGTTGTACTTGACATCTGGCACACTTAACATCACTATCAACACATCATTTTCATTAGAAGTAAAGCAGTCATATCCAACTGAGTATTATAGGACTCAACTAATACCATATTTTATATTTTCCAATGGCCTATTATGTAACCCTATTTCCCCAAATTAGGGTTAGCCAACTGAAGCTAGAGTTACGGTTAGAAAGGTTATGGCTTTTCTGGCATCAAAACATGTTTTTTATCATAGTTCAGGGCCCTCGTATAACAAGAAATCACAGGTTAACTAGATTTAATAACATATTTCATACTTTCCAATGGCCTGTTCTGACACTCTAAGTCTCCAAATTAGGGTTGAACTTGTTAGGGTCTAACTGAAGCTAGATTCAAGGTTAGAAAGGGTTTGGATATTCCAGGTATCAAAACCTGTTTTTTTATGATTGCTCAGGGGCACCGTATAATGGGGAACCGCAGAGTAGCTTGATTTAATAGCAAATTTCATGCTTTCCAACAGCCTGTTGTGTCGTCCAAAGTCCCCAAATTAGGGTTAGCCAACTGAACCTACGGCCAGGGTTTGAAAGGTTATGGCTTTTTCAGACATCAAAACCTGTTTTTACAATCCTTCAGGGTCCCGGTGTCATGCGAAACCGCAGCTATTCTAGATTTAAACGCGTATTTCATACTTTCCAATGGCCTATTGTGTGACCCTAAGTCCTGAGATTAGTGTTAGCCAAATGCAGCTGTGGTTATGGTTAGAAAGGTTATGGCTGTTTCAGACATAAAAACCCATTTTCGCGATTAGTCAGGAGTCCCGTATAATGGGAAACCAGAGTTGAACTTGGTTTTAGAGCACATTTTATAATTTCTCTAGTTCAGGGCCCCACTAAAATGAGAAGCTACAGGTTAACTCAATTTAATAGCATATTACATGCTTTCAAATGGCCTCTTCTGTCACCTTTAGTCCACATATTGGGATTACTCAACTGAAGCTAGGTTTAGCATTAGAAAGGTTATGGCTGGTTCAGACATCAAAATCTGTCTTTATGATTGTTTAGGGGCCTTGTATAATGGGAAACCACAATTTAACTTAATTCAATAGTATATTTCATACTTTCCATTGGCACATTGTCACCCTATGTCCCTAAATTAGGGTTAGCCAACTGGAGCTAGCATTAGGATTAGAAAGGTTATGGCTTATTCAGACATCAAACCCTATTTTTACTATTGTCCCGGGAGCCTGTATAATGGGAAACAACAGTTCGATATAATAGCCATAGTCATACTTTCTCACCCTAAGTCCCCAAATTAGGATTAGCCAACGGCCAGGCCAGGGTTTGAAAAATTATGGCTTTTTCAGACATCAAAACCTGTTTTTAAGATCCTTCAGGGGCCCTCTGTGATCACAGCTATTCTAGATTTAAGCGCATATTCCATACTTTCCAATGGCCCTTTGTGTGACCCTAAGTCCCAAAATTATGGTTAGCCAATTGCAGCTGGGGTTAGGGTTAGACAGGCTATGGCTTTTTCAGACATCAAAACCTGTTATTGTGATTGTTCAGATGCCCTGTATAATGGGAAACCAAAGGTTAACTTGATTTAATAGCACACTCCATACTTTCCAATGGCCTATTGTGTAACCATATGTCCTCAGTTTAGGGTTAGCCGTATGAAGTTACACTTAGGGTTAGAAAGGTATTTTTTTCTGGGACCTTGTATAATGGGATACCACAGGTTAACTCAATTTAATAGCATATTTCATTCTTTCCAATGGCGTATTTTGTATCCCTGTGTCCCCAAATTAGGGTTACCTAACTGAAGGTATGGGTATGGTCAAAAAGGTTGTGTTTTTTTCTAGATATCAAAATCTGTTTCTGTGATCATTCAGGGGCCCTGTATAATGGGGAACCACAGTTTAACTTGATTTATATTTCACGCTTTCCAACAGCCCATTTTGTCCCCAAATTAGGGGTAGCCAACTGTAACTAGGGTTAGGGTTAGAAAGGGTGTGGCTTCTTCAGACATTAAAACCAGTTTTTATGCTTGTAGAAGGGCCCTGCATGACAGGAAACCACAGGTTAACACTATCTGGAAGCTAATTCCAAACACTGCTAGCTTTTATGTACAGAAATATTTTCCACAAACTTTCCATTAACTAGGCCATACGTTCTTGAGTCTGTGATACTGACTAACAATCTAGTTAACCTTGCGCTCAAGATTATATATATATGAGTGAGAACATGGCCGTTACACTCATCTTACCATTAAGCTTAAGTTCTATCTAGCATGTCCCCATCATTACACCTTCGACTTAAGTTTAACACATTTAAATGTATATCCAAGTAGCTTTTAAGAAAACAGCTTGACATAGACACTGCAGCATTAATGTAAAGCTTAAAATTCTTTCTGGAAAGTAGCTTAAAATCCCCTATACAAAAACTTTAGCATAGGTTCTCACTTTCCAAATTAAGTAATTTATCATTATCCTTCATCATCTACAAAAATCTGTAAAATCTAAAATTTATATATAGAAATCTGTTAAGTTTAGCAGAGGGGATATCATTTGTGTGGACTAGAAAAAAAAAGTCTTTAAAAGGCAATTATGCTGGCCCAACTTCAAGCTGTGTTTCTTGAAATAGGTTAACACAGTGGCTCATATTTCATACCCAGTTTTGCACACTGGTGTACTACCGTGGACTCAAGTTTTGTTTAGCTTCTTTTATGAGGAGCCTTTTATGTGGAATTTTATGAAATGCATTTAGAATAAATCATAAGCTTTGATACTGTCAGCAGGTTTTGTTGCATGCTCAAAGGAAACAAGCAGGTATTTTGGAATGTCTCCCTTTCATAAAGTTATTTTGAATATTAATTAAAATGTTTGTGCTAAACAAGTTAGTTGTTATTGTAGACCAAATAATACCTTACATAATATCTAAATAGGTGTATAAGAGGGGTGGGCATGTCCATTCAGTCACTTATCCTGAACCCGATTACTAATTGTGTAAATAATATGTTGTACACATACATAAGACATTTCAATGTATCTAGTGTTGATAAGCAAAATTAATAAAAATTAAAATAATAAATTAATCTATTTGTTAGTTTCTAGTATTCTTCTAGTGTCCTACCTACATAGATAAATTTGGCAAGTTTAGCAGTCTTTTATAGCTGTATACTATATATGACATTATGGAGTCGACACCTTATCGTGGTGGAGGGGTTTGCGTGTTCCAATGATCCCAGGAGCTAAGTTGCCCGAGGCTTTATGCCTCT
>JAAGVU020000040.1:14922889-14938109 GCA_011763525.2 Mormyrus iriodes | reverse complement strand
GCTGGATGAAGTGGCCGGGGAGAGGGAAGTCTGGGTTTCCCTGCTGAGGCAGCTGCCCCCGCGACCCGACCTCGGATCAAGCGGAAGATAATGGATGGATGGATGGATGGATGGATACTATATATGAAATAAAGGCTTTTAATGTTTTTTATCTTCCATAGCTATGCTCCTTATTTTCATTGCATTCACCTTACATGATCAAATATATCTGTCAACTACAATGTTATGTTCACTATATACCAAGGGATCAGCAGTCTCTAAATTACCATATTGTCTTGAGACTTTCACAAAAACCAGTTCAATTAGTTCATCTCCTTTGTGGGAGAGATTACAGATTGCAGTTAGACGCAATCATTAGTGATATCCATCTCCTAGTCCTGCAATGTTCTTGCATTAACAGTGTGCCAGTTTATGATTATACGATTTGAAGTTCCCATTACCACTACCTCACGTACTCTGCAATGTTGTCCAGCGTTAATGTACAATGCAGTTTTGCTTTTAACATTTATGTTGAGGAGTCTGAAGATTGTGCCTATTATGAAGTTCTTAGAGGTTTTATCCTCCAGCTTCATTGATACAGACTCCCCATAACATCCTCCTTCTTGCATAAGTTCCCAGGCCTGAAATGAACTCTTAAATGTACACTTGAAGGCCACTTCACTTTCTCTCCATTTAGTTTTTACTTAAGAAAAAAACATTAAAGCATAACCATTAAGGCTTCACTCCTCCCCATGTTATTTTACAAGCCATGTCTCTTTCATTCCTATAGCAACAGATCGGCAGCCATTCCCGATGCTGCATTTTATTAGTATGTGAAGTAATATTCAATAACAGACTAAGAAATGCACACAGAGTGATGGGTAGGCCTGAACCTTGGGTCTGTCGAAGGTGGCAGCAGAGACTGGGCAGGGGATACCCTGGGTGTAATTTCAGGCCATCTCACAGCTCACACAATCAACGACCATGGATAATTTAGAGTCAACAATTTACATTTACTTAGCAGACGTTATTCTCCAAAGTGACATTTGTATAGGACAAAATAGGGGCTCACAGTCCCTGGAGCAATTTGGGGTCGAGGGCCTTGCTCAGGGGCCCAAAAGTGACATTATTCTGCTGACTGGATTTGAACCGGGCAAAATGCTCTAACCTGCTGAGCCACATGCCACCAATCACCAGTTCCCTATCCTATTGTTTATCTGAAGGAAACACAAATGAGGACAGGAAAACCATACATATTGCATATGCACAGAGCCAGGTGCAAGAATTCAAAGCCCCTGGTTTAGTACTACCCACTGTGGCACCGCACTTTGTATAATTCAAAGGACATGCAAATCATATCAACATTACAGGGAGGGGCAAGATTTGAGTTCAATGTTATAATTTCAGGGCTCTCAAGTTTCATCAAAAGTTTGGAGTTAGATCTGTTAAAGGCGGAATGTTTATCTCACGTTCATTGTGTGAGATTTGAGAGCCCAGCCTACCGCATTGCTTGGATCTTGCTCTTTCACTTCCACCTCGTCTGCACCCTGTGTGTGTGTACAGCCATGTAATAGCATGTTTGCAGCGGGATCACATGTAACTTATTTTATAATTTATCTGGAAACAACAATTGCTATTTTATGATTGGCTGGTAGGTGGCTATTAACTCTGTATAACTAGGGACAGCTATGAGCTCGGCGGGAAACTCCACTCCCTATGTCTGCGCCTTGTCCATTAACTCTGTATAACGGGATACCTTGGTGGGCGTTATCGCAGCCTGAGAAACACAAGGTGTGGCGTGTGAGCGTGGGAACTGGTTGAAATGCGTATGTTTCCAGTCTCCGTGAGACTGGAGAGCCCTGTAATTTTATGCTATTCATAATTTGCAGGCTAACTAATGCACACTGATACATCATCTTATATGTTTTGTTACTCTAATTTTATGCTTTTAAAATTTAGCTGAAAATTATGTTGTGTAGTCTAGAAGTCTTGAAAACTATTCTGTTCAGCCGGATTTAAAAATGGAAACACGATCAAATATTGAGCGTGATAAAACGTGTAAATGTTGCAATTATAACAACAATAAGGGGGAACTTAATAACTGGAGTTGAGAAAGTGGAATTTTATTTGATAATTTGGACAAATTTTATCGAGGAAACGATTTTCAGGATCTCTGATACTTTCATATTAGCTAGGCCTCATTTAAGCTGATGGAAAGAATAATTGCCTTATTTACAAAGCATAGAAAACTAGATAAGCTCCACCAGCTGGTGCAAAAGTACCCTTCCTGAAAGCATTTTCTCTCAATCTGGGTAGAAACTGACTCCAAACACACAGAAGTATGTACCATATATGAAACAAAATGTATCTTGCGTTTGTGGACACACAGCCCTGTGCTGTAAAATGTACTGGGTATGTCTTCCTGCTTTGGATCTGCATTTTCATCTAGTTCAAAGTCACCTTGCTATACCACAGCAGACGTGTAGCTGTGTACATTGCCACTGGTAAACAGTTTGTTTTGCGTGTCTCCCATTACCTCTTTCCTATTTATTAAATGACAGGCCTCAAGGCACGTTCTATATTCATTACACAAATGGCGCTCCTGCCTAATATTTGAGAATAGTTCCAATCCTGCCCCTGTAAACTGTGTTCTTCTGTGCCAGGGGAGCCATGCTGGAACCTTTATTGATCTCCTTGCAATAAAGGTGCATGAAAGCACCTCCAGAAATTTGATTCTTTTTTTCATGCTGCAGGAATATGCTGAGTCAAATTGTATTACGCCTGTGCCTTCGCAATGTTTCTGCAGCTGTTGAAAATTAAATCACAGGCCCAATGCCCTTGAAACACATTTTAAAGTCACCCTGATCTTCTCCAGATAAATGTGTTTGAAGTAGGAAGTCACATTCTGAATCAACCTGTGTTTTTGTTTACGTAGATTGATTGACGACTGGATATTGAGGTGTAATTTTAATACGAGCATTCTCATTGCCCGAATTGTTCATATGAAAATTGTAAAATTATTAGCTATTCACAGTGGTCTGAGAGTACATAGATTGTAAATATAAATTCAAAATATTTAATGCTGTGTGGGTGGAGGTGGTGCAGATATTCCCTTTCCAAAAACATGCAATGATGCTTTGCTTTAATTCTCTAAACAGATCATGTGGGCGTAATTCATCAGGGAAAGGGGGAAAATGGGCCCTTTGTTACAACTGAGTATAAAAAGGAAACAGATTGTGCACACTTGGCCTGGTCTTCATGACCAGAATGGCTGATAGATGATGAAGTTGTGCTGCTATTTCAATGTAGAGCAATCCAGTGTACTTTAACAAAATTTACTGTGATGAACAGTTTCCACTGTTCACACGAAAGCCCCATTAAAGCTATCAAATTAACAATTAATATCTTAATTCTAATTAGTTTTGGATAACAAAATCAGAAGATGTCTAATATTTTTTCTTTATTGCGTAAAATAGAAATGCAGTTATTAAAGCGTGATGTTATTAACATACACATTGTAATCGTGTGAATCAAAGTTATTCTCCCACGGTTTGTGAGAAAGACCCTGTTTCTGAATACCTACATATATTTTGTGTGAAACAAAATGAAACTGTGGAGGATATTAAATGGATTCCTTGTACATCTGAAAATGTCCTTCCCCAGGAGACAAGCCTTTCATCCACCATCACACTACAATGCAGAAAATACTGGAATCAAAGTACAGACGGTGCAAATCAATATGGAAGATCAAGGTCACAGGACACTCCTTCCTCAGATGGGTGGTACCCCCTTCCTCCTCCTATATATATATATATATATATGAAAGCTTAGTTTTGCATAAAGAAATGTTTATGTATAAATGTAAACATGTTTATATATATTCATAAGCTTTACTGTAAATTTTCCTTAGTTGCCTGACAAGGCATTCATTTCTCAAGTAGACAAGATGCCTTGATTTCTATCCTGTGTCTCTGTATTTTTACTTATTTTGTTTACTGTGAATAACTTGATTTATTTTGTGAAACAGCCCTCCCTCCCTCCCCTGTCTCACTTCCCCGTCTAAATTTGAATTAAGCCATGTGAACACATCATCTATATGTGTGTATTTATATGTATATATACACAGGTCTATATCTATATGTTACTGTTTGTTTTACAAGTAAGCCTGGCAGCTGTCAGTCTACCAAGGTCTACAGAATGACTTGCTAAGGTGTATTCAAAGAGCCTTCTTATCTTCCTCTAGCAAATCACCTTCCAGATGTGCTCCATGCCATTACTGTGAATAAGACTAACCCTTATTTTTGACAGCTGCTTTTTCAGCACGCACTTTTACTTCCCTTGAGTGTCACACAAGTTACAACAACACATCCCCAGGCTTAAGCAAAAAAACCTGCAAGTAATTTGTTGGTATTTTCACCTTGACTATAAAAATTAACAATACATTACTGCTAAATAAGTGTGAGATTTCTGCTGTAGTCAATTCCCTCTTCCCAGCTTATGCCGGTTCATTTTCTCAATTAATGAATATTCTTCTTCTCTTTCAATGTTACATTTTGATGTGGTGAATAATAGCAAGTTATGGCCTACAACCTGTTTTTCTTTGTAGTAATTCTCTGAAAATAATAGACCAATAGAAACATGGAAATGGTTACCATAGACATTAAACATAAAACATAATATTGAGCCCATGGAGTAGGGCCTTAAGGGAAAAGATATGAATTGGGGTCAATCACTGATTTAATGTTCCTTTACCTTGTTTGAGCTGTGGTTTCATTTGCAAGCCTGATATAAACCATTCTGATAAAAATTCAGGACAACAGAAAGCTCAGGGGTAGAAGGTCACATATTGAAAATATTTTTGAGCAATGACTGTGCTAAAAGGATGTATGCCTCTGTGTGTGTTTGCAATTATTACATTGTGGGGACCAGATTTCCCTGTAAAGATTTACCTTGTGGCTCATTTTTCGGTCCCCACAAGAATAACCTCATTGTTATAAAATTTACATTTGTGAAAATAATAAAAAACTAAAAATGGCAAAAGTCTTGTGTTGTATTTTGTTTGGTTACTTATGATTAAGGTTAGGGCTGGGTAGGGGTTGAGGTCGTCATACTTAGGATTTGGGATATGCACATAGAAATGAATGGACGGTTCCCACAAAGATATGAATACAAATGTGTGTGTGTGCGTGTGTGTGCGCGCATTAGTGTGATAGATAGACTCATCGAATTAAAGCATAATCAGACACATCCATGTAACCTAACCACTTGTTCCATCATCATGTCCCTGCTCATCAATCAGATTTTCCCTTCAATCTCCCTCCATGGTTAAAGCCAAAAACGCCATTTATGTTTGTTTCTCTCTTTCACTTTTATAAACTCTCCAAA
Organism: Mormyrus iriodes; assembly: GCA_011763525.2. Taxonomy (NCBI): domain Eukaryota; kingdom Metazoa; phylum Chordata; class Actinopteri; order Osteoglossiformes; family Mormyridae; genus Mormyrus; species Mormyrus iriodes. Next base: position 14,932,745 of record JAAGVU020000040.1, on the reverse strand, counting down.
CCCTTATAAAATTCCCATTACGTCCTGCCATGCCTGTTTCATGTGGATCTGTAGGCCATCCCAAGAGAAACGAAATCCGGTAGAAATGTAGTTCCTGGACTGAGATACAGAGCTTGTCTCTTATTTATGGAATGGTGGAACACACTCACGACCATTCAGTAATAAACAATCACAAAAGCAAGGACAGACCACCTAACAAAATACAATACAAAAATGGGCACTAACTAAAACCAGGCCTGTAATCTGCTGAATTAAAATTATGTTGCCGATACTCATTGATTTTCTTAAATCACATCAAATATATCAAATCAAAGTATTTCTATCAAATATATCTGTAGATAGTTGTCCAAAAGCAAGTCCACAAAGACATGTGCTCACATACTTCTGTGTTAGCTCTCTCTTGAACCTCTTTAACTTGATAGCTTATTTGTTCTCAGTTGTGTGTCCCTTGTGCACTCCAGGCCTAGAGTGGCCAATCAGAAGACTGGGGAGAATTCCTGGTGGACCACTTAGCTGTTGCTCCAGTAAGAAACAAAATTATTTCAAAATTTTACAACTGAACTGGTTGAAAACAAAATAATTTTACAACTTTAAAATTCTACAGCAACGCTTTGGAATGTTAACCAGTGAGTTTCCTCACACAAACACACAAGCACACACACACAGACCACGATTGCTCTTCATGGAGAAACACGCAAATCAGTTTGATCGCTTGTCATTTAGAACTTATTGAGCACAGTTCGCAGTTTTGGAGGTGCCACAACTAATCGCTTGCTATTTCTAATCATTGGAAATTTCTCAAACAATGGATATTAGAACGATATCAGGTGGGGCTGAAAAAGTCAGACTGCTTGAACAGTTCAATATGCTATTTGTTATTTACTTTCTTATTGAAAGGACAGAAATAAATTTATCGGGATAATAAGATTTGAACTGTAGCACCATTTATCAAAGTTCCTCCAAAACAAAGACAAAATGGGCAGATCTTGGGCATAAAAGCCCTGGAGTGAAAATTAGCCCCACTCCATACCTGGTGCCCCCCATTCATGTTTCCTCAAACCTGGATTTACTTTAGCTTTATTTTGTGCCCCCATTTGAACAGCAATGTATTGTTATATTACCCCATTTTAAGATGCGATTGGTGCAGAATCTCTCATAGTAAAGGACAGCCTGTGTCTAAATCACCAGATTTTGGCACTGTTACTGCTGTCATATCACTACTGTTTAAGCCATAACCTGCTGCTACTCTAGTTCAGTATCTGATGGCCAATTACTGATCTTCCATCTTGTCATTTGTTCACCATGTTTCACCTTGCTGTTGACTAATTTCCCATGACATTTTGGGCCCTACAGATAGAAAAAATGTTGGACCAACTTGGCTGGGAACCGACTTACTTAGGGACCTTACATTCAGACCGGGAAAAACTGTGTTCACACTGATTGACACATACACTAATACTGTGCAATCGATAGGACCTCCTGCATATTACCATCCACATATTATATTTCCATCCGATTTACCCAAATGATGATAACCGGTAACGCCATACTTACTGGGTGATCATTATCTTCATTGTTTTATTGATTAAATTCCTGAGCTTCTACCCATTGCTCTTTTTTTCCTTAATTTGTACAGTAATTCTTGTTAATAAATGTGCTCACTGACATTCTGTTACCTGTTCTTGTGGGTCATGTCCTCAGAATGACTTGTAGAAAGTAAAAGGTTATAGATTCTGGAAGTCAGACATATGGTAAAGCAAAATTATATTTTTCCTTGGTCATGTTGTAAGTTCTTTACAAATACTGTTAATTGCTGTTAATTAAATTATTTTTTTTCTAACCAAGACCTACTTCAATTTTTTTGTGCTTACTGAGCAAAATTCACCAGGACCATAGATACGTTACAAGGAGCGTCACTAGAGATTTATAGAAATGGGGGCTAATTTTAATGGAAATGAATGAGAACACACTATTTTATAATAACTATTGCACATTTATACGGGTGGCTAAAGCCCCCTAAAACAGCCCTAGCTGTTGAAAGGTATTAATCTACAAAAAAACTGAATAATGAAAATATCAACAGAATGCATATTGTTCAATTATGTTGGGAACTGCTACAATGAGATACATTATTATTATTATTATTATTATTATTATTATTATTATTATTATTATTATTATTGTTGTTGTTGTTGTTGTTGTTGTTGTTGTTGTTATAACCAAGCAATCATGTAAGAATAAACAAAAAAAATTTGAAATGTGATCCCATTGTTCAGGATAAACAATCAATACAATGGCCATTCCATGACAGTTCATAGCAAGTAAATACAATGTGGGCCAATATGCCATTTTATTGGAAAGGGCATCAATGACTGAAGATGAAGTGGCTGTGATTTTTGTAATAAGACTGACTAGCTTTTTTCTGAAAATTGTGTAGGCAGTAAATTATTAATACCAGCAAAAGCTAGAGGATGTTATTTTCTGTCCAGTTAATGACTTTAATTAACTTAATAATGAAAAACAATAAAAAGCTGCTAGACCTGTGGGCATTTCAAATTTTACTGTCCCCTGCTGTTCGACTTACTTGGTAGAGAACAAATATTTAAGTGGTTACCACCTACATAAGACAAGTATAAGCTATTTTTGCATCAGTCACTTCCTTTGACTAATTAATTTGAAAAGATAATACTGATAATTATGGAATATAGTTTTCACAGCAGGAGAAGAGCGGAGAATCTGGTCATGTTTCTGTGAGACAGATTTACCAGGCAGAAATGCTGGATCATTCTGTACAACAAAAACAGTATTCTGTCTTTGAGGTTCATAGCTGTAAAATTTAACTTAACACATCGAGTGGGTATCTGTGCGTGTTTTGTGAACCATTCTTGTTCTGGATGATCCCTGCTTTGTGTCTTGTGTTTTCTGCTCAGGTTCCATGCTCACCGCAAACCTGTAATGAATATGTGATTGTGGACGTTGGAAGGATGAATTATGGATGTACGCACTTCCTAAAACTTGTGAAAATGTTTCATTAATTTAGGTCTAGATTGTGCCTGACATACATTTATGTTGCCTGTGTAGGCTGAAATTGTATCTTTTACAGTAAAAACCGTTTGACCACTCCGTGATTATTGACCATGTGTAACTGCCTTTATAACTAAGCAATTTAAAAGGCTAAAACAGTGCTAGCCATCTTTTTTATTATCCAACCATCCATCCACCCATCCTTCCATTCATTTTCCAAACCTATTTGCCCTGTGCAAGGTTTCAGGGGTCCAAAGTCTATCCCAGAATCTACAAGCACATTGCAGGGAATAACCCAGGATGAGGTGCCAACCCATTGCAGAGCAAACACACACACACACACACACACACACACACACACACACACACACGGTTGTTTGTATTCATATCTTTGTGGGGACTTTCCATTAATTTCTATGGGGAAAATTCTTATCCCAACAATGACAACCTTAACCTCTACCCAGCCCTAACCTTAACCATAGGTAATCAAAGAAAATACAAAACATTTTTAGGTTTTTGATTGCAGTTGCATATTTTTATAAAATTGAGTTTCATAAAAAATGATTCCTACAATGTCAAAATAACAGGTTTTTATCACATTGTGGGGACATCTGGTCCCCACAATATAATAGACACATGACCACATACACAAATACTCACACACAATTTAGCAACTCCAATTCATTTTTTGTTATATTTATAATAATTCACTATCTGCACACCTGAATTTGCCAGTTAACAAATAATGAAGCTGATGATTACCTGAGGTGTGCAGTGATGGAATAGAACAGAAATGTGTGACAAGGACAGTATTGAGAACCACTGAACTAAAATATCATTTGCAGTCCTGCTCTGTGATGAGAACGTTCCTGCTGTCTTGCCATCTGTGTGAAAATGTAATTTTGTGTGCAATTATGATTTTATGCTACTCTTATCCTCCTGCTTTCCACTACTGTAGTGCAAGTATATTCCTCCCTCACAATATTGTTTATTATCCATCCATCCATCCATCCATCCATCCATCCATCTTCCAAATAATTATCCTGCTCAGGGTTGGTGAGGGTCTGGAGTCTATCACAGGTAGCATAGGGAACAAGCCTGACACAGACCCTGAATGGGATGCCAGTCCATCACAGGTCACATACATACAATCATACACTATGGGCAATGTTATAGCGGCTAATTAGCCTAACTGCATATGTTTGGGGATACCTGAAGGAAACCTGCATGACATGCAGAGACTGTTGATCACTTTTTGTACCCTACAGGTAAAATAAATAATGTGATTGTCTCTACTGTGATGCAGACATGCCTAATATTTCAAAACAACTGTGCTCATGCTCACAACAGTGAGCTCTTAATGAAATGTGTTTGGAGTTCTGTATTCATTTTGTAGGAAGGGCGAGATTTACTAAACAAATTTTTGTGGCTTTTCTGCAGTGTTAGTTGAATGACTATTTCAGATAGTTCTGAAAGTGAGATTGTGAGTGTCCCCACCATTCAATAAGTCTAGAACCCTGATCAGCTGAAGGACTATACACAATCGGTGAAGAGGGTGTCTGTCATGCACGGATGTCAGGGCTACCAATAGTACTAATAATAAATACTCATTTACTGGCTTTGATATATGTTAAATTTTGTATTTTCCCTACTGTGCTTTAACTGTCATGGTTTCCCCCTCACTTTGACCCTGTACACCAGGAGCATCTCATGCCAAACTCCCGCTCAAGAATGGCTGTGAAAACACTGTGATTCAACTCTCACCTGGTCAGCACCGGCAACACAGCCCTGTTTTGTCTAACTCACTGTGGGTCTCTGACCATTTGCACTTAATCACAAGGCCAGGGTGCAGTTCCAAATCAGCCAGTGTCTCATAAAAGGGCCAGACCCAGAGGAGTGGTGGAGAAGCAGAAGCAGGTGACTCATGAGAGTACTTAGTGGTGCTTTTTATCTCCCCATATTACGGAGAGCGAGTACCAGACTGTAACACATGCAGGTGCTGTTACTAGGTCTTATAACTCAAAACCAGAGAACTGGCCAGCTCTCACATATGGATGTTTATTGTGTTTTAGCTTCTATTTTTTTGGTGTTTACACCCAGAGGTTGTTAGAAACAGCTAATAAAGCTACCTTTATATTCCAGTTACATACCTTCTGGTTGACTGATTACCCATCAACACTTCAAAATTAGAACATAAGCGTAAAATCACAGAGTGCTGATTCAACAAGGATTTGTGCCTCCTGTTTTATATTTATTTAGACTTTTTAATTTTCTATTTAATTTTTTGACTTTTGCAAGAATATCCTCAACTACTTATCCAGTACAGGGTCGCAGGCGGGCTGGAGTCAATCACAGGCAGCACAAGCAGGGGCCAAAACAAGGGTACATCCTGCATGGGATGCCAGTCCATCACAGTGCGACCACACACACACACACACACACACACACACACACACAGATTAGGTATCTATATCTTTGTGGGAACTCACCTTTCATTTCTATGGGTATAACCCTAATCCCAGCTATGACAACATTTACCCTTACCCAGCACAGACTTTAACCATAAGCAATCAAACAAAATACAAGATCTTTCGCTATTTTAGTATTTTTTTATTGCATTCACAGATTTTTATAAAATTCAGTTTTCCCTTGTGGGGACCAAAAAATGTCACACACACACACTATATATAATTGCATGTTTTTGAAATGCAAGGAAACTCAGAGGAAAAGCATGGAACTACATTGAGAACAAGCAAACTCCACACATAGCTGAAGGTATGCTTGTCCAAGTTAAACACCAAAATGATTTGATGATAATCATTTTTTGTCAAACTCGTCACCAAGTGCCACTACAGATGTATGTGTGTAGATGAATGAGATTCCAGTTGATTTATTATTTTAATTATTTTAATGTTGTATTCCCTTGCTTTATCCACAGACTTCCAATTATGTTCAAAGCATATCATTTAGCCTTTCAAACTTTGACTTGACAGTGCTTAATGCTCATGTGCGTTGTATTTCTGCTTTTGGAAAGCAAAGATTAATGGGAGGGATGAACTTGGCTGAAACTATTTTGTACTGAATGGCAATTTAGGCTGCGATCCATTCCCTGGCATTGTCTGAAAAGTGTCACTTAAATGAAAGAGATTTACGAGTCACTTTACATCTACAGAGTGGATCATTTTTCAATCAGGCGGAATTAATTAAGAGAACATTATGTCTTTATGGGTTCCAATGTTTAGCTTAAAGATGCCCTCTTCTGACAGGTGATACGGCCATAATGCAGCTGTTTGGATATGGCTGGCCAGTAGAAACAGCATGGCAGTACATCTAAAAGACGCAGTTCATCATGAAGTATGTATCTAATACCTTTTCAAAGCTAGGCAGTTTTATATCACAGCCAAAATTTTGATGATAGACCTGTTTATATTCCCAGTATGACACTCTCTCTGTCACACACACACACATACACACACACACATACACACATAGCTACTAATCCAAATAGCATCTTGCACCTTCACACCTAACTTTATGAAGGCATCAATACTTGTTTTCGTTACAGCCCAAATAACTTAAAATCAATGCATGATGGCTGGAGTTCGCCTTCCCCAATGAAGGGATGACATGTTTACTGTCTCAGGGGCACTGTTCCTAATGACCTCACGAATTTGGTATAGATTCCTGGAGAAATGAGGTTCTCTTGGTTTAAAATGACCTCTCATGCAATTAAAGTAATTTATCCATTATTAAGAAGCAAGGGTGTGAGTAAGTTCTAACTGTCAAAGACCATATCACAATTATCCTGGGTGGCGATGCTGCTTTTAATTAAAGTCCTTTGATTGAAATTGCTCTCTTGTTCATTCAGCATTCTACCCTACACTATTCACTTAGAGCTTTATGTGTTAACTAAACTTTACACATTGCTAATCATCCATATTGATTCAGAAAATCGATTGACTGGAACTGTACTGTAATAAAGGTTATATATTATGACTATTATGTCTGTTCCTTATAAATCTGATTTGTTGTCATTGTGTGTGTGTTTCATTCGTGTATTCATTTATTCATTCATGCATGTATTTATCTACCCACCTACCTACCCTAATTAAGTAAGAAGATTCTGGAGAAAAAAATTTTGATTTCACAGAAACATGTAAAGAAATTTTATGAATATGGAGAATCTTAATAACCAGTAATTAAACAAATTGAAGTCTTTTTCTTAAGTAGTTAGGTAGACAATTATTTAAATCATACATATATAAAATATTGGACCAGTTAAAGAGAAAGGCTTAAAAATGTAGTACTAGGAAAGTATGACAGTACAACATCAAAAAAGTGCAAGAGAAGAGTAGAGTGGAGAGAACAGAAAAGAACATGGAGGCCAAATTTCCCTCTTTACAAACCAGACAACAGTACTGATCATTTCATCACTGAATACAGTCATTTATGGTCATATTCGCCAAAGAAACAAGTATCTTTTTTTAGCAACAGTACAGTTGATCATTTCTTCACTACACTTGAATTCTTTCTGGGGCCAGGATGAGAATTTATTTAAATTGGCTGAGGTGTTTGAGACTGAAGATAACCAAAGTCCTGCAAAACTGATGTAATATTTTCTTTTAAATTGCATTTCAATTAAGTATAGACTTATTTTGACACATTTAGCCTAATGATCCCGCTTCAGCACCGCACATGTGTTTTTCTGGAGCTCACCAATGTTACAGACGCAGTATGGCGCAGGGAAAAAGGTGACCATCCACTGGTGGTTCCACGTACACAAAGGGGTTTATTAAAGAAACTGAAAAGAAAGGGGGAAAGCTACAAAAAACAGGACCATGAGTGGTCAGAAACCAAACAGGGAAAAAAATACTGAATTGACTAAAACAAAATACAGCTAAAAAACTAAGCAAAACCACAGGGACTAGAACTCAGCAGTAGAACAGAGGACTAAACACAGTAACATTCACAATGACTAACTAAAGAACTGTGCAGGGGTAAGCACTTAAATACAAAAGGCAACTGGGCTAGCAAGAGGGGCAAGGTGTGGAATATCAGACAATCAACCAATAACAACAGAGCAGGGAAAATAGGCAATGGGTGCAGTAACTTATACTAATGAACACAAGACTAAGGAAACTCCAACAAACACTGAAAGTAAGAAACCCTAATCAACACTAGGAAATCAACATTCTGAAAGTATTGGAACATAATATAAGGCACAAGCTTCACAATGAGAACAGAAAACTAATAAACATTAGAAAGACCAATAATTCAATGAAACAGGTGAAACTGGTTCTTGACTAGCCTTGAACCCATGCCCTGAGAGTTCTAGTCTCTATATAACACATTCAACCCATTGATCCATGCAGCAGTCCCAGGGAGCAGGACTAACACGCTTGGGTCAAAGACAATGAGATGACAAAGGCGCTGGCCAGTGATGTCTGCTGGCCACACGGGGAAAAGACACAAGTACGGGGTCAGACGGTATGGACCCTGACACAAAGTCATAATTGATTAAGGTAAAATAGTATCTCTAATTTGCCTTTAGTGTTTGTACATGTGTGAGCCATGTGAATGACTCTCCTCTAGGATCTCTAGCCATTGGACAAACACTTGGAATATGTGCCAATTCTCATTTTGCTCTATCTAGGCATACGCAATAGTATAACATATAGTTATGCTTTCTTTATGTTTGTCTGCTAAGATTTCAATTTATTTCTCTCACTATTGTTATTAACGTAATAATACAAGTTTATTCCATAATCCATCTATATCAAATATAGCACAAACAAGCACAGTAGAAAGAATTCTGAATTTTCTTGTTCTTGTCAGAAATACTTTAACAGGAAGACAGCTTATAGATAGACGGATACTTGCAATTAGTCATATGTTTTCTACAGGTCATGCATTTCCTTTGGTAGCAGTCTTCTTGGAATGAGATGGAAATGACCAGGACATTTCCCTCTTATTCCATTTGGCTGCATTGCTCTTCCCTCTCGTATGGTATCTGCATTCTGCCAGGAGTATGGCCATTCTCTGCTGGCTGGAGGAATGAGTGACAGCCGCTCACCCAGAGCAGTCCTGTGATTGAACATATCTTGTCGCACATCTGAAAGTGTTCCCCTTGACAGGTGCGTGCTTTGACAAATACCACAATTTACCTGTCTGCCCAGATGAATCTGGGGGGTGGTATCAAACCAGATGACCTTCCCTAATATATCCAGCAGCCAGGGGACTTTTAAAAAAGAACCTAAAAGATTTTGTTGTTTTGGTCCATTTCTCCCTTCCACTGCTAAAGAAGATGTACTAGTTTTGTTCCTTTTTCATATTTCTTTCATTTTTTTTTTAATCTGTGCTCACTTGATGAATCACATACAGCCAGTGAGTCACTGAATGCAAACCATGCTTGTGCCCCTGTCCCACACACCCTTTCATTGTCTCAGACTAACAGCTCACACCAACTATTGTATCATTCAAATGAAGTGCAGGGTATTTCTAACAACATATTCGGTGTCTTTCGTGTCATTCTACATAGATATATTTTCAGAATGTACTCGTCCCCAAGTTTCTGGTATTTCACATCATGTAGACAATTCACACAGAATAAATTTGACCAGTTCTTAAAATAAACAAAAGCTTCAAACTACTTGGAAAATGCCTGCCAGGCTGTGCCAAAGAAGACACGCTCACACACTCAAAGAATCCATCCATCCATTTTCCAGAACCGCTCATTCCATTTCGGGTCGCGGGGTGTCTGGAGCCCATCCCGGAGGCTGCGGGCGCAAGGCAGGGAACAACCCAGGATGGGGCGCCAACCCATCGCTGGGCA